>CM061241.1:69195613-70424347 GCA_030848705.1 Heracleum sosnowskyi | reverse complement strand
TGGCTATAGTCTCACACAGTTACACTAGTTACCTTTTCGGGTTCAATTAAGTCTCACTTTAATAATCTAAAAACCTCTACTTTACTTAAATTATCGGAGACACTCTATGGTGGTTTGTAGTTTGCTTGATGTGTGTCCAGCTTTATTGAGATCAGTGGCAGAACCTTGTTAGAGTTATATAATTTTTTGGGAAATTCTTAATGGTACCCTCGTACATTTGACTTTTCTAAATGGTACACCAAATAATATTGACTTCCACTTGGTACCCTTCAACTATTAGGTTATTCCTTAGTGTACCCTTCCCATCAAGTTCCGTTAGTAAAACGTTTGCAGGCCCTATAAACAATACAAAAATTCAATTTTGTGCGGCTGATGACAATCTGATAGAAAAATGAAAACAATACAAAAACCATAACAATTCAAAAGAAACATATATATATATATATATATATATATATATATATACACACATATCCATGATACTCCCTCTGTCCCTTTTTAGTTGTCCCTTTTGAAAAATAAATTTGTCCCTAATTAGTTGTCTCTTTCTTGTTTCAATGCATTTTTGTACAGATTTTTACAAAACTACCCCTGCATTGCTAGTTCCAATATCTGACTTTATACATACATACAGTAAAACCTCTATAAATTAATACTCGATAAATTAATAATCTCGATAAAATTAATAATTTGTCCAGTCCCAACTTGGGACCATTATAAAATTGGACCCCAATCGATAAAATAATAAGATAATAACTTTTTTGAAATCCCAAAATATATATATTGGTCCCAACGAAACTATAAATTAATAATCATTAAAAGATTCCATACATATTCTAAGATTGTCTAGTAAAAATGAATCTATAGTCACTTGTTTTTTGTTGAACTTCAAATCTATATTGACTTCATCTTTAAATCTCCTCACTGCACTTAAGAGTTGGGGCATTGTCTTCTCGTATTGCAACAAAAAGTTGTGAAGAGTTGTTGCCGCTTGCAATGCTTCTTTCCGAGTGACCGGTTCCAAAGCTATTGAATCATCCTCAACTTCGTCATCGATCGGATTTTGAATGGTATCCGCCACAATTTCTTCAATGCTTTGAACCTCGTAACATTCATTATTTTCACCAGGATAATCTAGCAAGTGATTCACATCCATTTCGTGCCGATAATGCATACCTGTAATCAAGTTCTCAAGCTCACGAATGTCTTCTCCAGAATTTACATCGTTTAAATCACTTGAGCCGGTTGGATTCACTGAACGAATTTTGCAGTGTCGAAAGCAATTTGCTATGGCCTCTTGTTGCACATTTCTCCAAGCTGGGACTGCCAAATTGATAGCATCTAAAACATTAATCTTTTCCGGAGAAGAAATTTCCAACTCATAACCTTCCAAAATCTGACTGTAAAACCTTTTACGGTAGTACATTTTAAAGGCTCTAATTATCCCAACATCACATGGTTGAATTTTTGAAGTCATGTTTGGTGGTAGAAAAAACAACTCAATGTTTTGCAACTGTAGTACATTAGACTTGGAAATTTAAAGGTCTTATGTAAATCCTCTTTAAATTAATAAATTATTAATTTATCGATATAATAATATCTCTCTAAATTAATAAAATATCCCGGTCCCAACATTATTAATTTATAGAGGTTTTACTGTACATGATATTTACACACAAATACATATGTGTGTTTATATATGTTTTTGTGTGTGTATAATATATGTATTTGTGTGTGTATAATATATGTATTTGTGTGTAAATATCATGTATGTATATGCTACTAAGTCATTCTGCTAGAAAAAGAAAATAGGACTATTAATTAACTGTCTTGATTTACATTTTCTTGAATCTTTAATACTGCTTCTTGTCTGCCCTAGTTCCATTTTAATAAAAAAAGAAGAAGTACTAAGTTGTGTTCACTTGGGTGGTATACAAAGTTGTCACATTTTTACTTCATACTAAAACTACATTTTTGTTCTAGATATTTAAATTTTATTTAAAGCTTACTAAGTATGATTTTATTACATTTTTCCTAACAAGCACATGCTAAATATAATTAGATGATTTTATTTATCCACACATTGTGGTTGCTTCTGTCATGGGTTCATGCCAACTAAAAGATTGCCAAGTTTATAGCAATAAACATCTTTTCTTACTCTATCATAGTCGAAAACTGCACAACTATTTCGAGAATCAAGAGAAGTTGTATAGTGTGAACTGAATAGAAGATATGATATATCTTTGAGAGAAAGAGAGGCAGTCATGAGCTTACGTATTGGTCAAAGGGTAGTCATGTGAAGTAGTGTCTTTATAGGTGTCCTCAACATTCATGTACTTTGTGGTCAAGAAGTATCATTGTTCAACTCCACATTCCATACTAGACCATGGTTTGTAGCTTTATCTTGATTCAGTAGAATTAATATTATGCTCCAACATTGGAGTGCTCTGACAAGTTCAAGAGAATGTCGTAGACAGCTATTTAAATACTACGATTAGTTTGCTGGTGACAATTACTATTTATATATAAATTGCTATTAAGGGATCCAGTATAGATTAGGCATGCAGATAACTGAGAATTGATATCAAAGTCAGTGATAACTCCTATAGCTCAATGCTTAGCTGTAAACTATACTTAGGTTAAGTATAGAAGTTACTTAGCGTTAATGTTGCTCAAGTAATAAGAGAACACTGCTGTAATCGTGGTATTCTGAATGTTTATCTTACTCTGATAAAGTCTATAACTATCTAAATCATGCAAGAGAAGCAAAGTGCTTTCATAAAAATCAGATTTACATTTTAGGTGAAGCTACTCAATAGGTAATGGTGGCACTAAATGCGAGCCCCTCGGGCGGATTCCTCCTTTTGCTCCTCAGCCTACGGGGTATCAGCAGCTGTTTCCAGTTGTTGTTCCCCGCTAAAAGAATTCCATGTTCTTGTGTGTTCTCCTGAAGGAAGGCTACACCTTCAAAATATTTAGGTTCAGATGCAGGCCCCTCCAAGAAAACTTACATAATCCTGACTTCTCTAACTAATTAGCATATGATGTATACAGACTTCAGACCCAAGAGCATAAGTCCGTAGATGTATGTTGTTCTGCAAGGAGTTTATCTAAACCCCCTATGACCATTACTTATACTAGTAGAAAATTAGTACTTAATTTTATTTATTAGCAAAACAGTGCAAGTAGCTAGAGGGGACCAGGGGTGGCATAGTTTTATGTGAGAAGAACATAGAGGAGGCATTCAGTGAAAATTGTTGAGAAAAGTTTGTAAGGAGAGCCTCACCTCTCAAATAGTGAGGAAACTTGTTTCATCACTAATTTGAATGAAAGTTGCAGTTTATCTTTTCATTATTTAGGTATTTGTGCTTCAATTCTTAGCATGTTCCTCATAACCCTAGTGCTCGCCTCGAAGTATGACTTAATATAAACAACTCTTTTATAACCTTATTAGTATACCCAAAATTTTAAGCTTGAACATCATAAAAGTAGTTGCACCATGCGAGGATATATCCTATTTGTGTGTCCAAGTCTGCAGAAAATTCAAACTCTCTCCCTCTCTCTCTCAATTTTTTTTAATTCTAAAATGTGTACCTTATGCTGTTTGAAGTTACTCCTCATGTTCATCTGTTTGTATCCTACTCCTGTCCTACGGAAACATAATTGTGAACTGACCACTAATGTTTTTGAGGAATTTTTTGATGTATCTGCAGGATTCTTTTACAAGATGTTTCAAGTCTAATCCTCCAGAACCTTGGAACTGGAATATATATTTATTCCCAATGTGGTGTTTGGGTGTGGTCATCAGATATGGGATTCTTTTCCCAATTCGGTTAGTTTTTATGCCTTCTAAATAGTAACAACAAGCATAGAATTTGTGCTGTAATTTGATGTTCGGTGCACTTTCCATCTAGTTGATAGTGTATAGGTTGAATTATTGCTAAGAATTTTAAAATGAATGGTCAAATATTAATTGAAATACTGAGATGCAAAGAATGGAATGATGCAGTTGTGAGTATCCTAATATTAGTAGTTAGTGACAAATGCTGAAAGTATCTACACATACACCTCCACTGCCACGTATTGCATACTTTGTCATGTTTATTGCTTGATAGCCCATTTGATGTAGCTTTTTTAAACTGCAGGGTTCTAGTATTGACCATAGGGTGGATAATATTCCTTTCATCCTACTTTTCCGTGCATTTCCTATTAAAAGGGCAGGAGAAATTGAGGAAAAACTTGGAGGTGTGTGTTTTGGTGGTTATATTATTTCAACCCTCAACAGTTTGGTTTTACTCTATTATTTTCACAATAACAGTTTCTACAATTGCTCATCTGTCTCAATTTTTTTTAAGAATTGCACCATCTTTTTGTTACGCATGCCTCTTTTCTTTTGGAAGAAATCGGTTTTATGTTCTAAAGATTAATTGACTAGTATTTCCTTTATTTATATTTTGCAGAGAGGTCTGGTTGAGTTAATTTGCAGTTTCTTTGTTGCATCTTGGACCGGTGTTGTCAAATACCATGGTCCACGACCTAGCATTCGACCGAAGCAGGTCAGTTTTGGTAATGATTATCATTCAGTGGAGACTTGTTAATACTCTCATCTAATTTAGGTTTTCAGGTTTGAAGGAATTCTGACAATCTGTCAATAATGTTAACAGGTTTTCGTAGCCAATCACACATCAATGATTGATTTCATCATTTTAGAGCAGATGACTGCTTTTGCTGTTATTATGCAAAAGCATCCTGGTTGGGTTGGTAAGTCGCTATGGCCAGTATATGTATATCAAGTTGGAATATACATGTGTAAAGTGGACAATAGTTTAACTAAGTAATACACTCAAACAATAGGGAACAAGAGAACAACAGTAAGGTTTCCATCTGTCCTGAAATGTATGAGAGGTTCTATTACTTTCTTGAATTATTTTAAGATCATCAACTGACGAAGAAGGTGCCTGAATCTTACTCTTTGACTGGTCAAGTTCAGAAAAATACATTAATTTGTGGAATTGCTATTTCCAAATGTAATAAAATTATTTGAGACACAGAAAAATGGGGTAAATAGCAACTGGTTGTTTAATTTTTTTTTTTTTTTGGATTCAAAGTTGTATATCTAAACTGGTATATGTGCAGGACTATTGCAGAGCACCATTTTGGAAAGTCTGGGATGTATCTGGTTTAACCGAACAGAAGCTAAAGATCGTGAAATTGTAGCAAGAAAGTATGTTTAAAATTAACTGATCAAACATTGTATCGCTTAAGATGCTTCATAATATCTGCATCTGTAATTTTCAGATTAAGAGAACATGTGGAAGGTGCAGACAATAACCCACTTCTTATATTTCCTGAAGGAACTTGTGTTAATAATCATTACAGTGTTATGTTTAAAAAGGTAAGTTCTCTGATTTAATTTTACAGTCATTACCGTGTTTAAATAATTTTTAACCAATTTTTCTTATGCTTAGGGTGCATTTGAACTTGGCAGCACCGTTTGCCCGATAGCAATCAAGTACAACAAAATCTTCGTAGATGCCTTTTGGAATAGCAGAAAGTAAGATACTTTTAATGTCATGTAACCAATTTTGTTCATGGACCGGAAATGCCACTTTCTGAAAGTGTACACAGTATATATTAGAAATTACTACATTGCTCTTGCATGCTACTTTTACTTTTTACTCTTTTTATAAAATTTTCTTCTTTTTAGTATTAGGTTCCGGTTTTTTTATGTTATCCTTATCCTAAATTCCCTATGTATATGCACTAATATTTTGGTAACACACTTGTATTTAGTCACGGTCTCACTGCTGTATCAAATAGACTGATTCTTTACACTACTATTTCCCGTTACTTTTAAATATTATTTGTCATATGATTCTCTCTTACGGGTTGGAAGTTATCTGCTAATTTTGGCTGAAAAATCCGAACTGTCATGTCCAGTTTTCTGGAACTTGGTTAATGTGAATGGTGCCACCTTACACCATGTAGCGTTATTCTATTCCTAGTACCATATTTTATAGTGCTGAGTAAGCATCTGCAAATTATTTATTGACTTGTATGTTGCATAACATTTTTGACAATACTGAATTCATTAGAATTTAGGGAGTAATTTTGTGTCTGCGTATTATAAATGCAGGCAGTCTTTTACAAAGCACCTCCTGCAGCTTATGACATCATGGGCTGTTGTCTGTGATGTGTGGTACCTGGAGCCCCAAAATCTGAAGCCTGGAGAGACACCCATTGAGTTTGCGGAGAGGTGAATATTTCTTTAAATTTGCAAACATTAGTATCAATTAGCATGCAAGTGTCTTTGGGAAATACGACATACCTTTGACTTGTATTCTACTATTCTTAATTCTTGTACCTAGCTAATATGGTGCTCCTAACTTATCAAGAAAATTAAAAAATTTGTGCCCCTTTCAGGGTCAGGAATATCATTTCAACGCGTGCAGGCCTTAAGATGGTTCCTTGGGACGGATATTTGAAATATTCTCGACCTAGTCCCAAACATAGAGAACAAAAGTAAGTTGGCTTTAGGAAGTTTGGCTCATTTGTTGCATTTTCTTTCACTTACTCTCCATCTTATACACAACTAAAAAATATAAACTATTCGCTCTGCATAAAAGAGTATCATATTTACATATAATATGAAACCTTCCAAGCTGTAATAATTAAATATATGGCAAGACTTCCCGCAAACTACTGCCGCTAACACGAGGCAATGTAGCTCTCAAAACAGGTTTTTTTTCCAAAGCTAGAGTTGGTATTTTGGGGGGGGGGGGGGGGGGGTGTTAGGCGCAAGTGCCGAAGTAGAAAAGGGAGGTATGTAGTTGTGAAAGAATTCCAAGGCAGGCACCTTAACAGCATATAATATTTATGCGTAATTTGTGTTGCTTTAACTTCTGTTTATCTTAACAATGCTGACCTTAATAACAAACATTCGCTAATCATCTAGTTGCAGTAATCGGAACAATCAAAGTATGGTTTTCTAGTCAGTAGATTTCATTTAATTCTATAGTTATAAACATATTCTTAAGTAATCATTTGGACTTGGTTGGCAGCATCAGTAATGAATAAACATCCTTGCATTATTTGCACTTGGCTTTTTTGTATAATGATTATAAAGAGATGTGAATGTGTCGTAAGCTTCATGATCTTTTAATATTTGCAGGCAGAAAAGCTTTGCGGAATCAGTACTCCGCCGCTTGGAAGAAAATTAGAATTTAGAACATCCGGTTAGCAGTATTTATTTTCCTTGATAGTGTAATAAAGGATTTATATCTATCAAATTACTTATCTTGTTTTGGAGATTGAATTAAATGGAATTGTCAAGGTTTCTTGCTGAATGTAAATGGTGAGAACTTTTTTTTAGTGCAGTGGTGTGTTCATTGCATGAGCCAACTCTCATACTATCAGCTATCAGATTTCATTGGATCATGGGAGATATGGTTAATGAGAATCAGAATGAGATTTCAGAGCTCAAGAATGTACACCTTATTAGAATTTTATTCTCATTGACATTACGGGCTTCAAGTCCCATGATCCAATGACACCTTAGATTAATGTTTGTAATCATGTTAGATAATAAATTTCACGAGGTATTAAAGTAGACTTGTAACTGCATTTTATTTCAAACTACTATACATTGGTAATTTTACGGGATGCAACTGGAAATAAATCAATTCTAACATCCCTTACCAACACACTTAAACCCTCTACTACGGTTTTATTTATATTTCCAACGTTGTAACAATTTTGATGAACACGGAGTGAAACCTTGCGTTCCTCTCAACATCTGCCAATTGTCATGTAAAAATCTAGTCAAATTTCTTTTTTGAGATGAACATTTAAGATTTAAAATTCCTAAAATAAAAATATCAAATGAAATACTACTTCTTTGCAAAGTTTGAAAATATATTGTTTTAAGAAATTTCTTAATGAAAAATGTGTATGTTTACGGATAACAAATAAACACTTAGAAGATACTTTTGACCATTTTTCAGAAAAATAGTAATATCATTTTATAATGCTTTTAAAGAGACGTTATTTTCGTTGAAAAAATAAAAGAGAAAAAAAAAAAACTCCCGTACGTTACTTGAGCCAAACGCAGTAGTAGTATGATCAGGAAACATTAGGCAAGGATTGATCTTCCAGCTTTCTTACACTCGTATATTGTATTGTTATCCCCCAAGAAACGCAGCGCCGCCGGTTTGTCAGGTGTTGTCATTTGAAGCTTCTTCTTCTTCCTCTGGTCTGTTTTCTTCTATTATGCTCTGTTTTTATATTTCGGTTACGTTTTCCATTTTGCATATTCATCACTTGATGCCTCTTTTCCAGTCTAGCATTTTCATTACGAAGATGTATCACGTCAGGATCTGCTGCTCAAACCGAATCAAGGGTCTTATCAAGGCTGAAGTCTCGGCTGAACCGGAAAAAATATATAATAATTTAGTGAAATTTTGTATTCTAAGTCTTATTTCGTTCTTTAAAATAGTTTAAAATTTTATTTTCGGTCCCTACTATAATTCTGATCAGTATTTTTTTTATTGTTATTAAACGTGTTAGCCCTTATTATTTTAAATCCTGATTATGACACGTTAATCATCTAGATATATGACTTTGTTTTCCTTGTTTGGGTTCTTAGTATTGTGTTTGAAGTTTTAACTTTTCTTATTAGTTCAATGTAAAATTTTAAGTTGATTTCTTTTGTCTGTTGTTTGTGGGGTTTCTTTGTATAAATTTAACATGTTTTAATTGCATACTTGATTTTTACCTTTCAGGGTGATTCCACTTGATTGCTGAATTTTGGTAGAAATGGCTACTTCTCAGTTGATTAGTGGTGTGGTTACTACTAGAATGTTCACCGGAAGTAGAGAACTTAGTCCTAGTAAAGATATTGGGAGGTCACTTTTACTTCAAAACTCTAGTCATTTTCGGAATTCTTATGCATTGTTTGATGGAAAGAGGTTTAGAAATACAGATGTTGCTGTCCGTTCTTCATCGTTCACAAATTTCACACGGGTGTTGTCTCCGTTGCCCGTTTTGCGCCAAAGAAAGCGCACTTTTTCCGAGGTTAATAATAAGTTGAGGTCAGATTCTAGTGTGCAAACTTCTGATTTGGAAGACAGTTTTTTTCATGGAAGAAGAGTTTGTGCCATTAAGCTCAGAAGATACTGTTCAGTAAGACCACTGACAATTTACTTCAAAATATTATGTTATGTACTTTACTTCTCAGAAAGACGTATTCTTTTTTGGTCAGTCTTTGTGAAAGGCTAGTTGCTCATGTTTTTAGTAATTATTATTGAAATTTTACACAACCTATTTTTCTAGCAGTGCTTCCTATTTGCGCCAAAAACATCTTGTGAATCAATTCTTTTAAAGAATACGATATATAGAATAAAGTCGTTTGTTCATGAGAAGGTTACATATGACTGCATGTTAACAATCTTACTCTTTCTTATGGGGAAACTTATTCCTTCCGGTGCATTGTATAGCTTTATGGTTCTTTACCCTCTTGTAGTCTTGGATGTTACCACTAGCTTCTGAAACATCTTAGTCTTAGAGTATTCATCTAAATTTGTTAGAAATTAAGTGAAACAATATTTTAGTTCTCTTTAAGTTTTTCTTTTGTTGAAAGTTTGAAGTTGTCATAGTTACCTCTCATGGAATCACTGAACATGATGCCTTTCTTTTATCTAGCCCTCCTTTTAATAATTTACATTTTCAGAATTTCTGCATGAGACTATGGAGTAAGAAAGTACATTGTATCCGTCAGATTATTATGTTGGTTCATTTTGTTTACAGTGCGTTGCATGGGATCTCTACATCGGCTGCATCTGATAAATTTAATGCTGAGTTGACAGGAAACACTACTAATCTAACAAGTTTCAAGGGTGTAACACGTGAACTCATCATTTTGTCTTTGCCAGCAATTCTTGGGCTGGCTATCGATCCATTTGCACAACTTATGGAGACAGCTTTTATTGGTCGTTTAGGTAATATAGGATTCAGATTTCTTTACAAGTAATTTTTGTGAAGATTCTCCAACATAAATATTTTGAACTGCCAATATTAGTTGTGCTCTCTCTCTCTCTCTCTCTCTCTCTCTCTCTCGTGCTTTGAATCTAATATATTTAGACTATTTAGTGACATTGGGCCTGTCCTCGGGGATTCAGGGACTTCTATTCAGTTGTTTCGGCTGTTGTTTATTGGTCATTTTTGTTCTTGTTGGTTGAGAGACTTCAGTTTTGGCTTTTTATTCTCTATTGATGTTCCGCTGATGTTTTGATTTCCAGTAGTCTTCGTGGTCCTTCTAAGAAAATAGCTAGTGGTGTATTATCTTTCTGTAATGTAAGTTAAATATGAGACTGCTACACTTGATTGTTGTGGAACTAGCTAATTATTGCAGCATTTCTTTACGCTAATCAGGATGGCCCTTCCGCTCTAGGTTTTTAGCTGTCTCAGTTCCTAGTTTGTGCCTAAGATGACGAGAAATAACATGATTAATCACAAATATCTGTTCTGAAAATCAGAAAAAGCAGGTGTATTTTGGAACTTTCCAGATTTCACGTTACAACAATGTTACAGCATAATTTTTATTATGTATCATTTTCTTTGCTCCAGACCATGTTTACGAGTAGGAAATACCAGGTTTTAGTATGGTTTAAATCTCGTCTTTCTTTCTTTTCCTATGATTAGGTTCTCTTCAGTTTGTTTGAGTTTGTTGTGATATGTGACACTCTTGTTTTTTTTTTTTTGTATTATCATAGGCCCTGTGGAGTTGGCTTCGGCTGGTGTGTCCATATCAATATTCAATATTGTCTCAAAGCTATTTAACATTCCTCTTCTTAGTGTTGCTACTTCTTTTGTTGATGAAGACATTTCAAAAAATGCACGTTCAAACAAACTGAATGTTTAAAGCATCATCTGTTGCATGTGTTTTTCACTTTTTTGTTTATTATTTGACCATTTATCAAGTTTCAACTGCAACTTTCAATATTGCCCTGCAGAGAAGGGCCATGAAGCAATAAACAATGGTAGACAATTTGACAATGTCACTAAAAGAGAGCAGTTGTCGTCTGTATCAACAGATTTAACATTAGCAGTTGGCATAGGCTTATTTGAGGCTATGGCCTTGTGGCTGGGATCTGGCGTTTTTCTCAATTTGATGGGTATTTCATCGGTGAGCTTTTTACATCCAAAACTTCCAAAGTTCTTTAGTTATTAATTGATTCCTCATCTCCTGTATATGCAACTTATTTTGCAAATTTGGATGTATTTATCTATTTATTAATCACGTGCACTTTAGTTAGGATCCTTCAAAATTTTGATGCCAATAGCCATCTAATGGAGGTTGATATCATCTTACCAGCCATGCAAGTGTAGTTACTTTTTGCTGCTGCATCTGTATTTCTGGATTTTGCTGCAACATATTAATCCGTTTCCCGCATGTAATTATTCTCCCTTATCCATTCTGTTCATAGTGTGTCAATCCACCTCCTCTGTTTTATCTAGTCAGTGATGCTATCCGAGCAAATTAAACAATCTAGACAGGAGTATATATATCATTATAAATATATAATGGTAAATAAATTATTCTAAGGACAAACATATCACAAAGTTTTGAGAATATCTACCTTGAGAATATCTCTTCAAATTTGTTGTCTTTATTGTGCATATGATTTGCTAAATTATACTTTAATGACAGGCTTCCCCGATGCATGCTCCAGCACAACGTTTTCTATCTCTTAGAGCCATTGGTGCTCCTGCCATTGTTCTTTCTTTGGCTATTCAAGGCATTTTCCGGGGATTCAAGGACACAAAAACTCCTGTAATATGTGTAGGCATGTCTTTTTTAAGTTTACCTAAATACTAGACCAAAAATGGGGACTGTCTTTGATATTTACTAGTTTACAAGATAGCAAGTCGAATGTCTAACATCATGTCGCGATTTTCATAACCACAGTAATTTGTTTTCTATTATCTGTTATAAATGATTTTAAGGTTAAGTTAGAACTTAGAACCATTGAAGTAAATCCATCACAGATGTTCACAAAGTTTACAGGCATATAAAAACAAACAGGGCTTTGATGCTTTATGGAAAATTATTCCAATTTTTGGCACCGGTAAAGAAACATGTTTATTTGTTAAATGACACGGGTGGATATTCCTTCATAGCATGCTGAATTACATTGATAGACTTGACCAGTTGTATAAGCCTACATTCAAACACTGTCCAATTTTAATAAAGCTTACTCAATCAACTTATTAGTACGCTCATATTATTGTGCAGGTATCGGTAGTTCTTCAACTATCCTTTTGTTACCTATTCTTATGTATTATTTTAAG
Organism: Heracleum sosnowskyi; assembly: GCA_030848705.1. NCBI lineage: Eukaryota > Viridiplantae > Streptophyta > Magnoliopsida > Apiales > Apiaceae > Heracleum > Heracleum sosnowskyi. Next base: position 70,411,999 of record CM061241.1, on the reverse strand, counting down.
CTGGGTGTAACTGGAGCCGCCATTTCTACTGTTGTTTTGCAGTATGTGCGTTCCCTATTAGTTTCTTCATTAGAGTACTTATCCTATGCGTAGAGATGCTTATATTATAAAACATTTTGTAACAGATATCTAGTCACCTGTCTACTGATCTGGAATCTCAATAAGAGAGCTATATTGTTGCCACCAAAACTGGGATCACTTCAATTTTCTGGCTATTTGAAATCTGGCTAGTCTTGAGTTGATGTTTTGTATGATTACAATTTTAAACTTGTCTATTTCATTCAGTTGTGTGTTTTGCTACATCTCCATAGTCAATATGTTGTCGTGTGTACCTATATTAATTTTTATTCGTAATTATTTGGCAAATGCTAGGTGGTTTTTTGCTTGGGAGAACTCTTGCAGTCCTTATAACTACGACGACTGGGACATCTATGGCTACTCGTCAAGGTCCACTTGCAATGGCTGCTCATCAAATATGCATACAAGTATGGTTAGCTGTATCTCTTACGACGGATTCCCTTGCTGCATCTGGTCAGGTAACTTGTTTATCCTGGAATTTTGTTTGTTATTATGAGCTTGTTCTCATCTATATATTATTGTCCCAATTAACATTATTTGACTTGGGTTATCTAAATAGTGATCCAATCACGGGTGCAGACAATGCCCCGTATGCACAAACACCTGTTGAGCCAGTGTGAACCAAATTTTGTTTGAGATCTGGGGTTTTGCGGATTGTTGACCTCAACGGTTAGACTCCTTGGAGGAAACTTTTACTAGATTAGCACCACTTAAGATTTTTCTTTAATTCATATTTAAATTCTTGGATTTTCCTTTGATACTTATCATAGGTGTAGCAGAAAGCTATGTTACTCCGACTCTTCTGTTTAGGTTGCCGTACCCGTGTCGGACCCTTGAACACGACACTTATTTCGTGTTGGATCCTTTGACTAAAATGTGGACACTTTGACCAATTTAAATATCAAAAGTCAAACTTATGATTCAAAATAGATATGTGAAAAGAATGAAAGAAGCAGCAATGAGATAAAAGTAGAGAAGACGCCTAATTTGCAAAGTCCTCTAGAAGACCATGTTTAACCTAAGTTTTATTGTTACTTTTTGTTAAGATGTCTAACCTATCATACTTGTTTATAATATATTATGATGTGTCCCAGTAACCGTGTCCAAAAGTTGGACAGTGTCCCCGTGTCTCTAATTTTCAAAGTTTTTAAGTCCGACACTCGGATGTGTCGGGTCCGACACTCCGTACCCGAGTCAGAGTAACATAGCCAGAAAGTAGTCGACTAAGATTTTAATACATGATGATCTTTGTAAAAGTGCCCTCTTATGATATTCTTCAACTTCCTGACTAAATTTTTTGCAGGCCTTAATTTCAGGTTCATCTTCAAAAGGTGATTATAAAGCTGTGAAGGAAGTCACATACTCTGTGTTGAAGGTATAGCAGGTTCTTAAGTGATGTATCTATGACGGTTCCTAGTGCAATTGACTTCTCGATGCCTATGTTCAACATCTGGTCCTGCATTTCTCTTTATTTGATTTTGATTGTGTTCATTTTCTGCAGATTGGATTTGGTACAGGTGTGTTATTGACTTTGTTTTTGGGGGTATCTTTTAGTTCTTTAGCTACCTTGTTTACCAAAGATGCAGAAGTATTGGCGATTGTGAGAACTGGGGCATTGGTGAGTGCTTCCTTCCTTCCTTTATATATATATATTGAATTGGAATATAAGTGTTCTTTTAATTATCTTAGTTTTTTGTACAGTTTGTCAGTGCCAGTCTACCTATAAATGCATTAGCATTTATATTGGATGGCCTCCATTACGGTGTTTCAGATTTCAAATATGCAGCTAGTTCAATGGTATGCAGTACTACGCTTGTAATTGTTCTTTACTACACAGGGTATGATGCAAATTGCATTCTGAATTACAGATGGTGGTCGGAGCAATATCTTCTGCGTTCTTGTATTATGCTCCTTCAGTTTTTGGGCTTCCTGGTGTTTGGGCAGGATTGACTCTCTTTATGGTATTGCGCACACTGGCAGGAGTTAGCAGGTAAAATGGAACATCATATATGAGAACTCTGGCATTAGAAAGGTCTTACTTGTTTTTTAAATGATGTGAAGTTTCTGTTGGAGATGAAACTCTTTCTGCTTTCAGATCTTCGACAATTAGAGGGTGATGGAAGTATAATATACAAATTAGGAACTTGTATACGTCTGGTAATTTTTAAGTAAGTTTTTTGTGATTAGCATGGGTGGTAAATAGGGTTTGATTGATTTGGGATCTAAGATTTTGTTGTTCAAAATCTTCATCATGGTCATACCATAACATAACCAGTCACATGCTATTTTTGTAGTTTCTGGCAGTTGCCAGTAGGTATACGAAACATTAAGTTCTTGACTAAGGAAGTTCTATGTCTTATCACTATCTCTTGGTTTTTATAATTCAGTTTAGCTTAATGACACTAAATCTGTACTTGTTAACTCATATTATCCTTGTGGAAGTAATTATATCTTAATGTGATTCTGGGAAAATCTTGATTATGTGTTTTCAGATTATTATCAAAAGATGGTCCATGGTGGTTTCTGCATGCAGAGACTCGGAGGTCTGAGTTTAGCGAGGTTTGTAAAATTTACCATCAAAATTAGCATCCTACAGCTTATTAAGGTTTGGTAATTTTACTTCCCCAAGTAATATGTTCTGCTATTACATGATGAGTTTGAAGCCGAAACCAAAATAAACATACTAATTATCTGTATATCCCGCAATGACGTTTTTTCAGTTCTTATTAACGGGATACAATGCAATCATTATGATTATGTATAATGTATCAAGTCCAACAACTATATGATACTCCTGTTAACTTATATGCAGCTAGTAAGCAGTTGAGATTGAAATAGATGTGAACTGGACTGGGGAACCTGACGTGCTTGTGCTACAAAAATCTATTAAATTGTAAGTAAGCTTTTGTTAGTTAACACTAATTACTTTTGTAAGTAAGCTTTTGTTAGTTAAATCTATTTAATTGCTTTTGTAAGTCGCAATGTGTTCATTTCTGTCTAAATTGCCAAACCTGCTGGACATAAAGTATATAAATTTTTTCTTCTGACAAAAAAAAAGTATATAAATTTTTTCTAAAATGGGGATTGTTTCGAACCATATAAGTGCAACACTGGTAAATCATGTAATTCACTACCTAGCAGAGCAAGCAAGCATATAATAGACTAGGGGTTTGTAGTAGTCAGGGTCGAACATAATCCATCGGGCTGTAAGGTTCAAAGAGTTCAGCCATAAATCCCCTTTTCCTTTTAGGAACCCATCCCATGTCTTTGCACAGTTGATCATTGTACCATATCTTCAGGCCTCCAATGCACCATTTGGTGGAGTATTTACCACAGTAATCTTTCATGTATTTATCCCATTTTTCTACATCGTCCTCCATATCTTTAATGCTTGGTAAATTGAATGTGCCATCAAGAAGTTCTGCTAGCCATCTACAGCTCATCTCAGATGTGTGTAGATTTGAAATACTTTCTGAAAATCCAATTATAGCTAGTTGTGGAACTCGCGGATGAATGCAGTTCCTGATAAGAAGAGGGAAAATATCAATAAATATCAACACCATGTTTTTTCATGCTACAATTAGTAAAAAAAAAAATTAGAAGCTTCATGAGAATTTTGAGAAATCTTTGTCCATGTGAACCTAGGAAGCTTGCCTGTAAAGCCCAGCTGCACTGCCAATGTAGCTTTGGAATGTTGGGGACACAAAAATATCCTTAAGCTTTTCAAAGTACTTGAAGCCAGTAGCTAGTATGACCATATCTACAGCTTCTGATTTGACCTCATCATCAAACAAGATGCCTTCCTCGCTGAAACAGAACTCCTGGGACTTCTTAAGTTTTATGCTCCCCTTCTCAACCCTGTTGTAAAAATCCTCGGGCAAGATGGCTATGCTGCAAGAATTCATTTCCTTCAAGAAACTATGTTCTGGAACCATATCAAACTTTTTCAAACGGTACTTGGAAGTTATGTATCTTTCAATATATGTAGAGATTCCCCACCTCTGTTATATATTAAAAACAGGTTACAATATCAGTTTTCAGCTGCAGTAGTTATATCATTATTATTTTTACGTTAACATCTTCCCAATAGTCTCTTACCACAGGGGCGAGAATTGATGCCAGGAGAGAAAGTGCCAAACTTTCACCAGGCTTATGAACCATCAACTCTGAGAAGCGATTAAGGTATGGATATAGTAAAGGAATTCCAAATGGAAGGAAATAAGGAATTCCCCAATGTTTAGTCCTGTACACCACTGTACATGGATGCTCTGGCCCTGAAAGTCGAAACATAGATAAATTGACTAGGAAAATAATTGATTACCAAGTTTTTATGTAGTAGTTTTAAGGTGCCACTGACCATTTACACTTGAACACTCCATTGCAATGTCCAATGCTGACTTTTGAAACCCTACGACCGCAACTTTTTTTTCTCTGATCAAATTGGCTGCGTCTGTGTTATCCATGGCTGCATACTCTGAAGAGTGAATTACCTTGCCATGAAACACCTCTGGACCCTTATCGTTTGGAAACTCAGGAATGTTGGGAAGGTTGCTAAATTTTCCAAAACAAAGAATCACAAAGCCCACTTGGTAAACCTGTATTCAGGAATGAGTTAGAGCCATGAACAGAGTAAGTGTAGATCTGGTTCCAGAGAATTTTAATGTTTTACCTCGGTTGAGAGTGTCTGCTGATCCTTCACCGTGACATTCCATTTCCCTTTAGTGTTGAAAGGATCGCCTTTGCCACCCCAGAGTGACCATTCCCGCATTTCTGCATCAGATGGACCATCGTAGCTGATGCTTTCAACCTGACTTCCAAAGCGGATGTGTTGCAACAAATCAAAATGATGAGCATAGGATTGAAGATATTGGAACACCTGGGATTGTGCAGGGAAGTCTTCTGTCACAGAAGGTGGCCAAGGGAAATCCGAAAACTGATAAAAGTGTTTGGGAGTCTGAAGCTTGGTAGTCCTGATGGTCTTCCTCCAGATGCCGCCAACACTGCTTTCAGACTCGAACACGATTGGATTCAGACCCTTTGACTTGCAATACCTGCACGCAGCAAGGCCGCTAATGCCAGCTCCTATGATGGCAACCTTCCTCTCCATGATAGATGATGTAGAATACCCAAGTTTTCTACTCAATTCACAAATTATAATGGCCTGGAGAGGAGAAGAATTGCAAATATATATACCACTTACACAACACTATCCTTTGGTAAAATTACACTATAATGGATGGATCCTATACTTTTGTCCTAACAGATACTCCCTCCGTCCCATAATGTATGAACTAGTTTGACTTTCACGGAGATTAAGAAAAAGTAGTAGAAATAGAGTAAAGTTAGTTGAAAAGTGGGTAAAGTGGTGGGACCTATCAATTTTTAATAATAGATTTGAGATAGTGGAGGAAAGTAGTGGGTGTAATAGTGTTTATTTAATAAAAAAGTGGAGAAGTAGTGGGTGTAATAGTGAAAAGTAGTGTTCAAAAATAGTAAGTATATTATGTTCATTCTTTTTGGGACGTACCAAAAAGGAAAGAGGTTCACATAAAATGGGACGGAGGGAGTACTATACTTAATTAATAGTATTAAAATCTGTGCTGGATTTTTTTGAATATATTCATGATGCACCATAGTTTTAATAATTGATACCAACTTTTCTGATATTGTCTGTATCCTATACTGGATTTTTCCAAATTAATCATGATATACCCCCATAGTTTTTTTCCTTTTTCATACAAACTCAGATATCTTTGAATCTTTCTTTTGAATAACAGTCAACTGGCAAGATTTCGTATATTTTAACTTTATAATTGTGTTTTTTCAAATTAAATTAATTTTTTTTTTTTTTTGGCCTACGTTCGGAAAATTCTTAGTTACTGTGTGCAGGGTTTTTGTCCTTGGTTTTGGATTTCGTAATAAGTAAATATTAAAATTAGTCAATTAGATTTTAGGGAGGCCACAGAGTATATTAGATTCTTGGAAAGTTGAGAAGGCATATTATATGCAAAATAAATGTAATATACTATTCCTCCTACACATGTACTCAGCGGCCGGCAAGGTGAGGCCTTGAGGGAGTGAGTAGAATAAGCATATCTTTACATCACAAGAGTTGAATACAATGGTAGTTGGCGTAGCTGTGACGATCCTTCTTTAACTGCCCTTCATTATTCTAAGACGTTTATCAATCCTTTACCCAACCATTTTGTTGGCTCATTCACATTTCTGGTAATGTACCAAAAATACAATGGTACAGCTGTATTCAACTTTTCACAAAAATGTTATAGGACGTCACATGAGGTTGCGACTTTCGGAATTTTTCGGCGACCCCTTTTTTATTTTTTTTTCTCATTTTTTCCTTCTTCCTCCCGTGGTTAGTAAAAATGGGTTGGTCACTAGTAAAAATATGTTTTCAACAATTAATTTTGAAGGTTTAAAAAATGTAATTGCAAATTTTAAATTTTTATTTTTTCTTTTCTATATTAAAGTTGAACTGTCGTATTTCGCTAGTAGCCAAAATTTGAGAAAAAATATTAAACGTAATTATGTAAAATTTTGGTCCAAAATTGATAACTAGACAAAATTTTTGTTTATGTAGGCAGTTTTAGGGTTATAAAAAACATTCTTGTACATAATATTTTTTATTTTTCCGTGTTCCACATTAAACTTCAAACTTTGTACTTCTATACGAGCCAAAATTATGAAAAAAATATTATGTAGAACAATGCTATTTTTAGGTCTGAAAATGACTACAACAAAACTTTTATTCAAGCAACAAATATGACAAACACACTTAGTAAAAATGCAAACATAAACACTGAAAAAGTTTGAAAAAGTTTGACGTGACTAGACATCTTTTTCATATACATTTGAGATAAATTATTTCTGAAAAAGATGACAATTAATAAAAAGTTTTAATTTTCTGGAAAAGATGAGTCGTCATTTCAGAAAGACATGACAACTCCACTTTCCAGTAGGTTATATACTTGACGCTTATAGCTTCATTCAGTGCCTATTTCATGGTTTGGAATACCAAAAATGGGTGAGTACGAGTGCCGTATTTGGTTGCTTGCTGAAAGAGATGACGATTACCGTAGGTTAAATCGAAGCGATCCAAAAGAGTATTTTGCAGGCATTCGTCGAGAATGGGCCTATAGGCGTGAGGAATCCGAATGATTGAGAAATGACCTCATTCGTATTGGTGCAAGAGTTCCGACTCGTGATTCGCTTATCATGTATCATGATCCCGGAGAATGTGGTAATTTGGAATAAGTATAGGAAAAGAGTGATCGGTGTTGTATCACAGATACGATTTGAAAATAATCTGATGTTGATGCGTAGAGGTCGTCAGTATATGTATCAACTTGCCACATATTCCGTTCGTGCTATGGGCAGAGAGCTCACAGAACTCGAGCAATATCATCTTCAACATAATCTGAACTATGTCTCTGATGGAGCCATATCCGACGAAACGGAAGAAAAATGATTTGCGTATTATGTATTGTTATATTGTTGTCTTCTAATTATGACCAAATGTTCTTATTTTGTACTCCCTCCGTCCCTCTCATTTCTTTACAGTTTTTTTACACTGCTTGACACGCATTTTAAGGCTCCTATAAAATATAGTTCTACAACTTATTTTTAAAACTTTCTTTTTCTAAATAAAAATTTAAACATTATATTTTTATTCAGAAGAAGAAAAAATTTAAAATAATTTATCAAAGTCTATATTACAGGAGTCTTAAAATGTGTGTCGAGCCTCCGTCTCCCAATGTAAAGAATTGAGAGGGACGGAGGGAGTATTGTTGTATTCTGAGTACCCTATTGATGTATCAATTTGGTATTTATGATTACTCTTTTTAGTAGTTTGATGACAGATTCACTATAATAAGAACATACACATCACAAGAATGCATAAATAAGAATAACATGACAATACATGAAAACAACATAACCGACATAATGATCTGCTATGTTGAAAATTTGAATAAGTTTTTCCATCTCATACTCATAATGATCTGCTTGGCTTGTTAACTCCTTTTTAAGATCTTCGATGATAATTGTTGCACACTCCTTCGACGGTTCTTCAATCCAACGAATGTATCCACATCCATTGGACCCATCTGGACAGTTGACGGATCTTTTTCCAGCATTGGATCCGTACCAGCACATCCTTTCAACCATCAACTTATTGCAAAAGCAAATATCCAGATCATGAATGTTAGACATCTTAATTATAACAAACAAGTGGTAGATATATTTGAAGTATTTGGATGAAGAAGTAATGGCAGAGATGAGGCTTTATATAGGCTTCCCATGTAAATTAGTACATATTGTGGAATTGATCTCGTAACTACAAGACTCCTCATCTTTTTTTTTCCAGAGCTTTTCAGTGATTTTTAATAAATTACAGACATTTTTTTACTGTCTTGTAGGATATTAAAGTTGAGTAGTCACATCTTGTTCGATGTGGCGGGGAAGGGACAATGTTCCGCATTACAGATATTTCTTTATTTTTCCGTGTTCCGCATTAAACTTCAAACTTTGTACTTCTATACGAGCCAAAATTATGAAAAAAATATTATGTAGAACACATAATAAATCTAAATGTTTCAGCATGAATGATAGATAAGGCACACATCTCGATAACTGTAATAATGTACTGCAACAAATCTGACATTTGACACAAACAAACAATTCGAATTTAAATAAATTCTAAAATATTATTCGAATTAATATTACAATTTGAATTTAAATAAATTATGAATTATTATTCAAATAACAAATATAATTTAAATAAAGGTTTGATTAAAATTAAATTAGGAAAATAGTAAAAACAAAAAAAAATTGAAAAACAAAAAATAGCACTACAGTAGCAAGAACAAAAAATTTAGAAAAAATGGTCGGGTGCGCCACCTGGTGTGGCGACTTTTCCTCCAGTTCGCCACGTGGTGTGGCGACCCCTCTTTAAAATACAAAACAACTTTTTTTTCCTTCTTTTTAATTATCTCCTCCATTCGTTTTCCCCTTTTTTTCCCACCACCGAATTAGCAACAAACACACACAGCGCATTCATTTTTACAAAACACTTCTGAAGCAGCCACATCACTTGGCGATCTCCCTTCACCCGCCACCTTAGCCGGCGACCCAGGTAAATTTCCTATCCTCCCTTCCTTTAAACTTTTTTTTGTTTTTGTGAATTGTAGTTTTTGTGAATTGTAAATTAAAAATTGTAAAATCGACTTGTATTGGATTGTGTTGTGAAATCCTACTTGATTTGGGTTACGATTATGTTGAAATTAACATAACTGTAGTGAAATTTTAGAATGCATATAACATGTTTGATAGAATGTCAAAGAGAATGCTACTAATTTAGGTATACTAGCTTGATTAGGTATAAAAATAGGTAAAAACTTTAAAAAAATCGAATTAAATTTAAGAAAAATATTTTCTCAACTCATATAAGTTATTAATAGGCTTTAATCAATAAAAAAAGGTAAATAATTTTAAAATTCGAATTAAACTTTAAAAAAAAAATCCTATTATATAAGTTATTAATAGGGTTTAATCAATAAAAATATGTAAAATTTTAAAAAACAATTGAATTAAATTTTAAAACAAATTAACTCATATAAGTTATTAATAGGCTTAATCAATAAAAATAGGTAAAAAAAATTTAAAATTTGAATTAAACTTAAAATAATAATATTTCATATTATATAAGTTATTAATAGGGTTTAATCAATAAAAATAGTTAAAAAAATTTAAAATCGAATTAAATTTAAAAACAAAATTCAACTCATATAAGTTATTAATAGGCTTTAATCAATAAAAATAGGTAAACAATTTTAAAATTCGAATTAAACTTAAAAAAACAATATTTTCTATTATATAAGTTATTAATAGGGTTTAATCAATAAAAATAGGTAAACAAAATTTAAATTGAAATTTTAAAAATAGGTAATATTTTAAAATAAGTTATTAATAGGGTTTAATATTTTTTATGATCCATCTTTTACAGATATCTATGGATCATGCTACTTACCACCCCGATCCTGTAGACCGATCTTTGCTGACACAATAGGGGGAGCATCGTTCACAGTTAGTATGTGATGGGATGGTATAAATCTCTTCCTTTTCATTGCTACTGATGATGTTTATATTGATTTCATAGTTTAATGACATTCTTACTGATATATGCATGGTCATTTTTTCAGGAAAAAGATTTTTGTCTACGTACAAACTTCAAGAGTTACTGGGATATAGTGAGGTCTGATCCACCGCTGCGAGCCATTCTTGAATCCCTTAGGAGTGCAGGTTTATTTGGTGTATTTCAGATAGGGATGATGACACATGATGCTGGACTGATTAGTGCATTTGTTGAGAGATGGCGTCCCGAGACTCACACGTTCCATTTCTGTTTTGGCGAGGCCACTATCACATTAGAGGATGTATATTACATTCTAGGTCTCCCTGTTAGTGGATTTCCAGTGTTTACATGGGAGGACCTACCCGATGCGAGTTTGGTACATGGGCTTTTACGGGTTCACCCCAATATCGTTGATGAGGGGAGGAACACTGTCACTACCATTCAGAAGGGGGGGGGGGATTAATATTCTTTGGTTGATTAACAACTTTGCTAGTTGTTCTCGTCTAGACGAAGATAGGGATGATTATGAGACTCAGCTGCTATTTCACAGGCGTGCATATATTCTGCTTGTACTTGGTTCTTTGTTCCCCCCACTCCAACGAGAATCGCCTTCAGCTACGCCTCCTTCATTATGTCTGTGATCTTGATCAGGTTTCCCAGTACATTTGGGGTAGTGTTTGTCTTGCATGCGTGTACAAGCACATGTGTGATGCAAGTATAGGGAAGAAGATAGAACTTTGTGGTTCCATGACTCTATTGCAGGTACATGTCCCTTTAACTTTTACCACCTTTTATTTTACATGTTCTCAATTTGGTTATTCAATTAACTATAAATATGAATGTGTGATAGGTATGGATATATGAGCGTTTTACAGGTCTATGTCCCACACACCGACAGAGTTATCTCATACATCATCCCCGTGCTATCAGGTAATGAACAAAAATACCAAAATCTTTCTCATTATGTACTTATAATACTTGTGACTAATTTATTTGTAACAATGATTTCAGGTTCATCAGGATCCCTTTGAAATACCAGAATGTGCCTTTTAACAGTTCACGGGGAACTCATTTTCAGCTTGATAGCATGTCTGAGAGTGGCTTTAAGTGGAGGCCTTACCTAGACAGTGCACCGGAGGCCATGTTGATTACTGATCGTGAACGATAACTCATGACTGCACAATGCCCCTTGATATTTGAGCGAGTTGTGGAGTGGTGTTATACAGATCGAGTTACCAGGCAGATTGGATTTCTTTAGGTGATTCCGACATTATCACCATTGCATGGGCACAGTTCTTTTCACGATGCACCAGGTCAATTGTCACATGATCATGTCGTTCAGCATTGGTATTCACGACTTGATCATATCATTTCACCACCTACACATACTCTTACGAGAGTACCAGCGTGCTCCGATCAGTATCCCTTGTGGTATGAAAGAGTCACACGTCGTTACATAATCAATCCTCATATCTGGGCGAGTCAGCAGGGTTTGCAGGCCACACAGGGACACCTCCCCATAGTTGTAAGTTTGTCACTTTCAAGTTGTCATATTCTATCTCATTGTCAAAGAGGATATTTATTTACTTTCATTGTCATTGACAAAATATTTATACAGGCTGAGGGAATTTTCCGTGCTTTACACGGGATAACTGGGAGTGGAATTGTCGATGATGATGTTGTAGTGGATGAGGCAATACAGGTTCTACGGAGTACTTTGGATATGATGGGTTTCCCTGCGCTTATTGACAAACCCCCTCCATCACCTGCCCCTAGTAGGCAACGTAGTGGACCTACACTGATTACCCCTCCACCTCCTCCTTTTCCTCATCCTAGACATCCATCATCACAGCGATGGGATGTGCCGTGGCCAAACCCCACAGTTGAGGAGGCACGAGAGCGGTTTTTAGGTCCTGGATGGGATGATACGCAGGTGCCTCAGAGTTCTCAGGGACATGCATTCACTGCTACAGAAAATAACAGTCTTCCATTACTCAAATAATTTGATTGCTTAAAAAACATGAACACAACAGTTACAAAAAATGGAAATGCACACAGTTACATAAAATGGAAATGTAAACAGTAGCTTAACACGAATTAAAACAGTTATTCCAACTGGAAAAAATTAATTATCATCTTGGGCATATTCAGCTTCCTCAAGATCCTCAAGCTCTTTCACTCTATCTAGGTACTCATCATTATTCTTTTCCATTGAATCTCGATAATCCTTCTCCGAGATCTTCCTTCCCATAAAAACATCATGTAGTGGTTTATCCTTCTCGCAAGCGGCGTTAAGCAATGCCATGTTTACTCCATAAATATCATAGTATTCCTCCTTAGTTGAGACTCAATCTTTACCCTTTCTATCCTCTTTGTTCTTCCTCCTACGCATCTTGCCACAGAATCTCTTGTTCTCATATTCCCTTTAAATCTCTCGTTCCTCAGCAGCAGAATATTTTTTTTAACAAGCCTCTTATCAATTGTTGCAAGGTCACTGTTAGGTCCTGATACGTTTGTAGAAGGGGGGTTGAATACAAACTATACCGTTTTATCGAATTTGTCCTTTAAAAGATTTAACTGTTTAGAACAAATTAGTGCGGAATAAAAACTGAAACAATATTCAAGTTAAATAGAAACTCTATTAAACTTGAGGGGTGTTACAATTCAGTGCACAGATTACAAGGTTCTTGTTACAACAAATCTAGAATAAATTCGACATGAATTTATCTATATTTGTAATAAAAAGATCGAATACTAAAAAGTAGTTCGATAGTAATTCTAGGGATTATGATTCGCTAGATTGTCAAAGCAGTACAAGTAATTGAATTCTAGTGGATTGGATATAACTTTGCTGGCTAGAATTTATTACAAGAATTTATGAAGCTTTGCAGTTGGCTTGCGTTAATGCAGAAGAGAGAAAGATGATACTTTGCTTTTTCGTTCTGTCTTGAATTGTGATCTCTTCTGTGTCTTTTGATCATGTATTAGTATATAACACAAGTCAACAGAATGCTTTTCACGCGCCAAACCATTGCAATTACATTTTGATTAATACTAGCAGTACTTACCAATTTTGCCTAGTAGTACTATCGGTAGTACTAACCAAATGACTTGGTAGTACTATCGGTAGTACTATAGAGGATAGTACTACTAGTAGTAAACAGATAGTACTACTAGTACTATTTAGAATTAGAATGAATTCTATTTAATTTATTCTGTTTTTAATTGATTTAATAAATGAATTAATTCTTTCAGAATTAATTCATTGACTAAATAAATTAAAATAATTTACTTAAATAATTCCATAAATAAATTAATTCTAGAGAATTGATTTATACATTAAATTACTTAAGATCTAGATTGATTAATTTAATATATGAATTAATTCTGAAAGAATTAATTCATAGATTAAATTAATTATCTTATAGAATACTATTAAAAGAGAATTAAATCTAATTCTCAGAACCACTAAAATTGATGATGAACTTCCACTGACTGACGTTGACACTCCATGTACTGTCTGGTTCATGAGCGACAAACTTTAATGGTTGTTCTTCATACTTGACTTTAAGCTGTGATTCTTTTGTCCTTCTATTTAAACAAGGACTGTAACCTGTACTTTTTCCCGTCACACTTCTGAAATCTCTGTCACTTTAAATAGATCCACTTTCTTGAATACTTCACTGAGGCTTGATCAAATAAATGAACTTCTTCCAGTGTAGAATAACTTCAAGTCTGTAGATGACTTTAATCTCCATTCTTTGACAGATATAATCTTCTGAGATTCCTGTGACATCTGTATTTATTATTTACTTATTACATCTTAATTAAAGTTGAGTAGAATCCTCGGTGTTTACAAATAGGCCTTGACATATGCCTTTCAATCTCCCCCTATTTGTTTGTTAGACAATAACAACCAAATACTCTAGAGGATAACTCAACTAAAACAAGAAAAGATAAGACTTTTAAGAGCCAAGCAAATAATAAAAAGTTCTGGATTAAATATAACAATTTCTAGATTCAAACAATAAAGATAAATACAAGATAGATGTTCCTCTAGCCTGAACAAATGATAAATTTCCCTATCTTGATTTACCTAGCTCTAAACATATAACATTTACAAATTGAGCTAACTACATCATGCCTTTAGTCTCTAATTTCACCTTCTTCAGCTTCTTGCAAGGTGACTAGAAGATCTTTGTCAAGGACACGATCACTTTCAGAAACCACACCACTTGGCATTACTGGTTGAGTGGTGATCTTCTTCAATCTATTCTTCATCTGAGCATACCTTGAAATTTTCTCCGTGCAGTAGTCTGAAATCATATCAGCAACTTCAGACTTCTCTACAGAAGCAAACCCAGAAGTTCTAAGAAGATTCTCCAACTTCACCAGTTGCATAGCAGTCTGTAGCTTCATGGAATCAGGATCCAGCCTGATAGTCTCCAAAGTTGTACCTCTGTAGATTTTGACTTCATAAGGAAAATGTACAACTTGAGGGCTGACCTTCATAGCAGAATCTCTCAGCCGGTCATAAAGAAGCTCGTTCAAGCAAGAAGATCTCTTTACTTTACTCATCAGAATCCACAATTCAGAGAGAGATCTTCTTTGAAGTAGTTCAAGAGAAACAGTGAATGACCCTTCAAGAGCACTTGAGACATAGATGAACAGTTCTTGTCTTACTTGATCAAATACAGACGTAATCCTTAATATATCTTGCTTCAATGCCTTCATATATAATGAGTTGTCTGGATTAACAATTCTGATCTTCTCAAGCAGCTTCAGAAAAGTAGCATCATTGTTTGTGCCTCTCTGAGGGATATCAAACATCTCCCTTGCCTTATCCCATTTGACTCCTTGCTTCATCCTAACATCCAATCTCCTTTCTTTGACATGAATACTATGAAGACGTTGTTTGTCTTCATGTTCAGCCTTTTGAATTTTCATCTTCTGAGAAATGATGTCAGAGACCTTGGCATTTTCATCCTCCTTTCTTCTCAACTCTGCCCGTTGTTTCTTCAACTCCTTCTCAAACAAAGGGTCAGGTGTGTATAGATCAGCTTCATCTTCCCAATCATCAAAGTTGGCTGCCTCCTCAACCTCCTCCTCACCAAAAGCTTCTTCAGGTATGGTCTTCCTCAGATCACCAGATGTGTCAAATTGGAAGTCATCCTGTTCACCGTGGTAGTAGTAGGCATCATCAAAAGTAGACTCCTCCATTGATTGTTTACCTTTCCCCTTATCCTTTCCAGAAGCTCCTCCAGCTTCTTTGTCTTCTCCTTTCTTCTCCTTCTCCCCCTTAGTTGAGGAATCCTCTACAGTTTGAGCTGTGGAAGCCCTAGGATTCACCTCAGATGTTCTCCTTATCTCTCCTCTTTCTCTTCCATCTCCTCCTTCATCATCATCATCATCCTCATCATCATCTCCCTCAAAGAATATTCTTTGCTCTTCAGTAGGTTGATGTGATTCCTTGATCATATTATACAAGTGCTTCATACCTTCATTCAGATGCTCCATTCCTCCTTCTATCCTGAAAATCCTTTCTTCATTAAACTTTTGATTTTCATCAGCTGTTTGCAGAATAAAGTCCACCTTGGTAGAAATGGCAGCAATCTCCTTGACACTTTCTGAAATTTGAGCATTTGACATGGTTAATTCAGAAATGTCCGAAGCCACTAGTACTTGAGATTGTTGGATGGAATTCAGCTTCGGGACCAGAGTATTCTTCAATCCTTCGAGGTCATCTTTCACAGTACCCAGCTGATTTGATACAGAGGTGGTAGATTGAGAGACCACTTGTGCTTTTAGAATTTCCTTCTCAGCCTGGGCTTCTTGCAGTTGTTTATGTAGAGCAGCTATCTGAGCTAACAAAGAAGCAGTGTTTGTGTCAGTGTGTGCACTCACTTCAATTTCTCTCAGTGGTGTTTCACTCAACTCACGTGCTTGTGTATCACTCTCTGTTTGATTTTGATCTCTAATCACTAGCTGTCTTTCCAAGTTATCAGATTGAGTACCTGCAATAGAAATCACCCTAGCCCCTTCAAGAGAGGTCAGTGGTGGTGCAATGGGAGTTCGCAAATCCCGTTCCCTGAATGAGTCTGTCAAAATATTTGACATTGTATACTGAATTTCTTCAGGGACAGACTCATCAGGTTGCCTTTCACTTTCTCCAGTAAAAACTGCGAGTGAAAAATCCCTTAAGGGAGCCAGAGATGTTCCCTCTGGGAGGGGAGAAAATGATTCTATTATAGGTGGTAAAGAATCAGATTTTCCCTCTGATGCCTGTGAAGGCACTTCTACCGTGACAATGGTAGGCACTGTTTCAGACCCTAAGTGCTCTCCTAACAACGTGTCCTGAGTTTCTTCTATTTGGATGTCTTCTCCGATTGTGAGTAATGGGAGAGTGCTTGACTCATTACAGGTTGCCAGGGCCCGATGGCGAATTTCAATAGATTTATCCTGTTGAGAGGATGTCTCCAGATACTATTCCATGGCCATTTCAAAGTCCATATCCTGTTGGGAGGACATGGATGGGCTTACAGATGTCTCTCTATAGGTTTTCCTTTTCTTTAGTGGTGGAGACAGAGTTGTGGGTGCACTCAGTGTTTGTTCACTACTTGACCTTTGTCTTATTAAAGAAGCAGTTTCAGGTTGAGAGGTTAAAGGATTAGACACAGTGTTTGGCTCTCTGACCTGGGTTAGAGATTGTGGTTCTACAACCTCTTGGTCTGTCCTATCAACCACTTGGGCTTCAGCAAAGGTGCCAGATGATCCAGAGATAGGATGTATTACCTGTATTGGCAGTTCCTCTGAAGTTCCAGCTGCAATGACTAGTTGTTGATCAGGAACAAAAGGTTCAAAAGTAGGAAGGTTAATGACATGAGCCATGAATGGACTTACAACCACTGGTGTCATATTCCATTTAAGAGAAGTATGGAGTCTTTGATAGAACTTGCTATTAGTAGAAGGAGAATTAACAGATAAAGCATTTGAAAACAACTCCTTGTGAGCATCAGATAGCACATGATTGATTAAAATAGTGAGAAATCGAGGATAGAAACACCTGACTTTCCTGCCACTATCATGATCAATCCTGGCATTTGATACTCTTCTAACTATAAGACTCCAGATTAGATGACCAATGTTAAGTCTAACATTAAACACAATAGCATAAGCAATGTACTACAACAAAGATGGAATATGAGTAAAATTACTCTTAGTACAATTGCTGAAAACCTTAGCTAGAGTATCAAATAAGATATCCCATTCACAGACTAAATTAGCTTTACTGAGTTTGGGCAACTCCAAAGGACCTTGATAATGAATTCTGTTGAAAAACTGGATTAATTCAATATCAGAAGGAGTCCTATCAAAGTTATCCCTAGGAAGTTGAAAAACTTCACAAAACAAATCCTCAATAATAGTGTACTGTGTGTGCTCAATAGTGAAAGATATAGAATTTAAATTCTCAGAAATCACAGAAGTAGAACACATTAATCTAAGTGGTTCAATCTTTAAATCAGCAGATAAACATATAGCACGACTAACACAACACTGCGAATTTAAAAACTGAATCCAAGGTCGAAAACGATCAATCGAGCATTTCAAAGGATCAAAATACCCAATGTAATTGTTTTTAACAACCTCAAAATTCTGAGCCATAATTTACTAAGAAAAAATTAACACAGAAAATCAAAAACTCAAATAATTATGAATAATTCGAATTTAAGGATTTTAAAATTAATTAAAAATCCAAATTTTCAAAGTTTTCCAAAAATTACCAAATTTTAGTATGTTAATCCTTGACACAAACCACACACTGTACTATTTTTAGAACTCAAAAACACTTATTAAAACCCTAAAAACGAATCACAAAACCCTTTGAAATTCAAAAACTCGAAAAATTAAAACTCAATGAAACTTGGATTTTAAGTACTCGAATTAATGGGCTTGAGAAGATCTGTTCAGTGATGGTTTCATAATTTAAAACAAGCAAGAAACGAATCCAGAATCTGAAAATGAAATGGACATCAATTCGTTTCTTTTAAGAATAAAAAGAGAGAGAATTTTAATAAAACAGTTAAGTTAAAACTTGAACTGGAAAGACTATGGTAAAAAGTAAAAAAACTATATATATATATATACACACACCTGATAGTACTAAGAAAAAGAACGGTAGTACTATTAAAGATAAAAAATAACTAGAATATGTATATAACCAGTAGTACTATGGTAAAAGTAAAACCAGTAGTACTAATAGTAACAATAAAAAACACGGTAGGACTATTGAAAATAGGCTAGTAGTACTATGAATTAAACAGGAGACACAAAAAAAACAAAAATAAAAAGAAAATAGAAAATGTTGATAGTACTTATAGAATGAACTAGCAGTACTATCAAGGGATAGTACTACCGATAGTACTACTAGTTCAAAACTAGTAATACTAACGAAAATCACAAATAAAAATAGAAAATCAGTTCTAAATAAAAAGAAAATTCTGAAAACTACTAAAACTTTACAGAAAATGAATAAAAATGCATGAAAAATTTATACAAATCTAGAAAAATTCACAGAAAATTCCATAAATCCTAGAAAAATATGCAGAAAATTATAGAAATGCCTAAAATTAATATAAACTTGCAGAAATATTTAAACAACAATATTTACAATCTGAAAAATATCTAAATAATTCTAAATAAATATATTTTCAATAAAAATACATTTCTCTACTTAAAAAATATGAGAAAAATATTTTTAAAGAAAATAAATTATTCAGAGCTATTTAACTACACAAGCATGTAATATTAAATGAGAATTGGCAGTGAATATCATTTAAATGACAAGAGAAAATGAATTTTGAAAGAATAAACCTGACAGAGATATTGTCAATCACTAAGACTGTTTAACATACCCAATTTACCAACTAACTTTATAAATGTGGATTCGTCAACAGATTTAGTGAATATATCTGCAGTCTGTTCTTCTGTGGGTACAAAATGTAACTCCACAGTTCCATTCATGACATGCTCTCTGATAAAATGATACCTGATATCAATGTGCTTTGTTCTCGAGTGCTGCACAGGGTTGTTGGAGATTGCTATGGCACTTGTATTATCACAAAATATGGGAATTTTGTCTAATGCAAAGCCATAGTCCTTTAATTGATTCTGTATCCATAAGATCTGAGCACAACAGCTTCCAGCAGCAATATATTCAGCTTCTGCTGTTGAATTGGAAACTGTTTGCTGTTTCTTGCTATACCAGGAAATCAACCTACCTCCTAGGAATTGACAACTCCCAGAGGTACTCTTTCTATCCACAACACTACCTGCATAATCAGAATCTGTATATCCAACAAGATTAAAACCAGAATCTTTAGGGTACCAGATACCTAAGTTAGGTGTACCCTTAAGATATCTCAAGATTCTTTTCACAGCAACGAGATGTACATCTCTAGGGTCCGCTTGGAACCTTGCACACAAGCATGTAGCATACATAATATCTGGTCTACTTGCAGTAAGATAGAGTAAGGAGCCAATCATACCTCTGTAGCTTGTAACATCTACCTTGATAGACTTGTCAGAAGCTCCAAGTTTGATTGCTGTTGAAGATGGAGTCATTGCTGATGCTGAATCCTCCATGTGATATTTCTTGAGGAGTTCTTTGAGATACTTGGATTGACAAATAAATATACCATTTGACCTTTGACTTACTTGTAATCCAAGAAAGAACTTCAGCTCACCCATCATACTCATTTCAAACTTACTCTGCATTAGCTTAGCAAATCTCTTACAGAGATCATCATTATTAGACCCAAATATGATGTCATCCACATAGACTTGGACTAATATCATATCACCTTTGTGTTTCTTTGAAAAAAGAGTTTTGTCTATGATACCTCTAACAAAACCATTTTCTAAAAGAAAACCAGAGAGAGTGTCATACCATTTTCTTGGGGCTTGTTTGAGACCATAGATAGCCTTGAAGAGAAAGTACACAAAGTCCAGCAGCTCCTGATTTTCAAAGCCAGGGGGCTGTTCCACATACACTTCTTCATCAAGCTCACCATTCAGGAATGCACTCTTAACATCCATTTGATAGACTTTAAAATTGGAATAAGCTGCAAATGCTAAGAACATCCTGATGGCCTCAAGTCTAGCCACTGGTGCATAGGTTTCATCATAATCAATGCCTTCAGCTTGAGAATACCCTTGTGCAACCAGTCTTGCCTTGTTCCTTGTAACAATGCCATCCTCATCTAGCTTGTTCCTGTATACCCATCTTGTACCAACTACTTTCTTGTTCTTTGGCCTGGGTACCAGTTTCCAGACTTGTTGTTGTTCAAACTGATTGAGTTCATCTTGCATAGCAATCACCCAATCTGGATCAGTCAGTGCTTCTTCAGTTTTCTTTGGCTCCATTTCAGATAGAAATGCTGAATAATGACATTCATTCTGAGTTGCACTTCTAGTTTTAACTCCAACACCTGGATCACCAATGATCAGCTCAAAAGGATGAGCTCTATTTCATACAATCTGTCTTGGAAGATTTGATCTTGATGATTCGCCTTGAAATTCACTTTGATGTTGTGAGTGACTAGTTGATCCTTCATTTGCTCCCCCTGAGTTGTTGCTTGATTGCCTTGATGATTCTTCTCCAGTGTTGGTGGTATCTCCATTGTTACCAGTGTTTCCATCACCATCACCATGATCATTATCATCATTGTTATTATCATCACCAGCAATAACTTCAGGTGGGGCTCCATCATCTGATTCTGAGTCTGGCAAGTTATCAAACTTCAGCTTTTCAGATGAGTCTTCTTTTTGGATATTGGGGAACTTAGTGTCATCAAAAGTAACATTGACACTTTCCTTTACTGTGTGACTGCCAACCAAGTAGACCCTGTAAGATCTTCTGGAGTAACCAACAAAAATAGCTTCTTGTGCCTTTGCATCAAACTTGCCACGTTTCACATTGTCATCTATAAGCACAAAGCATTTTGCTCCAAATACATGAAAGTACTTGACAGTTGGTTTCTTGTTGTTCATGATCTCATAAGGAGTCTTCATTAAGTCCTTGTTGATTAAAGTTCGATTCTGAGTATAACAAGCTGTATTCGCTGCTTCAGCCCAAAAGTACGTTGGAAGTTTGGACTCACTTAGCATAGTCCTAGCTGCTTCAATCAATGTACGATTCTTTCTTTCCACTACTCCATTTTGTTGAGGAGTTCTAGGGGCAGAATACTGTCTTGTTATTCCTTTATCAGCACAAAAGTCATTTAGAATGGCATTCTTGAATTCAGTACCATTATCTGACCTTATGGCTCTAACAGGGAATCTAGAATCTAGCTCAATCAACTTTATGTGGCCAATCACCAGGTATGGGGTCTCATCCTTGGAATGTAGGAATAAAACCCATGTATATTTTGAAAAGTCATCAACAATCACAAGTGCATATTGTTTCTTTGACATGGACATCACATTAACTGGACCAAACAAATCCATGTGCAGTAGCTGAAGTGGTTCAGTTATTGATGATGTGTCAGTGCCCTTGTGAGAAGCTTTCTTTGACTTTCCTTTCTGACATGCCTCACACAGTCCTTCCTGTGTAAATTCCATCTGAGGAGGCAAACCTCTAACCAATTCTCTCTTGACTAAAGAGTTCATGGTTTTGAAGTTAAGGTGAGACATCTTCTTGTGCCATAGCCAACTATCATCTGATGAAGCTTTAGCATAAAAACAATTAACTTCATCTTTGAATCCCGAGTTCAGATCAGCTATGAACAAGTCACCTTTCCTTACTCCTTGAAGAGCAGGCTTTCCATTCTTCTTGTGAAGGATCTGACACTTCTCTCTTTCAAAGGAAACAGCATATCCTCTGTCACAGAACTGACTGATGCTGAGAAGATTGAACGTCAGACCTTCCACAAATGAAACATCTTCAATGATAACATTTCCGTACTTCAAACAGCCATGTCCTTTCGTAATACCCTTGCTGTTATCTCCAAAGGTTACTACTGGGCCAGCTTTCTCAACCAAATTTGATAGCAGGGCTCTATCTCCGGTCATATGCCTTGAACAAC
This sequence comes from Heracleum sosnowskyi, assembly GCA_030848705.1. Lineage (NCBI taxonomy): Eukaryota > Viridiplantae > Streptophyta > Magnoliopsida > Apiales > Apiaceae > Heracleum > Heracleum sosnowskyi. The sequence goes on along the minus strand of CM061241.1, from coordinate 70,389,688 downwards.
CACTGTCAAGAATCCATATAACACGGCTTACCTGTTTAACTCCCTGCAATATCAAATTGATTAGACCTTCTTCGGAGCCCAAAATTGATTGGGTCCGGCGTACTTAAAGAATTGGCCTTTGTCAGGCAAAACAACATTTTTAGCTAAAACTACTTCAACCTCTTTCACATAAGAGCGTTTCCATTTATAGCCAGCCTTAACACATTTCTGAGTAGGCTTAGGGATAAATGAATCCACTCTAGTCTGAGGAGGACTAGTAGTCTTTGCTTTAACATGCTTCTTATTATTAACATGTTGACGTGGAGCAGTCTTATCACTAGATACAAGTTTACTATTAAAATAAGCATACATAACATTGAAAGCACAAGACATGCAATTAATCACACCACATGCTTTATGAGAAGAATTAACAGGAGGCATGTTAGTTCTACAGTTGTTTTGATCCAACTTATGGATATCTGATTTAGTCTTTTTAGTTGAAGCAACTTTGACTGGAATATCAGATATACACTTTTTGGATTGTTCAACTTCCAAAGCAATATCTTCTTCACGAATCTCCTCTGCAATGATGATAGAGTCTTCATTTAGAGGTTCTGCTTTGGACTCCTTACAGAAGGGTGTTTCAATACCCTTAAGCACATATGGAACACCCCTTCCTTCAGATCTGACTCTACAAGGGGAATTTATTCCAAGCAATCCAATGGCCTCATTATAATCATAACCTATACTGACATGATTACCAACAGCTTGTTTATTCAGAATCTCTTTAGCCATCTTACAAGAGTTGAAATAAGCATTAGCTTTGGTCTTAAGCTCACTAATCTCTTTCTTAAGAATGGTTTCCAGTTGAATATAACATTTAACCCTATTCTCAAGAAAAGCTATTTTTTCAACAAGTTCATCCTGATTAACATGCACTAGTTTTAATTCTTTTATCTCATTTTCAAGATTTGTGTTTAAAAGAATTATTCTATCATTTTCAGTGCGTGCACATTCTAAGGTGCCACCAAGATGACGAATCATTTCAGTATCAGTAAACTTTACCTCTGACATGTGTGTGGATGAAGTGCTTGCCTCTTTAGCCACTAAAGCAAGGTTCCCAATCTCACCTGCTTCTTCATCACTGTCAGTGTCATCTCAACTCTTTCCTTCAGCAACATAAGCTTTCCCAATCTTGTTCTTCTTGCTAGAATCAAATGTGTTTCTAGTCACTTGCTTTGGCTTTCTGCATTCAGTAGCAAAGTGACCCAACTCATTGCAATTGTAGCATCTGATTGTCCTCCTTTCCACAGTTCCAGTTTTGTAGCCACCCCTTGAGCCACTTGAAGAGGAAGATCCACCTCTCTGAAATCTGGGCCTGAACTTAAGATTGGGATTCCTCTTGAATCTGAACTTCCCAAACTTCCTGACTATCAAAGCCAAATCACCATCCTCCAGCTGATCAAGTTCTTCTAAAGAATAAAAGTCACCACCAGATTGATCAATGGATGTTAATCCATATTCAGCATCAATAACATTCATGTTAGAACTGGAAGGTTGAACAGCCTTCACTTCCAGTTTCTGTGGGACTTCAGCAGCCAATGCAGTAGAAGTACTAACAATCTTCCCAGTTCCATACAGCTCCCTTTGTTGAATCTGCTCCAGCTTATAGGTCTTCAGAACACCATACAATCTCTCCAAAGCAATCTCATTCATATCTCTTGCTTCTCTAATGGCAGAAATTTTGTGCTCCAAATGAGGTGGAAGTGTAAGAAGGAACTTCTTGTTAATCTCCTTGTTGGTGTAGTGCTTCCCATTGAGATTCAGATCATTGATTAATTTGTTATATCTCTCAAAAACCTGAGAGATACCTTCACCAGGGTTTGATCTGAAATGCTCATATTGTGAGGTGAGAATTTCCAGCATATTCTCCCTAACTTCCTATGTCCCCTCATTGATTATCTCTATAGTTGCCCAAATGTGTTTGGCAGTATCACAGTTGAGGACATGATTATGCATGATTGGATCAAGACAATCAATAAGGATCAACTGAAGACAGGAATCCAAGGTAACATCCTCTTTCTCATCAGGAGTGTAATCCTTGGCATCTTTAGGGTACATTCTAGCAGCCCTAGTCACAACATTATTCTCAATGAGTTCTCCCTCAATAATCATAGGGACTTTGGGACCGTTCTTCAGCACATCAATGTATTTAGGATTTGCAACCTTAAGGAATATGAGCATTTTCTTCTTCCACATTGGATAATGCTCCTTGCTGAACATTGAGATTTTGACTGTACCCACTTTCTGTGTAGTAGACATCTTTTGAGATTTTTTAAGAAAGATAAAAAATCAGAGTTTAAGAAAAATCTCAAAACAATTGGATCTTTGATTTATATATCAATCAAAAGGCTCTGATGCCAATTGTTAGGTCCTGATACGTTTGTAGAAGGGGGGTTGAATACAAACTATACCGTTTTATCGAATTTGTCCTTTAAAAGATTTAACTGTTTAGAACAAATTAGTGCGGAATAAAAACTGAAACAATATTCAAGTTAAATAGAAACTCTATTAAACTTGAGGGGTGTTACAATTCAGTGCACAGATTACAAGGTTCTTGTTACAACAAATCTAGAATAAATTCGACATGAATTTATCTATATTTGTAATAAAAAGATCGAATACTAAAAAGTAGTTCGATAGTAATTCTAGGGATTATGATCCGGTAGATTGTCAAAGCAGTACAAGTAATTGAATTCTAGTGGATTGGATATAACTTTGCTGGCTAGAATTTATTACAAGAATTTATGAAGCTTTGCAGTTGGCTTGCGTTAATGTAGAAGATAGAAAGATGATACTTTGCTTTTTCGTTCTGTCTTGAATTGTGATCTCTTTTGTGTCTTTTGATCATGTATTAGTATATAACACAAGTCAACAGAATGCTTTTCACGCGCCAAACCATTGCAATTACATTTTGATTAATACTAGCAGTACTTACCAATTTTGCCTAGTAGTACTATCGGTAGTACTAACCAAATGACTTGGTAGTACTATCGGTAGTACTATAGAGGATAGTACTACTAGTAGTAAACAGATAGTACTACTAGTACTATTTAGAATTAGAATGAATTCTATTTAATTTATTCTGTTTTTAATTGATTTAATAAATGAATTAATTCTTTCAGAATTAATTCATTGACTAAATAAATTAAAATAATTTACTTAAATAATTCCATAAATAAATTAATTCTAGAGAATTAATTTATACATTAAATTACTTAAGATCTAGATTGATTAATTTAATATATGAATTAATTCTGAAAGAATTAATTCATAGATTAAATTAATTATCTTATAGAATACTATTAAAAGAGAATTAAATCTAATTCTCAGAACCACTAAAATTGATGATGAACTTTCACTGACTGGCGTTGACACTCCATGTACTGTCTGGTTCATGAGCGACAAACTTTAATGGTTGTTCTTTATACTTGACTTTAAGCTGTGATTCTTTTCTCCTTCTATTTAAACAAGGACTGTAACCTGTACTTTTTCCCGTCACACTTCTTAAATCTCTGTCACTTTAAATAGATCCACTTTCTTGAATACTTCACTGAGGCTTGATCAAATAAATGAACTTCTTCCAGTGTAGAATAACTTCAAGTCTGTATATGACTTTAATCTCCATTATTTGACAGATATAATCTTCTGAGATTCCTGTGACATCTGTATTTATTATTTACTTATTATATCTTAATTAAAGTTGAGTAAAATTCTCGGTGTTTACAAATAGGTCTTGACATATGCCTTTCAGTCACCACATGTTATCTCAAGAAATTTTTGATGATCATACTTGGCCCTATCGTTATTTTCCGAACCCGAACTGACCGGTCTCTTTCCCTTATCCATTTGATGCAAACTGATCTAAAGAAAAGATTATGCATAAGAGAGAAGAACTATTTATAGGAAAAATATTTTGATTAATATTACAGTACAATAATACAAGTGCATTATTTTTGTGTGCAATTTGTAAGATGTGAGGTGATAACTCAACTTTGTAACTTTATTTTGAAGTTGATGTGATAACTCGTCTTTAGTGTTTTGTAGAGGTTTGTAGTGTCAGCAACTTTGCTTTATTGTAATTTTGATGTCAAAACACACTTTGGTGAATTATTATTGTCCTTCCCCCGTCACATCGAACAAGATGTGACTATTCAACTTTAATATCCTGCAAGAATAATATTTTTTTTCATAATTTTGCCTTGTATAGAAGTACAAAGTTCGAACTTTAATGCGGAAGACAGAAAAATAACAAATATTAAGTACAAGAATGTTTTTTATACCCATAAAAGTGCCTATATAAACTATAATTTTGTGTAGTCTTCATTTCTTGACTAAAATTTTACATACTTACACTTAATGTTTTTTTTTTCATTTTTTGGTTAGTAGTAAATTAGAACATTTCAAGTTTAATATACAAAAGAAAAAATCAAAATTAAAAATTTTCAAGTACATTTTTTAAACCTTCAAAATCGATCATTGAAAACCAAATTTTACTAGTTAACAACTCATTTTTACTAACAACCGGATGGAAAGTGAAGAATGAAAAAAAAAATAAGGTGGCAGAATTTTCCCAGAATAACTACCTCAGATGACGCCCTATACCACTTTTGAAAAATTCAATCCGTATCATTTCTGCCTTTCTGGTACAGTCTCCTGTCTCTGTCTTTTCTACCTTTCTGGTACAGTCTCCTGTCTCTGTCTTTGTCCTCATATTTCAACATCGCATGATCCACAAGCTTTTCGAAATTTACTTTTCGGAAATGAAACGCGGTCTTTATTTTTTTTCGACAAGCTAATAGGGGACTAACTAAGAAGCAACGTATTTAGAACTTGGCACACTTGGGTATTATCTTCATGATGTGTAACGTGGAGTATTTTATGTTGGTTCTTTTTTATACACAGAAGTTCTCTACATCGCGTGTTTGCAGCAGGAGGCAGTGGATGCCAAGCCTGTGGTTTTCATATCTATTGGTATTTGAGCTTTTTTAATTTTGAAAATCTCCATGCACATGGTACTATATATTTGTTTATATAATCAGCTGTTGTTATTGTGTTATAGGCAGCCAATCAGGAATCTAGGGGTAGCGTATGCTCTGTGATTGAATTGTATATTTCCCATCAGTTTATTTATATCCGTAGGGTTGTCTAACAAAACGAGACTTGGTTTTTGGTTACAAATGAGCACAAGACACGTCTTCGATTGTTTTTGCTACAGAAGTCGATTGATGGTAACAGCATGGGAACAGAATAAACTGATAACAGACTGAGCAAACTGTTCACATCAGGAGACCAAAGTTAGGCATCTTTCAAAATGTAACAAATGTTCGGGCCTCTTTGTCGACAACTACGGGTACATTTTCATGAATTTATTAACTTATTAATTGATTTTTTTATTTTTTAATACTTTATATTTTTATATTTGTGTTTTTAAATATTTTTTTAATTTAAAATGCAAGTGTTGAAATCATTGTATTTAATAATTAAATTTTCAAATTTAATTTAACAAACTCTTAATTAATTTATTAGTAAATTTATCCAAACACCCGTATAACTTATATGAATTCGTCAACTTATTACTTATACTCCCTCTCTCCCTCTCATTTTTTTACACTTTCCTTTTTGGTATGTCCCTCTCATTTCTTTACATACCAAAAATAGTAACATTTTATAATATAAAATTCAATCACATTCACTACTTTCCTGCACTATACATATTTTATACCCATTTTATACGTTAAATATTGATTGGTCCCACCACTTTACTCATTTTTCTTACTTTTCTCTATTAATTTATACTTTTTCTTAACTTCTGTGCCGTCCCCTCAATGTAAAGAATTGAGGGGGATGGATGGAGTAGGACACTTACTCATTTTAAGTTATAAATCAACTTTTTTATGATATTCCACGCCCGAAATTTTATGTTCCATCAGCATAAAAAATTGAACATTATGTTTCAGAAGCAAGTCATTTGTTAAAATGCAAAGCAAACTGCAGAATGGCATCCCCAGTTACAAGGTAAGCGAATAAGGTTTCTACGTAGCTTATCATTCTCATCATTGCTACAACCGATGCAGCTAAAGTTGTTGCAGCAGATGCACAAGCTTTCAATTTAATCTTGTATTATTTCAATCTCTGATGTTGAACAGGAGACAAAAATGAATTAATATATCTAGAAAAAGCAAAGCCATAAAAATGACAAATGAAGTAGTTTCAGTCGGTTCCAGTAGTGTTATGATAAATGAAGTTCTTGACTGAGCAAGTAATGCTTCATGTGTCTGTAATATACTCTTTGTAACTTTGATTCGGTCCAGCAGAATAGAGATAGAAACTTCACGAATAATCTTAGTTCATGATCATTCAAAAATCTCACCTATAAAGCCCAGGTGCTGTGGTTATATCGCACTGGAGCCAGTATGACCATATCTACATCTGCTGATTCAGCCTCACCATCAAACAAGATGCCTGGGACTTCTTAAGTTTTATCAACCCTGTTGTAGAATTCCTCGGGCAACTTGACACTGTTGCAAGACATGATTTCCTCCCAGAACCTATGTTTTGGAACCATATCAAACTTACCTAGACTGTAATCGGAGATTATGTATATTTCGATTGATTTAGAAATGGGTCCTTGTCCCTGACAATCGATTGTCAGGGACCAGTTAAGTAACAATTAACTTCCCAGCCGTTGGATCGAGATTTGGACGCCCAGGATTTAAAAAAAATTCTACCCGCTCCGCGCTTTTTTTCCGCGGAGCTCCTTATTCTACTTTTCCCTCCGCGCTTTTTAACCCTAAAAGCATTTAGATTGATCATAAGTATAGCAGCCACTTAGGTTAGAAAAGAGGGAGAAAATCAGAGCTTGAAGAAGTTGGAGAGGTATTGCTTCATTTCTTGGATTGTGTAAGTCTTTGTGTATGTATTTGTTTTAGTATTATGACAAATAAAATGTTTGCAAAGTTTGATCCAAGAAAAGTATCCAAACCAATTGAAAGTAATGATTTTTATGATGATGATTTTGATGTTTGTAATTTTAGTACTAAATCCTTGCATTGTGATGATGTAGAGCATGTTAATATAGTTGATGATGATGTAGAGCATGTTAATATAGTTGATGATGATGATGAAGATGATAGTTTGCATGAGAAAAATGTACGTAATGTTGATGAAGATGTTGATAATGTTGTGCCTTATTTGCATCAAAGGTTTGATAGTTTAGAAGCCGCGGAGAATTTATTTAGAGCTTATGCCTTAAAAAATGGCTTTGCAATTAAGGTTCAAGAATCACAAAAGCGTGTTGGAAATAAAGAAATATATGCTCGATTATTTGTTTGTAATCTATTTGGTGAGAATAAGGATAAAAATATTGATAACGATGAAGCATGTTTTATGAGTCAAGGTAAAGGTAAACGTCGCCGGGATGTTCTTCCTAGATGTGGTTGTAAGGTTAGAATGTATGTTTTGAATAAAAAGAAAACAAGTATTTGGGAGATAACCGCCCTAGAGTTAGAGCACAATCACGAGGTTGTTACACCTTCAAAAATGAATTTAATTCGAAGGGAAAGACATGTAAGTGCGGCACAAAGGAATATAATGAGAACATTACATATGTCGGGTGTTCCTCCTAGGCAACAAATGTCCATTTTTAGCAATTTAAAAGGCGGAGCTCAACATGTTGGTTTTGATGGCCAACATGTAAGAAATGTGGTACGTGAGTTTAGAAAGAGCAATTTAGATGTTAATGATGCTCAAGCGGGTTTAGACTTGTTGAATAGGTTGAAAGAAGAGAGTGGTGGAAAATTTTACATTAAAACTTTACTCGATGAAGAACAAAGGTTGAAATGTCTAGTATGGGTCGATCACCGTTGTTTGATGGCATACCAAAATTTTGGTGATGTGGTTGCCTTTGATACCACTTACCGAACTAATAGATATGCTATGCCTTTTGTTCCTTTTATCGGGGTAAATCATCACTACCAATCGGTTGTTTTTGGATTTGCCCTAATGAGAGATGAGGTTAAAACAAGTTTTGAATGGGTATTAGGTAGTTGGCTTGAGGCGGTTGAAAACAAACATCCCTTAACTATCATTACGGATCAAGATCAAGCAATGGCCGGGGCTATTTCATCACAACTACCGAACACCACTCATTTGTTGTGTAGTTGGCACATTAGTAACAAATTCCCCGAGAAACTTGCAAGTTACTATTCCAAGCACCCGGATTTCAAAGTTGATTTCAATAATTGCATTTACAACTCATTGACCGAAGATTTGTTTGAGGAAAGGTGGAGTGCATTGGTTATGAAGTATGAATTGGAAGATAATACATGGCTACAAGGATTGTACGGTTTGAAGCATAAATGGATCAAGGCTTTCACTAGAAGCACATTTTCCGCAGGACAAACAACCACTTCAAGGAGTGAGGGAATGAATGCTTTTTTTGATAGTTATGTTAGTTCTTGCACGGGTTTGAAAGAATTTGTTGAAAATGCTCAAAAAGCTTTGGAGAGGCAATTTATGAGGGAGAAAGAAGAGGATTTTAAGACTCGTCAAACTTGTCGTGGGATTAAAATGAAGACCGCATTGGAGCAACATGGTGCTTCCATTTACACAAAAACAATGTTTAGGAAGTTTCAAGAGCAATTGGTGGAAGCTACAACCTACTTTGTGGAGAAAGATAGAGATCGTTCTTTGGAAGAAGATGAGTACACATACTACAAATGCTATAGGCAATTGGTGGATCCCGAGAAAAGAACAACGTATCTTGTTACATTCAACAAATTGTCTCTAAGTGGTGGTTGCAAGTGTAGAATGTATGAATATTTGGGCATCCCTTGTCGCCACATTATAGCCGTCTTGACAAAGAGATGTGTTTCCGAAATACCTAATGCCTTTTTGAGACGACGTTGGACAAAGGATGCCAATAGAGTTGATGGCATGTTGCCTTATTATTTGACCGGAGAAGAAGCATCATCCCATGATTTGACTCCCACCGAAAGATTCAACAACATGACTTTACTCACCATGGCATTTTGTCATAGTAGCATGGCATCGAAGGAGCGTTACGAGTATGCCATTTCGGTAATCAATCGGGAAACAGAAATTCTTGAGAATATGGGAGTTGATGGAATTGAGCATGTAAGTAGTGAAGTTGGCAAGTCAACAACTCAAGAAGATTGTGATGGCTTGCATGAGGCAATTCTTGATCCCATTGTGTCACAAACCAAAGGAAGGAAAAAGGACACTCGTTTCAAAAGTGCCATCGAAACAATTCGCAAAACACCGAGGAAATGCTCTAAATATGGACATGAAGGACATGATATTAGAACTTGTGAAAAATTTAAAGATATTTTATTAAATGCTCAAAGTACTCAAAGTGGTCAATGTGGTGGTGAAAGTGTTCAATTGTAATTTATATAAATCTATGCTTCATCTTTTTTTACTTTACATTATGTTCTTCTCACTTTTTCTAACAAAGTTCGTTCATTGTCATGTGTAGGTAACATGGAGGGTGGTAATGCTTCGGATAATGATTCGGTTTCACATGTTAGTGATTCACAACCGAGCTCCGAAGGTGAGGTGTTTATGGAGTCACCGACCTATGATGAGTTGGATGAAATATGTCGTAATTTACCACCTTATTACGACATAATGGAGTTCAATGAGGTTAGTGATCCGCCACCAATTGTTGAAGAAGAAGATGTTAGCTTGTATCCCCCTGAGGAAATGACTTATAGGTCAACCAATTGGAAAGATGCATGCCTTTGGACGGCTAGTGAGGCAATGTTTGAGAAGGTTGCATATAATGTGACTCCCTACTTTCTTCCAATATTGAATTTGGGGAAGGACATTGAAGGCAAGTGGAGGCTTTCGGATTGGGATGGTGGTGATGTTGTGGAATGTGACAAAATTAGGGACATTTTCAATTTGAGGCCTAGGGAAGGATGCACACGTGATCAAATGCGTGTTGAATATGTGAAGGGATGGGTTTCCAACGTAACCGATGGTGGAAACGTCAAGGGCTTGTATGCAACATTCCGTCTTTATGATGGAACAAGAACCATATGTGTCTCCCTTCACAATGACACCTCTACTCACAAAGCAATTAGTACGGGTGTTCTTCGCGATGGTTGTGTTGTAGTATTATACCATGTTGTCGTGTTCATCAATGCCAACCCTCCTCCGGGAGTTCGTTCTCACCGTTTGTCGGCCGGCTTCTCCAATGTGTTAGAATATTTTGGTTAGAACTTATGTTTCAAATTAAATTGTAATATTAGTAGTTAACTTGGATACCTTTTTGGGGGACTTATGTTGTAATATGGTACATTTTCCAATTTTAACCAAGTAACTTGTCAATTTGTAATATTATCGTTTGTTTGCCCTCCAACTAACTTACCTAGGTCTTTAGTCTTGTTTGAAATCTGAATTTGATGAAAAAGCAGAGTTTACAAGCCAAAAAATCCCTGTGGTCTCCGCGCTTATTTTCCGCGGAGCTATACACCGCTCCGCGGAAAATAAGCGCGGAGCTATACACCTCTCCGCGGAAAATAAGCGCGGAGCTATACACCGCTCCGCGGAAAAAAAGCGCGGAGAGGTTTAGGTTTTTTTTTGTAGTCCTGCCTGTTTTTTGGCCTACCAACCTGTACCAAACCTTTCAAACCACTCAACAAGTACTGCAGCAACTGTCCCAGGCAAAAAATAGGGAAAAAAAATTTCATAAAATTTACAAAATGGGCTAAATAGGGCCAAAACCCCCCCACATTTAAGATTACTAAAAAATCAATCATCTCTAAATTCGAAGTTTTTCATACCAAAGCAAAGGAGGGCAAAGCCAATAAAGAAAATATATAGGGGAGGGGGAGATTCATCATTAAACTATCAAAAAAATCAAATACATGACCGATATAAACCAAATGAAATGGTTTTTCCATTTCAAAAAAATCAAGTACATGAATAAATTTCAATCAAGTTCATCTAGCATAAATTTCAATCAAGTTCATCTAACACTACAAATTTTGAAAAGGAGCACTAGGCATTTCCAATCCTCTGGCGCATTGCAAATCCAGGAATGCGTCGAGCTTTACCCTCTTGAAGCTCCTTGGCTATTCTATAACGGAAGATCTCTATGTCCTCAGCCTCCCACTCCAATGTCTCCATCTCGTAGCCTTGTAACAGATAATCCATGTACTTCATCACAAATAGGCCACAATCTGTACTGTTTGTCTGTTTAGGCCTACGACTCCACAGTTGAACCTTCGGGGCCTCCTTTGGAAGGTTCATAGCGTTCCTATCAAGATATCTCAACATGTTTGCAACCAAACCAACCTAACAAGCAATACAACTATTAACAATCCATATAAGAAAATTAATTACAAACTAACATGCTAAAATAAAATAGGACTATTAACATACCATCACTCGTTCCTCGGAAGGGTACAAGGCATCATCATACAAAGGATCTAGTTGAATGACCCCCCATTCCTTCACAGCAAATACGAACAATATCCAATGATTTTGATTCACACATGTGGGGAAGAAGATGAAATCGACCTTATTGATGGCTGGACCTACACCACAAGTGGCCCAGTGGAGATAAAAGGTAGTCAACTTCTGTGTCACTCGGATCCATTGCCACGTATACTTAATCCCTCCTCTTTTATCCATTGCCAAATCTATCTCCGGATCAGTAAGCTGTTCGAACCAGTTCCTCGTGAAATAGGCCTTTGGATTTTGGATTGCAGGCCCAACCAACGGATGACCAGTAGTGGGCAAGCCCAATATGTAATGAACATCCTGCAAAGTCACAGTCATCTCACCCTGTCTCATGAAGAAGGTATTAGTTTCAGGGCGCCACCTCTCTACCAAGGCCGTCACAAGCGCAGTATCATTCTGAAGCACAACATCATTGTTAGCAAACAAACCAAACCCCGTCATGTCAAGTATCTCCTTCTGAGCATCATTCAGAAACCACGAACGCATCAATCTATTACCAGAATAACACTCCAAGGTACCCCTATCAACTCCATCCCAAACCTCCTGACGGACATGATAAGCATTGTCAAAGATGACCGTCTGACTAATAGGACCCGGTAGTATATCATCTAGCCTGAAAACAGTCACACAACAACAATAGTAAATACATAAGAAAGCAATAACAAAAAGTTTTTCCTTGTACACACAAGTATGTACAAGTATGTTGAATCTGTTCATAAAACACATGCTAAGCAAATATCCAAGAAGAGGCATTTTACAGAATAATTAAACACAAGTATATTGCATTTTCTCTCAAGCAAAAACTATGCTTCTATCATCTATTTATTCGAAGATTTAGGCTTTTTTGTATTATGTGTGGCAAAGTCTAAATTCTCTCTTTTGTTCCTCCTAATTGTTTCTTGATATATACACTTGCTTGCAACCCACTTTCTAGTTTAAACACTGTCATCTAACATCTTTTCACTCTCTAACTCTCTTCAATCTTCCTTTTAGTTTTATGTATGGAACGTGTGGAAAACTTTAAATTATTGCATAACAAAAACTTTAAATTTCGAACCCTCAATGCTAAAGATCAAAACTTTATTTACAATTGTGAAAAAAAACCCATAGCTTTAGCAACAACAAGCAATCTTCGAACTACAACCATCCACACCCAATAACAAGCATGTAAAACATTTCAAATATAAAACAAAAACAAAGATTACATACCAGTGGACAAAAACAAGAAACATACCTAATCATAAAACTGAAAAAACAAGAAACACAATATAGCAATGTAACAAAGATGAAAATCAAACAAAAACAAGAAACATAAAACATGCCTTCAAATATTTCAAACACAACCAAATTCAAACTTTGACATATTACCCTAATCATGAAAACACCCAAGAAACTGAAAAAACTGAAAAACGATTACATACCTCGCTTCGTAATCCTCCACTGTTACTGTTGGCTTCGTCATTCCAATTGCAAGACAAATCGTCGTTTAATCGCCGGAAAATCGCCACAAATCGCCACAAATCGCCGTCCTTATTGTGTTTCTGAAAATTGGGGTTTATTTGGGCGAAAACGGGATTATTACAGTTTCCCAGAAGCTCCGCGCTTTTTTTCCGCGGAGACATTTTAAGGACAAGATGGTAATTACACGCTCCGCGGAAAAAAAGCGCGGAGCAGTGGCGATCCGCGGAAAAAAAGCGCGGAGCGGGTAGAATTTTTTTTAAATCCTGGGCGTCCAAATCTCGATCCAACGGCCGGGAAGTTAATTGTTACTTAACTGGTCCCTGACAATCGATTGTCAGGGACCAGGACCCTTTAGAAATTGCCCATCTCTGTTTTATAGCATATATAGGTTAGGATGTCAAGGTAGCTATAGTTCTTTTTGGTATAACATTAAGATCTTAGTAAAGTTGGTCCTTACCAACGGGGTGAGAATTGATGACAGGAGAGAAAGTGCAAAACTTTCTCCAGGCTTATGAACCATCAACTCTGAAAAGCGATTACCGTAGGGAAAGGGTATAGAAATTACCATTGGAAGAACAAATGGGATTCCCCAGTGTTCAGTCCTATACACCACTGTACATGGATGCTCCGTCCCTGAGAGTCAAACCTCAGATAAACCAACTAGGATAAGAACTATGATTACCTAGATCTTATGTAGTAGTTTCAATGTGGTACTGACCATTTACAGTTGAACATTCCATTGCAATGTCTACAGCTGATTTCTGAAGCCCTCAACTCTTTTATCTTTAATCAAATTGGCTGCGTCTGTGTGATCCATGGCTGCATAGTCTGCAGAGTGTATCACCTTGCCATGAAACACCTCAGGTCCCTTACCTTTTGGAAACTCGGGAATGTTGGGAAGGCTGCTAAATTTTCCGAAACAAAGAATCACAAAGCTCACTTGGTAAACCTGTGTGGAGGCATCAGTTAGAGCCGTAAACGTAAATCTAGTGCTGGAACCAAACACAACATAAATCATTTACCTCAGTCGAAAGCCCCTTGTGATCCTTCACAGTGACATGCCATTTCCCTTTAGTGTTAAAAGGATCGCCTTTACCACCCTAGAGTGACCATGCTCGCATTTCTTCATCTGATGGACCATTATAGCTGATGCTCACAACCTGACATCCAAAGCGGATGTGTTGCAACAAATCAAAATGATTAGCATAGGATTCAAGATACTGAAACACCTGGCCTTGTGGAGGGAATTCATCTTTTACTGAAGGTGGCCAAGGAAAATCCGAAAACTGATAATATTGTTTAGGAGTCTGGAGTCTAGTAGTACTAATGATCTTCCTCCAGACACCTCCAACACTTGTCTCAGACTCAAACACGATAGGATCGAAACACTTTGACTTGCAATACTTGTTGGAAGATTTTGAATAAAAATTAAATTGCATTTTTAGTTTTTGATTTGTAACTTATGTATTTGATTTTGTAACTTACAAGTCAATTTTGTAACTCCCTTAATAATGAGAAAGATATTGTCGTGTTCTTTATTGGAGCTCATTATTGTAGGGGTTACATTTTTATTTTGAAATGTAAGTTACACATTTCTACTCCTACATACATAAATAGACCTCGGGTTCATTGTTTGATACACAAAAATATACAAGCTTTCCATGCATCGCCTTGCATTCTTCTTAGAGCTCTAGGATCAGTTTTCTGTGAGATAGTAGTCATATATGTTCGGTTCGTGACGGGTCTTGAAATGTTTAAGAGCTCCAATATTGATGGCACGGTTTTCAATAAAGATGGTTGATAAGAATGGGGTCACATTATCAACTTATAAGCTAATGATGAAGTTGCCAGAGAAGAAATTTCCTGGTTGCAGTTCAATTGCTCTAGTATTTAGCTGCAAGTCACTTATGAAATTGTGTCATTTCAGTACGTTAGATATATTGAAGGAATTACTGAATTTATTTTCTACTATTTTCTTATTCTACTTGAATATGGGGGGTTATTTTTTTCAATTTTTTCCTCGAAATGATAGGCGTGATGTACATGCATGCCCTTATGACCTAAGTTTAGAAATTGGAAAAAGTTAGGTTCCAAAAAATTTCTCAAAAAATTTATCAAATTCTTACGAAATTATTGGATTGCTGCTTTGAATGGGGAGGAGAATAGGACAATAATAGGAGTAAGATATTTATATTTATATTTGCATTTATTTTAAATATAGATAACATATCCGCACAATACATTTTTTTTGTAGTCAAAACTACAATTTCATTAATAATAAATTTTCACTGGTGTAAAATCGAAGTATAAAAAGTTAAGAAGATATTATCATTATATATTAATAAATCTTAAATTTGAATATTTAATCGAGATTTAAAAAGATTATCACTTTGCAACTTTTGAAAATTTAATACGCCAAAATTCAGAAAATAAATCCATCTAGATTTGAGTCGATATCCAATAAAACTTATTATGGGTATATTTATTTTGGATTTTGACTAATTTCTTAATTTTAAAAGTCTGATGCATCTAGTTGAATTTTAAACAATTTACTAAAATCTGGTGGTATTTAATTACATTTAAAAAAAAACCTTTATAGTCTTGTATTAATCAAATTTATAAATTATCCCCGGATCTAATCAACTAATATACCATAATATTTAAAATTTGGTGTGTTTTTTTTGTATCTTATAAAATTAGAATTAACTACAAATTTCTAATTTCTAAATATTATTATCAATTTGTTAAAAAAGTTTGATAGAGTTGAATACATTGTTTGGATTCCTTTAAGACTCTATAAAAGCCTAATAATTATTAGTAAATCTAAAAAAATCCACCATTTATAAATTCCTATAAAGTTTATAAGATCCATATAGATTTTTTTATAAGTTAATAATTTAGGAACACTGCTTGTAACCGAAAATGTCAATACTCTCAGTGATATGAACATTTAATTTTTTTTTATAAATGCTTAAACTATTTGAAATCTGCAGAATCTATTAGTTTAGCAATAAACCCCACATTTATTAACAAGTCAAAGCTGACAGTATTGTGGTTTGGAGATGAGAAGATTCACAAGTCAGAATAATCAAATACTCTTGCAAATTGTCTCTCCCCTTAAATGTAAAATTCATGTCTTGTGAGCTGGGTTTGTTGTAGATATTATTACTTGGATAAGAATGGGGACTCCTTCAAAGTAGATGTACTTGAATAAGTATGGGGACTCCTGTTTGCTTGGTGGGTAAAATTACCAAATGTACTCATCTCTCACATGCAACAAATGTGCAAAGCAGAGAGTAACACTTGCATTGCATATTACAAGATAATGAAATTGATGTTTCTATGTTACCACAAGTGGTAATTCAATAAACTCGAGTGTAGCATTCTCATCATCACTACAATTGATGTAGCTAAATTGTTACAGCAGGTGCACACGCATTCAAATTAGTCTTGTACAATTTCAATCTAGCCCGTACTTATTCAAAACCTTGATATTTCCGATACAACTTGGATTTTTTCCTGCAAAAACTCTCCTCTGTTCTGAAATGTTGTATACGGAATAAAATGAATATATGTAGAAATAACAAAGGCCACTAAAATGACATCATGTACGATCAATTACGAGGCGTGTCAAAGGTCAGTCCAGCTTTGATATAACAGCATCAACAACTTCTTGTGTGGTGCTGCTGCCTCCGAGGTCTTTCGTCCTGTATTTTCCCTCTAAAATTACACTCTCCACTGCAGTCTCCAGTCTATCAGCAAATGAAGGGAACTGCAAATGTCTCAACATCATGGCAGAGGAGAGGAGCAAAGCCACTGGATTTGCTTTCTTTTGCTCTACCAACTCATTTTTCCCCACGTTTCCTGCTGAAGCGCCTTGTTCAAATATGGCATGATCAGCCCCCACATTACCTATTAGATCAAGAGTCATACAGTTTCAGTCAAGAATTTTGAAGTAAATAATGTACGAGCTAAACTACAAAAGAAATTGCTTGCTCGAGAACCACATCTTTGAATGCCTGCACATTAAGTGGTTCGTTATACTAGAAATTGCGATTAGAATGGCCCTAAAAAAGTATGACAGTTTTGGTGGAAAAGTAAAGGAAGAAAAAACACTGATGAGCAAGTAATCAAAATATTAGTTTGTATTTATTTTATGCCACAAAGTCACAAAAAAAATACTAAAATAGGGCAAGTAGATTACTAAGAATATTCAAAGTACATTAAACGAGTCTCTTATCATGGATAGTGGATTGATTAGTGTTACGAAGCTTACTGGGAGCAGTTTCAGAGTTGGTTTTAAGATTCCCCTATAAGGATTTTTTTTTTTTTTTGACAAGCCCTATAAGGATTAAATAAATGAAATTTTCAGCAATTTCAAAATGATATGTTCTCTTCAATAAAGGAAAGTAGAAATACATTTCAATAATAAAAAATCAATCTGCAAACAAGGTTAGCTTCACAGTATAGCCACTGTCCATCTTATGATCATTATCATTACTGCCTTCATATTATTCATCATCGCATTAGATTTGTCTGTCTCGGGTTTATAGATGCATGCACTCATCAAGGTTCTACCCATATTCATTAAAATCTGAAGTGCTAAAATCAGGTGGATTGCGGTTAATTTAGCAAAACTTATCCATTTATTGTTCAAATTGTCTCGTCTTTGCATCAATCACCTTTGCAGTTGAGGAAATTAATGTTTCCTAAGTTACCGAGTAACCTAAATTACCTAGTTACAGTATATATTATTTGGAGTAGCCTTCTTTAATTAAATGTACATGTTAAACTCAAGTAGTTCTTTTTCTCGAGATAATCTTTTATTTATTCCATAACTTGCTGTATCATATTTAATAAGGTGAGGAAATATAATCATTATCATCATTATTATATTTTATTTTTTTGTCCACACAAATTTCAAATTCTTCTCTTCCGTTTTTAAAGAAACCCTGCAGCTAGTGGTTCTACTGAAGTTTATCTCCCTTGTTCTAAATCTTATTGTTTTAAATGTATAATTAAAATTTCTGCTTCTTAATCCTTGTCCGCGCCAACCACTATCTTACACTACTGGACTAATATCGTGAGAGGCCTTTACTTCAGACAATTATATTAAAGTTAAATCACAACTGTAAATCAACTAATGAATTGTGGATACCTCCAGGCATGACACCAGTGCCCCCAGCGATACCGGCAGCTGTATTTGCCACTAGATTTCCATACAGATTAGGAGTGACCTACAAAACATAGATTAACCACCTTAACCTACCTGTAATAACAAAATGTAACATCAAAAAGACAAGGTTTAAAGATATATTTGTTTCTTTCACATACCATAACGTCAAATTGCTCGGGTTTTGAAACAAGTTGCATGCAGCAGTTGTCAACAATGATTTCATTGTACTTGATACCTGGATACTTGCTTGCAACCTCTCGGCAGGATTCTAAGAAAAGACCATCTGCAAGCTTCATGATGTTGGCTTTGTGCACTGCTGTCACCATCTTTCGGTTGTTGAGGTAAGCATACTCGAAGGCATATTTTGCTATACGTTCTGAACAGAACTTTGTTATCACCTAGCACATTGGCTCAATGAGATATAGTTTATACAACAATACTTTCAAACTCTTGGAAAAATAATATATACTGTATCAGAATCTTCTTCCAGCTTACAACTTAGACATGGCCACAATTGAAGAAAACTAGAAAAGCATGCAAATATAGAGCCAAAACCCTGAATCGGGAAATTTTGAGGAAGAAGAACTGAAAATATTTGAAATCTAAAATGTCCCAGATGGCAACCATAAGAATACGAAAAGATACCAGAGAAAACAGCAGCTACTTTGTGTGCAGTAAGATAATAGCTTCATGACTGACATTTTACAAAACTGTGAACTTTCTACAATTATACTTGTTAAAAAATCCATGTTATGGTATTCATCTGTTTTTTATTCCATTGTTAAAGGATTAAAACATTCAACACTCGTCCAAGTCCGAAATACCGCAGTGCTTTTAAATATATATAAAAAATTTACCACCCTAAAAACTTCATTGTCTATGAAAACAAGAAAAAACTTAAATCACAAGAACTTAGATCACATTTTGGGGAAAAAACAACCTTAAATAGTGAGGACTGGAAGAATGTCCATAAAATTGCTGAATATTAATCCATACGACTAAATGCATTTTAATTTCGGAAAGAGGCACAAATAGGACGCTGCAATTTCTATGAAAAAGGAAACAAGTGCATATATAGCTAGTTAGCTACTACATTCCCCAACTCACATATACTAAATAAATCATCATACAGAAAAAATCCCCACCACCTACGCAATCCTTAAAGTGTAGACCTAATACACAGAAGTGAAACTAAAAAATATTGCCAAAATGTGAAAGGTAATTTTTATTTGCTGATGATCAAACTACAAAACGCTAGTACCCGCCTCCTTAACATTAAAGAAACTAAATCCTTAACAACGGATAACAAGTAAAGTTAGTTCCACATTACACATCACAAAACGACAGAGTTCAACTTACAACATCACATCACTTAATTCCATTCAAAACATCGCGGCACAAAACAAACTAATAACTAAACTAACTAAAATTCAAATTCACGTAAGCACATATATAACCAACAAATTCACATTAAATTCACAAAAGAAAAAACAAACAAACTAATAACAGAACAAACATAATTCCAAAAAAAACACGAGAATCGGTACCTTAAGACTCTCAACAACACCGGGAACAACTTCATGTTCAAGTCCAGCATACTCGCCCTCCGTATTCTCCCTAATCACAACAATATCCACATTATCATGCCTCGTAGGCAACCCAGGCAAATTCACACAATTCACAAGCGAAGCATACAAATCCAACTCTTTTCGCAACTGCAAATTCAACGAACTAACTCCACCGCCCATCGGAGTCATCAATCCACCTTTCAAACAAACTTTATTCCTCTTAATTGACTCCATCACTTCTTGCGGGACCACTTTCATGTCACCATGACACTCTCCGAATTTTTCGAAGATGACAGGAGCGTGCATAGCGTCCATGACTTGCTCGACGGCGCCGGTGACGAGAGGACCGATTCCGTCGCCGGGAATTAGGGTTACGGTGCGAGGAGCGCCGTCGCCGGGTCGGGGCATGTAGGTGACGGATCGGGTTGGAGTGAAGCGAGAAGAGAGGTGGCGGAGGATCGGTAGGGTTCGTCGTGAAGCCATGGATCTAGTTTTGTTAAAAACAAATTAATTAGGGTTTTTTTGGGAGGTTTATAAAAAGAGTAGCGAATGAAATGGAATAAGAGGAGAAAAATCAAAGGCAGCGCTAAGCGTGTTTGTTTATTAATAGGAAGACAACTCTGACTCCGTGTGTGTAATGGAGGACCGAGCTGGCTGTAGAATATTTTAGTTATACACCCCGCACCGATTGTTTTAATAATTATTATTTTATTATTTTATTTTATTAATTATATTTTTTAAAAATAATAAGTATGTTAAAATATGTAAACTTTTTTATATTAAAAGTATTAAAATAGGTTTTGATATAGACAGAAAAGTAATTATAGAAATATAATTACTGATTCTTTGGAAAGACCAAATATTTAAGGCCTAAAATCCTGATTATTTATTAATTACGAAATTAATAAATAAGAAAAATATACAGCTCATGAAAAGAGTCCAAAATATGGTAAATTTCTCAAAGAAGGATCCAGAATCCCAATTAATGAGTCATAGCATTTATGAACAAGGAAAAGACTTCTCCAGCAAGAAATACGATGTTTATCCATTATCAATAAGGAGACTTATTCGCTAAGTCTCCTAAACATACCATAAATACCAGGCTCCAGACGCCTATATAAGGACCCTGATCCTACAATCAGAACTACGTTTTGGACACAACTCCATTCGTCATCTACTACGTTTTGGGCACAGCTCCATACGTCACAACGCCTCGAAGGCGCAACAAGCCACAAAGGCAACACCAAGAACTATGTCTTTGGCTTGATTCTCAATAACGATTTGAGATACGTAGGCATCTGGTGAGGACCGATTTAGTCTCGAAACGCAAGTGCAGCCATTAAAGCTCGAAGCTCATTAAACCTTAACATTAAATTCACAAGCACGTTTTTTAATCCACAACATTTGGCGCCGTCTGTGGGAAAACAACATCAACCATGGCAAACACACGAAGAACAATTCACGATCCTCACACTTCTGATGGACTTCCTCTTACCTCTGCAACAGAGACTCATGGAAGCCAACCACCGCCAATCACTGGCGCTGAAGGGACAGATATCCCCATCACTACCACTCAAGGACCGGAAGTCCCAATTACTGCTGAATGGACGAATCCCCTACAAATGGTCGTTCATGGGCCAAATCCACAAGAGATCGCTCACCAGCAACCAATCACAACCTCTTCACTGCTCGCAAACGCCCCACGTGGCCTCCAACTTCATACCACGGATCTTCCCCAATACACGACTCAAACTCTCGGTATGCCAACCTATGGTATGCCTCCTCGACCCCCGGTGAGCAGTAGCGGTGCAAACCCCATCTATCATGAGGCATATGTGCCCCCATATATTTAAGGTATGGGACCCCAAAATCAGCGAACCCCTTTTCAAGACTACTCAGGTCCCTACATCGAGGATGAGAATTACTCAACAGGAGATGAGAGGGACGTTGCCCCAAGAAGGAGACACTCCTCCCAAACCAATCGGGAACAACACCAAACTACTAAGGAAAAACTTGCGGCCCTTGAAGCCGAGACTGCAAGGCTCAAAAAGCTACTGGCCGAAGAAGAAGCCATAAGGACACAAAACCAAGGAACGGGAGGAGTCCCGATAATCAACTTGGATCCAGCACCTAGAAGAAGCAAAATGGCTGAGGCCCCAAGAGGTGATCCCACCGTTTTGTTGCCCCTAGGAGATCCTGATGATCCAACACCGCCCTTCACTCAAGACATCATGAAAGCCAACATCTCTAGAAAATTCAAGATGCCGACAATCAAGGCTTATGATGGAACGGGAGATCCCGTTAACCATGTGAGAACCTTCTCTAACGCACTGTTGTTGCAGCCAACCAATGATGCGGTTAAGTGCCGAGCGTTTCCACAAACCCTGGCGGGCATGGCACAACGTTGGTACAGCTGTTTGCCTCCCAATTCTATTGGATCCTTCAAGGAGTTGAGCAAGGCGTTCATCAACCAATTCGTAAGTGGGAGGGTGCACGAGAAAAGCTCTGCATCCCTCATGGGAATTCAGCAAGGAAAGAATGAAGCCTTGAGAGATTACATTAATCGATTTACTAGAGAGGCTCTAAAAGTCCCAGACTTGGAGGACAAAGTGGCTATGATAGCCCTACAACAAGGAACTACTGATGATCACTTCAAAAGATCATTGGCAAAACATTCACCCAAGAGCATGTTAAAGCTCCAAGATAGAGCCGACAAATACATCAAGGCTGAAGAAAGCATGAGAAAGCATGAACCCACTACTGGTGGTAATGGAAACTCAAAGAAGATGAAGGAAACCCAGGAATATGATGTTAAGGAGAAATTTCCTAGAACGTTAAAGGGCTCTGATTCTCCACCTAAGAGAAGCAATTTTGGGCCAAAGTTTACAGAGTATGCAAGATTGAATACTCCCAGGAGTCAAATTCTGATGGAGATAGCAAAGGAAGAGGATCTCAAATGGCTAAAGCCAATGAGGGCTGACCTGTCCAAGCGAAATCAAAACCAATTTTGTCGGTTCCACAAAGAAGTTGGTCATGACACCGACGATTGTAGGCAACTGAAAGATGAGATTGAGTTTCTGATACGAAGAGGAAAACTCAGAAAATTTACCAAGGATGGAAATCAAGGAAGTCCTAGGGGAAATTATGAAAGAAAGGATTACGACAGAAGGGACAACGACCAAGATCGTAACCCTAAGCCCCGAAGGCCAGTCATCAACATGATATTTGGAGGACCAACTGTTGTTGGGTCCTCCCGGAACTCAAGAAAAGCTTATGCCCTAGAGGTAATGACTGTGGTCGGAGAAGCACCAAAGCGTGACAGAACAGAAGTGTCGATAGGTTTTGATGATTCCGACTTGGAAGGGGTGAAGTTCCCCCACGATGATCCTCTTGTCATCGTACCTGTGATAGGCAATTCTGAAACAAAGAGAGTCCTAGTTGACAATGGAGCTTCAGTGGATATCTTGTTCCACGATGCTTTTATCAAGATGGGTTACACTGATTCTCAGTTGACACCCTCGAATATGCCCATATATGGGTTCAATGGAGTGGAGTCAAAGGTGGAAGGAACTATCCAACTCACAATGACCATGGAGCAAGGAATTAATACATCTACTCAAATGTTGAACTTTGTAGTTATAAAGGCAAATTCAACCTACAACGCGATCCTTGGAAGGACTGGACTTCATGCGTTTAAGGCCGTTGCCTCATCTTATCATCTGAAAAACAAGTTCCCAACGAGGAATGGGATTGGAGAAGAGCGGGGAGACCAAAAGATGGCTAGAAGCTGTTATGTAGCCGCTTTAAGGCCTGATGGAATCGGGGGGCAGGTTCTCCCAATTGGGGACATGAATACAAACGACAATGAGGACAGAAGAGGGAAACCAGTCGAGGATTTGATCCCCAATCTCTTAGTCCTAGGTGATCCAGAGAAGGTGACCTACGTTGGGGCTTTGTTACCTGAACCATTGAAAAGCAAACTCATATCTTTTCTTCAAGAGAACAATGACGTTTTTGCTTGGACAGCGACCGACATGCTAGGGATTGATCCCCAATTGATAACTCACAAGTTGAATGTGGATCCTGAAAGAAAGACGGTGAAACAAAAGAAGAGAAATTTTGCTCCAGAAAGGCAAGAGGCCATTAAACAAGAAGTTGAAAAACTTTTAGAGGCCGGATTCATTGAAGAGATACAATTCCTGGAATGGTTGGCTAACCCCGTAATGGTCAAAAAAGCCAATGGAAAATGGAGGATGTGTGTAGACTTCACTGACTTGAATGATGCATGTCCTAAGGATTGTTTTCCCTTACCAAGGATTGATGCATTAATAGATGCTACAGCTGGACACGAGATGCTCAGCTTTATGGATGGCTTCAGTGGATACAACCAAATCAAAATGCACAAGGATGACATCTCCAAGGTATCATTCGTCACTAACTTTGGTGTTTTTTGTTATCTAGTCATGGCATTTGGACTTAAGAATACAGGGGCAACCTACCAAAGATTGATGAACAAAATTTTTGGACACCTAATTGGAAAAATCATGGAGGTCTACGTAGATGACATGTTAGTCAAGAGCCTCGATAAGGCCGATCACATTGAGCACCTCCGAGAGGCATTTGAAGTGCTAAGACACCACAAGATGATGTTGAATCCAGCTAAGTGTGCCTTTGGTGTGGGCTCGGAAAAGTTTTTAGGCCTAATGGTTTCCAAGAGAGGAATCGAGGCCAATCCCGACAAAATCAAAGCATTTCTAGACATGGAACCACCAAAGACTGTCAAGGATGTCCAAAAACTAACGGGAAGAGTGGCAGCATTGGGAAGATTTATCTCCAAGTCAGGAGAGAAGTGCTTATCTTTCTTCAAAGCACTCAAGAACGTGAAATTTTTTGAATGGATAGCTGAAAGCCAAGAGGCCTTTGAGGCCTTGAAGAAATACATGGCTGAGCCACCACTATTGGCCAAACCAAAACCAGGAGAGGTTCTTTATCTATACTTGGCAGTATCCAACACTGCCCTTGGAGCTGTTTTGGTAAAAGAAGAGTTAAAGGTTCAGAAACCCATCTACTACGTGAGCAAGATCCTACATGGGGCAGAAATAAACTACTCTACCATAGAGAAGTTTGCCTTAGCCTTGATTATGGCCTCAAGAAAACTACGTCCATACTTCCAGGCACACAAGATAGAGGTCTTGACTAATCAGCCTCTAAGAAACATCTTGCACAACCCTCAAGTAAGTGGAAGATTGATTAAATGGGCCATTGAACTAGGGGAATTTGACATCAAATACAAGCCTCGAACGGCCATAAAAGCACAAGCACTTGCTGACTTCATGGTTGAATGTACCATTGACAACCAAGAAGTCGGGGGGCAGGGGCAGGAAGTGATAGTGGAAGACAAGGAAGTTGAAGAAATAGTCTCCAAAGAATGTTGGGTGCTCTATTTTTATGGAGCATCAAAAACAAAATCAAGTGGAGCCGGTTTAGTGCTACAAAGTCCTGATGGATTCCTCATAGAGTACGCACTAAAACTGGACTTCCCAACGACAAACAACGAAGCTGAATATGAAGCTCTGATAGCTGGCTTAGGGCTGGCTGGAGCCTTGAGAGTCAAAACTCTGAAAGTATGTGGAGACTCGAGGCTAGTGGTTTCCCAAGTAAATGGGGAGTTTGAAGCCAGAGATGAAATCATGGCCAAGTACTTAAAGCTCGTCAAAGCAATCATGACTCAATTTGATGAATGCTATGTAGAGCACATTCCAAGGGAAGAAAACATGAAGGCTGATGCCTTGTCTAAGTTTGCTTCTTCAGAAATTGAAAACTATGCAGGGAGTGTATACTTCCAAGTCTTGAAGACCCCAATCATCAACGGAAAGTTGGTAGCACCCATTGATGTTGCTAGTTGTTGGATGGATCCCATCAAGGCCCATCTGGAAACTGGGTGGCTACCCAACGACACTTCAGAAGCAAGAAAGTTATATGTGAGAGCATTAAGGTATGCCTTGATTGAGGGAATTCTATACAAGAAGTCTTTCATCATTCCTTATCTGAAATTCTTGAGACCTCAAGAGGCAGAATTGGCCCTAAAGAAAGTACATGAAGGAATTTGTGGGCAACAATTGGGGGGCAGAGCCCTTGCTCATAAAATCACCCGTCTAGGTTTCTATTGGCCAAGCATACTAGCCGATGCTAAAAGCTATGTGAAGAAGTGTGAACGGTGCCAGAAACATGCACCAGTGGTTAGGCAACCACCTGAGATGTTGACATCCATAAACTCACCAATCCCATTTGCAATGTGGGGAATGGACATACTTGGACCATTTCCAATGGCAAGTGCACAAATGAAGTTCTTGGTAGTAGCAATCGACTACTTCACCAAGTGGATTGAGGCTAAACCCGTAGCCAAGATAACCACCAAACAAGTAATGCACTTCTTCTGGGAAAGTGTAATTTGCAGATATGGAATCCCACGAATCCTGGTTACGGACAATGAAACTCAGTTTAACAATGATGAGTTCAAGAAGTATTGTGAAGATAATGATATCCAATTGCGCTTCACTTCTGTTGCCCATCCTCAAGCAAATGGGCAAGCTGAAGTTGCAAATCGAATTATCCTAGATGGACTAAAGAAAAGAGTTGAACGCTCCAGAAACACTTGTGTAGACGAATTGCTCCCCATACTTTGGGCATATCGTACTACCTGCAAAGTCACCACTGGAGCAACCCCCTTTCTGTTAGCATATGGGGCAGAGGCAGTGGTTCCAGTGGAGATTACTCACACATCTCCAAGAATTGAGGCCTATGAGCCAGAAACAAATGAAGAAGGCTTGAGGCTAGCCTTAGATCTAATTGATGAAGTTAGAGATGAAGC
The DNA here is from genome assembly GCA_030848705.1 of Heracleum sosnowskyi. Taxonomy (NCBI): domain Eukaryota; kingdom Viridiplantae; phylum Streptophyta; class Magnoliopsida; order Apiales; family Apiaceae; genus Heracleum; species Heracleum sosnowskyi. The sequence continues at coordinate 70,363,080 of CM061241.1, read as the reverse complement.
AAACGCCAAGATAGTTGAGCATCAAAAGAAGGCATCTTTCTACTACAACCTAAGGGTTAAAGAAAGGTTCTTTCGACAAGGAGACTTGGTTCTTCGAAAGATTGAGGCATTCGGAGTTGGACAAAAAGGCAAGCTGGCCCCAAATTGGGAATGACCATATCGCGTTAAGAACGTATTTGGTCGAGGCTCATACAAGCTAGAAACCCTCGAAGGGCATGAGGTGCCAAGGACTTGGCATGCTACAAACTTGAAAGTTTACTATGTTTAAAGCGTTTCCTGAATGGACTCACTACTAGAAATAAGGTTTGATAAAACCAAATCCAAGTTTTTAAACTTGAGTATTATGTAAGGGTTGAAACCCCTTAAACCTAAGACATTCAGCCCAAACCCTAACATTCGATATGCTCAATGAAAGGCTTGAAGCCAAAACAAGATGGTATAAGACATAAGAGGCTTATGCAAATGACAAGTTAGCCTTGAATAAGGCAAAATCGTCGTAAATGTGTAGGTCGCTCCACACTTTACACCAAGACGATACTCGTGAAACACTAGTGTATATTAAAATCCCCAAAAAGGGTAGTAAGTCCCAGGTAAGGGATAAAAAGACCCTAAGTCTCAAAAAAGACCAGTATAACTTCTATGAAATCTTCAAAGGATGAAGATTGTACCACGAAAATATTCAAATGATGAAGATTGAACCCAGAAAATCAAAGAATACAACCGCGGAAACTTCGCCGGAAATCGCCTTACTACGGAATAAGAAGAGAGAAATTTTTAGAAAGTGAAAGTATGAAATGAAGAGTGATAGTGGAAATCCCACTCTTTTATAATCGAGACAACCGGTCACCCAACCGGTTAAGGGAAGGGCAACCGTCTATGGCCAGTTAAGGCCCATAAATTCATTTATGGATTACAAAAATCAAAGCCCAAACAAATTGAAACTCAGGCGAATTCAAAGCTTAAACAATTTAAGGCCCAAAAGGCCCAAGGCTGGAATAAATTGAAATCCAATTAAAATTTGGTCTAGTTAAGGCCCAATAAAGAACGAAAAATAATTAAACTAAGGTCGAAAACACCTTAGATCGACATCGAAGGCTCGAAGTCGAAAATACACGAGAAATCAAGGTCGAATCCATCGACCTTGCTCCCAAATAAAATCAAAAAATTAAAATTTTGAGGTCGAAAAGACCTTAGATCGAGTTCGAAGACCTGGGGTCGAAAACATACTAAGAATTGAGGTCGAAGCATTCGACCTCGCACCAAAACGAGGTCGAAAGTATATGTGATCGAGGTCGAAAAAGACTGGGAAATCGAGGTCGAAACCTTCAACCTCACACCAGTTGAGGTCGAAAACGAGGTCGAAAATGACCGAAATCCTGGTCGAAAATGACCTAAATCCTGGTCGAAAATGAGGTCGAAAATGACCTATTTTGAGGTCGAAAATACCCTTAAAATAGAAAGATTTGAGGAAAAACACGCTATAACTTCTACGAAAACCCCAAGGAGATTTTCCCAGAAGTTGGGGGGCAAATGATATGGACAGAAAAGTAATTATAGAAATATAATTGCTGATTCTTTGGAAAGGCCAAATATTTAAGGCCTAAAATCCTGATTATTTATTAATTACGAAATTAATAAATAAGGAAAATATACAGCTCATGAAAAGAGTCCAAAATATGGTAAATTTCTCAAAGAATGATCCAGAATCCCAATTAATGAGTCATAGCCTTTATCAACAAGGAAAAGACTTCTCCAGCAAGAAATACGATGTTTATCCATTATCAATAAGGAGACTTATTCGCTAAGTCTCCTAAACATACCATAAATACTAGGCTCCAGACGCCTATATAAGGCCTGATTCTACAATCAGAACTACGTTTTGGACACAACTTCATACGTCATCTACTACGTTTTGGGCACAGCTTCATACGTCACAATGCCTCGAAGGCGCAACAAGCCACAAAGGCAACACCAATAACTACGTCTTTGGCTTGATTCTCAATAACGATTTGAGATACGTAGGCATCTTGTGAGAACTGATTTAGTCTCGAAACGCAAGTGCAGCCATTAAAGCTCGAAACTCATTAAACCTTAACATTAAATTCAAAAGCACGTTTTTTAATTCACAACAGGTTTACAAATAAATAAGTAAGGATTTAGGTGTGAGATATTTGGAAAATGAGGGTTTTAATATAAAAAATAGAAAATAAAATTAATCAATTTTATTATATCATAAAATTTAATTTAAATATTTTTAAAATTCTAACTTTTATTGTTTGAAATATAGGTAGTCAAGAAAAAAAAAGGCTTTTATATTTTATTTTATGGGAACTTACATTTTCTATAAGTATGATCTTCTATATAAATTAGAAAGTAAAATTTTTAAAAATAATTTTTAATATATATGTAAAACATATGGATAAATTAAGCGTGACTTTATTTACAAAATATTATTAAAACATAAGTTCTAATAGTTTTTTTAGGAAAATGTTAAGATGATAATTTGATTTTAAGATAAATTTTAGAACTTCAATGAAAAATATATAAGAATATTAATATGGTAACTTCGAGTTTAAGAGAATATCAACAGGTAATTTGACTTGAAGATAAATTTTAGGTGAATATTAAGATAGTAATTGGACGTGAAAAGAAAGTGGGGAATATTAACATAGTATATTTAGTTTTCTTCGTTGAAAGATAATAAGAAGGAAATTAAAAATTACTTAATAAATTGGATTAGTAGAGAACGTTTAGGAGAATATTGACATATTAGATTTAGTTTCCTCCATTAAAAATAGTAAGAAGAAAATTAAGAATTTATGTAATATTTAATTTTTATTAAAAAAATATTAAAATTATAATTAAACTTTCCTCCATTAATAAAGATTTGAAAGAAAATTGAGATATAAAAATTTTAAAATTGTATATTTGAGACCTAAAAGAGATTTACTTTAACTTCTCAGTTGTTTTGAGAGTCGCCACTTCTCCATTCTTCAACCTTCATCCCCTTCATCTATTAAGCCCCTTCACACTTCCCTCATCTATTCTATTTACCAGTTTTTAATAAAACCGATATATAATCCTTTTTGGGTGAGTTCTTGTCGAGTACCTTGTTATCAAGGTTGTTTAGTCGTGCCCATCTTTTTGGGATGTTAGTGTGTTATGTTTTGATGTTTTTGTCTAACTCGTTTTTTGTTTTACAATCAGGTTGTAATTGACAGTACAGAGTTTGTCCCGGCTGAGTTTTAGTATTTTAATGAATTATTCCCAATACGTTAAAAATAAATTGTATATTTAGTTTTCTCCATTAATAAAGATTTTAAAAACAAAAATAGTAAAATTGTGTAGTTAGGCACCTTCATCAGTGTAAAGATTTGAAAGGCAAATAAGATATAAAAAATTTGGAAGAAAATTTAAATTGTATATTTAGTTTCCTACCTCAGTAAAAATTTTAAAGGTAAGAATATTAAAATTATATATTTAGTTTAGATCAAAATTAAACTTGTATATTTAGTTTCATCCATTAGTAAAGATTTTAAGGTAAGAATAGTAAAATTGTATATTTAGCTATCTCCATTAGTGTAAAGATTTAAAATGCAATTTAGAAAAAAAATTAAATTGTATATTTAGTTTCCTCCATTAGTAAAAGTTTTAAAGGCATTTGAGATATTTTCGAATATCAAATATTAAAAATTCAAAATTTTGAGAAAATTTGAAAAATAGATCAAAACGATTTGAAAGACGTCAACTCACCCCCTTCGTCTTATCATTTATATAGTATATATATTAATGATTTCTAGTTATAATCTTTATAAATGAATACAATTTTTGATCCGAAAAATATTGATTTATCGATGCAAATGTCAAAGATATATGTTCTTTCTTCCCTCCGTATTCAAATATCTGACAAGTAAATAATTGAACCGAAATTAAACAGTGTAGTATTTTGAAATCTGGAAATTTTAATTAATTAATAAGATTTTTCAACTATCAAAAAGTTATTATATACATTTTTTTTCTTGCAGAGATTTTTTTGTATATATATATATATATATATATGGTCCTATTCAACTAGAAACATGTACTAATTAAAAACTAGAAACTGCACCACACATAGTTAAATACACCTTCTCACATACAACCCCACCTAATCCCCTCCATTCGTAATTATATTTTTCCCGTTAATTGGTGATCTTTTTTTGAAATCTGACTTCACTGTATTTTTTTTCATCTCGCAACAATTAGTTTGCATACCATATTTGATATATTTCGACGATAAATCACTATTTATGCTTGCGAGAATCACTAAAATGTTGGTGATTCATGTCAGAATAAATAGTGATTTCTGCGTAAATGTTGTGATTTTTTCTCCAGACCTATACGTAAATTACAAATTTTGTACTGCAAAATCACTAAATTTATACGTATATAAAAATAAATCGCTAGATCTATGCTGAAATCACTATTTATTATTACAGAAACCACTAAAATTTTAGTACTCTGTAATATAGCACATATGGTATGCATATTGATCATTGGAAGATGGAGAAAGATATAGTGAAGTCGGATTTCAAAAAAAGTTCACCGATTCACGGAAAAAATCAAATTAAAAATGAAAGGAATTAGGTGGGACTGTGTATATGAGGGTGTATTTTAACTGTGTGTGGTGCAGTAGAGGGCCATTAGATTAGATTAATCTAAGGGCTTAGATTAGTTTTTAGTTTCTATTTTAATTTTAGTTTCTAGTTGAACAAAAGCCTATATATATATATTAAACTTCAAATTCGTGGCCAAACTTTATCTACTTTTACATTTTGATGGCCATATTTTTAATTTGCAATATGGTGGCCGAACAGTACTTTTATTTTTCAAAAAGGTGGCTACGTGCCACTTTTTTAAGTTTTTTTTCCTAAAAAAAGTGGTAATTTGCAATAGGTAGCCGAACATTACTTTTATTTTTTAAAAAGGTGGTTACGAACCACTTTTTTCTCTCAAAAAAGTGGCTCTTAGCCATCTTTTTGAAAACTGAAAGTAATATCTGGCCACTAAATTACAAATTTAAAATTCGGGCATCAAAATGCAAAAATGGGTAAAGTTTGGCCACTAATTTGAAATTTACTCTATATATATATATATTTCTTTCCACTCAAGTTTAACAAAAAGACATACAATAAAAACTCTATAAATTAATGGGATCGATGTATTTTATTAATTTATCGAGTTTATTAATTGATTAAGATCAAATTTATATTATCGTTATTATGTTTGAGACCAAAAATATGCATTTAAAATATTAAATTATCGTGGTATCGAGTATTAATTTAACGAGATTTTACTGTATTAAGTTTTTACGGTGAATATTTTACGGAGAATGCGATTTTAGATTTTGTAAACAGTGGTTATGTCATTTTACGAACGAGGGAACAAAAAAGTAGCAACAATTAAGAACATATTGATTTGTGTTTCCCGCTTGATCATATTGGTCACTTAATCCAAGCTTCATTTGTGGTTTAATTAAGTTTCCCCAAATAGAGTTGTCAACTAATTTAAACAATAATGACAGGCTGACAGCTGATATCTGATTTAAACAGAGCTGTACAATAAAAATAGGGTCCTGGTCCCTGACAATTGATTGTCAGGGACCAATTATTTAACAATCTGTTTCTGAATCATTGGATCAACATTTCGACGGTTAAGATTAAAAAAAAAAATTTAGTCATTTCGCGTATTTTTTCCGCGGAGCACTATTCCTCCGCGGAAATTTATCGCGGAGCCCTGTACCCGCTCCGCGATAAATTTACGCGGAGCTTCTTGGTTAACACCCCTTTCCTTCTAGTCATTTTAGATTCATTGTTGACTTTCTTCATTTGTTTGGTTACATATTTCCAAGCAGAAAAGTCAGGTTGGAGACCTAATTTTGGTCGAATAAAATGAACAAGTACATGAGTTGGCTAATAAGTTACTCCCTCATTTCCATCCATTTGTTAACATTTGAAATGGAGGGGTCGGCATGCATTTTAAGACTTCTATAAAATATAGTTCCATTATTTATTTTTAAATTTTTTCCTTTTTGAATAAAAATCCAAACATTTAATTTTTATTCAGAAGAAAAAAATAAATAAAACAATTAAAGGAAATATACTTTAAAAGGACCTTAAAATGTGTGTCGAGCCTTCTCTTTCAAATGTTAACTTCCTGCTGGGACGGAGGGAGTAATAAAGAAGTTAGGAGACAAATTATAAGAGAAATAGAAGAGTTTATAGTATAGTTTTGAGTTTAATTGCTTAATTAGGGGCATATTTAAAATTTAATTTAGCTGATCAGAGACAAAAATTAGAGTTAGTTATGCTCAATTATTTTAAATGTTAATTAGGTCTCCAACCTGACTTTTCTGCTTGGGAATATGTAACCAAACAAATGAAGAAAGTCAACAATGAATCTAAAATGACTAGAAGGTATAGATCAAAGGGGTGTTAATCAAGAAGCTCCGCGTAAATTTATCGCGGAGCGGGTACAGGGCTCCGCGATAAATTTCCGCGGAGGAATAGTGCTCCGCGGAAAAAATACGTGGAGTGACTAAATTTTTTTTTTAATCTTAACCGTCGAAATGTTAATCCAACGGTTCAGGAACAGATTGTTAAATAAATGGTCCCTGACAATCAATTGTCAGGGACCAGGACCCATAAAAATATTGAACGATTGAACCCAATGAAAAGAGAAAAGCAATGTGTATAGATGTATGTATAGCTTTTCAATACAATCAGAAGCCAATACAGGTCACAACTCACAACCACCAACTGTTTCTATTTACCTAAAGATCATCTAAAACACACCATGACTGGTTCTAATTCATACAATTAGCACACTTGATTTGGTCTATAACAATAAGAACCTGAAAACAACTGGCCAAAATGACTAATATGAACCACAACCAAAGGAAAAATAAAATTTAGTAGAGAGATTGACAAAACCCATCCATGGTTTATGTAAAAAATTTATGAACAGTCATATAAGATTTAAACCGAGTGGACAGATGCAACAAGTAGATTTTGTGTTCAAATTGCAGAAGCTTTTAGACCTACGAGATTGCTAAAAAGTCATTACTCCCAGGATCGTAAACCAAAGTCGAGATCCTTTCTGTTTCTTTACCTTTGATCCATCGGAGAAGCCAAGTTGACTCCTGTCTAATGTAACACAATAATAATAGTTTTTACTTGTTCTGAAAGATGGAAATCCGGCTACAAGCCCACAATACTATTGCAGCCAAGGTTGACTGCATGCTAACCAAAATTATTAGGCACTTTAACCTTACTTTCTTTCAAAAAAACATTAGCCTATAATTATATAGAAACACAGTATAGGTGCCGGACATGAAACATAAACTTGCAAAGTCTGCACTTTGCTTTGTTACTAAAGTCCCTGATGTAATCCTCAAATTCTCTCTACTTCTGTAGTTATATCGGATACCAAAAAACAGATATTCATATGACTAAAATCACAAATGCAACCTCCTAAAATCGGATGTGAATCGAATGGTATGCAACCCGTGTTTAAGCAAATGAGTTCTTTCTCTCCCAAAAAATTGGTTCACAATTTTGGAAGGGAAAAAACACCTAAAATAGTCAGCACCGAGGAAAATTGCTATTTCCACGGGACTCTATATGCATTCAGTCTTAGAGTAAGGCATGATTAGATAGCTGCAGCCTGCACTTATATCAGACAGCAGGTGCAAATCATTATTTTAGATAACTTAAAATTTAGCTTATTCTACAATGCCACCACCGACTCTGCAATGCATAAAGTTTAGATCTCAAAAATCAAACAACCAGCTATACACATGAGATTATAATTGCTTGTAAGAATGTGAAAATAAAGATAACCAAAATCAATTAGCTCATCAAATCATTCTGGACTTCCAGGAAACTTCTTCCTTACAAACAACTAAAATACCCTCCTCAAAATCAAAAACTACAGCTGCAACAAATCACATGAAACTATGTAAATTATATATTACATGGCCTGGGCGAAGTACCTAAAGTCCATAGTCCATACTCCATATATCACCAACAGATTCATATCAAATTTACATGGCACAAGACAAAGTACTTGCAAGAGAATATCATTTAAGTCCATATATCACCAACACACTGATATTAAATTTCCTCAGATGCTCTTTACTTTGTGATCATATTGGATACAAAAATCAGAAACTGGTATCATCATCACGAATGCATCCTCCTAAATCTGATGGTATGCAAACAATGTGCAAAGAACCTAGTTCATGTAGCAACAGTCAACACAAAAATTTAAAGTATTTTATTAGAGTAATTAAATTAGGCCATGCCCAATGCAGAGTTGTTTTTGGCCATACATTCATAGGCCTGGTTCATGCTTTCAGTGACTACAGCTGTACATATTGTAATGTTCAAATTTATTATCTTAAAGGGCAAGCATCAAGCACACTTTCCAAAACATTGAAGCCAGGGCAGGGTGTGTAAATCAATCTATTTACTAAAAGGGGACAGAGAAGTAGATGCAACTACACATCCAAACTATGAAAAGTTCGCAGAAGTTCTCAGGACCTACTCATTTATTCTTGTTAAGTTTCAAATTGGTGATAGGATAAAGGAATGGCAGGTGCTTTGTTCACAGAACTTCGTTAGCAACTTGAAGTTGTTTCATTGAACTGTGCTTAGATCACAAGCTCAAAAAAGTAGGAGGCCTTGTTTGTTTATGATTAACTTGCTGCAAAAATTAATACTGGAAGCCACACAGCTAATATAAAAAGGACTATGTTTCAGTAACTAAACATGTACAACTTTTCAAGTTTCAATCATAAACTTACACCAGCTGATTATAACTAGAGATGACTAATCTTAACAGTACCAAAGAATAAAGCAGCGGAATTGACAGGACCAAAAGTAGATTCATATATTGAAAAAAAATAGGAACATAAAAGTAGATTCGGAATAAAACTACACAAAGAACTTCAAAGAAAGTGGACATATGCAAGGACTAGATCAAAATTAGAATTTCATAAACCTGCAGGTACTTGAGAGGACAAACCATGCACTACCACGATGAACAGAATAGGGTATACAATTGTATACATAACTAGGATATTGTACGGCATATCTTTCTGGAACGCAAACTACCCATGGTTTTGCATCAAAAAGATAGAGATTCTTCCGCTTCTAAGGGACTGGACCAACACCGCTGCTGCTGCTGCCTAATCCCATCTTCTGCCCCAGAGCTGCAAGCTGTTCTACGAACTCCCCACCCGTTAAAATTTCTGTTGTTCCATATATAATATGCTTGACGGGTTGTTGACGTTGAGCAAGGTCTTGCAAGCTTCCATACTCAACATAATTACCACCACCAATCATAAAAACAATAGCTTCCTTGAATGGTCCTCTTAGATGGCTGCTACTTGAACCGGAGCTTGACTTGGGAGCACGAGGATCAAACACAAGGTAAGATTCGATTTCAGGATTGGGTCTCCCCTCCATCAAGGCATCAACTGTCCTGGTCAAAGCTAGCTGATGATCACTAGACAACAAATTCTTGACTCCAGCAGTTACGGCACTAATAGACTGTCCATATAGCCTCTCAGCCCAATCAACTATATTGCTTCTGCTGGCAGAACTTGCAGATGCTAATGATATATTCAATGCTTTGATCTTCTTGACATACTGAAACGCACTGGTATCTACTTCAAACTCCCTAAGAGCTGATTCAACAATTTCTACTTCTGATGGAGGAAGACTTTCAGTTGAAATTAGATACATGATAGCAAACCGCAGCTTGTCCATCTTAGTCCCCTTCCCTTTAAGTACAGCAATAAGCTCACTCCGATCTATTCCACCTCTAACCATCATGTCACTCTCTTTTGTAGCATAAGAATCCAAAGACCTCTCTTTGATCTCACCTAACAAGACAGTAGCAATATTGGTGTGCTTGTCAATCACTTTCTTTCGCTCAGTTAACTCAGGTAGTGAATTAACTGCACTCATCAAATGCTTTGTGTTGCCAATCAAGTCCGTCCCATCAAACTCAGCTCCTGCATTTCCACCAGTCCGCCTGTTGACATCATCTACATCCTTCTTATACTTGTTCAACTGAGTCTCGATCTCATTTGCAACTCCAGGAAACTGCAACGAACCATTCGCCACCCAAAACGGGTCAAGCCTATCCAATTCAAAAGATTTCATCCCACCCTTCTCCCCTTGCACATTCAACCTATTCAACCTCAACCCAAGCACATCATGAACAAGAGGTTTATACCTAAAATCATGTTGTATCGCAACAGACAACTCAAAGTTCCTATCAAACAAGCACAAAATCGTCCTCTGCAAAGAACTCGAAAAATTCCCACCCTCCGTAAACAGATTATTTTTAGCCAACAAATGATCACGCAATCGCTGATCAAGCAATGACGCAACCATCTCCGCTGGTCCACCACTCGGACACCTAATAACAGGAACAACCGCAAGCGTCGCCAAAACAGAAAACAATCCACTAACAATCCTCTCCACGATCTCCTCAATCTCCTTATCCCCAGCCGATGGATCATTCAACTGCACATAACAATTCTTATCCGCAAGAGAAAACAAATTCTCATCCAACGTAACGAACTCCATATACTGATCAAAAACCTTCCCAACTCTCTGAATCGAATCCGAACTCAACGTCCCCGTCGCCAACTCCTCCAAAAGCGGCCTCGGTATCGACGACGAGAAATTCAAATGAAACGAATTGTAAAGCCCTCTCGACGCATCGGAAATAATCCGTTGGACATTACGCTGACTAGGACGAACAAAATAAACAGCAGGAACGTCATCGTTTATCGGTTGACGTTCCTTATCAATCAGAAAATACAGCGTAACACCGTGTTTACGGAGATCCTTAACATGAATCAAAGGCGATAAAATGTCTTGACAAAACTTATCGTATATGAGGATCTTATAAACTTCTTCATTAGCAGTTGCGGTGCTTGAATTTAATTGTTGATTTAGATTCAACATACGGATTATGCAGTCTGTTTAAACAAATAATCAAATCAAATCAAATCAGTATATACGAGAGAGAGAGAGAGAGAGAGAGAGAGAGAGAGAGAGAGATCTGTAGAGAGGTGAGTTACCGGTGTGTTTCTGACGGAGATTGAGCGCCATTGTTAGCTGATCTTTTCTTCCAGTAGCTGAAGATTAATATTGTAACTGAATCGTGAGATTTAATTTTGGGGTTGGATCCAGAACTTCTTTTGTTCACTCACTTTACCGGTTCGCTATTAGTAGGAATGGCAACGACTCGAATTTATGATATATCCAAATTTAAATTTAAATATTTTTATCAAATTCAATCTATATATAAATTCAATCTATACTATTAATTAACTCCTTATCTATCTATACTTCTATACTATAATATTATAAGCAAATCACCCTCTATTTGGTTGGTAGTTTGATCATTTAGTTTGATCTTCTAAATAATAACTGTTAGATGTAAATATAGATAAATGAGAACCGTTGGATGTAATATTAAAAGAATATTCTTTTTTTATATCTAAGATGCTCCCACGGGTTCAAGGTTCGAATTCCGTCAACGACATATTAAAAAGTTTTAAGATCAAAATACAAATAAATGTTAATAAAATAATATAAAAAATACTAAAAAATCATATTAAAAAATACTATTATAAGCGAACTACCATCTATTTGGTTGGTTGGTAGTTTGTTTCTCTAAATAACAACTGTTAGATATAAATATAGATAAATGAGAACCGTTTGATGTAATATTAAAATAATATTATTTTCTTGGTATCTAAAATACTCCCACGGGTTCAAGATTCGAATCCCGTCAACAACATATTATTATTATTATTAAATATTTATATTATCTATTTTTCTAAGCTACATTCAAAAGTTCAATATATTATTCCGTCGACAACATATTAAAAAATTTTAAGATCAAAATACAAATAAATGATAATAAAATAAGATAAAAAATAATAATAAATCATATAAAAATACTAAAATAATAAATTAAAAATACTAAAATTCATCCGTGTATCACACAACCCTCTATTTGGTTGGTAGTTTGGTCATTTGGTTTGGTCCTCTAAATAATAAATGTTAGGTGTAAATATAGGTAAATGAGAACCGTTGGATGTAATATTAAAAGAATATTCTTTTTTTGATATCTAAAATGCTATCACGGGTTCAAGGTTCGAATCCCGTCAACAACATATTAAAATTTTTTAAGATCAAAATACAAATAAATGCTAATAAAATAAGATAAAAAATACTAAAAAATCATATAAAAAAATACTATTATAAGCAAATTACCGTCTATTTGGTTGGTTGGTTGGTTGGTTCTGTAAATAATAACCGTTAAATATAAATATAGATAAATGAGAACCGTTTGATGTAATATTAAAAGAATATTATTTTCTTGGTATCTAAAATACTCCCCCGGGTTCAAGATTCGAATTCCGTCAACAACATATTATTATTATTATTAAATATTTATATCATCTATTTTTCTAAGCTACATTCAAAAGTTCAAGATATTATTCCGTCGACAACATATTAAAAAATTTTAAGATCAAAATACAAATAAATGATAATAAAATAAGATAAATAATAATAATAAATCATATAAAAATACTAAAATAATAAATTAAAAATATTAAAATTCATCCGTGCATCGCACTATTATAGGCTTGTATTTACTTATAACTGCACACTTTGCAAAGAGACCAAACCAAACTACCTTTACCTTTTAATTCAAAGGCAATAGAAACACATTATCCATGTTAAGAAAAAACAAATACGTTAACTACTACTAGTTGTTGCGTTAATCTTTTATTATGATTCTGAAGCGACTTTGAGTACTAAAACAATATTATATAACCTTTTGCAGTAATCATTGACGATTCAACATGTACAAATAATGCATCAAGCAAATATAATATTTTATAATTTAATATAAACTAGCTTAAAACCCGTCCGATGCATGAATTGTTAATTGTTATTTTATTATTATTTTTAATCTATACTATATTATTAAAGCCGAAACATTGAAAGTTTTGGTTTTCGGTTAACAGTCGGTTTTTGGTTTTCGGTACTTTTTCTAATTAATAAATTAATAATATAATCAAAATTATGGAAAGTTTTATTCTACATTAATATTTCACTATATTTTACTACATAAAAATCAAATAATATTGAAATCTAATAAAAAAAATGGAAATGTGGGATCTAATTTGTTTAAATTTATGATACACTGCAACAAATATACTTCTTTCTTTTTAGAATAACGAAAGCTACTACAAATCAATTTTTTAATGGAATTGTATTATTGTCAAGTTACCAAAATAGTAACTAGATGATTGACTTTTATAATTAAAATATATTTTTTTTCTAACAAAATCTACTCCTTTTTCCAAAAATATCATTACAATTATCTTTAAATTAAAACATTTTACCTTTTATATTTGTTATTACTAAAATCTATGTTTCCAAAAATATGAGTTGCAATCTTTACTTATTTATTTTAAAACCTATTTTAATACTTTATTTAATATATAATAAAATAATATAAAAATAGTAACTAACTGATTGTCTTTTATAATTAAAAAACAAATCTAACAAAATCTACTCATTTTCCAAAAATATCACGACAACTACCTTTAAATTAAAACATAATATCTTTTATATTTGTTATCACTAAAATCTCTATTTTCCAAAAATATGAGGTGCAATCCTTACTTATTTATTTTAAAATCTATTTTAATACTCTATTTAATAAATAATAAAATAATATAAAAATATTAACTAGCTGATTGCCTTTTATAATTAAAACATTTTTTTTCTAACAAAATCTACTTCTTTTCCAAAAATATCACGGGCAATTACCTTTAAATTAAAATATATTACCTTTTATATTTGTTATCACTAAAATCTCTATTTTCCAAAAATATCAAGTGCAACTCTTACTTATATATTTTAAAACTTATTTTAATATTTTTAATTATTTAAAAAAACTTACCTATTTTAACAAGTGAACGTATTTTTTTTAACAAATACAATTAATATAATTAAAACACATCATCACTAAAATCCCTATTTTCCAAAAATATGAGGTGCAATCCTTACTTATTTATTTTAAAACTTATTTTAATACTCTATTTAATAAATAATAAAATAATATAAAAATAGTAACTAGCTGATTGCCTTTTATAGTTAAAACATTTTTTTTTCTAACAAAATATACTTCTTTTCCAAAAATATCACGGGCAATTACCTTTAAATTAAAATATATTACCTATTATATTTGTTATCATTAAAATCTCTCTTTTCCAAAATTATCAAGTGCAACTTATATATTTTAAAACATATTTTAATAATTTTAATTACTTAAAAAAACTTACCTATTTTAACAAGTGAACGTATTTTTTTAACACATAAAATTAATATAATTAAAACACATCTAAAAATATTACGTGCAGTTACTTTTTTTTTAATTAAAACCTGTTAACTTTTCTATTTGTCCTTATTAAAAAAACTTACTTATTTTAACATGTCAACATATATTTTTAATAAATACAATTAATATAATTAAAACACTTCTAAAAATATCACGGTCAATTACTTTTTTTAATCAAAACATGTTAGATTTTCTATTTGTCCTTATTATTACTATTATTTTATAATAAAATAATAGTAATAATACCTCATTTATCTTCCTCGGCCTCATTTGTATTTGTTTTATATTTTTTTATGTTCCAATGAATATTTAAGTTTCTCATTTTATAATTTATCATATTAATTTTTACTTTTATTTTAATATTTTCCGTTCAAAATAAAATTTTTTAGTTTATTATTTTTAAGGCCCGTGCCTTGCACGGGTTATAGGCTAGTATTTTATTAATTGTAATTATGCAAAAAATAAGTAGACATGTTAAAATAGCTAAATACTTTTAATTAAATAAAAACATTAAAACAAATTTCAAAATAAATAAGTATGGGTTTGCATGTTATATTTTTGGAAATGTGGGGTTTTAGTAAGAAAAAATAAAAAATGTAACATATATTTAGTTTAAAAAGGTAAATACACGTGATATTTTTGGAAAATAAGGTTTTAAACTTTAATAATTAAAAGTATTTAAATACGTTTTAAAATAAATAAGTAAGGGTTTCATGTGATATTTTTGGAAAAAGAATGGATTTTAGTGAGAGATAGAAAAAGTAAATTATAAAAGATAATTTCTCGTGGTATATTTAGAAAATGAGGGACTTTGTTAGAAAAAATATATAATGTGTTTTAGCTGAAAAGATAATTGGTTATAAATAGGTATTTGATTATTTATTTTTTAATATTTTTAGTAATTGTATTTGTTAATAAAAATAAATAGACATGTTAAAATAGGTAAATTTTTAAAAAGTAATTAATATTAAAATAGGTTTAAAAATAAATAACTAAATGTTTGTCCGTGATATATTTGAAAAAGTAGGGTAATTTGTTAGAAAAATAGAAAAAATAATGTATTTTAGGTGAAAAAAGTAATTGGTTATAAATAAGTAATATTATAATTTAATAATATATTTCTATAAATAAGTAAGGTTAATTCACTAAAAACACGAAG
This sequence comes from Heracleum sosnowskyi, assembly GCA_030848705.1. NCBI lineage: Eukaryota > Viridiplantae > Streptophyta > Magnoliopsida > Apiales > Apiaceae > Heracleum > Heracleum sosnowskyi. Next base: position 70,347,434 of record CM061241.1, on the reverse strand, counting down.
GACAATTAAGTAAAATCACAACGTACCATACCGACCAACCAAACTTTTAATGTTTCGTCGCTCGTCAATAATAAATCTTTCGAATTCGAAATCCAAATCAAAATAATAGTATATAGTATAGTAAGTATTGATATATATAGTATTGATTATAGTATATATATAAACAAGTGATCAAATAGAAAGAAAATTTAAAATAAAAACTAAATTAAAATAGAAAATATATATATATACTAGCTTAAAACATATGCGATGCACGAATTGTTATTAATAATTATTATTTTTATTATTTATGTTTTAATATTTTATTAATTTGCATTTGCTAAAAAAATAAGTAAGCGTGTTAAATTTTTTTAAATAATTAAAAGTATTAAAATAAATTTTAAAATAAATTAATAACTGTTTATCCGTGATATTTTTGGAAAGGTATGGGTCTTAGTAAGGAAAAATAGAAAAAATAACATGTTTTATCTGAAAAGGTAAGTGCCCGTAATTAAAAGTATTTAAATAGGTTTCAAAATAAATAAAATTAGGGTTTTTAGTAAGGAAAAATAGAAAGAGTAACATGTTTTAGTTGAAAATGATAATTGTCGGTGATTGTTTTTAGAAAAATAGAGGATTTTGTTTGAAAAAATAGAAAAAGTAATGTATTTTAGCTGAAAAGATAGTTGGTTATAAAAATGTTATTATTTAATAATAATTTCTTTAGAAAATGAAAAAATTGAAAAAGTAACATGTTTCAGCTGAAAAAGTGCTCATAATTAAAAGTATTAAAATAGATTTTAATAGTTTTAATTAGTAAAATAAAAAAATAGATTTTTAAAATAAATAAGTAAGGGTTTGCCCGTGATATTTTTGGAAAATGAGGGGTTTTAGTAAGAAAAAATAGAAAGAGTAACATATTTTTGTTAAAAAAGATAACCGCTCGTGTTTTTTTTTAGAAAAAGAGAAGATTTTGTTAGAAAAAAAAATAAAGAAAGATAATGTATTTTAGCTGAAAAGGTAATTGGTTATAAATAATATTATTATTTAGTGATAGTTTTTTAAAAAATAAGTAAGGGCAATTAAAAAAAATCACTAAGTACCGATCGTCCGTCCATCAAACTACCAAACTTTTAATGTTTCGTCTTTAATAATATAGCTTAAAACCTGTGCGGTGCACGAATTATTTTTAATAATTGTTAATTTTATTATTTATATTTTATATTTTATTAATTGCATTTGTTAAAAAAATAAGTAGGCGTGTTAAATATTTTTAAATAATTAAAAGTATTAAAATAGATTTTAAAATAAATAAGTAACGGTTTGCCCGTGATATTTTGGAAAAAAAGGGGTTTTAGTAAGAAAAATAGAAAGTAACATGTTTTCGTTGAATTTTAAAATATAAAAGTAACGATTTGAGCGTGATATTTTTGAAAAAAAGAGGGGTTTTAGTAAGAAAAATACAAAATGTGACATTTTTAGTTGAAAAAGATAATTGTTAATTAAAATTATTAAAAAAGATTTTAAAGTAAATAAGCAAGGGTTTGCCCGTGATATAATTGGAAAAGTAGATATTTTAGTAAGGAAAATAGAAAATATAACATGTTTTAGCCGAAAAAGGTAATTGCCCGTGATTTTTCTAGAAAAAGAGGGGAAATGTAATTATCATTTAAAAGTGTAAAGCATAATGTAACATAAGATCTAAAAGAGATAACTACAACTCAACAAAGGACAAGACAGACAATAATATTAACTGAAGCACAGGAATCCAGAATCAAAGAAGAAAAGGTAAACACAAAAAATCAAAATACGTTATGTATTCTTGAAGTCCGTAAACAGGTCACGGAAAGAAGTTCATGAAAATGTTCAAGCCTCAGTGACAACAAAAGAAACAAGACTTTCAAGACGACAGAAGTATGTGAATGATTTAGGGTTCAGTACCACGGGATTCCAGTGATGAAGCAACCAGAAGGACAAGGGACGTATCAGCAGCATTGTATTGAAGATATAAAATAAGAATTGATCAAGTGTTATTCATCTGTGAACCAGACCAGTTGCACTAGGTGACGGCACTAAAAAGATCAAGTTGTTTTATCGTCTCAGAAGAAATTGATACAGTCTATTTCTTAAACACCCAGAAGCTCAGTGGAATCATTTATGGACTAAAGACAAGAAAGATAAATTCGATGGTTTTTCTAATTGAAAAACTATCGAATGGTAGTTGAAATGATTAATTAAAAACTAAAGTAAATTAGTTTGGCATCCGATAGTTTTGATTTAAAAACTATCGAATGACAAATTAATTTATTTAATTCGATGGATTTTTATTCATTCGATGGTTTTTTATTATGGGAGCAGGTGAAAAGAATTCCTTTTCTGAAAGGTTGATGAAGATCCAACGGCCAGGATTGTTTCTACAATTCTCATTCGATGGTTTTTCAAAACAGACTACAATTAATACAGAGAGAAGATTGTGTCTTCTTCAGTTAAGGTATTCAACGCAGACACATAACTGAGAGAGAGAAGAGCCGGAGAAAATTACCAGAGAAATTAATAGTGCTCAGAACTTGATTATTGTTTTGTATTTGTGTTACCTTAAACTCATTGACGCTAATCTACGGATTAGAAATTGTAGCACCCCTCGAGGTTTATATTTATAAAAAGATATATTCCCCGAAACTTGATTTGGTTTGGTGTGTTTGATTTCGTTATAGAACAAAAGATTAATCCGCGAACGAAATTAAATTATTTGTGAGTATCGTATTCAACCCCCCCTTCTACGATACTTTGGACCTAACAATTGGTATCAGAGCTACTTGATTGATATACAAATCAGATCCGGTGAATGAGACCAAAATCAAATGTAGCGTGAAAATTCGAAGCAAATTTTTTAACTTTCAAAATTTTTCATTTAATTGGAATTTCTTGAATTTTAAACAATTTGAAATTTTCAGAAACCATGAGTGCTCCAAAGACAACCGCTGGTATTAAAGTTCCCCCGTTTACTAGAGATGATTTCGGTTTGTGGAAGATGAAGATGTTGTTATTTATCAAGGCATCTAATCCGTTGTATATTGGCATATTAGAAAACGGACCGTTTGTACCGATGAAACCAGTTAGTGAATCTACAGCTCCTGATGGTAGCAGGATTCCTTCAGGCACCCAACCTAAGGATATAAGTGAATTTACAGATTCTGACAAAGAACTGATTCGATTGGACACCGGTTTAATGTTGATATTGGCGGACTCCGCGGACAAGGAAATGAGCTATCAGTTGATGAACTGTACAAGCGGGAAACATATGTGGGATACCATTAACCTAATAATGGAAGGAACTGAAGACGTGCAGGAAAACAGATTGGACATTCTGACTTCTCAATATGAAGCGTTTAGGTCCCTGCCAGGAGAAAGTATAACTCAGGTCTTTGAGAAGTATACTAAGCTCCTCAATGAATTGGCAATGAAAGGAAAGACCTATCCACTGAGAGAATCGAACAGGAAGTTCATGATGACGCTGCCCCATCATGTAGAACACAAGTCATCATCCATTAGGGAAAGAATTGACTTCACAAAGATGTCATTAGAGATGATCTATGGCAAGTTGAAGACCTATGAGATGGAACAGGAACAAAGGGTGATAATCTACGGATCAGGGACAGTGGACAGCAAGTACAATGCACTTGTGAGATCAGCAACACTTGTAGTGGATGAACCAATAACTTCTGAGATTCAGGTTCAAACCCAAAGAGCTGGAAAGGAGGTGATAATAGAAGCAGAAATGGATTCTGTGAATCTGGGTGTTGATGAAAGTGATTACTACACCCTAGAAGAGCTTGAGCAAATGGAAGACAAAACCATGGCGTACTTAGCTGCAAAGTTTAGTCATATTCGTTTCAAGAGAAACCCTAAGTACAAGTTCAAGGGCTCAACCAACAGATTCCAGAAGAGCAATTATACACCTAGTACAGGCTTTAAGGGAGGCTACAAGACTGGCATGATTGATAGAAGCAAATCAAGATGCTATAACTGCAATGAGTTAGGGCATTTCGCCACTGAATGCCGGAAGCCTCGTCAAGCAAGAGACATGAAAGATGTCTATGGAAAGAAGGATTCTTATGATGAGTTGAAGAAGGAGAATGCCAAGCTTAAACAGCAGTTGGAGGCATTCTCTGAAAAGCAGAAAGGGAAGGCTTACATAGCAGAGGGAAAGCACTGGGATGATACTGATTCGGATGAAGAGGAGGAATATGTAAATGTTGCTCTAATGGCTGACTCTTCAGAGGAATCACCTCAATCATCTCAGGTACCTATCTTAACTACAATTGATATGTCTAATTCTGAGTACAAGAAAACTGTGCAAGATCTTAGTGTAGAATTGTTTAATGTACACACAAGCATGCTAGCATCTGAAATGGAAAATGCTAAACTAGTTCTTAAGATTAAAAAACTAGAATCTAAAAATGAAGAACTAGAGCTTGTAGCTGTAACATTAGAAGATCTTAAGCAAAAGAATGCGTACTTAGAGAACAAGGTCAAGTGTAATGATGAGATAGAGACTATCCTCAGGAAGCAGATTTCAGATCTAGATTTGAAGCTGAATGCTTTTAAGAATTCTGCTCTAGTGGCTAAGGAAATCATTGATACTCAGGCCGTAGAGAATAAAACTACTATAGGATTTGACTATAACAAGAAAGCTGGTAAGAAGATTTTGGAATTCCCTGTGACACCTTCAGTTGTCAAAAGGAATACTCCAGTTTTTGTTAAGCCGTTTCCACCTCTCTTTTATGAGGATGATCTTTTCATAGCTCAAGAATTGCTTGAGGAGGATTTAGTGAAGGAAAAAGAGGTAAAGACTAAGTTACCTAGGAAATCAGTAAAGAATGCATTACCTAAACCTGATTTACCTAAAACTGAAGTAGGTTCCTTAGTTAGTAATGTTAAAAAGAACAGGAATGGGAGGAAAAAGATTGTTAATCAGGAATTGGTTCCATCTTCTCCCATTGCATCTAGGAAGTTGTGTTCTATTTGTAATTCTGCTGGACACCTTACACATGCATGTAAAAAGGTTAAAGTAGAAACTGCTAATACTTCTGAAATGCATAACATGTCTGACATGCCTGATAATCATGAACCCTGTGGAAAGAAAGAGTGTTTGCTATGTAAGTACAACATCATGCATGCTTATTTTAAGTTGATGTCTGATAATAGCAATAGCACTGATAATGTTAAATCCACAGATACTATGAATATCAAACAGGGTAAGACCAAATTGAATGTTACTCCTGTTAAATCATCTAAACCTTCAGGACCCAAACAATTTTGGGTACCAAAGTCCGCTTAATCAATCTGTGATTGCAGGGTAAGGTTAAAAGCTCAAAGGTTGTGTGGATTCTGGATAGTGGTTGTTCTAGACACATGACAGGTGAAGAGTCCCTGCTTACAGAGGTGGTTAAGAAGACCGGCCCGATTGTAACCTTTGGAGATGACAGCAAAGGATTCACTACGGGATATGGTAAATTGAAAGCTGGGAATGTCATCATTGAAAACATCTCTCTTGTTGAAGGATTAAAGCACAATCTTCTAAGCATCAGTCAGTTCTGTGATAAAGGCTACAATGTAGATTTCAGAAAGGACAAGTGCTTGATCACCAACAGGAAGGATGAGAAGCTTACTCTACTGGGAGTGAGAAAAGGAAATTTGTTTATAGCTGACTTAAGTTCTACCAGTGAAGGAGAAGTTACATGTTTCTATGCAAAGACATCTTCAGAACAAAGTTGGCTATGGCACAAGAAGCTCTCACATCTGAACTTCAAAACTATGAACTCTTTGGTAAAGAGAGAGTTAGTGAGAGGGTTGCCCCTGATGGAATTCAATCAGGAGGGACTATGTGAAGCATGTGAAAAGGGGAAGTCGAAGAAAGCATCACATGGAAGCAAAGGAATGACAAGTATTACTGAACCATTACAGCTGATTCATATGGATTTATTTGGTCCAGTTAATGTTATGTCACTTTCAAGAAACAGATATGCATTGGTGATGGTGGACGACTACTCCAAGTACACGTGGGTGTTGTTCATACAAACAAAGGATGAAGCAACACAACTAATCATTGATCACATCAAGAAGATAGAAGTGGAAGCTAAGCTACCTGTGCGGACAATCAGATCAGACAATGGAACTAAATTCAAGAATGCAGTTCTAAATGATTTCTGCTCAGAGAAAGGAATATCAAGACAATTTTCAGCACCAAGAACTCCTCAACAGAATGGAGTAGTGGAAAGGAAGAACAGGACATTGGTTGAAGCAGCAAGGACCATGTTGAGTGAATCAAAACTTCCCACTTACTTTTGGGCTGAAGCAGTGAATACAGCTTGTTACACTCAGAATCGAACCCTGATCAACAAAGATCATGAAAAGACTCCGTATGAGTTAATGGCCAACAAGAAGCCAACACTGAAGTATTTTCATGTGTTTGGTGCAAAGTGCTTTGTACTTAAAGATGGAGAACATCTTGGCAAGTTTGATGCCAAAGCAGATGAAGACATTTTTCTGGGCTATTCTCTGGAATCTAAGGCTTTCAGGGTATATGTGATTGAAGATAAGAAGGTGTTGGAAAGCTTTAATGTAACATTTGACGACACTAAAAGACCAGGCCTGCAAACAGGAGAGAACTCTGAATCCTTGGTATTTGAAAATCTATCAGGAGATCTCTCTGACAATGAAGAAGTACCTGAAGTTGTTACAGTCATTAATAATAATCATAATGATAATGATTATGGACCAAGTGGTGACCAAAGTGGAAATCCTCAACATACAGGATCCACTAGTCAGTCTTCAGAATCAACAGATCAAACCGTCAACAACTCAGGGGGAGCAGGAGAAGGATCAACTAGTCACACTCCACAACATCTAGAACAAGGAGAATCATCAAGATCGCATCTGCCAAGACAAAGGGTATGGAATAGAGATCATCCCTTTCACTTGATCATTGGTGATCCGGACACAGGAGTGAGAACTAGGAGAACATCACAAAATGAATGTCACTATTCTGGGTTTCTTTCAGAAACAGAACCTAAGAAAGTTGAAGATGCTCTAGATGATCCAGATTGGGTAATTGCTATGCAAGAAGAACTCAATCAGTTTGAAAGGCAGAAAGTTTGGAAGCTGGTACCCAGGCCTAAGGGAAAATCTGTTATTGGAACAAGATGGGTATTCAGAAATAAGTTGGACGAAGATGGCATTGTAACGAGAAACAAAGCCAGACTGGTTGCTAAAGGTTACTCTCAAGAAGAGGGTATAGATTATGATGAAACCTATGCACCAGTAGCAAGACTTGAGGCCATCAGAATGTTTCTGGCATTTGCTGCACATTCCAATTACAAGGTATATCAAATGGATGTGAAGAGTGCTTTTCTGAACGGGGAGTTAGAAGAAGAAGTGTATGTGGAACAACCTCCAGGTTTTGAGGATTCAAAACTGGCAGACTTTGTGTACTTTCTATTCAAAGCTCTCTATGGACTCAAACAAGCTCCAAGGACTTGGTATGACACTCTCTCTGAATTCTTACTTGAAAATGATTTTACAAGAGGTGTTGTAGACAAAACTCTCTTTGTCAAAAAGCATAAAAATGATTTGATATTGGTGCAAGTATATGTTGATGACATAATATTTGGTTCTACTAATGATGATCTATGCAAGAGATTTGCTAAGTTAATGCAGAGTCGTTATGAAATGAGCATGATGGGTGAATTGTCATTCTTTCTTGGATTGCAAGTATACCAGAAACAAGATGGTATATTCATTTGTCAGTCCAAGTACATCAAGGATCTTCTTAAGAAGTATCAAATGGAAGACTCATCTACAGCAAAGACTCCTATGCCAACTGCCACTAAGCTTGATAAGGATGAAACTGGTAAGAAGGTTGACATCACAGGCTACAGAGGTATGATAGGCTCATTACTTTATCTCACTGCAAGTAGACCAGATATAATGTTTTCAACATGCTTGTGTGCTAGATTTCAGTCTGATCCTAAAGAATCTCATCTAATAGCTGTTAAGCGAATATTTAGATATCTTAAGGGGACCCCAAATCTTGGTATTTGGTACCCTAAAGATACAGGATTTGATCTTATTGGATACACAGACTCTGATTTTGCAGGTTGTAAGATTGATCGGAAGAGTACTTCAGGAAGCTGTCAGTTTCTTGGAAGAAGATTGGTTTCCTGGCATAGCAAGAAGCAGCATTCAGTGTCCACATCAACAGCTGAGGCTGAATACATTGCTGCTGGTAGCTGTTGTGCTCAGATATTGTGGATGAGAAACCAACTCCGTGACTATGGACTTCTGTTGACAAAGATTCCTATATTTTGCGACAACACAAGTGCCATAGCAATCTCAAACAATCCAGTGCAACACTCGAGGACGAAGCACATCGACATCAGGTATCATTTTATCCGAGAGCATGTCATGAATGGAACTGTGGAGTTACATTTTGTACCCACAGAGGATCAAATTGCAGACATCTTTACTAAACCGCTTGATGAATCCACTTTCAATAAGCTGGTTGGTGAACTTGGGATGTTAAATCTTTCTGATTAATTTATTTTGATTAGAAGTCAGTAACTGCAGAGAGTCCTGGTAAATACATGAGTTCAAGAATTGCTATATCCTTTGGACTTGTGAGTTTATTTTCTGGAGCAATTCTCGTAGTTAGGATTATTATACTAATTTTATGTCATAATTATGGATGATATATCTTCTGGCATTTAATTAGTTATTAATTCTAAAAATTATTTATTTAGGTGCTAATATTTGTTCTAAATATTTTAGCATCTATTTAATTTGAATTAATTTGCTTTGTTTTAACATTGTAAATTAATGCAGCATAATTCATTAGATTTTAATTGGTTAATATCACTCAATGATATTTAATTGATTTTATTCTAAGAAAATTTTGAATTTTCTGTTAAGAATTGATTTTGATGAATTTTAACAGATTTATTAAAATTAAAACTTGACAGGAAATAAAAAGTCTGATTTTTAAAACAAGAACAGGTTTTAAAAAGAAGACAGAAGCAAAAATATCGAATTTAAGGAAATTCGATAGTTTTTCAAAGTACAATGATAAATCTATCGAAATTAATTTCGATGGTTTTTGAAAGGGAAAAAGAAAATCTATCGAAAAATTTCTCGATAGTTTTTGAGAATAATTTTAAAAATATATCGAAGTGAATTAATATAATTCAATATTTAATTCTCGATAGTTTTTAGAAATCAAAGTGAAAATCTACCGGGAGGATTTAATTTTTCAATAATTAAACTCCTCGATAGTTTTTCAAACAAACTATTCTCGATAGTTTTTCCAAATGTCACAGCTCGATAGTTTTTCAAAATTTCAAATTAAACCATTCTCGATAGTTTTTCTGTAAAACCTTTTAAATTCTAAACATTTCAAATATTCGATAGTTTTTCAAAAACCATCGAATTACGTTGACAAGTTTACCCCTTGCAGAAAAATATCGAGAGTACTTTAAAAACTATCGAAACCTGAAAAGACTAAAATACCCCTGTCAGTGTAAAATAGTATAAAAGCGTGCCTTGAACCTTTTTCTTTCTCATTCTTCACAGATCTGAGAAGTAAAAAGCTGCCGTTTATATATATACTTACAAACATTTTTACAGTTTCAAGAACAAGCTTCGATAGTTTCTTCAATTTGAAACCGAGTAAAACTTAAAATTGTTACTGGTGTTCACTGTTGATTCTCTTTTGACAGTGAATAGTTGTTTATTTTTTTTGAGTTTTGAAAGATAGTGGAGAAGAAACCATCGAACCAAACCTTGAACCACAAGTCGATTGTTAAAAGAACACTCTTTAGAAATCAATTACTTAAACAATTGACTTCTTTTGATTTTGTTGGATAGTTGGTTTTAACAATTAGGGTTCTTGATTTGATAGTTTTCGAGATTCTGTATTAAAGGAAAAGGGGGTAATTTTTGTTAAGAGTTTGATTAATTAGAAATAATTAATTAAATTTAAAGGAAAATTAGTTTTGGTTTATTTGAATTTTCTGGAAATTTTTAAAATGGCTGGAGAATTTATTGTTACCAAAACTAATCATGTCTCGTTTCAAAATCTGCAATCCATTACGAATCCTCAAATTCGTGCATGGGCAGAGTTTTTGAATACACGTTCGTTAGTGGCATACGCTGTAAGTACTCCCGTGGTCCTTTGTCTCGATCAATTGACTGCGTTGTACACAACCGCCACGGACACAAGTGAGAACAATGTACGGTCCTTTAGTTTTGTTGTGCCAGGGGGCAGAACAATTAGGGTTACAGAACATGACTTCAATAGAATACTTCATTTCCCTACAGAAAACCTTGTTCCGGATCCCACAACTGAGGAAATACATGCTTTCTTCACTCTTATCAGAAGTCAACAACCTAACTTCTTGCTGGGAGAGTTCCTAAAGCATTACCTGCCAAAGCCATGGAACTTTTTCTTTCATACTCTGATCCATGTTTTTACTGCCAAGCTTACTAATCTGCATGGCATTCCCTTATTCCTTCAAAAGATAGGGTTTGCCATTGCGAACAATAGGCATATTAACATAGGACGGATAGTGATTGATCAAGTCATCATGTGCATGGGACCACTGGATGAAAGAACAGGCATAAATGAAGATGTGCTCTGTTTCTATCCTAGGTTCCTACAACTAATTCTCAATGATGTCTTAACAGATGATGAACGTGAGACATTTGAAGCTGAAGACACAATGGAGTGTACGAAGATGAAGAGCAATGCCATAACCGCTCTGATAAGGAAGAACAACTATCTTCCAGGGGTACCCACTGTTCTCACTGAATATCTAAGAACGGTGCCCCTACCTCTTCTACCCCCAGGGGAACAGGTAATTCAAGGTAACATTCCTGAACTTGAACTGGCACCTGAACCTCAACCAATGGATGTTGATCCAGAGCCCTCAGTGGCCATTCCAGACCAGGAGGTTGAAAACCCACAACCTCTAACCACGGTCGAAGAGCCTTTGAACGAGCCAAATGAAAACATAAATGATGCTCCTTCCCCTCCTATACCCAGTAAAGAAACATCCCTGAGTGTAGAGGGAGATAGTGCCAAAGCAGCACCACATAAGGAGATACACCCTTCAACAGCAGCTCTGCCTTCCTCTAAAAGGAGAAGAACAGAAACTGAGGCAACTGCTGATACTTCATTTCTCTCATTCAAAGAGCCCTTTACTGATTTTTCTGATGCTGATTGGGCTACGCTAACGAAAGCAATATCTGAACCAATAGCTCAATCAAGTAAGGAAGAATTGACGGAAGCAACTGGTGTTCCGACCATATTACGGTCAGGTTCACTGGTTGAAGGTTCTCTGAACCAAGGGTCTTCACAGACGTCGAGAGAAGGCTTTGACCTAAATGCACAATCTAAAAGGTCATTGTCTACCTCCCCAGATGGAACATATCTGGATCCTGCGGGTAAAGGGTCTGACGTAGGTGCAGATCGACAACTCGTTGACAGTGAATCAATTACTATTGAGGAGTCAACTGAGGTGAAGTCTTTACAGACTCACGGGGAAGATTCGGGATCTCTGCTGTTAAAAGAGCCTGTTTCTAACCCCCTAGAGATTCAAACTCTAGATCCTACAAAGGATATATCATCTGAGGATGATCAGCAACTTGGTTTAACCAAGGACGGGGACTTGCGAAGCCCCATTGCACCACCGGTGACCTCCTTAAGGACGGCTACGGTGTTTTCTTCTGCAGGTACAACCAGCACAATGGATTTGAGTGAAACACAAACACTTACACCTGGCCTGAGTGGGAAAGGAAAAATGAGTGAAACACTAACAGAAACTGTGAGTGAACACCCAGAGCCAAACGTGAGGAGTGACACCCAAACCCTAACTCATATTGATGATCTGCTGTTACCAACAGAAAGAGAGCTACAAGTTCAATCTTCCCTCCAGGAGATGACAGTTCATGATAAAGAAGGAAATCCATTATTCAAGGTTCCACTGCGACCTTCCTTTGACCAAGGGATCACCTCCAGTCAAGACAATGTTTCTTTAAAGTCTATTCAAGAGAAAGTTGACTTGGCTGCAGCTGATTCCAGAAGAACATTCAGGGTCATTGGCAGTGCATCTGGCACTATAACATGTACGAAGCAGGCAGTGGACTCCTTAAAGAAGGAAGCTATGGAAGAGCTGGTCGATTTGAGGATGGACGTAAGGGAGCTTAAAGATGGATTCATGAATGAAGTAACTGCACTGTCCCAGGGACATGAAGCTTTGAAAGAGGACGTTCTGGTTATCCGGGATGGTCAAGCGCGGGTGAAGGATGCAATGGACAACCTTTCAAGAGTGGAGTCTAGACTCAACAGGAGGCTGGATCATATGGAAAAGACTACCAACTCAAGATTGGAAAACATTGACCTGTCGTTAGCTTCTATAAATGACTTTAATAAGCAGCTTATGGATTTCTTGGAGAATCAAGGCGATGGAGTACAGTCTATATGGAGTATGCTGAAAAACCAACAATCTGGACAACCTGGTCCCTCCTATCAACAACCTGATCCTTCTAATGTCTTTTATGCTGAGGATGCTTTTATCGAGGATTCCTCAACTAAGGGGGAGAAAGTTGGAGAAGGGGAGAAGGAGCAAACTAAGGATGGATGGAGAGTTTGGGAAACAGTTGAAGCTATTCCTATCAGGCAGTACTGGATAGAAGAACTTGTGGAGGAAGAGAAGAGTGAAGAGGAATTTGAATTCATGCAAGAGCAACCTATTCAAGAGGAGCATGAACCATATTATCCTGAACCAATAGAACATCCTATCTTGGATGAGGATATTATGGAAGAAGAATCAAATTCTCTGTCACCAGAAGAAGAAGCTGCCTTGGAAGCAATAAGAGCTCAGAGAGCTGCAATAGATGCCAGGCAAGCTGAGAAAGAAAAACAGCAAGCAATTCTGAGAAGCGAAAAGCTAAAGAGGTTGAAGGTGTATAATGAAGTGAGGAAGAAGAAGATGATAGATCTGGCAAAGAAAGATGGTACTGAATGGGAAATGGCTTATAAAACCTTTTGTGGAGTTGAAGACGGATTACAAGTCAACGACAATGCGGAGGTGGAAGTCATTATTCAGGACATCAGAAGTGCTAATCTTGATGATCAGACTTACTTCAAAGCACTGAGAAGCTCTATAATCTGTCTGAATGCTGGGGTTAAAGCAAATGGTGCCTGGAGCTTATTAATCAGTTTTCTGGAGAAAGGTACATTTGTGATTTCTACTAAGTTTTTAGAACAGAGGACATATACAGAATTGCAGGCTATACTCATCAAGATCCAAAGAACTACAAGGCTAAATGAACTGCTCCGAGAGCATGTTAAGGAGATCGTGATGAAAGTCAGTCCAGAGATTACTGAAGATCCTCCAATGGTTAGATTCATGACGAATGACTTGTTCAGAATCTGCTATTTGGCTGAGGACAAACTGAGGGACTACCCAAGCAACTATCTAATCTCAGTTGAGAAGTATCTTAGATCCACTGGATTCTCTTCAATGGAGAAGGACAAAGCAGCAGACACTCTTAGAAGATTTCTAATGGAGAATGTTCCTTAATATAGGAAAAGAGTGGAAAGAGGATTGGAAGTGCATACCAGACTGCCAAACATGCCAAAGCCAAACAAGAAAGATGTTAACATTGCATGGTTGTGGGCTGGAGTGGGTCAAGAGGTTGAGTATATTGGAAGACACATCCGAGGAGCAATCCTTAAACCTGGAGAACCACTGCACTATCCATCAGTGATTGATTATCAAGCTGCTAACTCCGATCCAATGATTGAAGAAGGTGAGATTGGAATGGACTGAATGATGAAGCAAAGAACAAGAGAACTATCAGCTCAGACTAGAGGAGCAACTTCATTGTATAAAGTTTAATTGTTTTTTGAATTATGAAATCTGGAAATGTATAAATATCTGATCCAGAATGCATTAATATTATTACGCTGTCTTACTTTAAGTAGTTTCATGTTTCCTTAGTTAGTTGAGTTATCCTCAAAGTATTTGCTTGTCGAACTCTATCCAATCAAATAGGGGGAGATTGTAAAGCATAATGTAACATAAGATCTAAAAGAGATAACTACAACTCAACAAAGGACAAGACAGACAATAATATTAACTGAAGCACAGGAATCCAGAATCAAAGAAGAAAAGGTAAACACAAAAAATCAAAATACGTTATGTATTCTTGAAGTCCGTAAACAGGTCACGGAAAGAAGTTCATGAAAATGTTCAAGCCTCAGTGACAACAAAAGAAACAAGACTTTCAAGACGACAGAAGTATGTGAATGATTTAGGGTTCAGTACCACGGGATTCCAGTGATGAAGCAACCAGAAGGACAAGGGACGTATCAGCAGCATTGTATTGAAGATATAAAATAAGAATTGATCAAGTGTTATTCATCTGTGAACCAGACCAGTTGCACTAGGTGACGGCACTAAAAAGATCAAGTTGTTTTATCGTCTCAGAAGAAATTGATACAGTCTATTTCTTAAACACCCAGAAGCTCAGTGGAATCATTTATGGACTAAAGACAAGAAAGATAAATTCGATGGTTTTTCTAATTGAAAAACTATCGAATGGTAGTTGAAATGATTAATTAAAAACTAAAGTAAATTAGTTTGGCATCCGATAGTTTTGATTTAAAAACTATCGAATGACAAATTAATTTATTTAATTCGATGGATTTTTATTCATTCGATGGTTTTTTATTATGGGAGCAGGTGAAAAGAATTCCTTTTCTGAAAGGTTGATGAAGATCCAACGGCCAGGATTGTTTCTACAATTCTCATTCGATGGTTTTTCAAAACAGACTACAATTAATACAGAGAGAAGATTGTGTCTTCTTCAGTTAAGGTATTCAACGCAGACACATAACTGAGAGAGAGAAGAGCCGGAGAAAATTACCAGAGAAATTAATAGTGCTCAGAACTTGATTATTGTTTTGTATTTGTGTTACCTTAAACTCATTGACGCTAATCTACGGATTAGAAATTGTAGCACCCCTCGAGGTTTATATTTATAAAAAGATATATTCCCCGAAACTTGATTTGGTTTGGTGTGTTTGATTTCGTTATAGAACAAAAGATTAATCTGCGAACGAAATTAAATTATTTGTGAGTATCGTATTCAACCCCCCTTCTACGATACTTTGGACCTAACAAAAAGTATTAAAATATGTTTTAAAATAAATAAGTAAGGGTTTGTTCCTGATATATTTGGGAAATGAGGGATTTTAGTAAAGTAAATAGAAAAAGTAACATGTTTAAGCTGAAAAAGAAATTGCTCGTGATTTTTTTAGAAAAAAATGGTAATGCATTTTAACCGAAAGGGTAACTGATTATAATAATTTTTATAATAATTAAATAAACAATTAAATAAGGCAAGTACCGTACCAAAAATTTCAATGTTTCGTCTTTAATCAATACTATTATATAATTGACGAAACATTAAAAGTTTGGTTGGTCGGTATGGTACGTTGTGATTTTACTTAATTGCCCACATTTTTTGTTGGTCGATATGGTACGTTGTGATTTTACTTAATTGCCCTTAATTAACTGTACTTCGTATTTTTACTTAATTAACCTTACTTATTTATAGAAATATATTACTAAATAATAATATTACCTATTTATAACCAATTACCTTTTTCACCTAAAATACATTATTTTTTTCTATTTTTTCTAACAAATTCTCCTACCTTTTCAAATATATCACAACAATTACCTTATTCAACTAAAACAGGTTAATTTTTCTATTTTTCCTTACTAAACCCCTCCTTTTCCAAAAATATCACGGACAAATCTTTAGTTATTTATTTTTAAACCTATTTTAATATTATAATTATTTTTTAAAAGTTTACATATTTTAACATGTCTACTTATTTTTCTTAACAAATGCAATTACTAAAAATATTAAAATATAAATAATCAAATATCTATTTATAACAAATTAACTTTTCAGCTAAAACACATTATATATTTTTTCTAATAAAGTCCCTCCTTTTCTAAATATATCACGGGAAATTGCCTTTTACAATTTAATTTTTCTATTGTTCTCACTAAAATCCGTTCTTTTTCCAAAAATATCACAGGAAACCCTTTACTTATTTATTTTAAAACGTATTTAAATACTTTTAATTATTAAATTTTAAAATCTCATTTTCCAAAAATATCACGGGCATTTACCTTTTTAAACTAAATATAGGTTACATTTTTTATTTTTTCTTACTAAAACCCCTCATTTTCCAAAAATATAACGGGCAAACCCGTACTTACTTATTTTAAAATTTGTTTTAATGTTTTTAATTAATTAAAAGTGTTTAGCTATTTTAACATGCCTACTTATTTTTTGCACAATTACAATTAATAAAATATTAAACAAAATAATAATAAAATAACAATTAACAATCCGTGCATCGCACGGGTTTTAAGCTAGTTATATATAATAAGCGTAAGGGAGATCTTATCCAAAACTTTGGTCGGTCACTGTACTACCAAAAGTATATGATCCGTTGGATTATAAAACTATAAATATTCAAATAGATGAGGATCGTTAGATATAATATTAAAAATTGTATTTGATTAATAATAAGATAATATTTAAATACTAAACGGTGTATTTTGATAATTTAAACCAATTATAAATAGGTTTTCTATATTGAATAGAAATCTTTATGTAAAAAATCGTAATTATCTTTTCTCTTTAGTTTATGGATAGTTCCAGTTAGATAATAATTATTAAACCATCATTAAATTAAAGATAATTTTGTTAGCTTCGCGTGGGCTGTAAAATTGTTAAAATTTGTTGTATAAAACTCAAGATAGAGCCCAAACAATAAAGTGATTATCTAAATTTTAATAATTTTTTTTTAATTTAAACCAATTATAAATAGGTTTTCTATATTGAATCGAAATCTTTATGTAAAAAATCGTAATTATCTTTTCTCTTTAGTTTATGGATAGTTCCGGTTAGATAATAATTATTAAACCATTATTAAATTAAAAATAATTTTGTTAGCTTCGCGTGGGCTGTAAAATTGTTAAAATCTGTTGTCTAAAACTCAAGATAGAGCCCAAACAGTAAAGTGATTATCTAAATTTTAATAATTTTTTTATTATTGTAACACCAATTTAATTTTTTTCCTAATTCTTTTAAATTTATAAATTCTATGTTTATTTCAATAAAATATTAAATTCAATTTAAGAAAAAATTAAAATCGATCTGGTCCGTGTACGACCACTATACGACCAAATTAATTATTACAGTTAGATCTTAAATTAAAAAGTGTTATATTAAAAAGTGTATCTGATTAATAATAGAATTATATTTAAATACTAAAAAGTGTATTTTGATAATTTAAAATTTTTCTATATAAAAATTCTTAAATATCTTTTCTCTTTAATTTATGTATAGTTCGAGTTGGATAATAATTGTTAAACCAAATATCAGATAACAATTCATATCGATTACAATATTAAAACTTATCAATATAATGCTCATGTATATCATATAACAATGATACATGTGGACCATACGTTATAAGAGACCTAGGAGAACTCATGTACATGAATAAATTTAAACATTTTTTTTTGAAGGAACATAACAATTTGATTAATCCAAATTATAATTATATTATTTTACATATAACAAACATAAAAGGATAATATCAAAATATTATTAAAATATTGAGGGTTTCATATTCATAAACAATAATTTTGAATATAATACTTAACCATCTTTTCTTTTCGGTTTATGGGTAGTCAACTGGTCAAGTTAGATAATAATTATTAAATCATCATTAAATTAAAGATAATTTCGTTAGTTTCACATGGGTTGTAAAATCGTCAAAATTCAATTTCTAAAACTCATGATAGAACCAAATAGTAAAGTGAGTATCTAAATTTTAATAAATATTTTTTTATAATTGTAGCACCAATTTATTTATTTTTCCACTAATTCTTTTAAATATAGAAATTTTATATTTCTTTCAATAAAGTATTAAAATAAATTAACAACAAATTCAAATCGATAAAAACTATAATAATATGAGAACAAAATTTTATATAATCATAATATAATTTTTATTCTGTTTAATAATTTTAAAGTAATAATGTATTTTAAAATTTTATATACACTATAAATAAAACCGAACATTAAAAGTAAAAGCAGTTAGTAAGATACTTATATCAGTATGTACTTGATATCCTTATTATATTAAACTCTTTTATATAATAAGCATAATAGAGATTTATCCAAAAATTTGATCGTGACAACCAAATTAAAAAGGACTATTAGATCTTAACTAGATAAATGAAAATCGTTTGATCAAATATTAAAAAAGTGTATTTTATTTATAATAGGATTATATTTAAATTCTAAAAAGTGTATTTTGATAATTTAAACCAAATATACCAAATATAAATAAGTTTTCTATATTGAATAGAATTCTCCATGTAAAAAATTCGTGACTTTCTTTTCTCGGACAATTCCAGTTAGATAAAAATTGTTAAACCATCTTTTAATTAAAAATAATTTAATTATCTTCAAGTGGGGTGTAAAATCGTCAAAATCTGATTTTTAAAACACAATATAAAGCCCAAATCAGTAAAGTGGGTATTTAAATTCTAATAATGATTATTATGTCATCATTATTTTAAGAGAAAATGCCCAAAATACCTACCAAAACGAGGTGGACTGTCCAAAATACCCACAAATGAAATGTTCCGCCCAAAATACCCGATGAATACGCACGTCAGACATGCGTATTCAATTTTTACAAAGGATGCGCATGTCTGAGATGCGTATTCTTTGTTTTTTCAAAAAGTGTATACGCATGTCTGACATGCTGTCTGACATGCGTATTCCGTAAAACATTTACAAATAATACGTATGTCTGAGATGCGCATTCTTTGTAAAAACAGTATACGCATGTCTGTAATGCGTATTCCGTGGGTATTTAGGGCGGAGCATCCCGCCGGTGGATATTTTGGGCAAAAAAACTGATTTGATGGGTATTTTGGGAGCTCACCCTTATTTTAACGCCAATTTAATTACTTTTTTCTAACTATTTTAAATTTAGAAATCTATGTTCAAAATTTAAAATCAATCTAAGAAAAATTCAAATCAACAAAGAATATAATAATACGAGGATAAAATTTTATAAAACTGTGCATATTTTTTATCCTTTTTTATTAAGTGATAGATCATAACTAATCAAATATAATTTATTATTAAATAATAAATTATACACAAATGGTGATTTTGTTTTATAAGCACTCATAGAGACCTAATTTCATTGTTAGCAGGACTATATTCATATTAAAAAAAACCGTATTTTGAAATTGTAGACGCAGCTACATAACAGACCTAATTTTTTTAACCTATATACATTGTAAATTATTAAATTCGAAACTTTAAAATTTGTTAATCAATTAGTATAGTACTTTTCTGAAAAATCGTACTTTACAAAAAATATTATCAAATAACCTATGTCTGAAAGAAAAAATATGAAAAAAAATCTTAGATCATTCTACATGATAATTTTAGTGTTATATGTAACGTTTCTCAACAATTTAATTTGAAAGATCCAACAATTATGGATTGAGTGATCAAACAAAGCGACCACACTTATAAGAAAACTTTCATTATTTAGTCTTTAATATAATAACATTTATATTTACGGGATATACTATAAAAAAAATGAATTTTATACAGAATTTTGATTGTCACGGTGTACTACTTTAAAAGAAGAACTATTACAAAAAAAATATATATTAATTGATAATTTATTTTCTCAAAAGTTCAAAGTTCCGGCATCATTAACATATTACAAAAAAGAGTATATTATATTTTAGCAATAAATATTTAAAAAAAATTAAAAATTAAAAATATTATAAATATTAAGAAAAATTAATGATGTTATCCTGGTAGTTTGGTCCTAAATACCGCCAAAACATTCTCAACCGTTAGATCCAATACTTTTAAAAATAGATGATCAAAATTATATCATATAAAAAGAAATTATTATCTAAAAATGATATAAGTTAAAAGATATTATATTAGGATTGGATTTTCCAAAAAGTTAAAACATAAAAATAGTTGTAATTAAATAAGGAAACTCATTTCTAACCAAAATAATAAAAATCGTTTAATCTTAAATAGATAGGTGAAAACCGTTAGATTTAACATTAAAACATGTATTTGGTTAATAAAGGTTATTCTAATAATCTAAACTACATATAAGTTAAGTAGATTTCCTAAATCGAATAGAATTCTCAACATTAAATTTCGTCACTTTATTCTCTTTTTAGTTTTAGAATAGTTTTTAATTGAAAAAAAAAACTATTTAACCACAACTAAATTAAAGATTATTTTGTGAATTTCATGTGAACCGTAAAATTGGCCAAATCTAACTTTTATAACTCAATATAAACAAATATTAAATTGAGTGTGTAAAATGTAATAAATATCAAATTTTTAACTATAATTTTTTTGGCTAAATCTTTTTAACAATAATTTAATCATGTAAACTAATAAATTTTAAATATTAAAATATTCATAAATAAATATAATTATAAATATTAAAAAAAACAATCGTGTGTTGCATCGTAATAAAAATATAATTATAAACAGAATAATTATAAATAAAATTTAAGTAACCGTGCATCGCACGGGCTATAAGCTAGTATTATTAAAGCCGAAACATTGAAAATTTTGGTTTTCGTTTAGTTTTGGTTTTTGGTACTTTTTCTAATTAATAAATTAATAATATAATCAAAATTCGGGAAAGTTTTATTCTACAGTAATATTTCACTATATTTTACTACATAAAAATCAAATAATATTGAAATCTAATAAAAAAAATGGAAATGTGAGATCTAATTTGTTTAAATTTAGGATACACTGCTACACATATACTTCTTTCTTTTTAGATAACGAAAACTACTACAAATCAAATCTTTTATGGAATTGTATTATTGTCAAGTTACCAAAATAGTAACTAGATGATTAGCTTTTATAATTAAAATATATTTTTTCTAACAAAATCTACTCTTTTTCCAAAAATATCATTACAATTGTCTTTAAATCAAAACATATTACCTTTTATATTTGTTATTACTAAAATCTATGTTTTCCAAAAATATGAGGTGCAATCCTTACTTATTTATTTTAAAACCTATTTAATACTCTATTTAATAAATAATAAAATTATATAAAAATACTAACTAACTGATTGCCTTTATAATTAAAAAAACAATATAACAAAATCTACTCATTTTCCAAAAATATCACGACAATTACCTTTAAATTAAAACATAATATCTTTTATATTTGTTATCACTAAAATCTCTATTTTCCAAAAATATGAGGTGCAATCCTTACTTATTTTTTTAAAATCTATTTTAATACTCTATTTAATAAATAATAAAATAATATAAAAATATTAACTAACTGATTGCCTTTTATAATTAAAAAAACAATATAACAAAATCTACTTCTTTTCCAAAAATATCACGGACAATTACCTTTAAATTAAAATACATTACCTTTTATATTTGTTATCACTAAAATCTCTATTTTCCAAAAATATCAAGTGCAACCCTTACTTATATATTTTAAAACTTATTTTAATACTTTTAATTATTTAAAAAAAAACTTACCTATTTTAACAAGTGAATGTATTTTTTTTAACAAATACAATTAATATAATTAAAACACATCATCACTAAAATCCCTATTTTCCAAAAATATGAGCTGCAATCCTTACTTATTTATTTTAAAACCTATTTTAATACTCTATTTAATAAATAATAAAATAACATAAAAATAGTAACTAGCTGATTGCCTTTTATAGTTAAAACATTTTTTTCTAACAAAATCCACCTCTTTTCCAAAAATATCACGGACAATTACCTTTAAATTAAAATATATTACCTTTTATATTTGTTATCACTAAAATCTCTCTTTTCCAAAATTATCAAGTGCAACCCTTACTTATATATTTTAAAACTTATTTTAATACTTTTAATTATTTAAAAAAACTTACCTTTTAACAAGTGAATGTATTTTTTTAACAAATACAATTAATATAATTAAAACACATCTAAAAATATTATAGGTAGTTATTTTTTTTAATTAAAACATGTTAGATTTCCTATTTGTCCTTATTAAAAAAACTTATTTATTTTAACATGTCAACGTATTTTTTTAATAAATACAATTAATATAATTAAAACACTTCTAAAAATATCACGGGTAATTACTTTTTTTAATTAAAACATGTTAGATTTTCTATCTGTCCTTATTATTAATATTATTTTATTATAAAATAATATCAATAATACCTCATTTATCTTTCTCAGCCCCATCTGTATTTTTTAATATTTTTTATGTTTAAATTAATATTTAAGTTTCTCATTTTATAATTTATCATATTAATTTTTACTTTTATTTTAATATTAAATTTTTTAGTTTATTATTTTTTAAGGCCCGTGCCTTGCACGGGTTATAGGCTAGTAATCTTAATTAATGAACACAAAGAAACTGGAAAATTACCTTTTCTATCCTTTTCAATTTTAAATTAACATTATCCATCATGTCCATTTTTGTCCAAAATTTTACAGTTGGGTCGCTCCATTTACAATCGGATCTGATCCATCATTAAATTCATTAACAAATCAGTACAAATCATATTGACCCGGATATAAATGGGTAATACTCGGTCATTCTTAATTCTTAATACTGATCTGTCAATCAATTATCATAATTTAACGCAGTCGGTTACTCAAACATGTTAGACAGCTATACTACTTTTTCAAATCTTTGATTTCAATCGGTTTCATATCTTTCAAAATTCAAATCTTGATTGATTATACGTACATTTTATTCTCTTGCTTCGAGACTAATTTAACAATTTCTTTTTCTTCTTTATAAATCTCTCTCATTTTTTTTCTTAAGTCTTTTGTGTCTCCATGGTTGTGCGTATGTGTTTAGATTAAATTTATTTTTCTTGGTTTCTTCTTCACCATGTCTTCGATATCTCTCTTTCTTCGTGATTCTTTTACTGATATTTATGTTAATTGTGTATATATGTGTCAATACATGTGTTTTGTACATCTAATATTTACTAATAATTGTCTGATTTGTGTAGAAAAAGAAAAGGGAGCGATGAATCTTAAACCATTTCCGGTGTTCGAGTTCTTCAGTTGTAAGTTCTTAGATTTCACAGGTATATTTTGGACGTCTATCAAGAACTTATATGTTAATTGAATATTGATTTAATTTCAATTAACATGTTAGTTCTTGATATATTGATTTTTGATTCAAATTTGTTTTTGTAATTACAAGCCCAAAGTGAGTGAGAAGAAATGAAAGGTAAACAAATTTTTGGTGATATATTTTGTGAAGTTTAACTGAGGTTTGTATTTGATTGTTTTCTATTTCAATCTGAGGTGACATTAATAATTTGGATGTTAGAATTTTGCAGGCTTCAGAGAAAAAAGAAGCAATTGATTATGTGCAAAAGACTAATATGATTGGCGTAGATTTCATCTTTGGAAATCCTTTTTCTTAATACCATTATAGCGAATGTCAAAATTATTCTATGAATTTAATTATGGATTTGATATTTCATTTTCTCATGAAATGCCAGGTGATGCAACACTATATACAGTGATAACGTTGTTTGCATGAGGCAGGTAATTGAGCTATGTAAATAGTTGTAGCCCGTAGGTAGCTGTAGCTTGTAGGCACTAAAAAGCCATTCATGCTAATGGATGAATCTCTTCACTGCTTGATAGGTTTAAGAGTCATATTGAGTTTTTAATTTTTTGTCAAGTAAAAGAATGTGGTTAAATTCTGATAAATATTTTTTGGTTGAAAATTAGGAAATGCACGAAATGCTGGCCACTTTACATTGCAAATTTTTCGAAATTCTCAAGCAAGTTTTAAGGTGATTACTTTACCAAATTATGGAACTTATGATAGATATTGTTCACATTATCATTCCTCGCTATATTATATGTATAATTTTGGTCAAATGATAGATATTTTATTTACTGCTATTTAGGTAGATTTCATTCTTACTTTTCATCATGGTACTGAAATTTTTTAACTTATGCGCTGATTGACCTTATCTTACTAAAATTATGATAACTTTCTGTAGAAGATGGATATTCATCCACCGTCAATTTTGTAAGAAACTAGACTTTTGTATCTTTCCAATGGTATATGGCACATTACCTATAACCATATAGATGAATTCAGTTTTTTCTACCAAGTTGGGTCATTAAGAGCCTGAAATAATTTTTGCACGGATTTACCTCACCTTACTAAAACAATGATAACTTTCTGTATAAAATGTGTATTCACAAACCGTCAATTTTGTAAGAAACTAGACTTTTGTATATTTCCAATGGTATATGGCACATTACCAATAACCGTATAGATGAATTCAGTTTTTTCTGCCAAGTTGGGTCATTAAGAGCCTGAAATAACTTGTGCGCAGATTTACCCCACCTTACTAAAACAATGATAACTTTCTGTATAAATTATGTATTCACAAACCGTCAATTTTGTAAGAAACTAGACTTTGTATCTTTCCAATGGTATGTGGTACATTGCCTACAACTTTCTAGATGAATCCAGTTTTTCTGTCAAGTTGGATCATTAAGAGCCTGAAATTTTGAACTTATGTGCTAATTGACCTCATCTTACTAAGATTATGATAAATTTCTGTAGAAGATGGGTATTCATTAACCGTCAATTTTGTAAGAAACTAGACTTTCGTATCTTTCCAATGTTATGTGGTACATTACATATAACCTTCTAGATAAATGCAGTTTTTTTGTCAAGTTAGGTCATTAAGAGCCTGAAATTTTTAACTTATGCCTTGATTGACCTTATCTTTCTAAAATTATGATAACTTTCTGTAGAAGATGGGTATTCATCCACCGTCAATTTTGTAAGAAACTAGACTTTTGTATTTTTTTTTCAATGCTATATGGCACATTACCTATAACCGTATAGATGAATTCAGTTTTTTCTGCCAAGTTGGGTCATTAAGAGTCTGAAATAATTTCTGTGCAGATTTACCTCACCTTACTAAAACAATGATAACTTTCTGTATAAAATGTGTATTCACAAACCATCAATTTTTTAAGAAACTAGACTTTTGTATCTTTCCAATGGTATATGACACATTACCTATAGCCGTATAGATTAATTCAGGTCGGTTCCCCGGTGAAACAAATCCTTAAAGGCACTTACATTCGAAATCTGCACAATTTTTACTATCTATTTTTGTGGCTCACACAATAATTTTTTAAATTTTAAATACTGACCATGTCCTTTTTGGTCATTCCACTTTTCATACGGGTTGCCCAAATGCTATTTGGGTCAGATCCATTATATATTTTTCCATTAAAAAAGCACTGATGACCCGTTTACATTCAGGTTGTATCCATACACGGTTGAAAAAAACAAACTCTTCCTGCATTTTAGGAGTTAACTGACACAAGCACAATCGTGTATAAAATTAGTGTATGTCTTTAGTAAATTACAGATGTAGAAGAGAAAAAGAGAAGGCAAGATGTTTACTTCTCCACAAGCTATTGGGTATCAAGTTTATTCATTTTTGTGTTATGACTTAAACTGATCTCATTCTATAGCTTGAAAGAGTTGTTCACACATACTCTTTATTAAGTGCCGCAATCTTAGTGAAATAGTGGTAATATTATGTGTGTCTCTGTAATAATAAAAAAAAAACTTTGTTGTGTTACGATCAATACAATTTGATTCAATTAATTACCACATTTTTCATCAGAAAATGAAAGACCCTAGCTATTTGTTTGTGAGCTAATATAGATTGTGAGCTAATGAAATACCACATTTTGACTTGCTTATTTCATGTTTTCTTTGACGTACCATGGCTACAGTGATGCTTATGTTAAAAAACCTCAAACTCACATTTTGCAGTACCCTCAGAATCTGCTTGGGAAATGTGAAGGAGCATCAGTTTGGATGTTGCATTTCTAAAGGATACATTTTTTTTTGCTAAATCTGAAGGATACATTGGTTCCAACTTAAGTGACAGATCAAGCAACAACAAATAAAATTCTGGTAAGTACTTTACTTGGAGCTTCAATTACTACCCATAGATATGATAACATCATTTGATTTTAGAATCATATTTAGTGCGATAATGTGTTCATTGTACCACTTTCATATTTATTGGAATACAAAATCAGGTGTCCCGTATTTATGGCGTACACATAAACTACATTTCCTCCTTTCTGTCCTTAACGAACTGTAAATTTAATTTTTTTTAAGAGTACAACTAATGCATAATAAATATCATACTAATTTTTTAACATATTAAAGTCAAAATTTTGAACTTTGTGGTTCCTATTCTCCGAATATGTCAATGGCATGTACTTACGAAAAGTTGACTGCAGATTTTGTCAAATTTTGGCCTGTACTTCCGAATAAATATCAGATATTGCAGGTTGATGCATGCTACCTTTTTGGGCACTGGTTAAACAAAAAGATTGATCGCAACTCTGGTTTATCGACCAGTTTTTGTTTCTTCCCATTTTTGCTTTCCTGTAGAAAAGGTGGCAATAAGCATCAATGATCAAGGATAGTGTATCGTTGTTTCATTAGTGGTTAGTCTGCCTGTGTTTCTTGCAAGTCCTCCCAAGTATCTGTTAATTGTTACTGTATGGATTTTCAAGAAAGCGGTCATTGACGTAGATGAGGAGATTTGTACGAGAGTATCTCTAAAAGATGTGCTAAACGGTGCCATCAAAGGGACCTTGGACCAAACTTGCTCAGAAATCATGTGCAGCCAAATATAAAGTGTAGCAGATTGAAATTACTGGAAATACTGAAGAGAATAACATGTTTAGGCCAAATGATCATGGTATAAATTGCGAGAGCTACTCTTCCAAGACATGGAGCTAATGAGTGTAGAAGAAGTGCTACTCGAAATGGCTAAGTTTGAAGAGAAATTTTGGGACATGCAGTGTTACCATGATAAGTAGCTTTCAGATTTATCACTTGGCTTAATAGTTGTCTGTTTCTTTATTAGTAAATTAAATCTCAGGTTAGTTCTGTTGATGTCTAGCTATGCATGATTGTATTGATCCCTCTGTAATGCTTTTTGTGGAATGAATAAAATTATTGTAATTTCAATATAAAATATAACTTTATTCATTTTGAATTATGTGGAGAAGGTTTCATTAAAAAAAATTTAATTTGTACTTTTATTTTTATTATATGTTTTATTAATATATTATTTTAAAATAAATATTGGTAGAATTTGATTTGTAATTTTATGATTTTCAAGAAATATACTTTCTCCTCCCTTGAAGGCATATTTGTTTTATAATTGATGCAACACATATTTGTTTGTATAATTTGAACTAAATTTGTTTGTATAATTTGAACTAAATTTAGTTTGATAATTTAGTTTTATCTAATAAATAATAAAATAATATAAAAATGGCTAGTTGATCGCCTTTAATAATTAAAACACTTTTTTCTAACAAAATCTACTCATTTTCCAAAAATATCACGAACAATTACCTTTAAATTAAAACATATTACCTTTTATATTTATTCTCACTAAAATCTCTATTTTCCAAAAATATCAGGTGCAAACCATATTTATTTTAAAACCTTTTTAAATTCTTTTAATTATTTAAAAAAGCTTACATATTTTAACATGTCAACGTATTTTTTTAACAAATACAATTAATATAATTAAAACACTTCCAAAAATGTCATGAACAGTTACTTTTTAATTTTCTTTGATGGCCCGTGCCTTGCACGGGTTATAGGCTAGTATAATTAAAATCTTATTATTATTAAAAATACTAAGGGAAAAATAAAATTTAAAAATATATAATGTATAATATATATATATACCAGGTTTTGGATTTCGGGTCGGGTTTGGATCAGAATACCTAATATCCAAATCCAAATCCAAACTCTTTCGGGTCTAAAATTGAATTCAAATTCAAATTCAAATCGAAATCCAAAATATCGTGTTCGGTAAAATTCATTCGGATCGGAATGGATCGGTATCCATCGAATCGAATTTTTCTGCCATCCCTAGCTATTAGTACATTTTTATGAGTAAATTGCAAATCGTGTATCCAGAGTTTAATCAATGTGCAAATCGTATATTTGTATTTTATGAATTAGCAAAATGTGTACTTGCAATTTCGAAAAACAAGTAAATTGTATACATTCGTGAAATTTCATTAACATTGTTTGTAAATTCACTGAAATGAGTAGATTTTTGTTTGTTATTTCACCGTATGTATAGTACATGTCTTAGTATTTTGGGGAAATAGATTTTTTTAACACTAAACTCTTGTGTCTATTAGATCAAGTAACCACTCAACATTCAAGCAATTAAAAATAGCCACTAATATTACATGTTTTTTTGTTTTAGTCATTCAATTAAATATAGTTAAATATGAATTATATGTCCGTTTAAATAACGTTGACATGCACTTAATCATCTGATGTGACATGAAAAATAAAATTTTAGAATTAATTACAATATAATCACTTTAATTTCTTCAAAATAATTATTTTTCCCCAATTTGATATTGTAAAATTTCGTATATTCAAAATTTCGATTTAGAATCTAATTTTTTGAAACAAAATTTTGGATATCGATCCAAAAAAATCTAATTTTCGATTTAGAATCTTACTTTTGTGCTTAAATTTGATTTATGAAAATTTTAAAATGAAAAATATGAATCTGAAACATTTATATATATAATAATAATATTTTTGTAATAAAAATATTTAAATTCATTACTCCTATGTTTATGAAATGATAATAGAATTTGTTGAGAATATTATAATGATGATATATTTTAATGTGGTATAATGTTTAATTGCTAATTTCTAATAATTTATGTTATATCATCAGTCTATTCAACATTGATGTCCACAATAACATTATTTAAACGGTACAGTTAGCGGAATGCCTAAAAGTAAAAACGAATGTAACATTAATGATTATAATTAATTATTTGCTAGTTCAGTGGTTACTTTCTAAAAGAGTCAATAGTTAAGTGATAAAAAAAATCTATTTTCTCTTGTATTTTTGAAATATTAGAAAAATCTTTATATATTTATTATTTTATATAAGTAAAAATAAATAAATTTTTATATGATTTAACTAAAAACAAACATATAATTTTTTCGATTAGTAGTTTTTCAAATTGATGTTTTCTATTTTATGTTATAAACTTCTTAAAAAAAATAACTGATATGATAAATTTAGAAGATCTAAAAATTTTCTTATACACGTATATATAGTACTTTCGAAAAATAAAAACCACAGAAGACAATTTTTTTTTTTCAAAATGAATGACATTGAACTTATTTTTTTATGTATGTTTACAAAGCGTGAATGGTGGTAATTTTATATTATTTTATGCAAAGTACATTAAATAATATATGTTTACAAATTACAAGTCAAAAAATATATATTTAAAATAAGTATGAGTACATACTTTTTTATTCATTTTACTAAATGTTAGCAAAATTAGTAGGTACAAAAAAATTAAAAAAACTCATCATATGATTTATTTATATGTTTAGCTGTAAAAAGAAGGTAAATTAAATTATTATCTGGATTGAAAGTCATATGTCAAGGTCTATTTGTAAACACCGAGGATTCTACTCAACATAAACTAAGATGTAATAAGTAAATAATATATTCAAATGTCACAGGAATCTCAGAAGATAATATATGTCAAGAGAATGAAGATTAATGTCATCTACAGTCTTGAAGTAATTCTACATTGAAAGAAGTTCAATTTATTGATCAAGCCTCAGTGAAGTATTCAAGGAAGTGGAAATATTTAAAAGTGACAGAGATTTCGGATGTGTGACGGGAAACGTACAGGTTACAGTCCTTTGTTAAGTAGAAGGAGAACGAACCACAGCTTAAAGTCAAAAGATGAAGAACAGTCATTAAAGTTAGTCACTCATGAACCAGACAGTACATGGAGTGTCAACGTCATTCAGTGGAAGTTCGTCATCAGTTTAAGTGGTTCTTAGAATTAGTTTTAATTCTCTTTTAATTTATTTTATAAGATAATTAATTTAATCTATGAATTAATTCTTCCAGAATTATTTCATATATTAAATTAATCAATCTAGATCTTAAGTAATTTTATTTATAAATTAATTCTCAAGAATTAATTTATTTATTGAATTATTTAAGTCAATAACTTAATTTATTTAATCTATGAATTAATTCGTTTAGAACTAATTCATTTATTAAATCAATTAAAGTAAATAAATTAAAACAGATTTATTACTTTATAAAATAGTACTAGTAGTACTATCACTTTACTACTAGTAGTACTATCTCCAATAGTACTACCGATAATACTACCAAGTCAATTGGATAGTACTACCAATTGTTTTGGATAATACTGCTAGTAGTAATCTAGTTGATTGTTTTTGGCGCATGGAAGAAGTCTGTTAACTTGTTTAAATACAAGTGTGTGATCAAAACAGAACAACATAGACATAAAAGATAAAAACATCAAACTCCTTTACTTCTGCCATTGAAAAGAAGCAACTGTCCAGAGCTTAAAATTCATCAGGATATTAATTTCTAGCAGTAAATGTACAATCCAAACAACTAGAAATTGATTACTTGTATTGCTTTGACAATCTAGCGGATTATAATCCCTAGAAATTATATTGAACTACTTTTTAGTATTCGATCCTTTTATTACAAAATAGATAAATTCATGTCGAATTTATTCTAGATTTGTTTTAACAAGAACTCTGTAATCTGTACACTGATTTGTAACACCCTTCAAGTTCAATAAAGTTTTATTTAACTTGAATCTTGTTTCATTTTATTCCGCAGTAATTTGTTATTGAAATTGTTAAATCAAGAACGATACAAATTCGATTAAACGACACTGTTTGTATTCAACCCCCCCTTCTACAAACATATCAGGACCTAACATGGATGGATGGAAAGATTATACTAATTTAGATGATATTTTCAATACCAAAAGAGTAACTTTACTAATTTAAAAAGTTATTACTAATAAAAAATTAACGATGTTAGCTAGTATTAAACAAGAGTACACATTGTGCATGATTATACAAATTAGAAGTACATATTTTGCTATACCGAAAATGTAGAAACACAATTTGCACATTAAGCAAACTTCTTAACATTTGTACTTATTGATATGATGTAAATGATAGCGTGAACTCTCATTTTTTACAAGCTATTTGACTTGTCGATAAGTAGTTTTGACTAGTCAACATGTAAAATCCTCAAATTAGCTATCTGGCCTTTTCTACGTGATGACCTTTCGAACGACTTATCGAATCAACCTTCATCAGTGTTTTCTATATTAGAGTTTATTACATGACTTCTCGTCATAAGAATTTTGACTTCTTTACATGTAGACATCTTTATATGTAGACTTCTCGACATTACTTTCTCCGCTTCTTTAACAGACATTCCTGATTTCTTCAATTTTGACTTAACATAATTTTCACCAAATTCTTCAACTTCATTATTTGAGAGCCTTTGTTGCCCAATAAATAACAATTGTAGAAGGGGGGTTGAATACAATTGTATAAGATTCTCGACTTAATAAAATATAGATCACAAATATGAAAGAATAATATCAGTTTTATTAAATCTGATATAAAACTGTTACAAACTCTCTCAAGAAATTCTGATGTTCTTGAGAGCTTCTAGGTTACAATATACTCGTGTATGCGATTGATTAATTAAAATCAAAACCTAAACTGTGTTTATATACTACTCAGCTTCTCTATCGATTACAAGATAAGTCCAAATCAATTACAAACTATATTGAAACATATCCTAACCGGCAGCTTCATTCCTTTAAACTAGGAACCGACAAAATAAACTTCCTTCTTTAACTAGACTCCATAAATAACTCGAAGTTGTAATCCTGATCAGCTTCCAGTCCTGATGATCAATCCTGATCAGAGTCCTGATAGCAATCCTGATACTGACGCTTGAGCAAATACTGATGACGTCAGCAATCCTGATCATTTGAGTCTAGATCCTGACGATCATTGAATCCTGATCTAACAATCTCCCTCAATCTCATACTTTGTAAAATAAAGTATATATTCCTAGATTCAATGATGTCAAA
Organism: Heracleum sosnowskyi; assembly: GCA_030848705.1. NCBI lineage: Eukaryota > Viridiplantae > Streptophyta > Magnoliopsida > Apiales > Apiaceae > Heracleum > Heracleum sosnowskyi. The sequence continues at coordinate 70,315,176 of CM061241.1, read as the reverse complement.
AACTTATTTACAAAATGTACAAGTATTTACAGCAGCAACTTATCTGTTTAGATTTTCCGATAGAACAAATTCATCTTCAAGAAGTTTGATAGCAGATTTTCTTCTTTGTCTTCAAGAATTTGAATTAGTCTTTCCTTAAGATCTCCATCTTCCTCATTTATCTGGTAGATAGCTGCTCTGAGATTCTGTATAGAACTTCTCTGTAGACTGTGTTCTTCAAGTAAGAGATAAGAAATTTCCTTCCCATCAGGATTAAGAGTAAGTTGAGTCATGCCAAAGGTCATTTCTTTAACAGCCGTGCCCCATTGCATTTCTACATCTTGACCTCTCAGATTTAAGTACATTGGAGTATAATCACCATTGAAATTTCTTCCTTCATCAAATCTTCTCTTAATTGTTGACAGAATCATATCACTCCATTCTTTGCACACTTTGTTTTTCCATCTCAGCAGATAATGAACATATTTCAGTTCCTTTGTGGTTTTAACCAACAGCTCTTGAATGGCCATCACCTTCACACTACCATCTTTCATGAAATACAGAAGCTTTTCTTTCTTGTCAGTACCATCATGACAATCTATAACTATATCAATAGCTAATAAATTGTTCAGGTGTTCAGAATTTAGTTACCTCCAATATCAGTCAAAGAGTGAGGGTCAACATATGACATGTTCAGAAATTCAGCATCTCCGTGACCTATACTTCCTCTTGTATTATGTGGCATCTGTCTTATGCTTGAAAACATTTGTAACCAGAGTGCTTTGGATCTCAGCGAATCAGAAAAGTCAGCAACACTGGAGACATTTGTTATAATTCCACCAGACTGATAGTTGATAGGTCTATCACACCTAAGTGTGTCAATATGTTTCCACTTCTTGTCTTTTTCCTTTTCAAGAACATAGCTCCTCTCTAACTTGTGTTGTTGTCTTCTTAAATTTCTCCACAACAATCTATTTGAATGTTTAAGCTTTTGCCTATAGAGATTGAAATCTCTATTTGTTGTTCTTGTTACTTCTCTTCTTCTTCTCTTCTTCTTCTTCATCCACTTCTTCATTATGTGAATCAACCACAGTAGATAAGATTAACAAATCAACCTCTTGTAGAATTTCATATTCATCAGGATCTTGAACAGTGTCAGGAACAATGTCAGGATTCGAATCTGGAATTTGAGCTGTATTACTGATGAGTGTTGATTGTCTTGATTTTATTCTCAATTCAGGTTCTTCTTCAATAATTCCATCATCACCAAAAGTAGACCTGTCAGGTTGAGTATCAAGAACTACTGGAATTTGAGTAGGCTCAGGAATTTCTTCTATTCTTAGACTTCTAGACCTTGTCTGTCTAGGCATATGTTGAATTGATGAGCTTCTTCCTCTACTTGCACCTCTTCTACCTCTGGCAGGAGCAGGATTCTTAAAACTTTCCATCATTTCTCTCTGTTGACTTAGAAATTCTTCATGTGAGAGATCATGATATTCTTCACTAGCAGTAGAAAGTGCCTTCCTTGTAAATAACTGTTGAACTCTTTTATCAGTGTGATAAAGAGTAACAACATCACCATATCTTGTTGTGAAATTCCGGAATAGATTAGCAGCATCTTCAGGATTATCAATAAGAACATCTTCATCACCTTCAGTAATTGTAGAGAGTGTTTGTCCATGACCAGGTGTCAGGATTTGATCAGCTATCAGGATTTGATCACCTTTCAGGATTTGCTCTTCCGTCAGGATATGAGATTTCACCAGTGTCATTACTGTTCTAATTCCAGAATCAGAAACATGAGTTGACTACGTGGATTGACTTTGAGAAGTTTGAATTGTAGACTTCATCACAGCAGCATCAGAGGTTTCTCCTTGAAATACCATATCATCACCTTTATTACCGGTATTGTCATCATCATTATTTCTTCTCAATACTAGTTCAGGTGTACATTTTGTCTGACTTACCTTCTCCCCCTTTTTGACATCAAAATTTGATAACAAATTTAAAATTAAGGAAAGAGAGGCTTGAATGTCAGTTACCTTAGTTTCCAAAGAATCAATTCTGTTGTGAATGTGAGACTGTTCTGAAACAATTGTCTTAACATGAGATTCCACAACCTTCAATTAAAAGCAGTTGGAGCCTTTGTCAAGTTTTTAGAGATATCAGTCCTCACATGTTCAGTAGCATCCTTCACAGAATCAATTTCAGTCTTAAGGCTCTTGGATAACAAAGTTGTAGCCTTCAAGTGATTCCTTAAATATTCACTTTCTATGATTCTGGCAGCATGAGCAGCATGTTCCAAAGCACATGGAAAACTGACAGAATTAAAAGATCTGTACCATTTATTTTCCCATTCATATCTTCTTAGAAGCTCAGCTGGATCAATTGGTGAAAGACCAGAAAAGTCCTGTCTTTGATCTTTTCCTATAGTAGCCTTGTCAGCCATGAAAGTGCTTGAAGAACCAAAGTTAGTTCCAAGACTAGATTTGAGTGTTGTAGCAAGCTGATCCTTCTCAGCATCATTTTCATTATCAGAATCATCAGTATCACTATCTCCAGAATCATCAGAATCATCAGGAACAACACCTTTAAGTTTATCCTTGGATTCTGAGATAGGATCTTTCATTGGTCTTGAGCTCAGTGGTTGGATCAGGAGTGACTCAGCATCAGGAGCACCACTAGCATCAGGAGCACCACTAGCATCAGGAGCAACACTGTCAGGATTTGAAAAGCTTGCATCTGTATTTTCTACTAATGGTTCTTGTGTAGCATGAGGTTCAGAAGCTGCTTCAACACTTTGAGTTGGAGGTTCTTGTGTGCTTCCCTCAATGACAGTGTCCTCGACCAAAACTTCCATGTCAAGAATATCAGAAGCCCCTTGAGCATTGTCAGGAAACTTCTCAGAAACTGTAGCTGTAATGCCTGCATCTTCACATTGAGAAGATCGTTCTTGTGTGGCTGGAATGCAAATGTCTGCATTCTCCCTTTGAGAAAATGGTTCTTGTGGGACCATTCCATCAGCTATGCCTTCACTCACACTTTGAATGAGTGGTTCTTGTGGGGCAGGATCATCAATAGCTGCTGAACCACTTTGAGGTTTAGGTTCTTGTGGACTAGATCCTTTCAGTTTCTTCTGTCTCTGAAAGACTTTCTCTTCTGTCCTCCTTTTCTTCTCTATAGGATGTATAAACCCAAGGTTGGAAGCAGCAGTACCAAGCTTCTCCCATGAAATATCAACATGTCTTTTAGTTGGAGAGGCTTTGGCTGGAGAGTCTGAAATAGAGACAACTTTACTTGGTGTAGCATCAGGATTACCAACGTCAGGATTTGCTGGAGCATCAGGATTTGACTTCTCATCAGGAATTGAAGTGTCCTGTCCATCAGTATCATGTGTCTTCAAAGGAATATGATACCTGCTGTTGGGAAATGAAGATTTAATGAATGCATCAGGATCGGATAGCATCAGTACTTAGAGCATCAGGAGATGACGTCTGATGATGTCATCATCAGTAACAGGATAAAGTTAACTGTTGGTAATTGATACTATTCCGTGATTTCAGGAAAGGATTGATATGCTGAAGATATATCTCTTAGAAGCTGTTACAGAAGATAAGCGACAAGAAGATCAATTTAATTAAATGAAGATTATCTTGTGTAACAGAATGTGTAGCTGTGTGTATATATAAACACATGATAGGTTTTACGAAAGTAATATCTTTAACACGAGTATCTTTGTAAACCTAGCAGCTCTTAAGAACTCATAGTTTCTTGAGAGAGTTTGTATCAGTTTTTATAAAGTTTAATAAAAGCTGATATTGATTGTTTTTATCTTTGACTGTTCGATTATTTCATACAATTACATTCAACCCCCCTTCTGTAATAGACATATACTGGGTAACAATTGGTATCAGAGCAGACTGATAATTTATTAAATCAGAAACGATCAAAATGTCGGCGAACAGATATGAAACCATGAAAATTCCGATGTTGAAGAAAACAGAGTTTTCAACATGGAAGGTGAAAATGCTTATGTATCTTGAAGCTTCAGATCCTGATTACATTGACAGGATAAACAATGGACCGTTTATTCCAACTGAACCAGTTGCAGCAACAGAGACAACTCCTGCGGGACTGGCACCAAAGAAAAAGGGTGATTGGACTCCTGAGGATAAAACTCAAATCATCAAAGATGCAAAGGTCAGAAATATCTTACATAATAGTTTAAATACTGTTTTATCTAACAGAGTTATTGCATGTAAGACTGCTAAAGAAATATGGGATGCCTTGGAAGTTCAATGCCAAGGAACTGAAGAAATCAAGAAAAATAGAAGGGGCATTCTCATTCAAGAATATGAGAAATTCGAGGCAAATCATGATGAAGACATTACAGAAATTTATGATAGATTTCTTACCTTGTTAAATGAATTATCGTTGGTGGGAAAGGTATATGACGTTGAAGACTCAAACGTCAAGTTCTTAAGATCCTTACCTATGGAATGGATAACTCAACAGAATCTTATAAGGCACACTTATTGGATGAACTTGATGACTCTTGATGAAATCTATGGAATGTTGAAAACATATGATCTGGAGGTCAAGCAAAAGGAAGGTACAAGATCAAAGCCTAAATCTGTGGCTTTGAAAGTGAAATCAAAGGAAAGACGTGTGCACCAAGGAAAAATGAAGGCTAAAGCTCATGTAGTAATAAAGTCAGACACTGATGCTGATACTGATGAAAGTACTGATGAGGAATCAGATGATGATTCTGACAAAGAACTGGTGCAGATGATGGCCATGATGGTGAAAGGTTTTAGAAGGATGAAGCAGGGCAAATTTAGAAAGGATGGAAGAAAGTCAAAAGGAGATCGATATTCTGACAGGAAAGGTAAACAGAAGAAAGTCGATCTCTCTAAGATTAAATGTTTCAATTGTGACAAGATGGGTCACTATGCAACTGAGTGCAAGAAACCCAAAGTTGGAAAATCAACTGGAAAGGCGCTTGTCATGTCAAAACAAAGGATGGATGGATTCTTCTGATTCTGAAGAAGAAGAAGAAGAAACAAACTATGCATTGATGGCTGAAATTGAAGAAGCATCTGAAAAGGTACCTAAAACTGCTTATGCTTTTGATACTGATAACATGTGTGAATTAAAGTCTTTCCTTAGAAACCTGCATATTAGCTATAATAATCAATCTAAGGAGAACATCAGAATTTTAAAGGAGTCAGCTGATTTAAAGGAAAGAAATGAGTATTTAGAGACTGAGTTAGTCATTCTAAAAAATACTCAAAACTTGTGTGAGAAACTTAAAGGGATAGAAATAGAACAGATGATAAAGATAGAATCTCTAGAAAAAGAGTTAAGGAAAGAACGAGAACAAATAAGAGTGTGGACTCATTCTGGTAAACAGACTCATTTACTTATAAATGATAGAAACTGGAAAGAGTGTCTTGGATATAAGAAGAATAAGGCAAAAGAAGATGAAAACATAAGTCTGTCCACTCACATAAAGTTTGTTCCTGCTAGTGATATGAAAGTCAACTCTATCTTTGAGAAAGGATCAAGTTCCAATATTGAATTAATCTCTGAAAAAGAAATAGAAATTGTTTCTGATACAGAAATTAACTCAAATACAGAAATTGAATCTACTATTACTCCTTGTTCTAATGTCAATACTAAAATCTCTGGTAAGATTGATGGTAAAATATGCACTGAGACTGTTCAGAAAAGAATCACAAAAGAAAAGAACTTAGGACATCTCTCCTCTGGTAAGCTAAAAAAAAATCAATGCAGTGACTGGTAAGAAAAATGAGAAGATTCCTAAAAGGCATAGGAATGGAAAAATAGGTATAAACAAGTCGAACAACTATAAATATATTCCCAATGCTCCAAGAAAGACATGTTATACCTGTGGAAATACTAATCATCTTGCCATTGATTGCAGGAAGAATAAAAAGAGGAGAATTGAAATTTCTATTTCTGATGTTAGGAGTAGAAATGTTAATTATAAACCACAGAATCCTTGTTCTCACTGTGGTAGCAAATGGCATTCAGTTTACACATGTACTAGTTATCACAATTTGTACCATGACAATTATGTTCCTTTGCCTAAATTTAATAAAGGTACAAATTTTTGTGATAAATTGAGTTTGTTAACTAGGAATGTGTATGTTAAGAAAAACTCTGTTAAATCAAGTTCAAGTGGAGTTAATTCAATTGACTATGATTTAAGAAAAAAATCCGCTGCACATCTTAACAAGAAATTGAAAAACAGGACCCAACAAGTGTGGGTTCTTAAAAATTCTAACTGATTGAAATATTGATTGCAGGGCAACAGAAAAAATGTTTTGGTTCTGGATAGTGGATGTTCAGGACATATGACAGGAAATAAGTCCCTGCTGTCAGATTTTGAAAAGAAAGCTGGCCCAAAGGTTTCCTATGGAGATGGCAACATAGGACACACCTTAGGATATGGCAATATTGTGATTGGAAATGTCATCATTCAGAACGTAGCTCTAGTAGAAGGACTGAAGCATAATCTCTTAAGCATCAGTCAAATTACAGATAGAGGTTACCATGTCAATTTTTATGAATCTCACTGTGAAATAACTAGTAAGAAAGATGGAAAAGTGATTCTTACGGGTTATAGACGTGGTAACATATATGAAGCCAACTTACACTCTGCTACTGATGGGAAAATGACTTGTCTTTTGTCAAAGGCATCAGTAGATGAAAGTTGGAACTGGCACAAGAAGCTTTCTCATTTGAATTTCAACAACATCAATGAATTAGTAAGAAAAGATTTGGTGAGAGGTCTACCAAAAGCAATGTACTCTTCTGATGGACTCTGTGACTCCTGTCAAAAGTCAAAGCAAAAGAGAATCAGCTTCAAAAGTATATCAGAACACTCAATAGACACGGCTTATCACCTGCTGCATCTGGATCTATTTGGTCCCGTGAATGTGATGTCTATCAACAAGAAAAGATACACTCTAGTGATTGTTGATGAGTATACAAGGTTCACATGGGTATACTTTCTACATAAAAAGAGTGAAACACCAGAGATTCTGATAGAACATGTCAAGTTGCTGGAAAATGAATCAAGTAACAAAGTCAAAGTTCTTCGTAGTGATAATGGAACTGAGTTTAAAAATTCAACAATGGAAGATTTCTGCAAATCAAAAGGAATTGTACATCAATTCTCTGCTCCTGGTACTCCTCAACAAAACGGAGTAGTCGAAAGGAAAAACAGAACTCTAATTGAAGCAGGAAGAACATTGCTAGCAGAAGCAAAGCTCCCAACTTACTTTTGGGCAGAGGCTGTTAACACTGCATGCTATACTCAGAACTGTACTCTAATCACAAGACATGGCAAGACTCCATATCAGATGATTAAAGGGAAGAAACCAAGCTTGAAACACTTGCATGTGTTTGGGTGCAAATGCTTCATTTTACGGTCTCACCCATAACAGCTTGGAAAATTTGAAGCAAAAGCAGATGAAGGACTTTTCATTGGATATCCTGACACAACAAAAGCTTTCAAGGTATATAATCTGAGAACTAAGATTGTGAATGTCTCAGTAAATGTATCGTTTGATGACAGGAAAATCACTGGGATTAATGAAGATACTCATGAGGAATTAATTTTTGGAGATGAACTAGAAGCTGAAATCAGTAGTGATGACATTGAGGGGGAGCCTACTGATAATACTACAAGTAATGAACCTCTTGAAAACAACTCTTCCACAGATACTGATGGAAGTACTGATACCAGCACTGATGCCAGTACTGACAGTACATCAAGTGACAGCCATCAGAGTAATTCTGATTCAAATGGATCTTTTCCAGACACTGATGCAGGGGAAGCTTCGCATACAACTCAAGGTAGTTCTTTTGAGGAAGACATGGATGCAGGGGGAGCATCAAGTTCAAGAACCATGTTACCGTCAGCAAGAAAATGGACACAAGCGCATCCTCCTAATCTCATTATTGGAGATCCTGATGTTGGTGTTCAAACAAGAAATGCAACTCAGAATGAGTGTCTATTTCACAATTTTCTCTCACAGGAAGAACCAAAGAAAATTGAAGATGCCTTGAAAGATGCTGACTGGGTAACTGCGATGCAAGAAGAACTCAATGAGTTTGAAAGAAATGAAGTCTGGCAACTTGTTCCACGACCCAAAAACAGATCTATTGTGGGCACTAAATAGGTGTTCAGAAACAAAACTGATTCTGATGGAGTAATTACAAGAAACAAGGCCAGACTTGTAGCAAAAGGGTATTCTCAGCAAAAAGGCATTGATTATGATGAAACATTTGCTCCAGTTGCCAGATTGGAGGCCATCAGAATATTTCTAGCATATGCTGCTCATATGAAATTCAAGGTCTTTCAGATGGATGTTAAGAGTGCCTTCTTAAATGGAGAATTGGAGGAAGAAGTTTATGTTGAACAACCTCCAGGCTTTGTTGATCCTAAATATCCAGATCATGTGTATAGACTGGATAAAGCTCTGTACGGACTTAAGCAAGCTCCAAGGGCCTGGTATGAAACACTTACTCAGTTTCTTCTTGATAGTGGATTCACACGAGGCACTATTGATAAAACCTTGTTCTACATTCAAAAAGGCAAAGACTTGCTCCTAGTCCAAATATATGTTGATGACATAATTTTTGGATCTACTAATGCTACAATGTGTCAGAAGTTTGCTAAGTTAATGCAGTCCAGATATCAGATGAGTATGATGGGAGAAATGAGCTATTTTCTGGGGTTGCAAGTAAAGCAAATTGATGAAGGGATTTTTATCAATCAATCCAAGTACACCAGAAATTTGCTCAAGAAATTCAACATGCAAGACAGTACTCCTGCTAGTACTCCCATGGCTACTGCAACTAAGCTTGACTCTAAGGAAGGAATTGAAGTGGATATCACAAGCTATAGAGGAATGATTGGTTCTCTCCTCTATCTCACTGCCAGTAGACCTGATATAATGTTTGCAACTTGTCTCTGTGCAAGATTTCAGTCTCAACCACGAGAACCGCATCTGATAGCTGTAAAAAGGATATTTCGATACCTAAAAGGGACACCAAATCTTGGCTTATGGTATCCCAGAGCATCAGACTTCACACTGATAGGATACTCTGATGCTGATTTTGCTGGCTGTAAGATTAACAGGAAGAGCACTTCTGGTAGCTGTCAATTTTTAGGTGGTCGACTGGTTTCATGGTTCAGCAAGAAGCAGAAGTCTATTTCTACCTCGATAGCAGAAGCTGAATACATAGCTGCGGGAAGCTGCTGTGCTCAGATTTTATGGATGAAAAATCAACTGCTGGATTACGGTTTGCACTTTTCTAAAATTCCTATTTATTGTGATAATCAAAGTGCTATTGCAATGACAGGAAATCCAGTCCAACACTCGCTTACAAAACATATCAGTATCAGGTATCACTTTATTCGTGAACATGTAATGGAAGGAACGATTGAACTTCACTTCGTTCCCACAGATCAACAACTGGCTGATATATTCACAAAGCCTCTGGCAGAGGCAGTCTTTACTAGACTCGTGAATGAACTTGGAATGATTACAAGTGAGTAACTCCTGATACTTGATACTGATTGTTGCTACTGATGGTTGATACTGATACCACTACTGATAAGGAGTATTTGTGCTAAATCCTGATGGTGACTAGTGGCATTGATGAGTATGTTAGTTTATTGTTTAAAGTGATATCTTTTCTTTCACTTTGCAATTATTATGAGATACTGATGAGTATGTTAGTTTATTGTTTAAAGTGATATCATTTCTTTCACTTTGCAATTATTATGAGCTAATGATGACTTAGTTCTGATAATTCATTCATGATTATGCATTCATCATAACATTTATACTGATATGTAAAGCAAAATAATGGATCTTTTTCATTAATTGATTCAAATTATCTTTACATTCATATAATCTCATACATTTATCTAGCTAATCTTTCTGCTCAACTCTACTCACTATGTCTACAATGAGATGACCTATTTAACCAGGACAAATACTTGACTGATCCATCAGAGGCAGAAGAGCTAGAGCCAGAAGCTATTGTGTTCTCCTGCCTCTGATGATAACTACTTGTCCGTTCAACTGGTCATAATACCATCTGGGATCTCCAGGGCTTGACAACCTCCTGATGTTGAATCATCATCATCATCCTCTCGACTTCTCTTTCCTGCTTGCAGCTTGCAGGATTCCAAGAAGAGCTCCTCCTCCGAACCCGTCAAGTAGCTCTGATGAAAGAGCATCATACAGATCTCCACAACTTGATCATCTGCAAGAATGGGCACATCATATGGCCCAGGACGAATGATGTGCACATAGGGATTGGAGATAGGACCTTCAGCTATCTCATCATCAGCAATGAGACCTTCATCATTGAGAAATGATAAAACAAGAAACTCATCAATAATATAGTTTGCTTGTTGACGCCAAATCATATTCAAGAATGCTTCTACATCTATGAATTCAAAGGTTCCTGCCATTTGATGTATAGTGTTTTTTATGAATTGCCTGTTGTTACAATGCTCCAGCTTTTATAGCATCCAACAGGGCAACTGAAAGGTTTTGCTTGGCTCGAAGCTTTGGGGAGAGTAAAGTGCGGAGTTCCAAGACAGTCATTACTCTTCTGACTGTTGAGCTCCTTTGTACTTTGTTATTATGTTTTTTAAATATTAAAATCGATAATTTTATTATTGATTTTTATTTATCTAACATAGCCAATGAGCGGATATTTTGCATGTCTTATGTGATGACAGGTGTTCCCTCGCGTGTCACTTACGCGCTGGTATATACAACCGTTGTGTATAGCCCCCTTATCACGCGTCCTTGGAAATCGTGAATACCCATTTTTACACGATATCTGTCCAATAGTCATCATTAGTCTGGTTTTTCGGAGATATTGTGTTGCTAATTATTCTCAAAAGATTTGTTTCTTTTTCACCTTATTATCATTGTTGAATATCTATACTATTCTCTCTGTATTCTTTTTTCTCAACAATGGCAGCAACTCACTTCCCATCTCCTACAAACAAGAATCTGACTCATAATGGAGTTCTTTTTGTCACCAACAACTACTCTGCTATTCTGGACAAGTCAAAAGCCCCATCTGAATTTCATCTCATTCAGGATTTATTGGCTTCGAGCTCAATTGGGTTTGCTCTAACAGAACCCAAGGCAATTTCTTCACAAGCAGTGATGCAGATTTGGAGTACTGCAACATACACTCCAGGTACCTCTAATACTCAGCCTGGTCTTACCTTTTCCTACAGGAATGATCTCTATGAGGTTACTCCCACTACTGTTCAAAGAGCTTTGCACCTGGGGAGCCCAACATCCTTTACTCCTTTCTTTTCGGAGGCGGTGCTTAGGGAGTTTTTCACCAAAATTGGCTATAATGGTGATATGACCAGAATGGGTCGATTGGTCAGAACGAAGCTTCGCCAAGAATGGAATTTCTTCTTTGATTCCATAGGTAAGTGCTTCATGAACAAAAGCTCAAACTTTGATGCTCTCACTCAAGCAACTCAAAACATTGGGTACTCTCTAATCTATGGATTTGATTTTAATATAGCCAGTATGCTAATTGATTCCATAGGTAGTAGAATAACTGAGAATCAGGAAACTGTCTACTTTGGTCGTTTTCTGCATTTGATTTTTACATACCTATGCCCTAATGTTGCTTTTCAAGATGATTGCTTATTGCCTGTGTTTCTGAATACTCCTAGATCCTTTCAGGAGTACATGTTAAAGGGAAAACAAATGTTTCAGGGTGATGTAGTATATCCTGAACAGGTCAGGCAACTTCTACGACAGAGATTGCCTACTGTTTATGGCTTAGATCCTCGTACTCTGATTCAGAGGCCTGTTGTTGCTACCCCCTCTGGATCTAACCCAAGTACAAAACCTAAACAGATTCCTACACACTCAAATCCCACCTCTGATGGCTCTCAACAGCAATCAGTTGTAAAACACACAAGGTTAGCCAAATCAGTGCGACATTCTCAGTCGTCTGGATCAAGGACCTTGTTACATTCCCATACTGATTCTCTGGAGAAACAAGGAAGTCAACCAGTTGGTATAGCATCCCAAATTTTAGCCTCACGAAGAAAGCATACAACTGTTGTTGATACTGATACTGATAGTGATGATGATGATGTTCCACTGTCATCGATATTCAAAATATCTCCTGAGGCCGTGGCACCTGTTTCATCACCATCTTCCAAAAGGTGAAGATTAAGAAAGTCCACTCTCTACTCTCATTTTGACGCTGTTGATGCTCTACACAACTCACTTCACAACAGTTCTTCTACTGATGCTCCTGTCAGTGTTGCTCCGGACAGTATCTTCTCTTCTGATACTGGACTTGATGCTGATGCAGTACCTGTTACTGATGCTACTGCCTCTGATGTGCAACCCTTTCTTGATAGTGTGGTTGTCTCTAATTCCAGTCCTACTGTATCCCCACAGACAAAAAAAGTTGATACGTCTTATGATCGTATCAAAAGACTGGAAACTGAAGCAAGAAAAGAAATAGCTGAGTCGGCTGGTCGAAAACGGAAGATTTGTTTTGCACGAACCAAGAAAAGGAATGTTAAGGCAAAACCATCAGGAGCTCCAACCTTTGATCTGGATACACAAGAACCTCGTTCTCAAAGTGAATCAGCAGTCCACATAGATCAAGTCACACAAGAACCATCTGCTCAAAGGGTGGATGACGACAAGAAGCAGTTCATGCCTGAAACTGATCAGGACAATGCTATAAGGGTTATTTCATCTTCTGTTTTTGAAGACCAATATGACGGACATGATACACAAGAACCTTCAGTACACTTTACTGAAGCAGTCCAGGTTGTCCAGGCTCCACAAGAACCTTTCATTCAAAGTATGGAAGCATGCCAGTTTACTGACAGTCAGGCTCTCATGGTTCAACCATTATCCTCTCGTCCTCTGGACACTGAAGACTCAGGTACTGTCACTAATCCTGACTCTGCTATGGTTGTTTACTCTCCTGGTGTCAGGATGACTACTGATAGACCCTTGACTGAGGGAACCCCTGTCAGTATGACTGCACTCCACTCCTCTCTGCCATCTCTTATTTCTTCGTTTCTGAGTGCTCTGAGCCTTTTTCGTGAGAATGAGAGAAAAGATCTAGAGAAAAACAGAATTTATGAGTGGCAGTCTCCTGAACTGGCAAAAGGAGAGGTAGAACTGAGTGACAATGCTATGCATTTGTGTAAGGAAAATCTGGCTCTCAAAAGTTCAGATATTGTGATGGTGAGCAGTGATGAGATCACTGAAAAAGAAAAGAGAGATCTAGGGGTTACTGATTTTGATGCAGGTACATCACATACTCCTGCAGCTTCTCAGGATCAGTCTCACAGTTCTCATTCCAGCTCTGATAAGTCTGGTCCTGATGATGCGTCCACAGACATTCTGACTAGTCACAGACGAGCTCAGTGGGATCATTCTTGGACTGATCCTTCATCTTTTGTTGGTATTACTGGGGCTCATGTTCATTTAGCCACTGCCTTTAAAGAGATTCAAAGTTCGGATCTTTAAGCTCATCTTAAAGGTACTTCTCTCATACTTAAGGCTATTTTTGAAGAGATTCAAGATGTCAGGACTTCGACTGCAAAGAGTATCACTGATGTTGTGGCAGCAAATACTCAATCTGTTGCTCGCACTTCCAGAGACTTTTCCTGTGTTCATCGAGATCATGTTTCTCTAGAACATCGAATTGCGACTTTGGAGAAAAAGGCTGAATCTATGGATGCTAAGTTGGATTTACTTCTCTCTGCTTTGGTTCCTGATGCTGGTACTGATGCCAAAAAGGGGGAGAAAGTGGTGTCAACCAAATGCTCTCCGGAGTTGGGTATTCTAAGAAAGGATGATGCTCCTGATGGAGGTTCTAGTCAGAAACAAGTATCTTCTGATGCTGCTGTAAGGACACGAAACACTGTGTCTAATCCAAGTCTAAGTCGACAGTCAACACAAGTCTCTGGATCTAGTTCTCAAAAGCAAACTCATGATATCATAGTGACAACAGCTGAGCAGGCAAAGAAGTTTCATCAAACTGTGAATATTGATGGAACAGAATACACTGTGCACTATAAAGATCCCAGACTTGAAGCATTCAATGAACAGCAAGCTAGAAAACTTCTTCACGAAATGTATCCTGATGAGGATGTAGAAGAAATGGTGGAAGCCCAGAGGATAGAGTATGAAATGCTGAATTCACAGAAAGGAACTGTCAGGAGTGAAAGGAAGGGAAACAAGACTAGAGGTAGAGGTCATGGTAGAGGAAGAGGAAGTACTGTCAAACCACCTTCAAACTCTCAAAAAGGTATTGTGATCAAAGAAGGATCAAATATTGGTACAGATAAGTCATCTGGATTATCTGCTGTTTCTACTAAGGGAAAAGGAAAGAAAGTTCTTGAAGGACCACCTCAAGTGATGATTACTGAACAAAATATTGAAACTTCATTTCAAGAAGAAGAAGAGGGTGATGATCTTCCATTAGTTCAAAGAAGGAGAAGAAGAGAAGATTCAAGGAATGACAGACAGATATTTCTTGTAAGAACATCATTAAATATGGAAGCAGCTAAACAAGCAGAAAAAGACTATTTCAAGTCTTTGCAACAACAAAGCTTCACAAAGTCAGGAATGGTGTTGGAGGAATATCTGAGAAAGAAGGATAATGTTGTAAGGAGTTCAAGAAATGCTTATGCATTCAAGAAGGTTAGAGGGTACAAAAGTAAAGGCTATGATATCAGGGTAGATAAATCTCATTTTCAGCTCAATGAGATATTTAAATCAAGTGGACATATCAAAAGTCTCCTTGGAATTTCTTGCACTGGTGAATCTGGAAAGTTCAAGAAATCTTATGAAGAAGTTGCGAAGAAGAAGAATGAATGCAGACGAACAGGAACATATGGAGGAATTGGTCATCCTGCCGCAGAAATAGTTCCTCAGGCAGCATCATTTGATCAAGCATGTCTAACAGAAAATCTGAGTGATAAAATTACTCAAAGGCATCTTGACAAACTTATATCTGTTCAAATGGTGTATGACATTCATGATGGAAATCTGCCTAAAGAAAAGATGGTGTATTTTCTTAAAGATGGATCAACGTTTGTACTGACAGAACTGGATGTCTCAATGAAGAACTTAGAAGAATTAAGGTATGTGCAGTATATGTTTGTTCCTAATGATGATTTGTGTATAAAATGGAGAAGGAAGATTCAATCCAGTATCAATTTGCATTTGATGGGTTTAAATCAGAAAGATACTGGATATGCTCCTAAATACATTGACATGGATGGACAAGAGGTGGAAATGAAGAAAGGAAGTGCTTACATTGAAAAGACTCTGGGTGAAGAGTATTTGTCTTTCTGTCCTGATAGTGAGAGAGTTAAACTTATTTATCTAGATGACAGAATGTTGAGAAGTTCCATTGAGGATCTGAGAGCAGCAATTTATCAGACAAACAAAGATGATAAAAAACTGAGGAAGCTGAGAAGAAGAATGATTGATCTGTTATTAGAGAAAGAAGATGAGTTGATGAAGCAGTTTCTTCAGAAGAACATGGGGTTTATTAAAGTGTCCGATTATGAAGGATATCTTAAACGAAATCCTTATATTAATCCTACGAGTATTTGATTGAAGTTTTGGCATCATTAAAATCTGGAGAATTTATGCTTTATTTCAGAAAGTATAAATTGGGGGAGATTGTTGGGAAATGAAGATTTAATGAATGCATCAGGATCGGATAGCATCAGTACTTAGAGCATCAGGAGATGACGTCTGATGATGTCATCATCAGTAACAGGATAAAGTTAACTGTTGGTAATTGATACTATTCCGTGATTTTAGGAAAGGATTGATATGCTGAAGATATATCTCTTAGAAGCTGTTACAGAAGATAAGCGACAAGAAGATCAATTTAATTAAATGAAGATTATCTTGTGTAACAGAATGTGTAGCTGTGTGTATATATAAACACAGGATAGGTTTTACGAAAGTAATATCTTTAACATGAGTATCTTTGTAAACCTAGCAGCTCTTAAGAACTCATAGTTTCTTGAGAGAGTTTGTATCAGTTTTTATAAAGTTTAATAAAAGCTGATATTGATTGTTTTTATCTTTGACTGTTCGATTATTTCATACAATTACATTCAACCCCCCTTCTGTAATAGACATATACTGGGTAACACCTGCTTTTAGATAATTTTCTTTTCTTCTATGGCTTAGAAGATGGTGCCACAGCTTCAATAGCAGTATCAACAACTTCCTTGTTTATTCTCAATTTGGAGGATATGGGCATGTCATCCTCAGAATCAGTTTCATCCCTTAACATCAATTTTCTTTTCACAGAAACAACCTCCTTAATCTTATCAGCCTTCTTTACCAGGACCCCTTGTACTCCCCCTTGTTTCTTCTGTTTGGTGAGTGGTGTAGAGGAGAAATCCTTTGATCCTGATTGCCTTCCAGACACATCAGATCTAGCCGATTTCTTTGATTTTACAACTAAAGTCTTTTGAGAGACATTAAAGGTGGTTGATGAGTGTTTAGAGTGTTTGGGAGGGATGCTTGTGTCAGGAATAAGGTGTGATTGGCCTTGCCCCATAGCATCAGAAACTGTTCCATAACAAGTAGGCATTTTCTCTTGCAAGAAAAGCATGACCTCATCAGGAATATAGGCATTGCCTGTAAAACCATTTGCCTTATCACTGTTGACTAAGGACTTAATATTATTCTCAGTAATTCTACAAATTGGTAGAATTACATCCTATTCAAAAACAGCATTAGGACAAGAGTGATTAAAAATTAACTGTAAAAATCTAAGAAAACAGACAGAACTTAACTTATATGATTTCCTATCACTTAAAGCTTTCAGAATAAATGACCCATAATAAAAAATAGAAGAGTATATAAGAGAGTACCCTATTTTGAGTGATCCTGATGGTAAAGCATCAAAATTTGAAGTCTTGTTCAGGAAACATCGACTTATGGTGTCAAAGAAATAATTCCATTCCTTCTTGAGTTTTGTCCTGAAGAGATTGCCATATCTCTTAACCTCCCCATTGTAGCCTAACTTAGTAAAAACTCAAATAGAGTGGAGTCTGAAACTGTAGCAGGGACCTTATCACCCAGAATAGGCAAATGAAGAGCTTCCTCCACAATTGCAGGAGTCACATAGTGAGTAACCCCATCAAATTCAAAACTCATCAGGAATGAGCCAGAATGCCCTTTGCCAAAAGTAACTGTGTTCCATACCTGCATAACTGACTTAAACGAAACACTTGCAGGTTCTGTTAGAGAAAACTTCAAAGGACTTGAAGTTAAGAAATCCTATATTATGTGAAACTCAGTGGGCAAATCCTGATGATCTAGAATTGCCACAAAATTGTTAGTGGGAAAAGTAACACCACTAACTAATGTCTGCTTGTTCATGAATGATGAAAACGCCATTAAAACAGTATAGAAAACTTGAGAATTGAGATTTAGAAATTAGGGTTCTTGAGCACAGAGAGAGAAAGAAGATGAAAAACTAATGATGAGAGAGTAAACGGTAATTTAGAAAATCAAATGTATTTTGTTAAAACAAAATATTACTCTCAGTGACAGGTGGCATGCTGTGATTCGTGCACAAATAATTAGTGGACAAATTACGTGCGTAATTTAACATAACTGCACCGCTTTTTATGTGTATCTATATGTATATATCTATCAGTATGACACACGCGCGAATACAGTTTTCCAACTAAAACTCAAATGTTTCTCATCAGGAACTGACAAAAAATCAGCCACAATTTAAGCAATGAAATACTGACATGTACATCAGGATTGACCGGTTGACTTCTTGTCAAGATTGCGTCCTATCAGGATTTGATCAAAATTACATACCTTTCTGAATGACCATCAGGATTTGACAGTCATCAGGATTTCCTCTATGTAGCTTTTCTCAGAAATTCTCAAAGTTCATCATTCCAAGTTCATTCACCAACTTGTTGAAAGTAGCTTTAGGCAGTGGCTTGGTGAATATATCAGCTAGTTGTTGATCAGTAGGAACAAAGTGAAGTTCAATTGTTCCTTCCAGAACTTGTTCTCTTATGAAGTGATATCGAATACTGATGTGTTTAGTAAGAGAATGCTGAACTGGATTTCCTGTCATTGCAATAGCACTTTGGTTATCACAATAAATAGGAATTTTTGAGTATGACAGGCCATAATCTAACAACTGATTTCTCATCCACATTATCTGAGCACAACAACTTCCTGCAGCAATGTACTCAGCTTCTGCAGTTGAAGTGGAAATAGATTTTTGCTTTTTACTGAACCATGAAACTAATCTTCCACCCAAAAACTGACAGCTTCCTGAAGTACTTTTCCTGTCTATTTTGCATCCTGCAAAATCAGCATCTGAGTAACCACACAACCCAAAATCTGATTCTCTTGCATACCGAAGGCCAAGTGAAGGAGTGCCTTTGAGATATCTGAAAATTCTTTTGACTGCAATCAGATGGGGTTCCCTAGGTTTTGCTTGAAATCTTGCACATAGACAGGTTGCAAACATGATATCTGGCCTACTTGCAGTAAGATATAATAAAGAGCCAATCATCCCTCTGTAGTGAGTTACATCTACCTCAGCACCTTGATCAGGATCAAGTTTGGTAGCTGTAGCAATAGGAGTTGTTGTAGTAGCACTATCTTGCATGTTAAACCTTTTCAATAAATTCCTTGTATACTTTGACTGATTGATAAAAATGCCATCATCAGTCTGTTTAACTTTTAGACCAAGAAAGTAACTCATTTCTCCCATCATGCTCATTTGATATCTTGACTGCATAAGCTTAGAAAACTTTTCACACAGCTTATTGTTTGTTGACCCAAAAATGATATCATCAACATAAATTTGAACTAAAAGCAAATCCTTACCATGATTCAAGTAAAATAGAGTTTTATCAATAGTACCTCTTTTGAATCCACTTTCCAGTAAAAATTGAGCTAAGGTTTCATACCATGCTCTTGGTGCTTGCTTTAGTCCATAAAGTGCCTTATCCAATCTGTAGACATGATTTGGATATTTAGGATCAATGAAACCAGGAGGCTGTTCAACATATACTTCTTCCTCCAGTTCACCATTTAAGAAAGCACTTTTAACATCCATCTGGAAAACCTTGAATTTCTTGTGAGCTGCATATGCCAGAAAGATCCTGATGGCCTTTAGTCTTGCAACATGAGCAAAAGTTTCATCATAGTCAATTCTTTCTTGTTGAGAATACCCATTTGCAACTAGCCTTGCTTTGTTTCTGATTATTACACCATCTGAATCAGTCTTATTCTTGAAAATCCACTTTGTACCAACAATTGACCTATTCTTTGGTCTTGGTACTAGTTTCCAGACTTCATTTCTTTCAAATTCATTCAATTCTTATTGCATTGAAGTAACCCAATCAGCATCCTTAAGTGCATCTTCAACTTTCTTAGGCTCCTCCTTGGATAGAATGTTATGATAAAGACATTCATTCTGAGTTGCACTTCTTGTTTTAACACCTGCATCAGGATCCCCAATTATCAAATCAGGAGTATGATCTCTTGTCTATTTCCTTGCTGGTGGTAAATTATTCCTTGAAGTAGATGCTCCCCCTGGATTGGTGTTATCTTGATTAGAAGAATTTGTTTCAGTAGAAGCTGAAAGGCATATGTCTAGGCCTATTTGTAAACACCGAGGATTCTACTCAACTTAAATTAAGATGTAATAAGTAAATAATAAAAATCAAATGTCACGGGAATCTCAGATGATTATATCTGTCAAAGAATGAAGATTAAAGTCATCTACAGACTTGAAGTGATTCTACATTGAAAGAAGATCAATTTGCTGATCAAGCCTCAGTGAAGTATTCAAGCTCAGTGGATTTATTAAGAGTGACAGAGATTTCAGAAGTGTGACGGAGAAAAGTACAAGTTACAGTCCTTGTTTAAATAGAAGGAGAAAAGAACCACAACATAAAGTCAAAGTATGAAGAACAACCATTAAAGTTTGTCGCTCATGAACCAGACAGTACATGGAGTGTCAACGTCAGCCAGTGGAAGTTCTTCATCAGTTTTAGTGGTTCTAAGAATTAGTTTAATTCTCTTTTAATATTATTCTTTAATATAATTAATTTAATCTATGAATTAATTCTTTCAGAATTAATTCATATATTAAATTAATCAATCTAGATCTTAAGTAATTTAATATATAAATTAATTCTCCAGAATTAATTTATTTATGAAATTATTTGAGTCAGTTATTTAATTTATGTAATCAATGAATTAATTCTAAATAAATTAATTCATTTATTAAATCAGTTAAAAGTAGAATATATTAAAACAGTTTTATTTCTGATTATTTTGTACTAGAAGTACTATCCCTTGATAGTACTACCGATAGTACTACCAATATAATTGGATAGCACTACTGATAGTACTACCAAGTATATTGGATAGTACTACCAAGTAGAATATATTAAAACAGTTTTATTTCTGATTATTTTGTACTAGAAGTACTATCCCTTGATAGTACTACCGATAGTACTACCAATATAATTGGATAGTACTATCCCTTGATATTAAATCAGTTAAAAGTAGAATATATTAAAACAGTTTTATTTCTGATTATTTTGTACTAGAAGTACTATCCCTTGACAGTACTACCGATAGTACTACCAATATAATTGGATAGCACTACTGATAGTACTACCAAGTATATTGGATAGTACTACAAAGTATAAATCTAAATGAATTGGTTTGGCGCGTGGAAAAGATGCTCTGTGACTTTTGTTAAATACTTGTTTGATCAAACAAGGCAGTGGATCACAAAAAACAACTGACAGAAGCAAACAAAAACATTACATCTTCATTTCTTCTGCCATTAAACGCAAGGCAACTGCAAAGCTTCATTTAATTCTTGTAATAAATTCTAGCCATCAAAGTTATATACAATCAACTAGAATTCAATTACTTGTACTGCTTTGACAATCTAGCGGATCATAATCCCTAGAATTTCAATCGAACTACTTTTTAGTATTCGATCCTTTTATTACAAATACAGATAAATTCATGTTGAATTTATTCTAGATTTGTTTTAACAAGAACTCTGTAATCTGTACACAGAATTGTAAAACCCTTCAAGTTTAATAGAGTTTTATTTAACTTGAATCTTGTTTCATTTTATTCCGCAGATAATTTGTTATTGTAATTGTTAAATCTACTATCAATACAAATTCGATTAAACGGTACTGTTTGTATTCACCCCCCCTTCTACAAACATATCAGGACCTAACAATTGGCATCAGAGCCTTTTGATTAATATACAAATCAAAGATCTAATTGTTTTGAGATTTTTTTCTTAAACTCTGAATTTTTTATTATTCCTAAAAATCTCAAAAGATGTCTACTACACAGAAAGTGGGTACACTCAAAATCCCAATGTTCATCAAGGAGCATTATCCTATGTGGAAGAAGAAAATGCTCCTATTTCTTAAAGTTGCAAATGATAAATACATTGATGTGCTGAAGAATGGTCCCAAAGTCCCTATGATTATTGAGGGAGAACTAATAGAGAATGAGGTTGTTACTAGGGCTGCTAGGATGTACCCTAAATATCCCAAGGATTACACTCCTGATGAAAAAGAGGATGTTACCTTGGATTCATGTCTACAGTTGATCCTTGTTGATTGTCTTGATCCTATCATGCATAATCATGTCCTAAACTGTGATACTGCTAAACACATTTGGGAAACCATAGAGATAATCAATGAGGGGACAGAGGAAGTTAGAGAGAATAAGCTGGAAATTCTCACCTCTCAATATGAGCATTTCAGATCAAACCCTGGTGAAGGTATCTCTGAGGTTTTTGAGAGATACAACAAATTAATCAATGATCTGAATCTCAATGGGAAGCACTACACTATCAAAGAAATTAACAAGAAGTTCCTTCTGACACTTCCAATTCATCTGGAGCATAGAATATCTGCCATCAGAGAAGCAAGAGATTTGGGAGAGATTGCTTTGGAAAGACTGTATGGTGTTCTGAAGACCTATGAGCTGGAGCAGATTCAACAAAGGGAGCTATATGGAACTGGGAATATAGTTAGTACTTCTACTGCATTGACTGCTGAAGTCCCACAGAAACTGGAAGTGAAGGCTGTTCAACCTTCCAGTTCTAACATGAATGTTATTGATGTTGAATATGGATTAACATCCATTGATCAATCTGGTGGTGACTTCTATTCTTTAGAGGAACTTGATCAGCTGGAGGATGGTGATTTGGCTTTGATAGTCAGGAAGTTTGGGAAGTTAAGATTCAAAAGGAATCCCAATCTTAAGTTCAGACCCAGATTTCAAAGAGGTGGATCTTCCTCTTCAAGTGGCACAAGGGGTGGCTACAAAACTGGAACTGTGGAAAGGAGCACAATCAGGTGCTACAATTGCAATGAGTTGGGTCACTTTGCTACTGAATGCAGAAAGCCAAAGCAAGTGAAAAGGAACACATTTGATTCTAGCAAGAAGAACAAGATTGGGAAAGCCTATGCTGTTGAAGGAAAGAGTTGGGATGACACTGACAGTGATGAAGAAGCAGGTGAGATTGGGAACCTTGCTTTAGTGGCTAAAGAGGCAAGCACTTCATCTTCATACATGTCAGAGGTAAAGTTCACTGATGCTGAAATGATTTATCATCTTAGTGGTACTATTTCTTGTGCACGCACGGAAAATGATAGAATAATTCTTTTGAACACAGCTCTTGAAAAGGAGATAAAAGAATTAAAACTTGTGCATGTTAATCAGGATGAACTTACTGAGAAAATTGCATTTCTTGAGAATAGGGTTAAATGTTACATTCAACTGGAAACCATTCTCAAGGAAAAGAATAGTGAGCTTAAGACAAAAGCTAATGCCTATTACAACTCTTGTAAGACGGCTAAATAAATTATCAATAAACAAAGCATTGGTCAGTCTGTTGGCATAGGCTATGACTACAATGAGTCTATTGGTAAATTAAGCATAAATACCCCTAATAGAGTCAGTGCTGAAGAAAGGGGTATTCCAAATGTGCTTAAAGGTATTGAAAAACCTTTCTTTAGAGAGTCCCAGGCAGATCCTCTGAATGAATACTCTATCATCATTGCAGAGGAGATACGTGAAGAAGATCTTGCTTTTGAAGTTGAACAGTCCAACAAGTGTATATCTGATATTCCAGTCAAAGTTGCTACAACTAAAAATACTAAATCAGATATCCATAAGTTGGATCAAAACAACTGTAGTACTAACATGTCTGCTGTTAATTCTTCTCATAAAGCATGTGGTGTGATTAATTGCATGTCTTGTGCTTTCAATGTTATGTATGCTTATTTTAATAGTAAGCATGTATCTAGTGATAAGACTGCTCCACGTCAACATGTTAATAATAAGAAGCATGTTAGAGCTAAGACTACTAGTCCTCCTAAGACTAGAGTGGATTCATTTATCCCTAAGCCTACTCAGAAATGTGTTAAGGCTGGCTATAAATGGAAACGCTCTTTTGTGAAAGAGGTTGAAGTAGTTTTAGTTAAAAATGTTGTTTTGCCTGACAAAGGCCAGTTCTTTAAGTATGCCGGACCCAATCAAGTTTGGGTTCCGAGGAAGGACTAATCAATTTGATTTTGTAGGGAGTTAAACAGGTAAACCGTGTTATGTAGATTCTTGACAGTGGTTGTTCAAGGCATATGACCGGAGATAGAGCCCTGCTATCAGATTTGGTTGAGAAAGTTGGCCCAGTAGTTACCTTTGGAGATAACAGCAAGGGTATTACGAAAGGATATGGCTGTTTGAAGTTTGGAAATGTTATCATTGAAGATGTATCATTTGTGGAAGGTCTGAGGTTCAATCTTCTCAGCATCAGTCATTTCTGTGACAGAGGATATGTTGTTTCCTTTGAAAGAGAGAAGTGTCAGATCCTTCATAAGAAGAATGGAAAGCCTGCTCTTCAATGAGTAAGGAAAGGTGACTTGTTCATAGCTGATCTGCACTCGGGATCCAAAGATGAAGTTAATTGTTTTTATGCTAAAGCTTCATCAGATGAAAGTTGGCTATGGCACAAGAAGATGTCTCACCTTAACTTCAAAACCATGAACTCTTTAGTCAAGAGGGAATTGGTTAGAGGTTTGCCTCAGATGGAATTTACACAGGAAGGACTGTGTGAGGCATGTCAGAAAGGAAAGTCAAAGAAAGCTTCTCACAAGGGCACTGACACATCATCAATAACTGAACCACTTCAGCTACTGCACATGGATTTGTTTGGTCCAGTTAATGTGATGTCCATGTCAAAGAAACAATATGCACTTGTGATTGTTGATGACTTTTCAAAATATACATGGGTTTTATTCCTACATTCCAAGGATGAGACCCCACACCTGGTGATTGACCATATAAAGTTGATTGAGCTGGATTCTAGATTCCCTGTTAGAGCCATAAGGTCAGATAATGGTACTGAATTCAAGAATGCAGTCCTAAATGACTTTTGTGCTGATAAAGGAATAACAAGACAATATTCTGCCCCTAGAACTCCTCAACAAAATGGAGTAGTGGAAAGAAAGAATCGTACATTGATTGAAGCTGCAAGGACTATGTTAAGTGAGTCTAAACTTCCAACGTACTTTTGGGCTGAAGCAGCGAATACAGCTTGTTATACTCAGAATCGAACTTTAATCAACAAGGACTTAATGAAGACTCCTTATGAGATCATGAACAACAAGAAACCAACTGTCAAGTACTTTCATGTATTTGGAGCAAAATGCTTTGTGCTTATAGATGATAATGTGAAACGTGGCAAGTTTGAGGCCAAGGCACAAGAAGCTATTTTTGTTGGTTATTTCAGAAGATCTTACAAGGTCTACTTGGTTGGTAGTCACACAATAAAGGAAAGTGTCAATGTTACTTTTGATGACACTAAGCTCCCTAGTATCCAAAAAGGAGACTCATCTGAAAAACTAAAGTTTGATAACTTGCCAGACTCAGAATCAGATGATGTAGCCCCACCTGAAGTTATTGCTGTTAATGATAATAAAAATGATGATAATGATCATGGTGGTGGTGGTGGAAACACTGGTAACAATGGAGATACCACCAACACTGGAGAAGAATCATCAAGGCAATCAAGCAACAACTCAGGGGGAGCAAATGAAGGATCATCTAGTCACTCACAACATCAAAGTGAATTTCAAGGCGAATCATCAAGATCAAATCTTCCAAGACAGACTGTATGGAATAGAGCTCATCCTTTTGAGCTGATCATTGGTGATTCAGATGTTGGAGTTAAAACTATAAGTGCAACTCATAATGTATGTCATTATTCAGCATTTCTATCTGAAATGGAGCCAAAGAAAACTGAGGAAGCACTGACTGATCCAGATTGGGTGATTGCTATGCAAGATGAACTCAATCAGTTTGAACAACAGAAAGTCTGGAAACTGGTACCCAGGCCAAAGAACAAGAAAGTAGTTGGTACAAGATGGGTATACAGGAACAAGCTAGATGAGGATGGCATTGTTACAAGGAACAAGGCAAGACTGGTTGCACAAGGGAATTCACAAGCTGAAGGCATTGATTATGATGAAACCTATGCACTAGTGGCTAGACTTGAGGCCATCAGGATGTTCTTAGCATTTGCTGCTTATTCCAATTTTAAAGTCTATCAAATGGATGTTAAGAGTGCATTCCTGAATGGTGAGCTTGATGAAGAAGTTTATGTGGAACAGCCCCTAGCTTTGAAAATCAGGAGCTGCTGGACTTTGTGTACTTTCTCTTCAAGGCTATCTATGGTCTCAAACAAGCCCCAAGAAAATGGTATGACACTCTCTCTGGTTTTCTTTTAGAAAATGGTTTTGTTAGAGGTATCATAGACAAAACTCTTTTTTCAAAGAAACACAAAGGTGATATGATATTAGTCCAAGTCTATGTGGATGACATCATATTTGGGTCTACTAATGATGATCTCTGTAAGAGATTTGCTAAGCTAATGCAGAGTAAGTTTGAAATGAGTATGATGGGTGAACTGAAGTTCTTTCTGGGATTGCAAGTAAGTCAAAGGTCAAATGGTATATTTATTTGTCAATCCAAGTATCTCAAAGAACTCCTCAAGAAGTATCACATGGAGGATTCAGCATCAGCAAGGACTCCATCTTCAACAACAGTCAAACTGGGAGCTTGTGATAACTCTATCAAGGTAGATATTACAAGCTACAGAGGTATGATTGGCTCCTTACTCTATCTTACTTCTAGTAGACCAGATATTATGTATGCCACTTGCTTGTGTGCAAGGTTCCAAGCGGACCCTAGAGATTTACATCTCGTTGTTGTTAAAAGAATCTTGAGATATCTTAAGGGTACACCTAATTTAGGTATCTGGTACCCTAAAGATTCTGGTTTTAATCTTGTTGGATATACAGATTCTGATTATGCATATAGTGTTGTGGATAGAAAGAGTACCTCTGGAAGTTGTCAATTCCTAGGAGGTAGATTGATTTCGTGGTATAGCAAGAAACAGCAAACTGTTTCCAATTCAACAGAAGAAGCTGAATATATTGCTGTTGGAAGCTGTTGTGCTCAGATCTTATGGATTAGGAATCAATTAAAGGACTATGGCTTTGCATTAGACAAAATTCCCATTTTGTGTGATAATACAAGTGCCATAGCAATCTCCAACAACCCTGTTCAGCACTCGAGAACGAAGCATATTGATATCAGGTATCATTTTATCAGAGAACATGTCATGAATGGAACTGTGGAGTTACACTTTGTACCCACATAAGAACAAACTGCAGATATATTCACTAAATCTGTTGATGAATCCACATTTACCAGGTTAGTTGGTAAATTGGGTATGTTAAACGGTCTTAGTGATTGATAATATATCTGTTATGTTTGTTCTCAACAAAAATCATTTTCTCTTGTTGATTAATAAGTGATATTACTGCTCATTCCTGTTTGAAATTGCTTGTTTGTTAATTTAAATGTTTCTGAATATTTTATTTTCTTTAAAAATATTTTTCTCATATTTTTTTAAGTGGAGAAATGTATTTTTATTGAAAATATATTTATTCAGAATTATTTAGATGAGTTTCAGATTGTAAATATTGATGTTTAAATTTTTTTTGCAAGTTTATATTAATTTTATGCATTTCTCTATTATTCTGCATATTTTTCTAGGATTTATGGAATTTTCTGTAAATTTTTCTAGACTTATATCTATTTTTTATGCATTTTTATTCATTTTCTGTAAAGTTTATTAATGCTCAGCATTTTTCTTTTTATTTAAATCTGATTTTCGTTAGTATTACTAGTTTTGAACTAGTAGTACTATCTCTTGATAGTACTACTAGTTCTTTTTCCTTAGTACTACCAGCATTCTTTCTTTTTTTTTTTTTTTTTTTATTCATTAGTACTACTAAGCCTTTTCTGTTTTTTTACTATTGATAGTACTACCGCAGTCTTGTTAGTACTATATATCAAGCTTTTTGTTTTATTTTTATTTTTTTTATTTTATTCGTTTTGTTTTATTACTGATAGTACTACCGTTCTTTTTACCTTAGTACTATTAGTTTTATTTGTTTTTACCATAGTACTGTCAGTGTATTTATATTAGTTTTTTATTTTTATTTTTACCGAGTACTTCTACAGTTCAAGTTTTAACTTAACTGCATTTTCATTCTCTCTCGTTTATTCTTCAAGAAACGAAGCTCTGTCCATTTCTTTTTCGATTTCCAGATTCGTTTCTTGCTTGTTTTAGAATCTAAGACCATCACTAAACGGATCTATTCAAGACCTTTAATTCAAGATCTTAAAATCAAAGTTTCATCAAGTTTTAAATTTTTGAGTTTTTGAATTTCAAAGGTTTATTCATTCATTTTTAGGGTTTTAATAGGTGTTTTTGAATTCTAAAAATATCAGTGTGTGTGGTTTGTGTCAAGGATTAACATGCTAAAATTTGGTAATTTTTGGAGAACTTTGAAAATTTGGATTTTTAATTAATTTTAAAATCCTTAAATTCGAATTATTCATAATTATTTGAGTTTTTGATTTTCTGTGTTAATATTTGCTTAGTTAATTATGGCTCAGAATTTTGAGGTTGTT
This sequence comes from Heracleum sosnowskyi, assembly GCA_030848705.1. Lineage (NCBI taxonomy): Eukaryota > Viridiplantae > Streptophyta > Magnoliopsida > Apiales > Apiaceae > Heracleum > Heracleum sosnowskyi. Next base: position 70,287,004 of record CM061241.1, on the reverse strand, counting down.
AAAAACAATTATATTGGGTATTTTGATCCTTTGAAATGCCCGGTTGATCGTTTTCGACCTTGGATTCAGTTTTTAAATTCGCAGTGTTGTGTTAGTCGTGCTATATGTTTATCTGCTGATTTAAAGATTGAACCACTGAGATTATTGTGTTCTAGTGCTGTAATTTCCGATGATTTGAATTCTATATCTTTCACAATTGAGCACACACAATACACTATTACTGAGGGTTTGCTTTGTGAAGTTTTTCAACTTCCTAGGGATAACTTTGATAGGACTCCTTCTGATATTGAATTAACTCAGTTTTTCAACAGAATTCATTATCAAGGTCCTTTGGAGTTGCCCAAACTCAGTAAATCTAATTTGGTCTGTGAATGAGATGTCTTATTTGATACTTTAGCTAAAGTTTTCAGCAATTGTACTAAAAGCAAATTTCAAAATATTCCATCTTTGTTGCAGTACATTGCTTATGTTATTGTGTTTAATGTTAGACTTAACATTGGTCATCTTATATGGAGTCTTATAGTTAGAAGAGTATCAAATGCCAGGATTGATCATGATAGTGGTAGAAAAGTCAGGTGTTTCTATCCTCGATTTCTCACTATCTTAATCAATCATGTGTTATCTGATGCTCACAAGGAGATGTTTTTAAATGCTTTATCTGTTCCTTCTCCTACTACTGATCGTAAGTTCTATCAAAGACTCCACACTTCTCTTAAATTGAACATGACACCAGTGGTAGTCAGCCCATTCATGGCACAGTTCATTTACCTTCCTACTTTTGAACCTTTTGTTCCTGATCAACAACTAGTCATTGCAGCTGGAACTTCAGAGGAACTACCAATACAAGTAATACATCCTATCTCTGGATCATCTGGCACCTTTGATGAAACCCAAGTGGTTGATAGGACATACCAAGAGGTTGTAGAACCACAATCTCTAACCCAGGTCAGAGAGCCAAACACAGTGTCTAAACCTTTAACCTCTCAACCTGAAACTGCTTCATTAATAAGACAAAGGTCAAGTAGTGAACAAACACTGAGTGCACCCACAACTCTGTCTCCACCTTTAAAGAAAAGAAAAACATATAGGGAGACATCTGTAAGCCCATCCATGTCCTCCCAACAGGATATGGACTTTGAAATGGCCATTGAACAGTCTTTGGAGACATCCTCTCAACATGATGAATCTATTGAAATTCGCCATCGGGCCCTAGCAACCTGTAATGAGTCAAGCACTCTCCCATTACTCACAATGGGAGAAGACATCCAAATAGAAGAAACTCAGGACACGTTGTTAGGAGAGCACTTAGGATCTGAAACAGTGCCTACCATTGTCACGGTAGAAGTGCCTTCACAGGCATCAAAGGGAAAATCTGATTCTTTGCCACTTTTAATAGAATCATTTTATCCCCTCCCAGAGGGAACATCTCTGGCTCCCCTAAGGGATTTTTCACTCGCAATTTTTACTGGAGAAAGTGAAAGGCAACCAGGTGAGTCTGTCTCTGAAGCAATTCAGTATACAATGTCATATATTTTGACAGACTCAACCAGGGATCGGGAATTGCGAACTCCCATTGCACCACCACTGACCTCTCTTGAAGGGGCTAGGGTGATTTCTATTGCAGGTACATCATCTGAGAATTTGGATAGACAGCTAGTGATTAGAGATCAATATCAAACAGAGAGTGATACACAAGCACGTGAGTTGAGTGAAACACCACTGAGAGAAATTGAAGTGAGTGCACACACTGACACAAACACTGCTTCTTTGTTAGCTCAAATAGCTGCTCTACAGAAACAACTGCAAGAAACCCAGGCTGAGAAGGACATTCTTAAAGCACAAGTGGTTGAACGGTCTTCTTCTTCCACCTCTGTAACAAATCAGCTGGGTATGATTAAAGATGATATTGAAGGTTTGAAGACTTCTCTCCTACCAAAGATCAATGTTGTTCAACAATCTGAAGTACTTTTGGCTTCGGACGTCTCTGATCTTACAACGTCAAATGTTGATCAGTTTGCTGCCATTACTGCTCAAGTGGATTTTATTCAGCAAACTGTTGATGAAAATCAGTGGTTTAATGATCAAAGATTCTCTAAAATTGAAGGTGGAATAGAGCATCTGAATGAAGGGATGAAGCATCTGTACTATATGATAAAGAATTCACATCAACCTACAGCTGAAAAAAGAACATTCTTTGAGGGAGATGATGATGCTGATCAAGGAGGAGATAGGGAAGAAAGTAGAAAAAGAGGAGATATAAGGAGAACAACTGAGGTGAATCCTAGAACTTCTAAAGTTCAAACTGTAGAGGATTCCTCAACTAAGGGGGAGAAGAACGGAGAAGAAAGAGGAAGAGAAGCTGGAGGAGCTTCTGGAAAAGATAAGGGGAAAGGTAAACAATCAATGAAGGAGTCTGCTGTTGATGATTCCTACTACTACCATGGTGAACAGGATGACTTCCAATTTGACAAATCTGGTGATCTGGAGAAGACCATACCTGAAGAAGCTTTTGGTGAGGAGGAGGTTGAGGAGGCAGCCAACTTTGATGATTGGGAAGATGAAGCTGAATTATATACACCTGACCCTTTGTTTCAAAAGGAGTTGAAGAAGCAGCAATCAGAGTTAAGGAGAAAGGAGGATGAGAATGCTAAGGTCTCCGACATCATATCTCAAAAGCTGAAGATTCAAAAGGCTGAACATGAAGCCAAACAACGTCTTCATAGTATTCATGTCAAAGAAAGGAGATTGGATGTAAAGATGAAGCAAGGAAGCAAATGGGATAAGGCAAGGGAGATGTTTGATATCCCTCAAAGAGGCACAAACAATGATGCTACCTTTCTGAAGTTGCTTGAGAAGATCAGGACTGTTAATCCAAACAATTCATTATATATGAAGGCATTGAAGGAAGATATCCTAAGGATTACGTCTGCATTTGATCAAGTGAGGCAAGAACTGTACATCTATGTCTCAAGTGCTCTTGAAGGGTCATTCACCGTCTCTCTTGAACTACTCCAAAGAAGATCTCTCTCTGAACTGTGGATTCTAATGAGTAAGGTAAAGAGATCTTCTTGCTTGAACGAGCTTCTGTATGACCGGCTGAGAGATTCTGCTATGAAGGCCAACCCTCAAGTTGTGCACTTTCCTTATGAAGTTAAAATCTACAGAGGTACAACTTTGGAGACTGTAAGGCTGGATCCTGATTCTTTGAAGCTACAGACTGCTATGCAATTGGTGAAGTTGGAGAATCTTCTGAGAACTTCTGGGTTTACCACTGAAGACAAGTCTGAAGTTGCTAATATGATTTCAGACTACTGCACGGAGAAAGTTCCAAGGTATGCTCAGATGAAGAACAGATTGAAGAAGATCACCACTCAACCAGTAATGCCAAGTGGTGTGGTTTCTGAAAGTGATCGTGTCCTTGACAAAGATCTTCTAGTCACCTTGCAAGAAGTTGAAGAAGGTGAAATTAGAGACTAAAGGCATGATGTAGTTAGCTCAATTTGTAAATGTTAAATGTTTAGAGCTAGGTAAATCAAGATAGGAATATGTATCATTTGTTCAGACTAGAGGAACATCTATCTTGTATTTATCTTTACTGTTTGAATCTGGAAATTGTTATATTTAATCCAGAACTTTTTATTATTTACTTGACTCTTAAAAGTCTTATCTTTTCTTGTTTTAGTTGAGTTATCCTCTAGAGTATTTGGTTGTAATTGTCTAACAAACAAATAGGGGGAGATTGAAAGACATATGTCTAGGCCTATTTGTAAACACCGAGGATTCTACTCAACTTAAATTAAGATGTAATAAGTAAATAATAAAAATCAAATGTCACAGGAATCTCAGATGATTATATCTGTCAAAGAATGAAGATTAAAGTCATCTACAGACTTGAAGTGATTCTACATTGAAAGAAGATCAATTTGTTGATCAAGCCTCAGTGAAGTATTCAAGATTAGTGGATTTATTAAGAGTGACAGAGATTTCAGAAGTGTGACGGAGGAAAGTACAGGTTACAGTACTTGTTTAAATAGAAGGAGAAAAGAACCACAACATAAAGTCAAAGTATGAAGAACAACCATTAAAGTTTGTCGCTCATGAACCAGACAGTACATGGAGTGTCAACGTCAGCCAGTGGAAGTTCTTCATCAGTTTTAGTGGTTCTAAGAATTAGTTTAATTCTCTTTTAATATTATTCTTTAATATAATTAATTTAATCTATGAATTAATTCTTTCAGAATTAATTCATATATTAAATTAATCAATCTAGATCTTAAGTAATTTAATATATAAATTAATTCTCCAGAATTAATTTATTTATGAAATTATTTGAGTCAGTTATTTAATTTATTTAATCATTGAATTAATTCTAAATAAATTAATTCATTTATTAAATCAGTTAAAAGTAGAATATATTAAAACAGTTTTATTTCTGATTATTTTGTACTAGCAGTACTATCCCTTGATAGTACTACCGATAGTACTACCAATATAATTGGATAGTACTACCGATAGTACTACCAAGTATATTGGATAGTACTACCAAGTATAAATCTAAATGAATTGGTTTGGCGCGTGGAAAAGATGCTCTGTGACTTTTGTTAAATAATTGTTTGATCAAACAAGGCAGTGGATCACAAAAAACAACTGACAGAAGCAAACAAAAACATTACATCTTCATTTCTTCTGCCATTAAACGCAAGCCAACTGCAAAGCTTCATTTAATTCTTGTAATAAATTCTAGCCATCAAAGTTATATACAATCAACTAGAATTCAATTACTTGTGTTGCTTTGACAATCTAGCGGATCATAATCCCTAGAATTTGAATCGAACTACTTTTTAGTATTCGATCCTTTTATTACAAATATAGATAAAATCATGTCGAATTTATTCTAGATTTGTTTTAACAAGAACTCTGTAATCTGTACACAGAATTGTAACACCCTTCAAGTTCAATAGAGTTTTATTTAACTTGAATCTTGTTTCATTTTATTCCGCAGATAATTTGTTATTGTAATTGTTAAATCTACTATCAATACAAATTCGATTAAACAGTACTGTTTGTATTCAACCCCCCTTCTACAAACATATCAGGACCTAACAGAAGCTCCCCCTGAATTGTTGCTGTCACCTCCTGATGAATTATCAGGATTGTCACTTGAATCAGTATCTGAAGAATTTTGTCCTGATGATTGAGTAGACTCAGAATTTGTAGCAGTTTGCTGTTGCTCCCCCTCAACATTTGCACCACTAGATGTGTCAACATTATTTGTATCATCAGTATTAGCACCGTCAGTATTTGGTTCTCCATCAGGATTTGGCGTGTCATCAGGAATTGATGACCCATCAGTATCTTATGTATTGTCAGGATCTGATTCATGTTCTTCAGGTTCCTTGGTAGCTTCATTTTCAAATATAAAACTATCATGTGAGTCTTCATCAATTCCTGTTATCTTCTTATCATCAAAAGATACATGTATTGACTCCATGACAGTCCTTGTTCTCAAATTGAAAACTCTAAAGGCTCTTGATGCAGAATAGCCAATGAAAATTCCCTCATCAACCTTTGTTTCAAATTTCCCTAGTTGTTCAGGATGAGTTCTGAGAACAAAACACTTACAGCCAAACACATGCAAATGCTTCAAACTAGGTTTCTTCTCCTTGAGCATTTGATAGGGAGTTACACCATGTCTGTTTATCAATGTGAGATTATGTGTATAGCATGTTGTATTGACTGCTTCTGCCCAGAAATATGTAGGCAATTTAGCTTCTTCCAACATAGTTCTGCTAGCTTCAATAAGAGTTCTATTTTTCCTTTCTACTACTCCATTTTGCTGGGGTGTGCCAGGAGCAGAGAATTGTTGAATAATTCCTTTGTATTTGCAGAACTCTTCCATCTTTGAATTCTTGAATTCAGTACCATTATCACTTCTCAGAATCTTGACTTTATACTTTGTGCCTGTCTCAATCATTCTCACATGGTCCAACAGTATTTCAGGAGTCTCATCTTTTCTGTGCAGAAAGTACACCCAAGTGAATCTAGAGTATTCATCAACAATAACAAGGGTGTATCTTTTCTTACTGATGGACATTATGTTGACTGGTCCAAATAGATCAAGATGTAACATGTGATATGGTTCTTCAATAGAGGATTCAGATTTACTCTTGAATGATGTCCTTCTCTGTTTAGCTTTTTGACATGCATCACAGAGTCCATCGGGAGTATACAGTATTTTAGGCAATCCTCTAACCAAATCTTTCTTAACCAACTCATTGATATTGCTGAAGTTGAGATGAGAAAGCTTCTTATGCCAATTCCAACTTGTATCTACTGATGCTTTACTGATGAGACAAGTAGGAGAGCCATCAGTATTTGCTTGAATGTTGGCTTCATAAATGTTACCATGCCTGTAGCTAGTTTCACAATGAGTAGAATAGAAGTTGACATGATAACCTCTGTCAGTGATTTGACTAATACTCAACAGGTTGTGTTTTAGTCCTCTCACTAGAGCTACTTTTTCAATGATGACATTTCCAATGATTATATTGCCACATCCCAATGTTTGTCCAATGTTGCCATCTCCATAAGACACAGTTGGGCCAGCTTTTTCTTCATATTCTGATAACAGGGCTTTGTTTCCAGTCATGTGCACAGAACATCCACTATCCATGACTGACAAATTTTTCCTTTTTCCCTACAATCAGAATAACAATTCACTAGTTAGAATTTTTAGGAACCCACACTTGTTGGGTTCCTTTTTCATGCATTTTACTAAATTTAGCAGCATAAGACTTTTTGACTTTAGCAGTCCTGACAGAATAAAATCCATCAGGATTTGCTTTGTCAGTATTAGTATTAACAGATGCATGCTTCACATTGACATTCTTAATGATACCAGAATTTGCACTTTTATTAAACTTAGATAAAGGATCATAAAAGTTATGGTACAAACTATGGTATTCTTCATAAGTATAAATAGAATGCCATCTACTACCACAATGAAAACAGGACTTCTGTGGTTTATAAAATACTGATCTACTCCTAACATCAGACTTAGGAATTTCAGTAACTTTCTTTTTACTCTTCCTGCAATCAATAGCAAGATGATTAGAGTTTCCACAGTTAAAGAAGCATTTTCTAGGTGCATTTGGGATGAACTTGTAGTTAGTCTCTTTATTAATCCCAACTTTACCATTCTTGTTTCTCTTGACAGTAGTTATTTTTTGTTTATCAATTGCATCACTAATTTTATCCCTAAGTTGTTTCTGAGACAATAAACCTACATTCTTCTTTTCAGTTTTCTTGACAGATTTAGACTTCACATTAGAGACTGAGTTATCAGAAGTAGATCCCTTTTCAAAAGTAGAATTGGGATCATTACCAAATACAAATTTAACAGGCTTAATCTTTGATTTGGTCTTGTCTATAACATGTCTATAGGTCATTGGACTTACTGTCTCATCTATTACAACTTTCTTTTTCAATTTCTTATCCTCATCTGACTTATAACCTAGACACTCTTTCCAATTCTTAGAAGTATTTATTTCATGAAATTTCCTTCCAGAATCTGTCCAGGTTCTGATTTTCTCTTTAGCATCCTCAAGTTCTTTTTCAAGAGCAGTACATTTAAATTTCATCTCCAAATACATGTGTTTAGCATTATCACATTCTATCTGTACTTTTTGCAAAAAAGAGAATTCAGTTTCTAGATGCTCATTCCTTTTCCTAAGTTCAGACATTTCAGATAAGATCTTTATATTCTCAGCAGTTTGACTTCTAAAGCTAATATGCAATGACTTTAGAAAACGTCTTAACTCAGAGGCATTATCAGTATCAAAATCAAAGACAATATTTGGTACCTTATCATCAGGAACAACAGTTTCATCAGTATTGGCCATTAGGGCATAGTGACCACCTCAGTGTCAGATTCTGAGGAAGAGTCCATCCAATCCTTGCTTGAAGTGATGAGTGCTTTATCCTTCTTGCACTCAGTTGCAAAGTGTCCCATTCCATTACACTTGTAGCATCTAACCTTTGACTTGTCAAATTTGCCACTCTTGTTGTCCTTTTTGTTGTACTTGTCTTTGTCAGCATTGAAGGTCTTTTTCTGGAAGTTGCCTTGTCTTCTAGCCTTCCTGAACTTCATCTTCTTGAAGCCTCTGACTATCATAGCAACCATCTCTTCCATGTCTGAGTCAGAAGAATCATCATCAGTATTGGCATCAGGATTGCCATCAGTATCTGATGATGAGTCATCAGGATCTGACTCAACTATTCTTGATTTCCTTCTAGAGACCTCCACAGCTTTTCCTTTTGATTTAGCCTCAACATTCAAGGCAATAGACTTTGCCTTGCTGCTTTTCTTATTCTTCCTTTGTTGAACCTCAAGATCATAGGTTCTCAGCATCCCATAAACTTCATCAAGAGACACGGTGTTTAGATCATACCGATGCCTAATGATTTATGTTTGTGTATCCCATTCTTCAGGTAAATCTCTCAGAAACTTGGTATTAGAATCTTCAGATACATACTCTTTGCCTACTAGTGATAGATTGTTCAGGAGTGTCAGGAATCTATCATACATGTCAGTAAGGCTGTCATCAGGTCTTGCATCAAATTGTTCATACTCTTGAATAAGTAGAGCCCTTCTGTTTTTCTTGACAAATGTAGATCCTTGGCATTGAGTTTCCAAAGTGTCCCAAATTTCTTTTGCAGATTTGCATGCAATCACCCTGTTAGACATGACAACATCAAGGCTGTTGTGAAGGATATTCTTTATCTTTGCATCTCTGAGAACGTCAGCTTTCTCTTCAGGAGTCCATTCACTTTTTACCTTGACCACGTAGTGTTCAGGTACAGTATCTGTTTGTGCAACTATTCTCGTAGGAATATATGGTCCATCATGTATCCTGTCCAAATAGTCAGGATCTATAGCCTCCAGGTACATCAGCATCTTTACATTCCATGTTGGATATTCAGTTTTCTTTAGGATGGGAATTTTCATGCTTTCATACTTTGTCGACATCTTAGATCGTATCTGATTCAAATTTAAATCAGTTTGCTCTGATACCAATTGTTGCCCAGTAAATAACAATTGTAGAAGGGGGGGTTGAATACAATTGTATAAAATTCTCGACTTAATAAAATATAGATTACAAATATGAAAGAATAATAACAGCTTTATTAAATCTGATATAAAACTGTTACAAACTCTCTCAAGAAATTCTGATGTTCTTGAGAGCTTCTAGGTTACAATATACTCGTGTATGCGATTGATATAAAATCAAAACCTAAACTGTGTTTATATACTACACAGCTTCTCTATCGATTACAAGATAAGTCCAAATTAATTACAAACTATATTGAAACATATCCTAACCGACAGCTTCATTCCTATAAACTAGGAACCGACAAAATAAACTTCCTTCTTTAACTAGACTCCATAAATAACTCGAAGTTGTAATCCTGATCAGCTTCCAGTCCTGATGATCAATCCTGATCATAGTCCTGATAGTAATCCTGATAGCAATTCTGATACTGACGCTTGAGCAAATATTAATGACGTCAGCAATCCTGATCATTTGAGTCTAGATCCTGACGATCATTGAATCCTGATCTAACAGCCTTCTTCTTCAACCTAACGCATGATCAATTTGATCTTTTTTCTAGATATTATTACATGGTTTATTTACATTGAATTGTTAGAGAAATTGACTTGATACTGCTAAGTAGAACATGAATTAATTTAAGAGTAAAGAAGTTCCCAGTTAAGGGGTCATGTAAGCATAATATCATATTATAATAGACTTGTTAGATATGAGTCAAAATAATTAGATAATACATAGGGGTTGAATGTATTATTAGCCTCTTTTTTTTGGGTTAATGAATCTGAGAAATTTTGTAGCTTGATGATCTTGTTTTAATGAAAATATTGCGGAATATAAGTGAGCACAAGATGTCACTTCAAGTCTAATATTTTATTAATGTAAAGATTTGCTACAATCTATGAATACAAAATATATTCTCAACTTCTTTCTCATAGAGAATTCTTTGACATTGCAATACAATTCTTAACAACTATAGAAAGGGGTATATGAACTTTTATTCAAACTGTGCACATACTCTTTTACGATTTTGTACTACAGTATAAGACAAATAATATTTTAGCTTTTGTGTAATATCCCGTAATTTTTAGATTAATAATAATGAAAAAATTTGAAACATAATAGAATTTAAAATTGAATTAGACTAATGGGCCTAAAATATGGATCAATTTTAGGTTCAGATAACTAGAATATTTGGATTTAGGGTTTTATAAGGCTATATAACCTTCATATTCTCGTTGCTCGTTTTTATTATCAAAATTCGTAGGTCTCTTCCATACAGAAATCAACTGTCTTGTAAAATTAGTAGAATATTCATTGTAAGTCAGAATTTGATAATTCTGGACTTTTCAGAAATCTCTTTTAATTTTATACAACATCTATTTCATAGTGTTTTTCCAGATTATGCTCTGAATTGTTCTTCAAATCACAAAACACAAACAGATCTTGTTTTTCAGTTTCTGTTCAAATTCAGCGAACGTTTTATTCAATTCCTGATTCGTTATAAGTCCGATTTTGATTAGTCATATCTTTTCAGAAAGGTCTTTTCGTTCTCTACGACTTTCGTCCTTTGAGTTTTTCATGAAAACGTCGTTTAGAGGGTCAAAATCTCTAAATACAAAACTGATCAGAATTGGATACATGATCTAGGATGCATGGATGTAAGTTTCCAATTGATTTTTCGAAACTATGTGTTGTGTGTGTGTTTTTATTATATAAACTTGGGCTTAGTGATGATATATTTTGATGTGATGTGTATTATTGTATATGTGTTATATGTAAGCAATAGACTTGGGATTCTGATTTGTGCAATGGTTTGTGAAAATATCGAATAAGAATAAGATTAAGGACCGAGTCACCGGGTTATAGTGACAGTTTTCTGAAAATATAGGACCGTTATCACCGGGTTGTAGTGGTCGTGGCATGAATTGTGGGTTTCAAGTTATTGTTGTTATGTGGTGTCGTTTTGTATCGAATAAGAATAAGAATATGAATGTGTATCGAGAATTATTGTTTTATATATTGTTATCGTATCGAATATCGTATTATTCAATATGTGTATATATGTTATTTGTCCGACTAGTTGGATCGATTGGTTTCTTGCTGGGCTGTATGGCTCATTCCTTACAATTTTCAGGTTCGAGTTAAGATCGAGTGGATGTGCTTTCAAGTTCGAGGATCTTAGGTTTGGACTAGTTTGTCTTGGATTGTCATCGTTAGCTGCGTTTTTGTAATAATTATCTTTGTATAGAACTTTGTCACGCTTCCGTATGTAATTATCATTGAATAATTGTATAGTTTATAGTTTTGATTTAGAATAATAGTCCGAAAAATCGGGCTGTTACATTTTGCCTATACCAAATAGATTAAAACTAAGCCAAGACCACTCCTCATCTAACTTGCATTGTCCTGCCAATATTCCTCTGGTCGTTTCTTCTTTGAATTTCTCTTCAAATTTCATTATAGTATTGCCATTTGCACACTGTAGTATTTGGACCGCTGCAAGTGCTCATGTTTCTTTATCATTTGTTCTTTGTAATAAAGTCTTCATAATTTTATCTGTCAAAGAATTTTATTTTTGGCTAAATCCCCATATCGTGATCTCTGAGAAGTTTCTGGAATTGTTAACTTCATTATCCTGAAATGCTGAGACTTCTCAACATAAAAGAATTGATATCGTGAACTCTACTTTGCTACATAAATGTATGACTTATTGACAAGCGGATTTTGTTATTCTCAGAACAATGCAACCTAGATTTGCAACTACAGTTTGTTGAAAAACTGTAGAGGGGGTTAGGAGTTGTTTGATTACATTTAGGGTGTAACTGATAGGGTAGAGAACTTGGGGGTCATTCCAATCAGTTCTCATCTCAGTTTTTGAAAAGGCAAAGAAAAATGATATAGATTTTAGCAAGTGAGAGTTTGATAAAGATTAGATGATTACCTTCCCTTTATCAGTGATGAACTTTTAAGAGCCTTCTTCATTGAAGGTTTATTCTCCTAATAGTCCAAGATTACCAGTTTTCCCGTTAATTGTTACAACCTCCTCATAAAGACCATCAGAAGCTGCAAATACCTAACTTGATTAGATTGTCAAATTCTTTCAAATTTCTTCAAGTTTTCTTCTGATGTTTCTTCATGGAGTTCATGCAAAACAGATGAAACAGTTGTTGTGTTGCTCAGAGAGCTCACTAGTCTGTTAGTTGAACAATTAGGGCTTCTTGATAAGTTAATCAAAGTTGATGCTTAGACAGATAGATTTTATGATTCAAACTTTGATCAATTTATCGGAAAAAAAATATGTGTAATTAGTCTTTTTTTTTTTTGTGTATAGAGACGTTTGTTAAGGGTTCTCCTTTCAATCTGGTTAACATGCAAGCCATTTTTAAGAGGATAAACATGTCAATGAATCCAAGTATACAGAAGAAAATAAGCAAACACATCACACAAGCAAAGTAACAAACTAGGGGGGGGGAACTCCTATATTCATTAAAAAAAATTACATCATTACAAAAAAAACTTAAAAACAAAAACTGGAACATAACATCCCAGTCCCATGCCCTCTCCCCGGAGAGACAGTCAGACAACAGCTAAGCTGCTGTTGCCGCCTCCCCGGAGGCTCCTTCAGGGCCTCCATCAGGACCTCCTCAGCGGTTGCGAGCCATAAGAGCATTGAGAGTTGCTCTCATCCTCCTAATCTCATCCTCCTCCTCCCGGATGAGGAGATCAATCTTTTCTTGCAGCAGAAAGATCTTGTCCACTGTGGACAATGTGTTGAACTCCTCGGGGTTGATATTAAGAATTGTAGAAGCCATTTTAGAGAAGTGTTTAGAGATTAAGATGAGGAAGAGAGCTCAACCTTTGCCTTTAAATAGGCAGGGAGCTACAAGATAACCCTTGTGTTTAACTAGGGTTAAACGGGGGTTAGGGAAACTAAAGAGACCTGCATTAAATCACGCTAGTGTAAATGAAGAGATTACTCGAGTTCCTAGAGTGAAAAATGTGTCTCAGCTCAGATTACAAAGATTATCATGACATAGATATTTTGAATAAAGATAAGAATAAAAATAAATAGCTGGTCATATATATATGTTCAGCTAAATAAAATTAAACAAAAATCTCTAAACAAGAGACAAGAAAGAAAATCAATATCTTTTGAATAATGTAGCAAGCGAGTTATTTGAATTTTCGAGACACTTATTCAGCTGACATCATTCATTAAATGTATGACATTTGACGAATGATATCCCTGAATATTTATCCATGGAAAAATCAAAGAATAGCAATACACTTAGCTTGTTAATGTCTAGAGATGATCAACTATTTAATATCAGTGAGAAAAGTAGCTTGCTATCTCATTGAGTATTACTCAAAAGATCATTTCTAGTCAGCTTTACTTAGTGCATAACATCATTCAACTGTATTGACTTGTCATGATAACCAAAATAAACAAATAAAACACACAAAATAAACAAATGATTCCAGAGCTTGAAATCACTGGCTGCATGCATTTAACACATATATGTAAGATAATAAGAAATCATTACTTACCAAACTCATTTGTCAACTCAAGTGAGTTGCTGCATTAAGAGCATTGGCAAAATATCTGGTTAAATGTTGTTCCCTTGGAACACAGTGTAGTTCCACTACAACATGCACATCACTTCTTCCAATAGCATGGTGCATGAGGTTTGTGTACTTGACTCTTTTGAGGGATGCTTGGATGCTTCAGCTGCATCTTTTGATGTGACATTAAGCTAAACATTTCTTCTGAGCCATGACCTGAACTCATTTCCTTGGAGTTGGCATGAATTGTGTTGTCTTCTTGATTAGGAGATTATCCTGCAAGTATCAACATCTAGGCAGCCAATTAGAGCATAGCAAGTATCTCTTGGATTATCAAGTACTTAATGGTTGATAATCACCTGAGATACAACAATGATTCCAGGAAAAGTTAAGGTACTAGTACATAAACAAGTGGTTAACATAATTTCTAGCATTCTGTTACTTAGTCCTGAGATAGATTACCAACTAACTTTTCAAAACATGAATTTCCTACAAGGGTATTCAATTCAGTTATGTCAATAATTGGTATGAGAATTCTTAAAAGAATACTCACTTATCTCCTCAGAACTACTTTGCATGAGCCTTTCAGCTTAACGGAAAAGCTACTGATCAGTGATGCTAGAGATTATGTAAAATACACGTATCTCAGCTAAAGATATATGACTTACAAAGGCTGAGATTTAGATTTTAATTTTCTACAGATATGGACACTGACTTTTTGCACTATCCGTAGAGGAGCACTTGTAGTATCCATAGATGTAGAAAATTATTTACGGATAATCAGTATCCATAGACACGCAAAGAAACTAATCCAGTGTTATTAATGACTATCTACGGATAAGGATATCCATCGATAAAGTAAATTTTGACTTAGACAAAATTTTCACTCTTTCTGGAAAACTTAGTTTTCAAGAAAGTCATTTAAACACTGGTTGCATATGAGACATCAAGAAAAATAAGGAAGTTTATTCATACCTCACTTACTTACCATTCTGGAGAGGATGGTTGACAAGTAGCTTGGTACTGATGTCTTCTTTACTGAGTCACACTTGGATCAAAAAGTATTTCCACTGTACTGTTCAACACAGAATCCTTCTAGAGAAAATCCTTGAAGAAACTGAACTGAGAACAATAGATTAAGAGATTTGTGAGGTAGATGTTCCACTCATTTCTTTAACCGAGACTTTAACTCAAGGAGAAAGATTAGATGTCTAGGAAGTAGACATGGAGAATTGTAGGAGCTAGAAAATCTTGCCTTGATCCAAGTGAACACCTTATCCCTTCAACCCAATAAATGTCTTCAAGAGGACTTTCTTCTGGATTTTGGAACAAGCTTCTTATGGTAGGTGCAGGTCTTGAAGATGCAATAATATTCTCATCAGTATGATTAAGTGAGGTTGATCTTTGACTCAAAGAAACCCCCCCTAAGTTCATTGGGGTGATAACTCAAATTGTGATCCACCTACGGATGCTTCATTGTGGCTTCCTACGGATGCTCCATTTTAGCTTCCTACGGATGCTCCATTTGGCTTCTAATCAGATGCTCCATTTGTCCTTTCCATAGATGACTCATTTGGGCTTGAATCATCCATAGTCTGAGACAATTATTCTTGGAGGAACTGATTCATCCACATAATCATCATCTTCTTCATGCCAATAACCACCTTCTACCTCAAACTTAAATTTGAGAACTCCAGGAAATCTCTCATCAATAAGTTTGATTTATCTGGCATCATCAGAAACAACCTGTATAGACTCCATAACAGTGTTGATTCAGTGACTTAAAGCTGTTGCCCAGTAATAAACAATTGTAGAAGGGGGGTTGAATACAATTGTATAAGATTCTCGACTAAATAAGATATGAATCACAAATATGAAAGAATAATAACAGCTTTATTAAATCTGATATAAAACTGTTACAAACTCTCTCAAGAAATTCTGATGTTCTTGAGAGCTGCTAGGTTACAAAGATACTCGTGTATACGATTGGTATGTTCACCACATAAATCGAAACCTAAACTGTGTTTATATACTACACAGCTTCTCTATCAATTACATGATAAGTCCTAATCAATTACAAAGATTGAAACATATCCTAAATTGATAGTTGCATTCCTACAGACCAGGAACCGACAGAATAATCTTCCTTATTTAACTAGACTCCAAATATAACTCGAAGTAGGAATCCTGATCAGCTTCCAGTCCTGATGATCAATCCTGATCCCAGTCCTGATATTCATCCTGATCCTGACGATCATGCAATCCTGATGACTATGCATTACTGACGACGTCAGCAATTCTGATCAGTTGAGTCTAGATCCTGACGATCATTGAATCCTGATCTAACAATCTCCCCCAATCTTATACTTTGTGAAATAAAGTATAGATTCCTAAGATTCAATGATGTCAAAAACATATTTACAAAATGTACAAATATCAGCAACAACTTATATGTTTAAATTCTTTGATAGAACAGATTCAAATTTTCTTCTTTTTCTTCAAGAATTTCAATCAGTCTTTCCTTAAGATTTTTGAGTTCTTCATCTTCCTCATTAATCTGGTAGATAGCTGCTCTGAGATTTTGTATGGAGCTTCTTTGTAGACTGTGCTCTTCAAGCAAAAGATAAGCAATTTCCTTCCCATCAGGATTGAGAGTAAGTTGATTCATGCCAAAAGTCACTTCTTTAATAGCAGTGCCCCTTTGCATTTCCACATCTTGACCTCTTTGATTTAAGTACATGGGAGTATAATTACCATTGAAATTTCTGTTTCCATCCAGTCTTCTTCTTATTGTTGACAAAATCATGTCACTCCACACTTTGCACACTTTATTCTTCCATCTTAACAGATAATGAACATATTCCAGTTCCTGTGTAGTTTTCATCAGTAGATCTTGAATGGACAGAATCTTCACACTACCATCTTTCATGAAGTACAGAAGCTTTTCTTTCTTTTCAATACCATCATGACAATCTATAACTATATCAGCAGCTAATAAATTGTTCAGGTTTTCAGAAGTTAAAGTACCTCCAATTTCAGTCAAGGAGTAAGGATCAACATATGACATATTAAGATATTCAGCATCCATGTGTCCAATACCTCCTATTGAATTACTTGTCAATTGCTTCAGATTTGAAAACATTCGTAGCCAGAGTGCTTTTGATCTAACCATATCAGACAAATCAACAACACTTGAAGCACTTGTTATAATTCCTCCATTCTGAAAATTGATAGGTGTGTTACACCTCAGTGTACTTATGTGTTTCTAATTCTTATCTTTCTCTTTTTCAAAAGCATAGCTTCTTTCTAGTAAAGATTCTCGTCTGCTTGAATTTCTCCACAATCTTTCGTTTGAGAGTTTAAGCCTTTGTACATAGAGATTGAAATCTCTATTTGTTGATCTTGTGATTTCTCTTCTTCTGGCTTCTTCTTCTTCATCCACTTCCTTGTTATGAGAATCAACCACAGTAGATAAGATTAACAACTCAATCTCTAGAAGAATTTCAGATTCATCAGGATCTTGAACATTGTCAGGAACAATATCAGGATTAGAATCTTCAATTTGATTTGTATTTCAGAAAATTAATTGTCTTGGTCTTCTTCTCAATTCAGGTTCTTCTTCAATAAATTCCTTGCCTTCCTTCTCAACGATATCCTTGATAACAGGATCTATTAGATTTTGTGAAGCTTCAGGAATTTCTTCAATTAATAAACCTCTAGACCTTGTCTGTCTAGGCACTGTTTGAGTTGAAGAACTTCTTCTACTTCTTCTAGCACCTCTCCTACCTCTGCCTCCTCTTCCTCTAGCAGGATCAGGGTTATTAAAGCTTTCCATCATTTCTCTCTGTTGTCTTAAGAATTTTTCATGTGAGAGATCAGGATATTCTTCACTTGCTGTAGAGAGTGCTTTCCTTGCAAATAATTGTTGAACTTTTTTATCAGTGTGATAGAGAGTAACAATTCTACCATCTTTTGTAGTAAACTTCTGGAATAGATTTGATGCATCTTCAGGATTATCAATAAGCACATCTTCATCACCTTTAGGAATTGTAGCAAGAGTCTGTTCATGACCAGGCATCAGGATTTGATCACCTGTCAGGATTTGTTCTTCCGCCAGGATCTGAGATTGCACTAATGTCCTCACTGTCCTTACTCCAGAATCAGAAACATGAGTTGACTGCGTTGTTTGACTTTGAGAAGTTTGAATTGTCTTCATAACAGCAGCATCAGAGGTTTCTCCTTGTAGAATCTTGTCACCACCATCATTTCCAATTTCATCATCATTATTTCTCAATACTAGATCAGGTGTACATTTTGTCTGACTTACCTTCTCCCCCTTTTTGACATCAGTATTTGACAATATATTCAAAATTAAGGCAAGAGAGGTTTGAATGTCAGTTACTTTTGTATCAAGAGAATCAATCCTGTTGTTGATTGAAGACTATTCAGTAATAATTGACTTAACTTGGGATTCCACTACCCTGAGTTGAAGAGCAGTAGGCACCTTTGTAAAGCTTTGAGAAATATCAGTCCTCACTTTGTCAGTAGAATCTTTGACAGAATCTATTTCATGTTTCAAGCTTTTGGAAAACAGAGTAGTAGCCTTCAAATGATTCTTCAAATCTTCATTCTGAATTAACTTAGCAGCATTATAAGCATGATCCAATGCATATGGATAGCTTACAGATTCATCAGATCTATACCATTCATTTGCCCATTGATGCATTCTCAACTGCTTAGCAGGATCAATCTCAGAAAGAACAGAAAAGTCTTGTCTTAAGTCCTTTCCAGTATTAGCCTTGCCAGCCATGAATGTGCTTGATGAACCAAAGTTAGTTCCAAGACTAGATTTAATAACTCTGGCAAGCTGATCCTTCTCTTCATTATCATCATCATCACTATCATCAGAATCATCACCATCAGTATCATGAGTAACGTCAAGATCAGAAATAGCAATACCTTTCAGTTTATCCTGTGAATCTGTGATAGGATGGTTCATTAGTCGTGATCTTAGTGGCTGTATAAGAATTGGCTCAGCATCAGGAGCACCACTATTATCAGGATGAACACTGTCATGATTTGATAATCTTGCATCAGTATTTGTTACCAATGGTTCTTGTGTAGCATGAGGTTCTGAAGCTGCTTCAACACTTTGAGTTGGAGGTTCTTGTGTGTTTCCCTCATTGACAGTGTCCTTGACCAATCTTTCACCAGAAGCTGTAGCTTTGCCTGCATCTTCACTTTGAGAAGATGGTTCTTGTGTGGCTGGAATGTTGATGTCTTCACTCTCCCTTTGAGAAAATGGTTCTTGTGTGACCATTCCAATAGCTAAGCCTTCACCCAAACTTTGATTGAGTGGTTCTTGTGTGGCAGGATCTTCATTTTGAGTTGCTGAATCACTTTGAGATTCAGGTTCTTGCGGGCTTGATCCTTTCAGCTTCTTTTGTCTCTTGAAAACTATCTCTGCTGCTTTCCTTTTCTTCTTCAATGGATGTAGAAACCCAAGATTGGAAGCAGCAGCACCATACTTCTCCCATGAAATATCAACATGTCTTGTAGAGGGAGATGATTTGGCTGGAGAGTCTGAAATAGAGACAACTTTTGTTTGTGCATCAGGAATACCAACATCAGGATTTTCTAGAGCATCAGGAGTAGATGACTCATCAGGATTTGATGTCTGAATATCAATATCCTTCATTTGCACCTTCAAAGGAATATGATACCTGCTTTTCGATAATGTCCTTTTCTTCTGTGGCTTTGATGAAGGTGCCACAGCTTCAGTATCTGTGCATCAGGATTTACCAGTTGACTTCCTGTCAGGATTTTATCCTATCAGGATTTGATCAAAATTACTTACCTTTATGTATGACCATCAGGATTTCTTCTCTGTAGCTTTTCTCAGAAATTCTCAAAGTTCATCATTCCAAGTTCATTCACCAACTTATTGAAAGTAGCTTCAGGCAGTGGCTTGGTGAATATATCAGCTAGTTGTTGATCAGTAGGAACAAAGTGAAGTTCAATTGTTTCTTCCAGAACCTGTTCTCTTATAAAATGATATCTAATACTGATGTGTTTAGTAAGAGAATGTTGAACTGGATTTCCTGTCATGGCAATAGCACTTTGGTTATCACAATAAATAGGAATATTTGAGTATGACATGCCATAATCTAACAACTGATTTCTCATCCACATTATCCGAGCACAACAACTTCTTGCAGCAATGTACTCAGCTTCTGCTGTTGAAGTAGAGATAGACTTTTGCTTCTTACTGAACCATGAAACTAGTCTACCACCCAAAAACTGACAGCTTCCTGAAGTACTTTTCCTGTCTATTTTGCATCCTGCAAAATCAGCATCTGAATAACCACACCAACCAAAATCTGATTCCTTTGCATACCAAAGACCAAGAGAAGGAGTGCCTTTGAGATATCTGAAAATTCTTTTAACTGCAATCAGATGAGGTTCCCTAGGTTTTGCTTGAAATCTTGTACACAGACAGGTTGCAAACATGATATCTGGTCTATTTGAAGTGAGATACAATAAAGAGCCAATCATTCCTCTGTAATGAGTTACATCTACCTCAGTACCTTGATCAGGATCAAGTTTGGTAGCTGTAGCTATGGGAGTACTTGCAGTAGCACAATCTTCCATGTTAAACCTTTTCAACAAATTCTTTGTGTATTTTGATTGATTGATAAAAATGTCATCATCAGTCTATTTAACTTGAAGACCAAGAAAATAACTCATTTCTCCCATCATGCTCATTTGATATCTTGACTGCATAAGCTTAGAAAACTTTTCACACAACTTATTGTTTGTTGACCCAAAAATGATATCATCCACATAAATCTGAACTAAAAGCAAATACTTACCATGATTCAAATATAATAGAGTTTTATCAATAGTACCTCTTTTGAATCCAATTTCCAGTAAGAATTGAGCTAAGGTGGTTGTGAGAGGTTGGCAATGACCCACAGCCTCCTACCCATGTATCCAAAACAAAATCCTCAAAATCCAAATCTCACAAGCCAACCTCAGGTGCTTCTCAAAAAGCATCTGTTGTAAAAACAACCAAAACACTCAAGGGGCGTGAACAGGTGGTTGTGAGAGGTGAGGGAGGGGGTGAACATCAAAGAAACCCCAAGGACAAGGTGAGAGAGATGAGTGAATCCCAGCCTAGCCACCTTGTATCTTCCCAAAAAGATACAGTGGTTGAAAAGGACTTAAGCACATCCCTAGTGGCATCCTCCCAAAAGGATGTCACTATTGAAAAGAGTTCCTAACCAGGTACACCACACAAAAGGGATAGGAACACCAGAAGCCCAAAATCAATCTCCAAAGCCTATGAAAGGAGAAAAAAGGTTAAAACCTTTGAGAGTGCACATGGATCACACACTATGCAGACCACAGTCTCTGATTTTGTGTATGTACCTTCACAAAGTCAGTTTGATGTGGCTCTAGTAAATGTGGATTCATAGTCACACTCTTTAAGAATACCAATTGAAACTATTTCACCAAACTCACCAACAATCTCTCTGGATGTGGACATGATCAACACATCAATTCTTGATTCTCCATCTCTTAAATTCATGGAGGAGCCCCACTCTCATATTAGTGGTCATCATCTGTTAGATGATTTATTGGACCACCAATCCATCATTTCTGAATCCTTAGTTGTTTCTGTGGCACCAATTATAAAATCAATTTCCACATACTCAACTTTGGTTTCTACTTCAACAGTTATTCTCATCTCTTCATTAACAGATATCTCTCATCCGTTGATAAGTGTTTCTTCATCAATGGATATGCCTCACAACAATTATCCGTTGATACTCTCAACTACACCATCAACGGTTATCTTACATCCGTTGACAGAGTCATCTGTACTTGTCAACTTAAACTATGAAATTCCAATTACAAGTGCAAAGTGAAAGACGTGTGTCCTAAATCCAATCATGGATGATGAGTTAGGAGATACTTTGTTCAATCTGATTCAAGTTTGTTTACTTTAATAAAATGGTAATATGTTTTATAACGGGCTTTATCTATTTAAAGTGTTTAAATTAGATGATCCATAGTTTAGAGTAAAACTTTAATGGATTATGATGAGATCATGATAATGAGACCTTAAAGATGATAACTCTAAACTTAAATAGTTCCTGGTCGTAGGATAATTAATTGGTAGTTAATTAATCCACAAAGATCGGTACATACTATGCTTGCTTCACTATGAAGGATGTCTGTTCTCATAGGCATTTGTGTGGTGACACTATAGCTAGTATGTAGGTGCTTATTAGGAATAAGTTCACTGAACATGACTCGATCAGTTGAACAACTAATGGAGTTCACTCATGTGTCAGTAGTTGTTCATATAGTGATGGTTGTACAAGTGTCCTTTGACTTGAGATCATTATAGTCATCTTGTGTACACTGAACTATACTTTGGTTTAGCTCTTAGTCTCAAGGGACAATAATTAGTGCTCTTCTGGGTATAGGAATTTGTGCATGAAGATAGTGAATGATCAATAAAGGATCTGCCCCTTCCAGTGAAGGAAGAGAATGTCCTATGTTATTCCATTTATGCTAGTTCAGGAATCTCTGGTCAGAGTGAATGAAATTAGAAAGAAGTTTCTAATTTGCATTAATTGGAACTAAGCATAGTGAATAGAAAATCATATGATTAAATTAGATAGGCTTGACACGAGATCCATGCCTTGTATTTAATCGGGACATTGCAGGGTAGAAGGAATTCATTGTACGGTAACTAGTCACTGAATAGGTTCTTGGTATTCTAAGCAGTGAATTCATATTATCCGGATAGTCGCGATATGCTGAGAAGTATCACTCACGATGTAGAATAAATATGATTAATTTATTAATCGTACTTAATGAATTAGAAGAATTCATATAAATAATAATAAAATAGTTTTATTATTATTTATTTCTACTACCGGCTTAATATTGAACCTACAGGGTCACACCATAAAAGAGAATGATTTGATGGTGAAGGAATTAATTAATAATGGCTAGTCATTATTTATTTATGAAATAAATATTTGATTAGCATTTTTTATAATCAATTAAATATGATTTAATTTATTATAAATTAAATAAGAAGAGTTCTTAATATTATTAATTAAGAATTTAATTTAAGAAATTAAATTAAGTGAGAGAATTATTTTCTAAAGAGTTTAGAAAAAGAATTAATGATTAAAAGAGTTTTAATTATTAATTAATTGATTAATGAGATTAATTAATTAAAGGGTTAATAATAATAATATTTTATAGGACAAATATTCAGCTGAATATTTTGCTTATAAATAAACTATTATAAACCCTATTGCCTCAAACCCTAATAATTTTATAAGAAAAAGAAAAATGGAGGCAACCCAAAATTCTCTCTCAGCCGTTTTCTCTCTCTGTCGAATCATCTTCTCTTGGTGGATACTTGTGGAGTGCTTCACACTTGAGGAGCAGCTGCTAGAGCCTCTCTACATCATCCATGGATCTCTTTTAAAGGTTAGTAATCGATCCTATATTTTATCCATGAATCATATATGTAATATTGGGTTTTAAATGTATATATTGTTATTCATGCTTCCGCGTATGCAATAAAACCCTACAATGGTATCAGAGCACAGGTTGTATGCATATAGATTCGTGGTAAAAATTTCAGATTTTTATGATGCCGTATGAATTTATTATCGATTTTATCATATTTGGGGCTATAATTGATTTAATTGAGAATTAAGTCAAAGTAAATGATAAAAATATTTTTGATCCCAGATTATGATTCTACAATGGTTTTGTATCAGTAGGATATTTGTTTCTGAATTTATTGATGTTTAGATTATTTGTTTCTGATTTATGAAAGTGTTTTAAAATCAAAACTATAATCTGTATATATTTTGTGTGATGCTAATTGTGATGATTAGAGTAATCATCTGGACAATGATTACACGGAATTCCATGCACTGAAAACTAAGAAAAGGACGAAGGAATCAGAAGTCTGCTACTGTCAGTAACAGGTGCCTGCGGCGGCTGCGTGTCAGCGTTTGTCTGGCGCGTGTGGACACGCGCAATTCTGGCTGACGCGCGTGGCTGTCTGTAGGCAGTTTTGTTTTGGCTCGTTTGGACGCGTACGAACTCCGATTGAGACGTTTAAGGTACCGTTGGATTCGTTTTTTCGAGACGTATCTGCTGGGATTAATTAAATATTTTAATTAATTTATTTTAAATTGATTATAGCCCTTAAAGTGTATTTGATGCCTTATTTGATAATATTAAACATTTTAAATACATCCGATAATTCGTGCACTTGTAATATAATTGTGCTACATGTTATAACATGTTTACCTATGAGTTTATTGATGTTTATACATGCGATGTATGTTTAAATTTGTCATGCGATGATAGACTTAGGCGAACACAATGAACATAGGATTCGTGTTAGACGCTCTAGGTTAGTCAAAGATGTTTAATAACCTAATTAAGAATATTATGAGTACAACCATGAGATTCTTATGTTTATGAAACATAGAGTGAAATACTCTTTTGATGTTGAAAATGAAAATTTTTGTCTAGGCCGTTGGGTTTTAAGCGGGACCGATGTGACCCCTCCAACAAACTGGGAATTTTTCATTTAAATATCATAATTGTATTTTGTTCAAGAAAAAGAGAATCTCCTAGTAATATGATTATGGTTGCAACATAATATAATCCCTCTTAATTAAAATTTATATCAAGTAGTAAATGACCAATGGCACAACGGGCTTGTGTCGGTCATAGCCTTCCAACATAATAGCAAGTAGAGTTCTTTTATTGAGACATTGTCGTTTCGTGCTACAGCCGAGGGCTTTGTTTTGAGATTAAGAGATGTGTGTCTATCACATGAGATGTGTATGATAAATTAGGTTCCAATTGTCGTTATGTGCTACAGCCGTGGGCTTTTGGAATTCTAATTTAATTATGCAAGATGTTGGGTTTGACTTGACTTAGAATATTGAGTGAGTCGTGCCACAGCCGAGACTCAATGATTCAAGAGGCTAAAAGATAATAAGGAATAACATGAGATGTAGTTGACAAGAGTTGTCTTCCTATGGAACATCACATTGCGTTTCGTGCCACAGCCGAGGTGATGTGATGGAAAATAGGATCCTTATTCTCACTAACATTATGAATGTTTAGTTATACATATAGAGGGTTGTATAACTTAAATAAAATAGTGGGAGCCACCAATGAATAAAGACCCGATTCATATGGTGCTATAAGAATAAAATTGAAAATTTACTTAGTAGTTATGTGTATTCACTTATAGAATTATATATATACTATACCTTCTGCACTATCACACATCGTAGTAGAATAACACGTTGACTTATCCCGAATATGCTGATGAACTTTGAAACTTGAGAAATGTTCTCAAGAATGAAAAGTTAGACGAAATGTTTAACTCGCTAATACACAGTGTCTTATTTATTATGCACATGGAGATGTGTATGAGACCAGGTGCAAGAGGTCTAATAATGCAAATGTTGCAAAGTAAACCAAACTGATGTCTATGAGCTTAAGACTGTGCAAACAGTATGAGCACAAGGACATTCAGGGCTACCTTATTGCTTCTATGAGAGTTGTAGAATGTGATAAATAAGATGATTCAATATAGGATATCGAATGAGCTATTACATAATAGTTATGATGAGGGTTGATCTATGAATAATCATAGACTCAAGACAATCAATTTGATTGATATTCTAGGGTAGGTTGATTTTGTCATAGATGGAAGCTAAGTCGGGATATGATCTTGAAATAGCTTCCAGATACGAACTCGCAAATTGGTTGTGAACTCTTACATGAAAAGGTTGGATATCAGATTGTCTGAAATCTACTTCATGTTAAATATTGTTGAGACGTATTTCCTTCTTAGAGAGCTTTGTTCTTCAGACTAGTAATGGTTCTGAAATCAAGTAGTGGGAGATGAACCATACCATCAAGAAGAAGTTTGTTAGTGAGTGATAACATAATTAGTCAAAGGCTAAGTTTGACTCTAATAGCAAAAGGTTTGCAGCCACTAAACAAAGGAGGTTATTGGAAGATCAAGTACAAGAGTTATCTTGTAGAGTTGAAGAATTGGAGAAGTTTAAGGGGACTGAAACTTCTCATTTTGAAATAGGGACTATGGAATAGAGGTAATGGAAATCCAAAGAACTGTAGGCTTGGTTGCACGAGTGAGAAGAGTAATCGCTTATTGCATGGTGATGGGTTACAAGAACCATATGATTATTGAATCACATTATGCATGCGAAACTCATCTCACTAGAAAGACCACTATATCTCTATTTTCTTGAAATAGAGAGATAATGAGCTACAAAAGTGTTAAAATTAGTACACATAATTGTATGTGCACCAGTGACAACACATTCCAGAAAAGGATTCACACGCTTCATTAGAATTCACGGATATGATCCGGATTCAGATATATGTATTTGGTATAATACAAATCCGAATCTTTTGGAGTGATTCAAAATGAATAATAATGAAATACAAAACAAGCAACAAGTGTTGGGACTCTTTGATAAGATCAAATAGATATACACTTGAGTGAGTGTTTTGAGGTTATCTCAAATCTTAAGTTTAAAGCTTCACGTTGGACAAATCCTGAGATTCCACATGTAGATGGAATGAATGAAGGAACGAACAAACTTTGTTAGACATCGTTCGGTTCATGTTAAGCTAAATTGATCTTCTAATATATGTTTATAGTTGAATTTTGTAAATATCAGTATATATGCTGAATATAGTATCTTCTTAATCTGTTTCTAAGTTGTCATATGAGATATGTAGTGCAAGGAACACAAGTCTTAAACCTGTTAGGATTTGGGATGTCTAGCTTATGTCAAAATGTTTAATTTGATAAGCTAGATGGTAGATCCAAATTGTAAGTTTGTGAGATATCCTAATGATAGTCAAGGATATCGGTTGAATATTCAACTGAATATAGTGTGTATGACATACTGCCTCCTTAGAGGAATTGTTCATTCTAGAAGGGTTAAGTGGGAGGAAGGTTGAACTTAAATAAGTTCAAACACCATAAATTACAAAGGTTCTATTGGAAGAACATTTTCAGGCAGGATAATCTTTTGTAGGTTAGCTTAAGTATAGGTCTTGATATTTTATCACCAACCTGAGAGGTTGAATGCCTTGTCATTAAGAATGACAATGAGGTGTCAATTATATGATAATGACCTTATGACCTATACTAAAGCTATGAGTTATGACTCGGAGAAATGGCATAGTACCATGAAATCCGATATAGATTCTATGTACATCAACCAAGTACGAACTATGGTTGAGGACCTAAAGGTGTCATAACCGGAAGGGTACAAGTGAGTCTATAAAAGGGAGATTAGAGTGATTGGCTGGGTAAAGACCTATAAGTCCTTGCTTATTGTGAAAGGATTCAATCAAAGCAAAAAGATTGACTTTGATGAAAATAAAATAAAATTCACATGAATTAGTGCTCAAGTCTATTCGGATTTTGTTTGTGTTTGCGGCTAATAATGACTATAATATCTAATAATGGTCGAACGGTTGACCCTCCTCGATTGGAAACTTGAAGAGGATGTGTAGTTAACACAATTAGAGGGATTTGTTGCTATGAGTAGCAAATCTATGGTCTAATAGCCACGACAATCCATTTATGGATTGAAGCAAGCTTCTCAATGATCGAACATCTGTATTGATGAGACAATCAAATAGTTTGATTTTATCAAAGACAATGATGGATCATGGATCTACAAGAAGGTTAGTGGGAGCGTGATGACATTCCTAATAATGTATGTGGATGACATACTTATGATAATGAATGATGTATCGACGCTAAAATTAGTCAAAGTGTGGTTATCTAGCATATTCTCTATAAAGGACTTGGGAATGGCTTCCTATGATATAGGAATGAGAATTTATAGGATAAACCAAGTGTTGGGCTAAACCCAAAGTGTGTACATCATTTATATGCTAAGATGTTTAGCATAAATAACTCCAGGAAGTTACTTGAATTGTCAGGTCACGGAGTTACTTTCTCCAAGATAGTGTCTTTCTACGACATCTGAGGAGAAATGACGTATGAGTAAGATTTATTATGCTTCGGCAAAAGGATCTATCAAAATACCGGATGTACTGTACAAGACTTGATGATTGCTAACTCACTAGGCGAGATAAGCGAAAACCAGTCTAGTCCTTGAGAAGCGAGATAATAAGCTGGAAGAACGTCCTTAAATACTTTGGAAGGGTTAAGGACATCTTTCTTGATTATGGTGGGTCCAAAATGAAAATCGAGTGGTATAAACACTATGATTTTCTTAGGACAAAAGTGATAGGGAATCCATGTCAAGAATAAGTGTTAATTCTGAATGGATGAGCGGTTTGTTGCAAGAATTCCAAGCAGTTTAAGATAACTGATTCCGTAGTGGAAGCACTATATGTATATAGCTAGAAGTGAAGCTGTAAAGGAGGTTCTTTGGATAGCGAAACCTGTTTTCGCTGGTTAGACATGGTTTCTAGCATAGGATTTATATTGTTGTATCGATACAACATATGGTAGTAGCGCAGCCTATGGAACCTAGGTTTAATCAGGGATTCAAGATCCAAGTTGCGGCACTTTCATATGATATATGAGATCGTTGAAAGTAGAGATGTTTAAGTCAATATTGACTTGACACCCATAACAACATAGTAAAGACCATTAACTAAAACGTTATTTGAAAATCGCTTTGTTCTCTATTAGGAGAAGTTGTGTATGAGATACCAATGTGATTGGTTTTAGTACAAGTGGGAGATTGAAAGACGTGTGTCCTAAATCCAATCATGGATGATGAGTTAGGAGATACTTTGTTCAATCTGATTCAAGTTTGTTTACTTTAATAAAATGGTAATATGTTTTATAATGGGCTTTATCTATTTAAAGTGTTTAAATTAGATGATCCATAGTTTAGAGTAAAACTTTAATGGATTATGATGAGATCATGATAATGAGACCTTAAAGATGATAACTCTAAACTTAAATAGTTCCTGGTCGTAGGATAATTAATTGGTAGTTAATTAATCCGCAAAGATCGGTACATACTATGCTTGCTTCACTATGAAGGATGTCTGTTCTCATAGGCATTTGTGTGGTGACACTATAGCTAGTATGTAGGTGCTTATTAGGAATAAGTTCACTGAACATGACTCGATCAGTTGAACAACTAATGGAGTTCACTCATGTGTCAGTAGTTGTTCATATAGTGATGGTTGTACAAGTGTCCTTTGACTTGAGATCATCATAGTCATCTTGTGTACACTGAACTATACTTTGGTTTAGCTCTTAGTCTCAAGGGACAATAATTAGTGCTCTTCTGGGTATAGGAATTTGTGCATGAAGATAGTGAATGATCAATAAAGGATCTGCCCCTTCCAGTGAAGGAAGAGAATGTCCTATGTTATTCCATTTATGCTAGTTCAAGAATCTCTGGCCAGAGTGAATGAAATTAGAAAGAAGTTTCTAATTTGCATTAATTGGAACTAAGCATAGTGAATAGAAAATCATATGATTAAATTAGATAGGCTTGACACGAGATCCATGCCTTGTATTTAATCGGGACATTGCAGGGTAGAAGGAATTCATTGTACGGTAACTAGTCACTGAATAGGTTCTTGGTATTCTAAGCAGTGAATTCATATTATCCGGATAGTCGCGATATGCTGAGAAGTATCACTCACGATGTAGAATAAATATGATTAATTTATTAATCG
The DNA here is from genome assembly GCA_030848705.1 of Heracleum sosnowskyi. Classification (NCBI taxonomy): domain Eukaryota; kingdom Viridiplantae; phylum Streptophyta; class Magnoliopsida; order Apiales; family Apiaceae; genus Heracleum; species Heracleum sosnowskyi. The sequence goes on along the minus strand of CM061241.1, from coordinate 70,257,539 downwards.
TATTTAATGAATTAGAAGAATTCATATAAATAATAATAAAATAGTTTTATTATTATTTATTTCTACTACCGGCTTAATATTGAGCCTACAGGGTCACACCATAAAAGAGAATGATTTGATGGTGAAGGAATTAATTAATAATGGCTAGTCATTATTTATTTATGAAATAAATATTTGATTAGCATTTTTTATAATCAATTAAATATGATTTAATTCATTATAAATTAAATAAGAAGAGTTCTTAATATTATTAATTAAGAATTTAATTTAAGAAATTAAATTAAGTGAGAGAATTATTTTCTAAAGAATTTAGAAAAAGAATTAATGATTAAAAGAGTTTTAATTATTAATTAATTGATTAATGAGATTAATTAATTAAAGGGTTAATAATAATAATATTTTATAGGACAAATATTCAGCTGAATATTTTGCCTATAAATAAACTATTATAAACCCTATTGCCTCAAACCCTAATAATTTTATAAGAAAAAGAAAAATGGAGGCAACCCATAATTCTCTCTCATCCGTTTTCTCTCTCTGTCGAATCACCTTCGCTTGGTGGATACTTGTGGAGTGCTTCACACTTGAGGAGCAGCTGCTAGAGCCTCTCTACATCATCCATGGATCGCTTTTAAAGGTTAGTAATCGATCCTATATTTTATCCATGAATCATCTATGTAATATTGGGTTTTATATGTATAAATTGTTATTCATGCTTCCGCGTATGCAATAAAACCCTACACAAAGGACTTAGTAGTTGTACAAACACTCTTAGGACTGAGGGAAGGGAGTGAAGCTCTTGTGAGTGAGAGGCTGACTTGCAACCAGGCAAAAGGAGAGGGTGAGAATGAGGGGCAAGCTATTTCTTCCAGCTTGGAAAAAGGAGAGCTAGAGAGTACCACCTTAGTAGGTGAAGTTGAGGGTGTGAGAGATGTGAGCCAGGGGGACCCCCCTGATGAAAGAAAAGAGAGATAATGAGAGAAAAACAGGTACAGGAGATATAAGGATGGAAGTCACAACCATTGCTAGTGAGTCAATGAATGTCAGTGATGCTGAAAGGGAAAGGAAATTACAATTGGAATACAAACAACTACTTAGCCAAATTTATCTGGATGCTAAGACATTTACTCATCCTGAACCAGTCTATCAAGTTTTGGCTGGGCAGGGCAATGTGGAGGCAAAGAGAATGTTGAACTTGGTACACACCACTGAGTCAATGTTAAGAGCCAAAGATGCAATCACCAACTTGCCTCCAGAATCTGGTGAAGATTTTGAGTATGAAGGTGAAAACAGTGAAGGTGAAGAAAGTGGTGAAGACATGGGTTCAGATGTTGGTGAAGGAGGAGATGCATGCCCTTCCACCTTAGAAGGCACTCCTGATTGGCTATTCTCATAAATTTTCACACAAAAGGATGTCAACATGGAGCTTCTCAAGCAATATCAATAAGCATTCACTGAACATCAGTCGACCACTCCTACTAAGAAAATCATTATTTCTAAGTTCACGGCCTCTCTCCATCTATAAAGTATGCAATTCCTTCAACATAGAGCTCAAACAGAGGAGGTCAAAACAATGATAGGTTATGCAAAAGATGCCGTGGAAAGGAGAATTGACACAGTGTTTCCACTTCACATTATCAATCCATAAAGATGAAACTCCAAAAATATGACAATCTGACTCAATCTGTGGAGACACTCACTAAGAAGATGGACAAGGTTGAACAACAAATGGATACTTTTCTTGAAATTCAACAGGTGTCATTCAAACCTTTGATGATAACAAAAAGGGGGAGAATATATCAGTGGTCTCTGAACTAGCAATAACTACAACTCAACAAATGTCACAAGTTGAGGGGGAGCTTACAATTATACCTAGGTCATCTACTGTGGGGGAGCAACCAATGTCACCTCAAATAATTGAAAATCCAAGTGAGTATGAGTTCAAGAAGCTGCCACTACCTCTTCCAACGATCAGTCCTAATGACTTTGATTTTTCTGGCTTGAGTGAAGAAGAAATGAAAGCCAATCAAGCAGAAGTTGCACAATCTCTTGAAGCTATAAAGACAAGGAATTTGAATTCTGAAAGACTTATTTTGGAATCACTCTCCAAGTCTTTAAGCTCTACAACAAAGGCTTCAAGCTCAACTCCAACTTCATTACCAGTATCCTCAGAACCAATGCCTATCCACGCCATAATTCTGATGGTACTCACACCTGAAGTCATTTGTCCTGAAAGACTTTTTGATGATGAAGCCTCTTTTTACAAGGAATATGAGCCTATTCTAGGTGGTAGGACGTGTTCTCCAACAAAACATCATGGCAAGAACAAACTAGAATTGGATTATCCACTTACTAAGCCTGATAAGAACAAGGTGATGGGAAAGATCATCAAAGAGCTAAAGGAGGATACTAATGTGAAGAGAAGGGAAGGAATGGCAGTAATCTACAACAATGGAAAGGCTCTGTACTTGACAATTAGCCATCCAAGATTTATAGAGGCCAAGTGAGAAGAAACCTCAAGACTATTGAGGGAAGCTCATCCTAACTCTTTTGAACATCCATATGAGACCTCTCTTGAAAGGCAAACAAGACTAGCTCAAGAGCTATGGGATGAGTTAGAAGATGAAACAAAAGAGGCTGTAGAAGAAGAGACCTATGTTTCACAAAAGAAGAAAATGGGAGGAGGAGTCAAAACAGTTCCCAAAAGGAAGCCTGTGAGACAACTGAAAAGAAAAGCTAAAAGACCTGTCTCCCCTAAAATTTCTGCAAAAGAAGAAGTTGAGAAGAGAACTAAAGGCATATTTATCTCTCTTGCTGATATTATTCAACCAACAATTCATCCTGACGCCAATTTCCATGAGACCCCAGTGGAACCTAAAGATGAGCCCATTGAATTTGAAAACATGGTGTTTCCTAAGATCATCCTAGAAGCTGAAAAGAAAAAGAGGGCACCAAGGGAGAAAATTCTCAAGGGACCAGTCAAAATCCACTTCGTACCTCAGATTGTCAAGCAAGTTGAAAATAAAGATGACTACTTATATCAAGCTGACATTCAAGAGTACAATGAATTGGATCTCTTTTTGGATGATAGAACAGAAGTCGGGGGCATTGATAGATATTAACATCTACCAGAAAGACTTGTGTTTGTCTACAAGGGTGGTGTAGAAAGAACCTGGCCATTGCGAAGAATCCTAGGAGAAGGATACCAAACCCTAATCAAGGTATTCTCAAGCATTAAAAGATCTACAGGATTCTCCAAAACTGCAAAGGGTGAGGTACTAAGGAGAATTGAGGAAATAAGGGCTAGTTAGAACTCACCTGAGATTCTGCCCAAGAAATTGAAGATCCCATACAATGGACAGAAGATTCATCTCCAACCTTTTTGGATGATGGAATTCAGGGATGAAGATGGCTGTAGAAGGTTTTTCAGACTGGAGGACCAACTATATAAGGCTAGCACTAAATACCTTAGATGGTTGTAATCTAAGCTAAATCCTAAGGTAATTGAGGAAGACAACTTCTACAGGAAGAGGAGCACAGGCTCAGGCTAGAGGAGCACAACTCTTTGTAAAGTTTTTTTCAACTCACTTTATGTTTTATTTGTACAAATGTGTAGCTTAATACAACTTTTGTATTTCTTTAACATGTGTAAAATTCTTAAGGAGTGTTTTGTTATCATCAAGCCTTGAATTTATGTCTGATCATTCAACCAGACATAAATTGGGGGAAATTGTTAGGAATTATGTTGATTCTTGATGTTAACCAAAATGACTCTGTAAAACTTGTTTAAGTCCTTGTAGCTGTCAACGAATATCATGTGTTTACAGTATCTGTTATCATGTAGCTTATCAACAAATAAGTGTCTATGTAACATGTTCACTTTTTTTTCTATTTAGCAGTTGATAGTATAGTAGTTAGGATTGAATAAGTCATGTTGACTATCAATGGATATTCAAAATAAGTTGGCCAATTGTAAATATTCTATGCCTTGTAATTTTGTATAAGTGAAGATGTCATCAACTGATAATATTCAGTCTTCAACAGATATGACTTTACTCCAGATTGCCCTACATCAACAGATGTCAGATAAGCCAACAACAGATATGTGATAACTTATCAACGGATAAGGACCTAATCACATCAATGGATACAACACCAATAATTATCCGTTGACAATGTGAAAGTGACAGGTCTGACAGATCACATGGGTTGATAGAGCAAAAAGAACATGGAAACCAACAATTTGGGGAACCCTGAAGAAAAGGAAGCATTCTATTTTCATCTGGTCAATAGAGATGATTGAAGAAGGACATACAGCTAAAAGGCAAATCATTTCAAGGACCATTGGACTAAGAGTGGAAAAACAAGCTTCTGGACTTTATCTATTGTATAATTTAAGTAGTTCAGTAGGCTTTTAAACTTGGGATATATAACCAAGTGTAGCAATATTTTCGAGGTTAAGAAATCAGTCAGTTTTCTAGGGCTCAAGCAAATTATCTTTTGTAATTGCTGAAGCAAAAACATTGTAATTGCAGCTATGTGTTTTGTTCAAAAACATCATAGAGATTTCTTCAAATAAAAATCTCTCATGTGGAACAATCAATCCACCTGAATTTTTAATTCTTGTGTTTTATTTTCTGCAATTTTAATTTCTGTTCTTAAATATCTTTTGTCTGCAAAGAATTGGTAATTTCAAACGGATTATATTCAACCCCACCTTCTACAATATTCTATAATTATATTGTTTGAGAATAACAACATATGATAGAATGAGAATTATTTTGGGCTTTTAGAATAAATCACTATATACAAAATGTACACTACAAAAAGATATTAAATAGACGTACCTATATGTATAATGGATTATAAAAAATTTTGGGCCCCTAATCTCGATGGGCCTAGTTCCACCTATTTTAGTGTTACTAGAAGTTTCTAGATTTAGTTGTGAAATCCTATAAATATCCCAAAACTACCAGTCCAATATTGTAAAAAAATTTATTCTTAATTGGTTTTGAGCTTTTCAGGCGTCTGTTCATCTCTATTCGAAAGGTATTTTAGCTTTAATATATGTAATTTTTAATTTGATTGTATTTTTTATTTGAGGAGTCTAGTAGACATTCAGTAATAAGGTTTGTTAATTTTTTATTGCATGATATGTCCGGATCTACATAAATCATTTTATAAACATACAAAAATATGTTCATCGTTGATAATTAAACTATTTTCAGACAAGCTTACCGATTTTTCTATTTATGTGTATTGACAGGCGTGTCTAGGATGATACAAATTATTTAACTGAGCGTTTATGTCAATTTATAGATATACATAGACGGTGGTGGGTGGTTGATGCACAACTTAACAAAGAAAATGAGTATCGGGAAACAGAATACTAATTTTCGACCCATAATGATAAAACAATTTGAGTAAAGGTAAGTATCATTCTCTCTCTCTCTCAATGTGTGTGTGTGTGTGTGTGTTTTTAACAATGTTCGATGAAAATGTCCGCATAATACTTATCTTTCCCACTCATGTCAGATGTGCATTTACATATCTAAAGTTTATCAAGAAAATTTTATGTTAGAAACTTATGGATATATCAAGGGATTATTCATGATTCATCATACTATTCAGGTAAGTAGAGAATATATTCCTTCTTGTAAAGCATAATGTAACATAAGATGTAACAGAGATAACTACAACTCAACAAAGGACAAGACAGACAATAATATTAACAGAAGCACATGAATCCAGAAGTAAAGAAGAAAAGGTAAACTCAAAAAGTCAAAATATGGTATGTATTCTTGAAGTCCGTAAACAGGTCACGGAAAGAAGTTCATTAATATGTTCAAACCTCTGTGACAAATAAAGAAACAAGACTTTCAAGACTACAGAAGTATCTGAATGATTAAGAGTTAGTACCATAGGATTCCAGTGATTTAATTTAAGCAACCAGAACGACAAAGGACTTATCAACAGCATTGAATTGAAGACATGGAAGTATTGATCGAGTGTTAGTCATCTGTGAACCAGACCAGTTGCATCAGTTGTCAGCACCTAAAAGATCAAGATTTTTATCGTCTCGGAAGAAGTTGATTTAAGTATAAATCTGAAACATCCTGAAAATCAAAAGAATATTACAAGGTATGTTTAGGTTTAAATGGAAGTACAATATACTTGCTGTAAAAGGAGAGAATCTTCAGGGGTCAAACTGCATAAGGAAAACATTCGATAGTTTTCTTTTAAGAAAAACTATCGAAATTGATCAAGTGGATTTGGATGAAAAACCATCGAAGAAGTAATTCTTCATTCGATAGATTTTATTTAAAATCTATCGAAGGAAGAATTAATTAATTCCTTCGATAGTTTTTAAAAGAAGGAGTAGGTGAAACTTGTATCACTTTGTCAGGTTGATTGAGAAATTGGAAGGCCATGATTGATTTGATTTTGGTTCGATAGTTTTTCAAACACAAGACTACAAATAAAAGAATGAAGATAATGTTCTTCTTCAGTTGGTTGTTGGCAGATCAAATAGACAGAAGAAGTTAAGAGCTCAAGAACATTGATAACAGAAAATTTATAGTGCCTTAATTTCTATAGTTTGTATTGATTACGATAACCTGAACTCATTGAAGCTAATCTATGGATTAGATTTGTAGCACCCCTCGCGGTTTATATTTATAAAACGATATATTCCCCGACTCGTGTTTTGATTTGGTGCATTTGATTTCGTATTAGAACTGAAAGAATTATCCGCGAACGAAATTAAATAATTTGTGAGTATCGTATTCACCCCCCCCCCTTCTACGATACTTTGGACCTAACAATTGGTATCAAAGCTTCTTGATTGACGTACAAATCAGATCCGGTTAATGAGACCAAAATCAAACAAGGCTTGAAAAATTGAAGCAAATTTTTTTAACTTTCAAATTTTTTCATTTAATTGGAATTTCTTGAATTTTAAACAATTTGAAATTTTCAGAAACCATGAGTGCTCCAAAGACAACTGTTGGTATTAAAGTCCTTCCCTTCACTAGAGATGATTTCGGTTTGTGGAAGATGAAGATGTTGTTATTTATCAAGACATCTAATCTGTTGTATATTGGCATATTAAAGAACGGACCGTTTGTACCAATGAAACCAATTGGTGAATCATCATCTCCTGATGGTACCAGAATTCCTCAAGGCTCAACCCCAAAGGATTTATCTGAGTACACAAATACAAACAAAGAATTGATTCGATTGGATACAGGTTTGATGCTGATATTGACAGACTCCGCAGACAACGAAATGAGCTATCAGTTAATGAACTGTGTGAGCGGGAAACAAATGTAGGATACCATAAACTTGATAATGGAAGGAACTGAAGACGTGCAGGAAAACAGATTGGACATCCTGACTTCTCAATATGAATCATTTAGGTCACTTCCTGAAGAAAGTATAACTCGGGTCTTTGAGAAGTATACTAAGCTGAATATAACGGCTCTTATCAAGAAGAACCATCTTCCAGGGGTGCCTACTATTCTCACTGAATATCTAAGAACGGTACCCCTACCACTTCTACCCCCAGGGGAACAGGTAAATGAAGGTAATATTCCTGAACCTGTTGTGGCTCTACAACCTGAACCTATGGATGTTGATCCAGCGCCCTCAGCGGCCATTCCTGACCAAGAGGTTGAAAACCCACAATCTCTAACCACGGTCATAGAGCCTTTGGACGAGCCAAATGAAACCATAAACGAACCTCCTACCCCTACTATACCAAACATTCAAACATCCTTGAGTGTAGAGGGAGATAGTGCCTTAGCAACAGCACATAAGGAGATACGCCCTTCAACAACAGCTCTGCCTTCCTCAAAAAGGAGAAGAATAGAAACCGAGGCAACTGTTGAAACTTCATTTCAATCATCCAAGGAGCCCTTCACTGATTTTTATGATGCTGATCAATCAATTAAGGAAGAATTGACGGAAGCAACTGGTGTTCCGACCATATTACGGTCAGGATCACTGGTTGAAGGTTCTGAATTGAACCAAGAGTCTTCGCAGAAGTCGAGAGAAGGTTTTGACCTAAATGCACAATTTCAAGGGTCATTATCTAGCTCCCCAGATGGAACATATCTGGATCCTGCGGGTACAGGGTCTGACGTAGGTGCAGATCGGCAACTCGGTGACAATGAATCAATTTTAATTGAGGAGTTAACTGAGGAAAAGTCTTCACAGACTTTAGAGGAAGTTTCAGGATCTCTGCTATTAATAGAGCCTGATTCTAGCCTCCTATAGATTCAAACTCTAGATCCTTCAAAGGATACATCATCTACGGATGATCAGCAACTTGGTATTTCCAAGGACGGGACTTGCGAAGCCCCATTGCACCACCGGTGACCTCCTTAAGGATGGCTACGGTGATTTTAGATGCAGGTACAACTAGCAAGAAGGGAATGAGTGAAACAAAAACATTATCACCTAGCCTGAGTGGGAAAGAAAAAATGAGTGATACACCAACAGAAACGTTGAGTGAACACCTAGAGCCAAATGTGAGGAGTGACACCCAAACCCTAACAAACATTGATGATTTGCTAATGCCTACAGACAGAGAGCTACATGTTCAATCCACTCTCAAGGAGATGACAGTTCACGATCGTCAAGGAAATCCATTATTCAAAGTCCCACTGAGACCTTCCTTTGACCAAGGGATCTCCTCCGGTCCAGTTTATGCTTCTTTAACGACTATTCAAGAGAAGATTGACTTGGCTGCAGCTGATTCCAGAAGAACCTACAGGGTCTTAGGAAGTGCATCTGGCACTATAACAGGTACTAAACATGCAGTGGACTCCCTGAAGAAGGAAGCTATTGAGGAACTGATCGAATTGAGAGCAGACGTCAAGGAACTAAGAGATGGTTTTGTGAATGAAGTGCATGTCTTGCAACAAGGACAAGAAGCTTTAATTGAAGACGTTCTGGTTATCCGGGATGGTCAAGCAAGGGTAAAGGATGCAATGAATACGCTGTCAAGAGTGGAGTCTCGCCTCAACAAGAGATTGGATAGAATCGAGCAGACTACCAACTCAAGACTAAATGACATTGACCTAAAGATTGCTTCTGTGCAGGAAATGAACAAAGACATTTATTTATTCATGGAGAACCAAACATATAGTTTTTCATGGACGGCCATGATTGATTTGATTTTGGTTCGATAGTTTTTCAAACACAAGACTACAAATACGAGAGTGAAGACAGTGTTCTTCTTCAGTTGGTTGTTGGCAGATCAAATAGACAGAAGAAGTTAAGCGCTCAAGAACATTGATAACAGAAAATTTATAGTGCCTTAATTTCTATAGTTTGTATTGATTACGATAACCTGAACTCATTGAAGCTAATCTACGGATTAGATTTGTAGCACCCCTCGCAGTTTATATTTATAAAACGATATATTCCCCGACTCGTGTTTTTATTTGGTGCATTTATTTTCGTATTAGAACTGAAAGAATTATCCGCGAACGAAATTAAATAATTTGTGAGTATCGTATTCAACCCCCCCCCCCCTTCTACGATACTTTGGACCTAACACTTCTACATTATTCCTACAATTTTAAGATATGATTTTTTTTTGTTTCTATTCTTTCGACCCAACATATTGAAATTATTGCCATGCACTTGGCCAAAGAAACACTACTGCCTTCCACATATACACATATGTTACGATACATAAATATATGTGAAAGGAATGAAAATATGTGATTATAATGTTGTATAAATTTAAATGATAATCAAATATTTTTTTTGGATTGTGTATGTATGCTTATGAAATTATCTTCGATACATAATACTTCTTTTTATTCTTTGGTGTACACTTAGTCAATTACAATTTGTGATTGTAATTATATGTTAGTTATGGAGCTTCATTGTAGTTTAATTGTAATAGCTTAACTTTTTTTTGTGTGTAAATACATGCATTGTTTGTGCAGCCCGTCCATTTAATCAACATGGTTGTTGTGGCATGTAATATTGGGTTGGTTGCCGCTTTAATCATCATTACAGTGGACGGCTCAGGTTATATATTAGATGCAACATATTCTATAATGAACTTCCAATATCTTTTCGGTCCTTCTGAAAACCTGAACAGGTTTGAAGCTTTTGGAATATACTGAAGATGTCTAAGCATCGGGTTTCGAGATGACAACAGTGTGTTTTGCCCTGTTCACAATTATCAACCGTATTAAAATATAGTTGATTATGGTTTGACTAGACAAACTGACTACGATGGCTAACTCAATAAGGAAATTTGCTCGGTTCCAGGAATTTTTTTCCTGCTAACAAGTTTATGATTAATGTATGAATTGTTGCCCTATTGTATAAAGAATACTTATCAATTAAAGTTTTATTTAAAATTCATGGCACACATATCCGTGCACTCTCTTTTTCAGATGTACATCGTTATTGAGATATATTGATAATACTTGACACCAAACATATGAATTTCTTTTTATAAAATTTATATAAGGTCAAATATATAGTATATTACCGATTTTTTTACTCATACTTTTGGTGGAGATTTCCTTTGCATTTGTGAAATATATTGACATCTCGCTCGCTAATAAATTTTTGCAAAGTGTTCCTTTCCATAAATTCAAAATTATTAACAAAGTATATATATATATATATATATATATATATATATATATATATATATATATATATATATATATGCCAAGGTTCAAGAGAGAACCCCCTTAAAAAGAGAACAAGAGAACACCTTTTTTTAAAAAAATCTTTTATAAAATCTTTTATGATTTGTAAAATTTATAACAAATTAAAAAAATTAGATTTTTATCTAATTCTTTTTCCGCAAAATCCTATAAATATCCTAGTATTTAATTATGCTTTTATATTATTTGGATATACCCCAACTTGGTATCAAAACCACGTTTTTATTTAAAATGAATAATTTAGAGAAAATCCTGAGGAAAACTCTGAGGAAACTCAGAATAATTTTGAAATCAAATTTATGAAAATGAAAAAGGTTTTCAAGGTAGTTTTTTAGTAAAACAAGAAATTCTTTCTAAAATCAGGAAAACAAAACTTGATTTGAAAAAAGAGAAAATATTTAACATTCCGATGTTAAATTTCTTAAAAAGATTTTTTTTTTATTTTGTTAAAACAAAATAAATGCATATAGATATTAAAGATACTAAAGGTTCAGTGTTCCTACCCCTTATCACTAAGGATAAGATCAACAGAAACCTACAAAAAATTGACTCTAAGATTAGAGCAACTATTAATGTAGTTCACTTAGGAGCCATACAAATTTTGTTAAAGGCAGAATTTAAGGAAGGCATAGATTCACCTATTAAGATGGCCTTAATAGACAACAGAATCAATGACCGAAGTGATTGTATTTTGGGTGCAGCTAGAGGAAATTTAGCTTACCAAAAATTTATGTTCACAGTCTACCCTAAATATGCATTTAGTAAAGACACTAAGAACATAGATCAAGTATTATCTTTTGTACATCAATTCGAAAGAGAGAATTTGATGAATCCAGGAGATAAAATCTTTAGCATAACCTATTTAGTAGCTTATGCATCAACCAATAGTCATCATAGTATCGACTATAGGAAGGAAGAAAACATAGAGTTAGAAGATGTTTTCTCAGAAATAGGATCGGTTGAAGAAAAACAATTTTCTGAAATAAGACCCTTAGATAATTCTTGGGCAATTGATATTGCTAAAGATAAACCTTTACTAGGACAACAACCTAGAATGAGTTTCAGAAGAAACAGTCTAGAAATTGGTGAGACATCTGATAGCAACTTGCTAAAAAGCGTCTCTAGAAAAGTTGATAATCTATGTCAGAGATTAGAACTTTTATAAATATGACTACCCCTTTTATGATATAGCCATACATCTATAAGAAAGGAAAAATCCTTAATATCAAGAAATTGAATGAAGGATCAGATAGTCAGCAAAGAAAGTATATCTTTAGTGGATATACCGGAAATCAGAGTCTTACAACTCTTATTTCTTCTACTAATAATCTTAACCAGATTATAGGTAGAATTTTACTAGGATGTTATAAACTATTGAGTTATTTTGGACTCAGTAAAGATCCCAGTGAAGAATTGTCTAAAACAAAGAGTGTTTATGACAAATTCTCCACTCTTTTAGAAGGGAGAGATAACCAGAAATTAGAAGACCTAAGAACTCTTTTAATTAAGAACATTGAGAAAATCGATAGAATAGAAGAAAAGATTAACCATCTTGAAAAAATTCCTATCGACAAAAATGAAGTTTTAGACTTCACTTCTAAATTAAATGAAATCGAAGAATATCTTAAGAAAATCGTAGGATGAGTCTTAAAGAATTCCAAGATATTATTAAGCCACAGATAGAAGAAATTCTTAAGTTGCTTAAAGAACAACGTGCTAACAATGTTATTGAAGCCGTCGATGCAAAGATAATTACTGAATTGAAAGCAACAATTCACGATTGTCCATGCAATAAAGAAATTCTTGAAGCCATCAATAAACAATCGAAGACTCCAGAAAATAAACAACTTGTTCCATCAACAGAACAAGGAAGCAAAGATAGAGGTAAAAACCGATATCGATATAGTTATCCTAACTACGATGTAGGTAACGAAGAACTCGGAACTGGAAAGAATCCGAACAGTATGACTTGGCCATTTAGTTCACCATCAATAAAGAAGGCATGAACTATATGCAAGGCATAGAAAAATTCTTTTGGAAAGTACTTGAGTCAGAAATTCAAGACGACCAACATGAAGAGCAATTTGCGAAAGTATTAGATCTACTGGGATTAGAAGACGACGAGCTTGCTAATCAAAAAGTAGCTGATAAATTAGAATTACAATCCTTATTTGGCTTTAATTCTACCAATTATTTAAATGTCATTGAAGAATTTAGCTCACCTGAGTCAGTTTCTCAAGAAGAAGACTCATCAGAAGAAGAGTTAGTTCAACAAACATTCAGGATGAATAAAAAAGAAGAAGATGTTTATCAGAATCAGGATGAAAATCCATTTGCAGCATCAACTTCGGGTTCAAAAAGACCAGTAGACAGAAGAAAAGGTAACTTTTACCCACCTACTACTGAGTTTAAAACGAATCAAAGTTTATTTGGTTCTAATGTACTAAATATCGATTGTGAATCAGGCAGAAAAACATTAATCGATAGTTGGGAAAAGGAGATTACTTTAATAATTCAAACTAATCCTATATCTTATGATGACGCTAATACAATTTTGTTACTAGTTGATCATAAAACAGCAGGAGTTGTTAACAGATTTATTAAAGATGTAAATTGGAATCTCGACATGTTTGAACCAATAGAAGCCTTTAATAAAATTGTAGATGTTATCTATACCATGTTTTTAGGGGTTGATTATATCAATGCTAAAGAACAGGAAAAAGATAAGATCAAGCAGAATGCTAAGTTAGCACTTAATAAAATGCAATTGTGTGATATATGCCTCATTGACAAATTCTTTTGTATATATGAAATGCATGTGATTAACACATGAGACCAAAATCAGTATCATGTATATGTCGAAGATTACATTCGCAAGATACCATTGGTAGGTGAGAAAGCCATGACTAAGTTTTTGCAGGAAAAAACAATCTTGACACAACATAGTTTAGCTTTTGCTCAACGAATCGTCAAGAATGAAATCCTTAGCTATTGTGATTTCAGTCGGACGCAGAAGAAATTAAAGAAGTTTAGCAAAAGGTGTTGTGCTAAGCTTTCAGAAGAATCTTATAATTTTGGTTGTAATCCTAATTTTGACAAAAAATATAAGAAGAAAAAGAAATACTCTAAGAAGAGTATATCTTCAAAATACAAATTTACCAGGAAGAAGAAACCCTTTAGACCAGGTAAGTATGTAAGGAAAAAATCTTTTAAGAAATCGTCTAACGATAAACAAATTTTTTGCCCAAAAGGAAAGAAAAACTGCAAGTGTTGGATCTGCAACGAAGAAGAACATTATGCAAATGAATGCCCTAATAGAAAGAAGCATGATGACAAAGTCAAAATGCTTGAACAAATTCGTTATTTGGGTTATGATCCTATTGAAGACCCATATGAAGAAGAACAAAAAATCTATACTATTGAAGAAATAGAACCCGAGACTGAAGAATCGGAATCCAATGAATCATCTTCTTCAGATTAAAGAAATTGGAGAATTAGTAATGACAAATATTACTAACCCTAATTCTATTTACATATCTGGAAAATTGAAATTTGCAGGATGTAAACAAATAGAATTACATTGTTACATAGATACAGGCGCAAGCTTATGTGTTGCAAGCAAGTACGTTATCCCAGAAGAACATTGGGTTAATACAGAAAGACCTATACATGTAAAAATTTCAAATGGAAGCACCATTTCAATTAGTAAGGTATGTAAAAACCTTAATGTTTTGATAGCAGGAGAAATATTTCATATTCCAATTGTTTATCAACAAGAATCTGATATTGATTTCATATTAGGCAATAATTTTTGTCAGCTATTTGAACCATTTACTCAGTTTACAAAAATGATTATACTAACTCTTTCAGGAAAAGAAGTATATATCAGTAAGGTAACTACAGCTTACAGAGTTGGAGTCAAAGGTTTCCTTGAATCTATGAAAAAGAAATCAAAGGTTCAAAAACCAGATGCTATCAATATTAGTTCTAATAAAATTCACTTTTTAGAACGGGGGAAGGATAGTATTAAAAAATATAAAGAATCGAATTTTATTATACAAAATTTAGTTCTTGAAATAGAAAAGAAATCTATAATTGAAAAATTATTAGATTCAGTATGCTCAGAAAATCCCTTAGATCCTGAAAAGACTAAGAATTGGATGAAAGCAACAATCAAGCTCAAAGATCCCAAAACTGTAATAAAGGTAAAACCTATGAAATACTTCCCACAGGACCGAGAAGAATTTGGTAAACAGATTCAAGAGCTCCTGGATATGAAGATCATCATACCCAGTAAATCACCACATATGTCTCCGGCATTTTTAGTTGAAAATGAAGCAGAACGAAGACGTGGAAAGAAAAGAATGGTAGTCAACTACAAGTCCATTAATTATGCGACAATCGGTGACAACCATAACCTACCCAACAAGGATGAACTTCTCACCCTTATTCGAGGTAAGAAAATGTTTAGTTCATTAGACTGCAAATCTGGATTCTGGCAGGTACTGTTAGATAAAGAATCACAGCTATTGACAGCATTCACATGTCCCAAAGGACATTATCAATGGATCGTTGTTCCTTTTGGATTAAAGCAAGCACCTTCCATATTTCAAAGACATATGCAAAATGCATTTAGATCCTTTGAGAAAATCTGTTGTGTATATGTAGATGATATTCTTATCTTTAGTGATAATGAGCAGGATCATCTCAGACACCTAGCAACAATTTTGAAGAAATGCCAGCAACTTGGAATCATTTTATCCAAGAAGAAAGCTCAACTCTTCAAGACAAAGATTAATTTCTTGGGATTAGAAATTGATCAAGGAACTCATTGTCCTCAACCACATATCTTAGAACATATTCATAAGTTCCCAAATAAACTTGAAGACAAAAAACAGTTACAAAGGTTTTTAGGAATATTAACTTATGCATCTGATTATATTCCAAAACTTGCAGCTTTACGTGCACCATTGCAGGCTAAGCTAAAAAAGGATATACCATGGAAATGGGAAGATTCAGACTCCAGCTATATCAGCAAAGTCAAGAAGAATCTAAAGAGTTTTCCAAAACTCTATCATCCTCAGCCAGAGGATAAGCTTATCATTGAGACTGACGCTTCAGTAGAATACTGGGGAGGAGTTCTCAAGGCAGTAAATTCTGATCAAGAATTGATATGCAGATATACTTCTGGTAGCTTTAAAAACGCTGAAAGGAATTATCACTCCAATGAAAAAGAGTACCTTGTAGTAATTAGAGTTATCAATAAGTTTTCTATTTATCTTACTCCCATTAAATTTTTAGTAAGAACTGACAATAGAAACTTTACTTATTTCTTGCGAATTAAGCTTGCAGGAGATAACAAACAAGGACGCCTGGTGTGGTGGCAACAATGGCTTTCCAGATATTCTTTTGATGTAGAGCACATTGAAGGAACAAAAAATTGTCTAGCAGATTTTTTGACTAGAGAATTTAATACTAACCAATAAAATTTTTGCTATTCAAATTTTATCATGGACAGGTATTCAGAGGATTACTCCAGAACTCCTATAAATAGAGACGTTCGGCTATGGTATTCATCACACCAAAACCTCAAAACACCTCTATTACACACACGATTCTCCCAAAAGAATCAAAGGCATTTGGACTAAATATAAATCTCTTTATTTGAGACCCTTCCATCAGAATGGAAGAGAATATAGAAATGTTGCGATTAAAGGAGAGCATTCTTCTTAAGGAACTCGAGCTTGTCAGAACTAAGCTTGATTATGTAAGTCTTTTGAAGACTAAACATCAAAAGGTTATTTGTTCACCTTTCTCTTCACAGAGCGAAGAACAAGCTATTCCAGAGCAAACGACTCCTGGTAAAGAAACAACAAATCCGTTGAACGCTGTGAATTTGCAAAAAATTCAGACTGAGGTTCAGACCTCACTAACGTTAGTTCAACCCCATGATTTAAATCTAAGGCCTAACGGGGGGAATTCAAATCCCACAAAAATCATCAGAACAATCTTTTGTAAAACCTTCTGGTACAACTTCCAAAATTACTATGTTGTTTATAATGGTCCCAATCCAGGAATCTACAACAACCGGGCAATTGCAAATCTTGCAGTTTCAGGAATTTCAGGGGTCTCACACAAGAAATTCAAAGAATTTCAAGAAGCCAGAGTATCTGCTGATCTCTATACCACAGAAATGATGAAGCCGCCTCTTTGTCTTATCAATTCATAGAAGTAACTGAAAAAGACTGCCTCTTCACAAAAAGTGTTAGGAAAGGTAAAGGAAGAAAATCTAATCATAGATTTTAACGAAGATAGTGAAGAAACCATCTTCGACAGTTTCAGTTACTTCTATGAATTTGGAAGAACAGCTGCAAAACAAGAATTCGTGGAGCATAAGTTCTTCACCACGGATAAAGCAAACATAAGTTATTTCAACTTCTATCCTAATGCAAATGCTGAGATAATACATGAAACTTATGTTAATAGGTTAGTTAATCTAATTTACCCATCCAGTAATTTGCTAGAAATTGGCAGTTTTCCAAAGTCATTCAAGGAAGTAGTCAAAAATTTCAGAACAAAGTGCATCAAGAACCCCGCGAAGGAAATCTTCATTAAGGTTCAGTCATCACTACCATTCTGGGATGAAGACTACAACGACATGTTGGTAAAACCATTCCATTATGTTTAGTTGGGAATTGTCAAGGAAAGAAGCTATACACCAAGTGAATCAAAACCAGTCACCCTGGAAAAGAAAGACTTGAAGCAAATAGCCTTCCACAAATACGTAGCCATTCTAGAAAATATTCTCTGCATAAAAGAAAGCGATATGGTAAAGATAAATTACTCTACCACAAATTTCATCATGACTTCTAAAACTCACACTAATATGAGCCAAGAAGACAAAGAAACTTTAGTAGCATGCAAGAGACGCATGACTAAAAGCCAACAAATATTCGATGGCCACTACCCAGACTTTTGTAAAGTTAGTGCTCGAATAATAAAGAAGACAGGGACATATGAAAGATATCTTTGTCAATACTGTAAAGATAACATCCCTACCACTAAAGTAGATGAAAAAGCAGTGGATCAGGAATAAAGGTGGAAAAACATCTACTTTTAAGCATATGGCCGGCAAGGATAATGAATCTTATCTCTTCAGACGGAAGTGCATCAATAATGTGCAAACTACGCAGGCAATGACGTAGGATAATTTGTACAGATCCTCACTCCTTATTCTATAAAAGGACGAGTTAAATTTCAATTAAGGACATCAGTTGTCAAAGAGACAAACATAGAGTATTAACGTCCGAGTAATAAAAAATGTGTAAGTAGTCCCCTCATGGATTGTAAGTGTTATGAAGGGATTCATAATGAATCCATTGTAATATATGATAAGGAATAAAACGTTCTAGTTTGAATTCAAAATATATCTCATGTTTAGTGTCCGGTCTTAGACTCTGGAGTCCGCTTGGGTCACATGAAAGTACCGCTTTAGGCAGGAGGCCGTTTTAGGGAAATCGCCGACCATGGATTGAGCGACCACAAGGCAGAATAGCTTGGGAAGAAGAATTCAAACTGATGCTTTATTCAATATTATAATCACTATTGCAAATGGAGTTCATTAAAAGACGAATACCCGGTAATATCATTTACAATCTCTATCTTTATAAATTTATTCTGATTGATATATATATATATATATATATATATATATATATATATATTCATATATAATGATTGACAAGAATCATCAAAGTTCTCTGAGAACTTAATTTTATGACTAATACACAGTCGTGGTTTATTAATATAGAAGGTAATGTCATGATTTATATGAATAACCATCAATATCTAGAGCATCTATTACAGTTATCTAGGAAAGTTGTCTCTAACAAAGACAATAGAGCAATTAGAGCCCTTGTCTGGGATTTAGAAGAATTTAAAACTGAACAAGTTCGGTTTTATTATAAGTTCTCTATGCAGATACAAACAGAGATATCTTCTCTTAGAAGAATTCTCAGTTATGATCTTATTAGAAACCCTAATAGGATTAGACATAATGAATGATACGAGAAATTCGTATTTCATCAATCATCAGATGCCTAATAAATCATCTTTGATAGAACAATATGTTTTAACCCTGGTTTTTAACCCTAGGTTAATCAGCATGACTTTAGAGATAATGGTGGGCCAGGACTGGTTCTCTTGTTCTCTATTTAAGACTGTTCTCCCTAGAACGTTACTATATATATATATATATTGATGCCATTAGGTAAGTAATTGCGAATTCTAAAAAATGTATCCTTTATAAATAAAATACTTTGTTACCTATATACACACTTAAAAAAAATCTATGTGCTTGAGGATCTATAATATTTGATAATCCACGAATATATAGTTTTGTATAACTATATCACCTTTTTCGGTGACCAATAAGCTAATAGCCTTTTGTTTTCGTTTATATCAAGAGCCATTGTTTTACAAATAAAATGTATATACTTGTAAAGTAGAAAATATGATATAATTATTAAAATATTGTTTCATCGGAGGGATCTTCGAAAATTGACACTACATCATAAATTGTCTATTTCAAACCCCACATTTGTTGTTGTGGATTTTAAGATCATTGCACTCGAGTTTATTACAATAATTTTTCCAAACTGATATTGTGTTTATCATCTCTCTTCTATATATAATAGGAGAACAATGGGATAATTTAGGGGCATTTGAGCCAATAAACCCCACTACACCATAGATTGCATATTGCAACAACACAAATATATTGCCTTAAGGCCTATAATTGTTGCATTAGACTTAATTGCAACGAATGTCCAAAATTTCACCGTTGCATCCGTCCTTGTTGCAATAGAGCCATTTAGCAACGATTTCAGCTCCATATAGCAACGTTAAAAATCATTGCAATACAGGCATGTAGCAACATTTTATGGTCTTCAACAACATTTAAAAATCATTGCAGTAGCAAATGGTTGTAAAACAAGTCACTTTAAGGCAACAAATATTAGTCCAATTGCAATGAATTTATTAGACAAATTGCAACAATTTAAGCCCTTATTGCAATAATTTTATAGCAGTTTTAACATTATTTGCAACATCTTTTTGGCACAATTGCAACAATATTTAAAAATAAAATTGTGTGGTTCCATTTGAATATTAAATTAGCCAGGCATAAAAGCCACAAATCCAAGCAACACCAAACATCAATGTCATTTCATTAAAACTACTAATTACCAACAATTTAAAAGTAGCACCAACATCATCATAGAAACCATCCAAAAGGTAAATCAAGACAAAATGACAAAGTCTTGTCGCATACACTTAATTGGTTAACAAAACAACCAAGTAACATACACTTCAAAAAAACTTAAATTGACTCCACAACCCATGGTTTATACACATTACTTAGGTACTAAGACTCCACAACCCTTGTACTTCTGACCCCCACCCTGAAAACGCAGCACACAGTACTCTGAAACCTCTCATCTGCAAAGGTTTCTAGCTCCTTTAGATCATAGCTGATGTTTGTTACTGCATTATCATTGAACCTCTTTATAATATCACTAAGAAAAGCTTCCATATACGAGTTGGAGATATGCTCAAGTGCTCCACAACCAACTTTATACAAAGCATCAAGAGGCAAAATTTGCTGAGCAGTGGACAAAAGAGTGTCAAGGTAAATTATAACCTCACTTATGTATTCATTAGCATGCTGGGGCAAGTCATCATAAGTCCATTTCACATTGTCAGTAAGTACCATAAACTCGTCCAATTTGTTGTTTACCAAAGTTAGAAGAGCTAGATATGCTTTATCCCTTGAAGCTTTGAGAAGAATTTTGGCATTTAAACAACTTTTGGGGTTCTGGACAGCTCAGATTGGAATTCCACATTGTTGGGCTGCATTCTGAACAAAATAATCACAAGCTTTTTCAAGCATATTTGTGTTAGCAGCTATTTGCATTGCATGTGACACGCCAGTTGCATAAGAATACTCAATACAGCGGACAGGTGCATCGTGGGTTCCCAAAACATCCCCCCTCCGGATACACCATAGATTGCATATATTAATACATATGTATTTCATCGTACGAACACAAACATAAAAACTCAAGGGAACATCAGTAAGCAAATTCCTGTATAGGTAATATATCTCAATTATGTTTGGAAGTAAATACATGGATATGAATCACCTTTTTGTATAATGCCATGAGGTTGGCTTCTTAAAAAGGCAAATAACATGCCATAAGTACATAGAGGATTACACCGCAGGACCATAGATCTGCCTTGGCTCCATCATAACCTTTATTATTGATCACCTGGAACGTGGCAAGTCAAATTTATCAGAAACCAATGTTTAGGAAAAGAAAGTTTGACAATTGCACCAAGTTAATACTTTACCTCAGGAGCCACGTAGTTAGGAGTTCCACAGGTTGTGTGAAGTAATCCGTCTTCCTGGAAAAGAGCACAGAGAAGCAAAGTGAAGAAACGGGTTGTTGAGAACATAAAATCTATTAGATGGAGAAGGTTTTATGAGTTTTTAGACATATAAGGACAGAGATGAAGAGATGAACAACGCTTCCAGGCCTACCCCTTGAATGAGGACTGTTTTTTTAGATAAGTAGGCTGAGGTTGCACAACAATGGATGGATGTGTGGGACAAATGATGACATGTGTAAAAAATGTACACTTGCCAAAAGTAAAAGGAGGAAATTGCAGACAGGCCGAGGGAGACAAAAGTGCTATATAATAGTAAATGGAACTTTTGACAAGGTAAAAGGAGGATAAAAGACTATTTTTAATACAATATACTGAGCCATTGAGGTTCCTCTGTCGCTAGCATTGGCTTCCCCTGCGGCAGCCCAGAACACCAGCTCCAGAAGTAATGGTGCCGACCATGGAAGAAGACTTTGCACCCACAGTTCTGGCATAGATGGCTGAAGCTCCTGCTCCAGATCGAGTGAAATAGGCTCCATTTAATAATAAATCACCATCTGACCTCCAGTTCCAAGCTCTCCACTGGCCAGCATTAGTATCTAATTTATTTGTCACCTGGCACATAAATTTCATTAATACAATCCACCTATAGTAATTTTGCTTTAATTACATTATCAGTTAGGCCATATCTTTATCTCGTCTAATTTACAACGAAAATAAAAATCATCAAATGAATGGCAGAGGCAGAAGAATTACCTCCTTTACAAAAGGACTAACCGGGGCTAGGTATCTGTTGTCTTGGCTGTTGATGGTGGGGTCTGCACTTCCACCAATTGCATACATCTCCCAGTGAGTGTAGTCATTGTTAACTACGTTGAAATATCCATGCCTGCACCCGCATTACCATAATAAGATTTGTAATGTGTTAGATACTATGACCTAGATTTCAACAATAAGAAAGCATTGGATTGTCTCATTATTATGATTTGTTTGTGTTTAGAAAGTTTATAAACCGGAGTTGTATTCATCGAATACTGCAATTTTTAGTTATAGCTGTCAATTACAGAAGTCAGGGAAGGAGAAAGAATTAAATTTAAATTTTACTATGGCATTCTCTGTTCTCAACAACCTGTTTCTTCACTTTGCTTCTCTGTGCTCTTTTCCAGGAAGTAACATAAACATAAACTCAACAAACCAAACTACTCACGCGAACTTGTTGAGGAAGTGCACTTAAAGCAAAATCTGAAACCTTGAGAACACCATTTGCATCCAGCAGTAACCTTGAGAACAAGGCTTCTGAATATCTAATTGTATAAAAATATTAGGAAATCAGTCAAATCAATCTAGGAGTTAATGTAAAGAAAACAATTTCAAAGGCTATGGCGGTTACCTCTGTATTCCAACAATCAACAACAGAAAACCCCTAATTTAAAACCCAAAAATCAAAAATTTACAAACCACAACAGAAAACCCCTAATTTAAAACCATACCCAAACAAAATCCCTAATTTAAAACCCCTAATTCGAAAAATCGAATTAAACAAATTCTCAATTCAACCCTAATTAACAATTAAACCCTAAAATTGATTTTAAAATCAATTTGGGTAAAGAAGATACCTTTGTCGAGCTTTAATCTTCGAACTTCGGTGAGCTTGAGTATTCGATCTTCAGTGTTCGAGCTTCTCTCTTCTCTCTTCTCTCTCTATCGCCTTATCTCTCTGTGTGTCTCATTGTCTGAAAGAAAATGTGTGTGCGTGTTATTTTTTGAGTCAAAATGTATTAGTCAAAAGAAATTGTGTGTGTTAGAAAGCCCGGGCAAACAAAAATTGGAAAGCCCGCTTTTATTTTTTAACAAAGCCCGCCTCTGTTTTTTATGTAACCGCCAAGACTTTACTGAAGTTATTGTAACGTTTATTTATATTCATTGCAATATAAATTCATTTTTGCATAACTGAAATCCAGTTGTAACGATTTTAAAAAGCATTGCAATACTTGTAAACTTGTCAAAACTTGTCATTAAATAGCAACGATTTTAAAGCAATTCTTTCAGTTGGAGTTGCAATAGCCAATCTATGGTGTAGTGCCCCGTGAAATTACCATTTTACCCTTACATGTTACAAAATTACATGTCATGCCACTACTCTCTTATCTAAAGAAAAAATTTAAGTAAATAATGTTTTAGTCAGGGATCGAACCTTTGACATTCACTAAAGAAATCATCCTTGCAACCATTGAGCTACATGAATCTTTTTGATTTTGAGCTAAAAATCATATGACATAAACCTCACATCTTTCTTATCCTATATTTATTATTATTTAAATTTTTGAGTAAAAATTAAGGTGATTTATAATATTTATTAAACTTTATTTTTTTAATACTTAAAATATCATACAAAATCATATATACTACCAGTCTTATAAAATATTAATATTAAATTTTAAAAACAATATTATGTGTGGTTCTTTTTATCTTTCTATTAACTAAACAAATATTTTGTACATGTATCGATAACTATAACATATTCTATTTTTTTACATCAGAGTCGAACTTTTCTTGTACTACGCAATATATCTGAATTATTCAAATATTTAATATATAAAATGTATTATTAAACATTGATATAACATAAATAACATATTACAAGTAGTTTATTTACATATTTATGACTTATTTATTTTTAAATTAATGAAATTAGTTTTAAAACATGTGTAAAAAATAGACAATAATTTAGGTATGGGCTATCGGTCACTTCGGGGTCGAGGAGACTCTGAACATGAACTCATTCATCGAACCCGCCTCAATCCTCGAACGGGGATTACTTTATTTATCGCACAATAATCATTGTTAAATAGCACATATTGATAACATGTATACATGATATTTATAATTATTTGTTCTTATCTATACTACAAGTATAAGTATAGAGTCAGTGTGATGCATACGACATTCATATTCTTCTTATTTTACATTTACATTTACTTTGTTTGAATTTCATCTTAAATTTGAATAGTTTAATGTGATTGTTGAATTTAATGTTGAATTGACGTGTGTGTTTCTGTTTGAGCGTGATTAAATTGTGTTTTAAGAGTTTTGTGTTTAACAATATTTTAAAAATATATTTAATTAAAATTGTTGTTTTTAATAAATTAAGATCAAATTTCAAAAGAAAATGGACTAAAGTGCAAATATCAGAATATGAATGTCGTATTGACCGAACGACTACCAAACTATATTTTGAATAAAATTGTTATTTTTAATAAATTAAATAAAGTGGTAAAATTAAAAGAACTAAAGTACAAATATCAAAATATGAGAACCGTACCGACCCACTATCAAACTTTCAATGTTTTGGTTTTAATAATACAGTATATATATATATATATATATATATATATATATATAATAGAAGTGACCAGATTTATAATTAGATTGGATGCATTATATATATGACACATTTTTTGTTATTATCAAATGAATTTTAAATTAATTTTATGAAAGAAAATAATTAGTTATTTGGAATTGAATTAATACACACAAGGTTCCAGAGAGAACCATTTTATCGAGAGAACCGAGAGAACCCTTCTAAGACCATTGATATACTATAATATAATTAATGAATCTTAATAAAACACTTAAAAGAATCTTGATTATCAATTGAAATTTATTATAAATAAATTTTATATTGAAAAATATTATAAACACTTTATAAAATACTTAACAGAATCCTAATTTTAATATAATTATTAAAACACTTAAAAGAATCTTATAAAATTATTAAAACACTTAAAAGAATCTTAAAGTACTAATAAAAGTACTATAGTAAATTCTTAAAACATATCAGCCGTTGGATGGAGTGGAAAATTAAAGATGATTGATTAGTTCTCTCGGTTCTCTCAAAAAGATAGGTTCTCTCTGGATCTTTCCCCAAAAACATAAATATTGAGTCAAAATATGAAAAACTATTTGTTTTGAGTCAAAATATTGTAAAAAATGAGATAATAAAAATAAACCATAAACAAATTAAAATATATAGTCCATAACAATTTTTAAAAAATATGATATTGCATATCATACATTATGATCAGATCAAATCACATTATACAACCTGGGTTATTTAAAATTATAGTACCCGATCAATCAAATTATCTATATAAATTAAAGTAAGTACATTGTAACAGAAAAAAAATGTGCAACCATACCTTGTAAAAAAAATTAACCGCAAAGAATAAAAATTTATGTTAATTGCTAGAAAAATGACCCGTGTTTTAATTAGTAAAAATATTTCTCTGGATGAAGTTGTATTTTGAAAAAAATAAAGGATGAATTCATTGTCAAAACACGGACAGAACTCAGAAGGAATATGAGCAATTTTAACTTATGATGATATAAACAAAAAAATATTTATCCAGTCATAATTGATCAATTCTCAAGTTCGGAGTTAAAAAAAAGTCTGTTTGTTTGGAAAAATTGAAACACATCGAAATGGTATCAAACGTACTTAATAATAGAATGATTTGACACAAGGTAGTTGTTAGATCATGTTAGGCTCAAGACATGTCTGAATACCACTATTAACAAGCCTACACCATGTGACTATGTCACATTACATGACCTAGTGATTTCTATCACTGGGATATAGTATAGGTCTCTAAATGTACTTGTCTTGTTCTCATGAACATTAGCTTGATCATGTATGCTCAAACTTATAATGAGCTTAGTAAAGTTTCTTGCATCTAGATTGTATATAGGCCATTGAATAATTATCCTGGTAGAAGTTCGTAAGTGTTCATGCAGCAGGATAGAGTTGAATAAGGCTATGAAGAAATAAGTTGCAGGAATTTGTCTAAGGCATTATATAGCAAAGTCAAAAGAAAGCTATGTCGTGAAGTCACCAATATCCATGTCGTGAAGTACTATATCGCATAGTCCATTTTGTACTATGTCGAGAAGTCCTCAAGACACATGTCGTGAAGTGTTGAAGTCAGCAAAGTCAAAAGAGCCTAGATCGTGAAGTCCTCAGAAGCCCTATGTCGCATAGTCATCAAATGACCTATGTCGCATAGTCATCAAATAACCTATGTCGCATAGTCATCAAATGACCTATGTCGCATAGTCATCAAATAACCTATGTCGCATAGTCATCAAATAACCTATGTCGCATAGTCATCAAATGACCTATGTCGCATAGTCATCAAATGACCTATGTCGCAAAGTCTTCAAAGGCTATATCGCGTAGTCCTCACAAGGGAGATCGCGAAGTCAGGGATAAAGTGGAGTTCACGATATCAACACTTAGCCGTTTATAACAAGACAAATCAAGGTACAGAACCAAGTATCAAAGGAGACAAATACTGAAGCATTTGTTCTGGCAAGGTGGTCCAAAGAACAGATGGCAAATCTACAGCTAAACTTGGAGAGAAAGATAAGAGACAAGCAGCTACAGAAACGGGAAAGACTCCGAAAAGCAGGTGGTCCTTCCTGACACAGTGAACTTCTTATGGCAGGACAAGTTGGACCTTCAGAAGGGGTAGCTGTGTAATATTGTGTGTGCCTAGTTTGTATAGGAAAATATATATATCGTGCACACACAACTGTAAGCTGTAAGAGAGAGATACACATAGTTATTTGCTAAGCTCTTTTCTCTGTAAGCAAGCAAGTTCAAACCGTTCTTGTTTAGAAGCCAGAAATTCGATTGTGAATTTCCTGGAAAGCTGTAGTATTTAATTTGCTTATACAAAGTAGATTAAAGTGATTGTGTGTGTTATTTACTTTCTGCATATTACATATCATAATCACATACAGTTGTTTACTTAGTTTTCAAGAATCGAAAAATATATCAAACTATCCATTCACCCCCCCTCTGTCTAGTTTCTAGTGGTATTCATTTCTAACAAGTGGTATCAGAGCGAAGGCTGTTAACGTACAAACAGGAAAAGATCAAGAATGAGTTCACAGAAACTAAGCAGTATCAAGATTCCTCCCTTTAACAAGGAGCACTACAGCTTATGGAAGAAGAAGATGTTGCTCTTCATCAAAGCTTCTAACCCCATGTATTTAGATATTCTAAAGCATGGTCCCTTCATTCCAATGATCGAGATTGGTGAATCAACCAGTGGCACTGAGATTGTACCAGCAAAACATGTGCCCAAAGATCCCTCAAAATACACTGATCCTGAAAAGGAAAAAGTTGCCCTGGATGGACATCTTCAACTTATCATTTGTGAATCTATGGACTTCAACATGTATGGCACTGTTGCTCATTGTACTAGTGCCAAGAAGATGTGGGATCTTATAGAAGTGCTCTGTGAAGGAACTACTGAAGTAAGAAAGAACAAGAAGCAGATTCTTGTTTCACAATATGAAGCCTTCATGGCTCAGCCAAAAGAGGGAATCACAGAAGTGTTTGAGAGATTCAACAAGCTGATAAACGAGCTCAAACTCTATGACAAACACTATGAAACAGAAGAGCTCAATATGAAGTTTCTACTAACTCTGCCAGATCACTTGGAACCAAGAATTTCTTCCCTTAAAGAAAGAGATCTGACAAAGATTGGTTTTGATGTGTTGTATGGTGTTTTAAAGACATATGAGTTAGAGCTGTTTCAAAAGAGATCTATTCAAGCAAAGCAAGGATTAGTGGCTAACACTTCCTGTGCACTTATTGCTGACAACCTAAGTCAAAGAATGGACTCTCTTAAAATCAGTCAGGTCAAGATTGAGGAACTGGAAGTTGAAGACACTGGTGATGAAACTCAGGTTGTGTATGATTTACCTGAAGAGGATGAGTTCTACAGTATAAATGAGCTGGACAAAATGGAAAACAAATCTTTTGCTTATATGGCTAGGAGATATCCCAACATAAGGTTTAAAAGAAAGCAGCCATTCAGGTCCAAGTTCAATACTGGAAACACTGGTGGATCTAGTGGCTCAAACACCTTCAATAAAGGAAAAGGGATTGCTGGTGCTGCTAAGGGTGGATACAAGACAGGAAGTGTGGATAGGACCAAAATAAGATGCTATAACTGCAATGAACTTGGGCATTTTGCCACTGAGTGCAAAAAGCCTAAACAAGTCAAGAAGGACAAAGCATACTTAGAGCTTGAAGCTAAGTATGAGGCTCTACTCAAGAAACAACAGGGCAAAGCTTTTATTGCTGAGGGAAAATGCTGGGATGACTCTGATGAAGAAGAAGAACAAGAATACTCAAACTATGCCTTGATGGCATTTTCTGATGATGGTGATTCAAGTCAGGTACCCATTCTTACTTCTCTTGATATGACTCCCATTCAATATAAGCAAACTGTTGAAGATATGAGCACTGAGATGTTTAATATTCATACTAGCATGTTAGTAGCTAATGAAGAAATTGATAGACTAACTGCTAAGAATGTTGAGCTTACAGAAAAGAATGAGAAACTTGAGTTAATGGTTGTGAACCTGGATGGTTTGAAAAAGGAGGTTGAGTATCTTAAAAACAAAGTGATTTGTGCTGAGCAGATAGAGAAAGCCCTTAGAGAACAAATTGCTGAAACTGAACTGAAACTAAGAAGCTTCAAAAACTCCTCTGAACTTATTCAAACCTACCACAAGGAACACACTGAAGACTGCAAGGTTGGAGTTGGTTTTGACTATGATAATGACAAAGGAAGGAAGAAGGTCAAGGGCAAAGGAAAGGAAACTTTTACAAACAAAAATGCCCCAACCATTCTGTCAAGTGTTGAACAGCCCATCTTCAGAAAGAGTGCTGTTGAGTTTGATGAGGAACTACTGATCATCAAGCAACAACTACTTGAAGAAGATGAGGCTGCTAAGAACACTTCTTCCTTTCCTGAACTTGTAAATCAGAAAGAGACCAAAGACAATCTTGTCAAGAGTCCTAAAGCAAAGAAAGAAGTTGTTAAGAAAAGGAAACAAAACAGAAATGGTAAAGTTGGTGTTAACAAAGGAAACAACTATGCTTATGTGCCAAATGCTCCCAGGAAACAATGTCAAAAGTGCCTATCTGTTAATCATTTGACTCATAAGTGTAGTAAGCCTGAAATTGTTGAAGTTGACAACCTAAGTAACCTTTCTGCTAGCATAAATTCTAGTCATGATTCTTTCTGTGGTAAGTCAAACTGCATGACATGCTATGTGACTGTGATTGCTAACTGTTTATCTCTTAAACATAAACTTGATTCTGCACAATCTGGTGAATCACACACACACATACATTCTCATAGGACAGGGTCCCCAATCAGGGTTGAGAGGGTGAAAACTTCATGTGAGCCTAAGAGTGTAAACTCCAAAGCCACAGAAAAAGTGAAGTCTCCTACTATGAGAAATGTAATTTATGACAGAAGAATTATTAATCAAAATGTTTCTAAATCAACTGGACCCTACCAAGTGTGGGTACCAAAAACAACTTAGTCATTTTGTGAATGCAGGGCAACAGGAATAAAAGAGTCATATGGATCTTGGACAGTGGATGCTCAAGTCACATGACTGGTGATATAGCCCTGCTATCACATTTTGAGGAAAAGGCTGGCCCATCAGTAACCTTTGGAAATGACAACATTGGTTATACAATGGGATATGGCAGTGTTAAATCTGGAAATGTCATTATTGAAGATGTAGCATTTGTTGAAGGACTGAAGCATAATCTCTTGAGTATTGGACAGTTTACCAACAGAGGCTTCAAAGTGGAATTTGATGAAGACTTTTGTTCAATCTCAAAAAGGGAAAGTGGTGAAGTTGTTCTAACTGGTGTGAAGAAAGGAAGCTTGTTTGTAGCTAATCTCAAGGCTGCAGATAAGGGAGAAATTTGTTGTTTCTACACAAAAGCCACAAATGAGGAATTCTGGCTGTGGCACAAGAAACTGTCTCACTTGAATGTTCAGGCAATGAACTCTCTAACCAAGAGAGAACTCATCAGGGATTTGCCTGCCTTGGAGTTTGTGCAAGATGGAGCATGTGAAGCTTGTCAGAAAGGGAAGATTAAAAGATCAAGTCACAAGAACAAGTTGCTCAATACAAACTCAAAACCTCTGCAACTAATTCACATGGACTTATTTGGCCCTGTGAATGTAATGTCCCTTTCCAAAAAGAAATATGCTCTAGTGATGGTTGATGACTATTCAAGATATACTTGGGTGGAATTCCTATTCTCCAAGGATGAAGCACCACAAGTCATAATAGAGCATATCAAGAGAGTTGATAAAGAAGCACAAAGCACTGGTTCCTCTGTAGTTGCTTTGAGAAGTGATAATGGGACTGAGTTCAGAAATTCAACATTGTATGAGTTTTGCAAAGATAAAGGAATTTCTCAACAATTCTCAGCTCCTAGGACACCTCAACAAAATGGAGTAGTTGAGAGAAAGAATAGAACTCTCATTGAAGCCGCAAGGACAATGCTGCTGGATGCAAAGCTACCCACTAGCTTTTGGGCTGATGCTGTTAACACAGCATGCTATGTGCAAAATAGAACATTAATCAATAAGAAGTCTGGCAAAACTCCTTACTCATTAATGACTGGAAAAAGAGCATCCTTCAAGCACCTGCATGTGTTTGGAAGCAAGTGTTTTGTGATGAAAGATACCTCTGAGCATGTTGGAAAGTTTGATGCTAAAGCATTTGAAGGTATCTTCATTGGATACTCTCTGGAAAGGACAGCTTACAGAGTGTTTGTACCTGAGCAACACAAAATCATGGAAAGCATGGATGTTACCTTTGATGACAAGAAAACTCCAGGACTGAAAACAAGTGATCAAGACAGTGTGCTATTGAGATTTGAGAATCAAGGTTATCTTGAGGAGTCTGAAAGTGAAGATGAACCCCCTGTTCAAACTGTTCTAGAAAATGAAATTCTTGAAGTTGACAATCTTCTTCAAACACCTGTGCAAGGATTCACTAACACAGGGGGAGAAGAAGAGAATGCAACTGTCAACCAAAATGAGATTGGAACAGATCAAGGAAATGAACAGGGGCACACAAGGAAATGGGACAGAGCCCACACTAGGGATCAAATCATTGGAGATCCTAGTGAGGGAGTTAGAACAAGAAGGGCAACATTAAATACTTGTCTGTATAGCTGCTTTCTGTCACAAGAGGAACCTAAATTAATTGAAGAAGCTTTGAAGATTTCTGATTGGATTGTTACCATGCAAGAAGAGTTGAATCAATTTGAGAAAAACAAGGTATGGGAACTAGTGCCACCTCCAAAAGGAAAGAATGTTATTGACACCAAATGGGTGTTCAGGAACAAGATGGATGAAGAAGGAGTGGTAGTTAGAAACAAAGCAAGGCTGGTTGCCAAAGGTTATTGTCAGCAAGAAGGCATTGACTATGATGAGACATTTGCACCTGTAGCTAGACTGGAAGCCATAAGAATCTTCCTGGCTTTTGCAGCTCACTCAGATTTTAAGGTGTATCAAATGGATGTGAAAAGTGCTTTTCTCAATGGTGATCTTGCTGAGGAAGTTTATGTGTCTCAACCACCTGGCTTTGAAAGTGAAGACTTCCCAAACTTTGTGTATAGACTGCTCAAGGCACTCTATGGACTCAAACAGGCACCAAGAGCCTGGTATGAAACTCTATCTCAATTCCTTCTTGAGCATCAATTCACTAGGGGTACAATAGACAAAACCCTATTCTTCAAGAAGCATGGAAATGATATCATTCTTGTTCAAATCTATGTGGATGATATCATCTTTGGCTCTTCAAATGAAAAACTCTGTGAAAGGTTCTCTAAGTTGATGCAAAGTAAATATGAGATGAGTATGATGGGAGAGTTAACCTACTTCCTAGGCCTGCAAGTACATCAAAGGGAGGATGGCATCTTTATAAACCAATCTAAGTATGTCAAGGATCTTTTAAAGAAATATGGTTTAGAAGAGTCATCCCCAGCTAAAACTCCTATGTCTACTGCAATCAAGCTGGATGAAGACAAGAAAGGCAATAGAGTTGATATCAAGGTCTATAGAGGAATGGTTGGATCCCTACTCTATCTCACAGCTAGCAGGCCAGACATCATGTTTGCCACATGCCTTTGTGCAAGGTTCCAGTCTGATCCCAAGGAATCTCACATGATGGCCATCAAAAGAATTTTCAAATATCTGAAGGGGACTCCTAATCTTGGGCTATGGTATCCAAAGGGCACTGGGTTCAACCTGGTTGGTTACACAGATTCTGATTATGCTGGATGCAGGATTGACAGGAAGAGCACCTCTGGAAGCTGTCAATTCCTAGGTCAAAGGTTAGTGTCCTGGTTTAGTAAGAAACAACAGTCCACAGCAACATCCACAGCTGAGGCTGAATATATTGCTGCTGGAAGTTGCTGTGCTCAATTGCTTTGGATTAGAAATCAACTCATGGATTATGGACTAGTGTTAGAACACATTCCTCTGATGTGTGATAATACTAGTGCAATATCCATTGTAGCTAATCCTGTTAATCATTCTACTACAAAGCACATTGAGATCAGGTACCATTTCATTAGGGAACATGCTGCAAATGGTACCATAGAAGTCTCTTATGTTCCAACTGAGAAACAATTAGCTGACATATTTACTAAACCTCTGAATGAAGCAGTCTTCAACAGACTTGTGAGTGAAATTGGAATGCTCAATCCTTCATTCAGTTGTTCTAAGTAAATATGCTGGTTAATAGTTGCAGCAGTAAATTTTCACTGTATTTAAATGATCTATTTGTTTAGAGTGAAAATTAGCTGAGATATGATTTATAAATATTTCAGTATTTTACTGCATATTTTTCAAAATCATATTTGTTAGTGGAGTTGTGAACTTTTGAGACATCTCGATATAGATAATTTTCAGAGTTCACGACATAGTTCAAATTAAACAGACTTATATCGCAAACTGTTGAGATTGAGAGACTTCGCGACATAGTTCATTTCATGAGTTTGCGACATAGTTAATTTTATGACTTCGCGACTTAGAATAACTATATCGACAAGTCTCCATAATTGACAGAATTTTGATTTAAATTAATTTTATTTCAAAATTTGATAAAAGTCTGACAAATTGCTTAAAATTCCTAAAAGAGAGCTTTAGACAGGGTATTTCTACTATATCGCAAAGTCTCCCCAATCCTTTCATTTTGAAGACTTTGCGACTTAGTTCATTCTTGAGACTATGCGATATACTTTGCAAGACTTTGCGGTACATGCCATTTCTGACTTCGCGACATAAAGATAGACTGTACACATTCATAACTCCATATCGCAGTGTCTCTATCATATAAATACCATTTTCTAACCGTTTGCAACTTTTCATCTTGTCTATTGCTCTCAAACTTTCTAACCTAAGCACAAATTCTCTACTCTCTTTCTTACTCTCTCTCTTGAAATGGCACCCAAATCTCAAACAGTATCATCCTCTATTCCTTTAACCATCCCCAAAGAAACAAATCTTCTCACCATTCCCTCTGAGGCTGAGGCTAAACCCAGGTACAAGTGTTTTGTACGGTTCCTGAACGATTCCTACCTCAGCCAAGCCCTAACCTTGAACCCCACGTTGTATGTTGATGTATTGGAAGGATTTTGGCGAACGGCGTTGGTTTCTACAATGGCCAGGGAAGATGGAACTTCGTTCCAGGAGATAGCTTGTTCAATTGGAGGCAAACACTTCCAGTTTGGGGAGAAGGAGATAAATGAAGCTTTAGGGTTCAAGGTGGAGGGTCATGACCAAGAAGCTACTGATGCTCAAATAGTAGACTTCATGACCTTCATTCAGTATGCTGATGAGATAGATACTGGAAAGCTGAATAAGAAGTTTGTAAGAAGGGAGTGGTCATTTCTATTTGATGCACTCCAGAAGGTGTTCCTTTGCAGAAAGACAGGATGGGACCATATCAGTCACATTGCTGTGAAGCTGGCTTATTCCTTAGCCTACAATCAGGAAATCAATGTTGGAGCAATAATCCTCAAGGAATTGACTCAAAGGCTAGGGAGGACAGTCCGTGGAAGAGGTAATGACATCTTTTACCCTCGCTTTCTTCAAGTTATTTTAAATTATCTTGATGCTAATGTCCATGACTTGGAGGGTATTGATAAATCAAAGATGGCTTATTCCAAGTCCATGTCCAAGATTCTGTTTGGTTCATTGGACACAAGGAATCAAGTGGATGTGATCTTGAGTGTGACCCCGCATATGCAGGACACATTCGCGTCTTATCCACTTGATAAGCCCATATACCATGCTCTTTCCTGGACAGGGGAGGCTGAGACTGAAGGAGCTTCACAGTCTAACCCAAGCCTCCCTATCCCATCCAGCAACCCCACTGTAAACACCACTGTAGAGGTTAGTCAGCCAAGTGCATCAATCTCTCAAAAGGTTGATGTTACTAAAAAGAAGAAGAAGAGAACCTTAGCTATTATCCATGAATCTGTAGAGTTAGCAAGTGAGATTCCTGAGTCACCTCTCACCAGACCAAAGAAGAAATCAAAATCTGTAGCCACCACTGCATCCTCTCAACAGGATTCAGATGTGCAAAAAGGGGTACACCTGCTACTGTCTATGGCCTCTCAACAGGTCATGGGCATTGAAAAGAGCAGCCTCCCCACTGCAAGTTGTAAAGAGTCTGCACAGGGTCAAGACCTCACTCTTGATCCTAGGAGTGATAAGGGTGATCAAACACTAAGTGGAGAGCACATCAATGTTGAAACTCCTCCTATTTCTCAGGGGGAGTTGCCAAAATCTAATCTGAACCCCACTTCTCTCTCAGATTCTTCCACTAAAATTTCTTCTGAACAAGAGAGTCATTCTCATGACAATCTTGCCCTTGATCAATCACAATCCAGCCCTGTGATTGAGCCAACTTCAAGTGACATGGTGCTTGACACTGTGCTCACCACTCAGGACCCACATTCAGTTGGTCAGGGAATGCATGCTGAGGCATATCCTAATGACACCAACACAAACATGGAGGATTCACCAGTTTTCACTGGAGACTCTGTGCCAAATTCTCCCATCCTTAGGGATGTGGAACTGTCTTCACAGACATATAGGGCTGATGTTGTAACACATCCCATTTCAATGGAGACAACATCAGACCCTACAGCCATTCCAAGGCTGGAGGAGACTCAAACTCACACATCTCATGAAGTGCCTAGCACTAGCTCTCACTTGGCTCAGGCCACAATGTCAGAATGGCTGAAGCCTGTGCACCATGACAGGCCTTCAGGATCATCATCTGTGCCCTCACACCTGACAGAGGAAGCCATTCAAAATCTTAATGTGGCACAGATTGATGAGTTCTCGAAAATAGCTCAACATCTCCTCACCTCCAACCTTCCAAATGCTGATTATGAAGCTATCCTGCTATGCCATAAGGAGGATGTTGAAGCTCAACAGGAGAAGATTGTGGATGCAGCTGAACCAGAGGGGAATGTGGATGCCTGGTTGGATGCTAAGAGGACTCTCAAGCTCAAGGATGCCCTGGCTTTTGTGAGAGAAGAATACCTCACCTCTCTGGGCTCAAATGCTAAGGATCTTTCTCCTGTTGCCATATATGAAGCTGTGAATGATGTGTACAAGAACCAGTTGAAGGCTCTGCATTATCTTGGGAAAGGGCTTCAATCAGAGATTTCTTCTATTCAGGAGGAGACAGACAGATCCCTCACCAAGCTAAGAAACTCTTATCTCTCTGATTTTCCCAAGGTGGATGGTATCCTCAAAGAAGTCCAGAAAACCTCCTCCAATGTGTCCATGATGGATGTGACTCTTGCCATGGTCACAGACAACATCAAGAAACTGGCTTCTACACTGGAAAATCAAACAAAAACTACCATCACCACCAATGCTATGTTGAATGTCATGTGGAAAAATCAGTATGGTGATAAGCTGGTGGATGAAGTCCCTCTGTCAGACATCTCCAAATATGACTTTGCCAGGGTCAAAGATCAATCTCTAAACTCCTTCAAGTCTCAACAATTATTCTCCAAGGTGGATGGCTTAGAAAAGGAAGTGGCCTCTCTCAAAGATGAAAACAGATTGCTATCTGCATCTCTAAGCCAACTCAATGACAAACTAGATGATCAAGGCACCAACACAACAAACATTTTGCTGGTGCAGCAACAAATGATGACTTCACTGATGAGATCCATGAACCTGCCTATTCCTGGGGAAGCTCAAGACGTTTTGTCTGATCCCAAGCCTAAGGGGGAGAAAGGAAAGGAGGCCATTATGAAAAAGAAAGGGGGAGTACCTGCCAAGCAGTCAAAGCTTAAGGGCAAGCTCACTGAAGAGACAATACAACCAATCATACTTCCCCCTGTAGAGGTCATAAATGAACAAGGTCAGAAAAGCACAGTCACCACAACCTTCTATCCATCCACAATGCCTAAAGACATCTCAACCTCTCAACCTGCTATACCTACTCCTATTGCTAAACCTATCCAAGCTACATTTATCACTGAAGCCAAGCTACAGGAAGTTGCCAATTCTCACATCTATCATGATGAGGCCTTCCTGGAGTTTCTGAAAGCCACCTACAAGAATGCTCAAGGAGATGCACAAGCATACAGACAGAAGCTCAGGGAAAGCATCAAGTACTTCACAGTTGCAGTAAGGAAAATCAGGGATGTTTATCTGAGAGAAATAATCATGGTATGCAAGGACAACTGCTTGTGGCACTTAGCATTTCAAACTCTGGAGAAACTGAAGTTCACTGAAGTGTCAATAATTCTGGAGTTGATTGAAAGGAGTGGGGCTAACAATGAAAGTCTTTATAATGACTTGGAGTTGAACCAAAATCAAAGACTGCCTGAGGTCATACCCAAGCCAAGGACAGTAATTTTTCAAAGTCTATCCAAAGTCAGAAGTATTGACCAACTAGTCATTCCCAAAGATCTGCAAATGAAGAATAACTCAAAGATCAATCAAGTGCTGCAAATGCTGAGAGCAAAGAAAGGAGTCAAGACAGCAGAGGAATTAGAGATGATTAACATTCTACAATCTTTTCTGATTCATGGTGCTTTGCCTGATTCTGTCAAAGAAAAGAACATGAAGAAGGAAGGGGAGGATGATGATGAGGAGAAAACCTACAGGAGGAGATCTCATTCAAGGAGTGATAAGGATGGACCAAGTGACAGCAGCAGGAGCAAATCTTCCAAGAAATCTAAAGATGCTGGTGATGACACAAAGGGGGCAAAGGAGACAGTGAAGAGAACTAGGAGTGGAATTCAGCAAGTCAAGGACATTGCTAGTAGTACTTTAACCACAACACAAGACTCTAAGTCTAGGGTGGGTACTGTTAGCAATGATCCTCCAAAATCATTATCCATGACTTCTGAACCTGAATTGCCACAGAAGAAAGATGAAGCCACTAAAGTAATTTCAAGAAAACACCTCCACAAAGTCACAGCTAGTGGAGTGTTACAGTGGATGAAGGGGAAAGGAATGAAGCTACTTCCAAATGATGTGGCAGTAAAGACAAAGTCACCTTGTTCCAGAAAGGTACCTCTTGTGAGGCATATGAAGATCAAGAGTGTACCCAAAAGAATAAGGATAACAAAGAAAACTGGAAAACTCACAAATGTTGTTGGCATCCATGTGTTTCCACTTGATGAAGACTATGATGAAGATGCCCTAGCATTTTTGAGAGCTCAAAGGATCTTTGAAGTCAAACTGAAGCTAGATCATCTAGAGATTAAGTACACTGATGGAAGAGAGAAGATAATGAAGCAAGGAGGCTGGCAACATTTCTATAAATATGAGCTTGAAAGGATAAATGCCTTGCTGAACTTTGAAGAAAAGGAAGAAAGGACATGGAAGATAGATATTGCCAGGTTCTTGAAAATGCATGCTGATCATGAAGAAGACCTGAGAAGAGAGAATGAAGAAAGGAGATGTAAGAAAGAGAAGGAGTTGGCCGAGATAGAAGAAAGAGCAAGGGAGCTAAGAAAGAAAGGGCTGTGCAGGGTAAAACAAAATCCTTATACTGTGGAGTACAAAAATCATTATGGAGGAAAAAGCAAGATAAGGATGGAGTTTATACACTCATATGTGGAGAGTGCCCTCAGAACAGCAGCTGAAGATCTAAAGGACTCTCCTCTCATTGAAGAAATGACTGCTAGAGATGATATTCTAATGGCAATCTCTGAGATAAAGAAGAATGAAGAAATGAGAAAGAAGAAGATCTATGATGACTTCTTAGAGAAACAATTGGAAACAGAAGCTATGTAGCTCAAGGAAGAATTCTGTAAGCTTAAATTTCCAAGTTGTTATCAAATTCTGTGCTTAACTGTATCTTCCTTATATCTGTTCTTTTTATGTTAGTTAGGCTTGTTATCAGACATGAAATTGTGCCTAAGGGTCTTACTCACAATTTGGGGGAGATTGTTAGGCTCAAGACATGTCTGAATACCACTATTAACAAGCCTACACCATGTGACTATGTCACATTACATGACCTAGTGATTTCTATCACTGGGATATAGTATAGGTCTCTAAATGTACTTGTCTTGTTCTCATGAACATTAGCTTGATCATGTATGCTCAAACTTATAATGAGCTTAGTAAAGTTTCTTGCATCTAGATTGTATATAGGCCATTGAATAATTATCCTGGTAGAAGTTCGTAAGTGTTCATGCAGCAGGATAGAGTTGAATAAGGCTATGAAGAAATAAGTTGCAGGAATTTGTCTAAGGCATTATATAGCAAAGTCAAAAGAAAGCTATGTCGTGAAGTCACCAATATCCATGTCGTGAAGTACTATATCGCATAGTCCATTTTGTACTATGTCGAGAAGTCCTCAAGACACATGTCGTGAAGTGTTGAAGTCAGCAAAGTCAAAAGAGCCTAGATCGTGAAGTCCTCAGAAGCCCTATGTCGCATAGTCATCAAATGACCTATGTCGCATAGTCATCAAATGACCTATGTCGCATAGTCATCAAATGACCTATATCGCATAGTCATCAAATGA
Organism: Heracleum sosnowskyi; assembly: GCA_030848705.1. Taxonomy (NCBI): domain Eukaryota; kingdom Viridiplantae; phylum Streptophyta; class Magnoliopsida; order Apiales; family Apiaceae; genus Heracleum; species Heracleum sosnowskyi. Next base: position 70,218,468 of record CM061241.1, on the reverse strand, counting down.
CCTATGTCGCATAGTCATCAAATAACCTATGTCGCATAGTCATCAAATGACCTATGTCGCATAGTCATCAAATGACCTATGTCGCAAAGTCTTCAAAGGCTATATCGCGTAGTCCTCACAAGGGAGATCGCGAAGTCAGGGATAAAGTGGAGTTCACGATATCAACACTTAGCCGTTTATAACAAGACAAATCAAGGTACAGAACCAAGTATCAAAGGAGACAAATACTGAAGCATTTGTTCTGGCAAGGTGGTCCAAAGAACAGATGGCAAATCTACAGCTAAACTTGGAGAGAAAGATAAGAGACAAGCAGCTACAGAAACGGGAAAGACTCCGAAAAGCAGGTGGTCCTTCCTGACACAGTGAACTTCTTATGGCAGGACAAGTTGGACCTTCAGAAGGGGTAGCTGTGTAATATTGTGTGTGCCTAGTTTGTATAGGAAAATATATATATCGTGCACACACAACTGTAAGCTGTAAGAGAGAGATACACATAGTTATTTGCTAAGCTCTTTTCTCTGTAAGCAAGCAAGTTCAAACCGTTCTTGTTTAGAAGCCAGAAATTCGATTGTGAATTTCCTGGAAAGCTGTAGTATTTAATTTGCTTATACAAAGTAGATTAAAGTGATTGTGTGTGTTATTTACTTTCTGCATATTACATATCATAATCACATACAGTTGTTTACTTAGTTTTCAAGAATCGAAAAATATATCAAACTATCCATTCACCCCCCCTCTGTCTAGTTTCTAGTGGTATTCATTTCTAACAGATCAGAATTCAATGATCGTCAAGAGCTAGACTCAACTGATCAGGATTGCTGACGTCATCAGGATTACATGGTCGTCAGGATCAGAAGGCATATCAGGACTGGGATCAGGATTGATCATCAGGACTGGAAGCTGATCAGGATTCCTACTTCGAGTTATATTTAGAGTCTAGTTAAACATGGAAGTTTATTCTGTCGGTTCCTGGTTTGTAGAATGTAGCTATCAATTATGGATAGGTTTCAATCTTTGTAATTGATTAGGACTTATCATTGATAGAGAAGCTGTGTAGTATATAAACACAGTTTTGGTTTCGATTTATGAAGAGAACATAATCGAATAGAAGCTCTCGAGAACATAGAATTTCTTGAGAGAGTTTTTGTAAGCTAGCAGCTCTCAAGAACATCAGAATTTCTTGAGAGAGTTTGTAACAGTTTTATATCAGATTTAATAAAGCTGTTATCTTTCTTTTCATATTTGTGATATATACATTAAGAAGTCGATTATCTTATACTATTGTATTCAACCCCCCTTCTACAATAGATTATTACTGGGCAACAATTGGTATCAGAGTGAACTGATTTATTTCTGAATCAGAAACGATCTAAAGATGTCGACAACCAAGTATGAAAGCATGAAGATTCCCATCTTGAAGAAATCAGAATATCCAACATGGAGGGTAAAGATGCTGATGTACCTGGAGGCTATGGATCCTGACTATCTGGACAGGATTCGTGATGGACCATATATTCCTACAAGGATTGTAGAACGAACAGATACTGTACCTGAACATTATGTGGTCAAGGCTAAAAGTGAATGGACTCCAGAAGAAAAAGCTCATGTTCTCAGGGAACCAAAGATAAAGAATATCTTGCACAGTAGTCTTGATGCTGTCATGTCAAATAGAGTGATTGCATGCAAGTCTTCAAAAGAAATTTGGGATACTTTGGAAACTCGGTGCCAGGGATCTGCATCTGTCAAGAAAAACAGAAGGGCTCTTTTGATTCAAGAATATGAACAATTTGATGCAAGACCTGATGAGAGCCTAACTGATCTATATGATAGATTTCTGACACTATTGAACAACTTATCTTTAGTTGACAAGGAATATGAAACTGAAGATTCAAACACCAAGTTTCTAAGAGCTTTACCTGAAGAATGGGACACTCAGACCTCAATCATTAGACATCAGTATGATCTTAACACTGTGTCTCTTGATGAAGTCTATGGGATGCTAAGAACTCATGATCTTGAAGTTCAACAGAGAAAGAACAAGAAAAGCAGCAAGACAAAATCAATTGCTTTGAAAGCAGAGGCTAAATCAAAAGGAAAAGCTATGGAGGTCTCTAGAAGTAAAACAAGAGTAGCTAAGTCAGATCCTGACGACTCTTCATCAGATACTGATGGCAATCCTGATGCCAATACTGATGATGACTCCTCAGACTCAGATATGGAAGAGATGGTTGCGATGATTGTCAGAAACTTCAGAAGGATGAAGTTCAGGAAGAATAGAAGACAAGGCAACTTTCAGAAAAAGACTTTCAATGCAGACAAAGACAAGTATATCAAAAAGGACAGCAAGGGTAGCAAATTTGACAAGTCAAAGGTTAGATGCTACAAGTGCAATGGAATGGGTCACTTTGCTTCTAAGTGCAAGAAGACAAAGGCACTTATCACATCAAGCAAGGATTGGATGGACTCTTCCTCAGAATCTGATACTGAGGTGGTCAACTATGCTCTAATGGCCAATGCTGATGTAACTGTTGCTCCTGATGATAAGGTACTAAATACTATCTTTGATTTTGATACTGATAATGCTTCTGAGTTAAGACGTTTTCTAAAGTCATTACATATTAGCTTTAGAAGTCAAACTGCTGAGAATACTAGAATCTTATCTGAGATGTCTGAACTTAGAAAAAGGAATGATATATTAGAAGCTGAATTTTCTCGCATGCAAGAAGTACAAAAAGAATGTGATAATGCTAATCACATGCATTTAGAGATGAAATCCAAATGTACTGCTCTTGAAAAGGAACTTGAATATGCTAATGAGAAAATCAGAACCTGGACAGACTCTGGTAGGAAATTTCATGAGATTAATACCTCTAAGAATTGGAAAGAGTGTCTAGGATATAAGTCAGATGAGGATAAGAAATTGAAAGAAAAAATTGTCATTGATGAGACAGTCAGTCCAAAGACCTATAGACATGTTATAGATGCAACCAAATCTAAGATTACTCCTGTTAATTTTGTTTTTGGTAAGGATTCCAATTCTACTTTTGAAAAGGGATCTACTTCTATTCAAGGAATTAAAATCATAAAGTCTAAACCTGTCTTGAATAAACTCATTAAGAATGTAGGTCAATTGTCTCAGAAACAGCTTAAGGATAAAATCTGTATGGTGACAGATAAGAAACAGGAAGCTACTGTTAAGAGAAACAGGAATGGTAAAGTTGGGATCAATAAAGAGAATGGTTATAAATATATCCCAAATGCACCTAGAAAGTGTTGTTTTAACTGTGGTAACTCTAATCATCTTGCTATTGATTGTAAGAAGATTAAGAAGAAGATTGCTGATATTTCTAAGTCTGATGTGAGGAATAGATCAGTACTCTATAAACCGCAGAAGTCCTGTTTTCATTGTGGTAGTTTATGGCATTCTATTTATACTTGTAAAGATTATCATGATTTGTACTATAACTTCTATGATCCATTGCCTAAGTTAAATAGGAGTACAAAGTCTGATAGAGTTGATAATGCCATTTTGAAGCATGCTTTTGTTAATACTGATACTGACAAAGCAAATCCTGTCAGGACTGCTATGGTCAGAAAGTCTTCTGCTGTGAAAATTAATAAATTGCATGAAAAAGGAACCCAACATGTATGGGTTCCTAAGTGTTCTAACTAGTGTGTTTCTATTCTGATGCAGGGTAAAAAGAAAAATGTGTTAGTCATGGATAGTGGATGTTCTGTACACATGACTGAAAACAAAGCCCTGTTATCAGAATATGAGGAAAAAGCTGGCCCAACTGTGTCTTATGGAGATGGCAACATTGGACAAACCTTGGGATATGGCAATATAATCATTGGAAATGTCATCATTGAAAAAGTAGCTCTAGTGAAGGGAATAAAACACAACTTGTTGAGTATTAGTCAAATCACTGACAGAGGTTATCATGTCAATTTCTATTCCACACATTGTGAAGTAGTCAGCAAAGAAACAGGAAAGATAGCACTGACTGGCTACAGGCATGGTAACATATATGAAGCCAACATTCAATCAAATACTGATGACTCCCCTACTTGTCTGATCAGTAAAGCATCAGTAGATGAAAGTTGGAATTGGCACAAGAAGCTTTCTCATCTCAACTTCAGCAACATCAATGAGTTGGTTAAGAAAGATTTAGTGAGAGGATTACCAAAAGTGTTATATACTCCTGATGGACTCTATGATGCATGTCAGAAAGCAAAACAAAGAAGGACATCATTCCAGAGTAAATCAGAATCCTCTATTGGAGAACCATATCACATGCTACATCTTGATCTATTTGGTCCAGTCAACATCATGACCATCAGTAAGAAAAGGTACACTCTTGTAATTGTTGATGAATATTCTAGATTCACCTGGGTGTATTTTCTGCACAGAAAAGATGAAACTCCTGAGGTTCTGTTGGATCATGTGAGAATGATCGAGACAACCACAAAATACAAAGTCAAGAGACTGAGAAGTGATAATGGTACTGAATTTAAGAATTCAAAGATGGAAGAGTTCTGCAAATACAAAGGAACTATTCAACAATTCTCTGCTCCTGGCACACCTCAGCAAAATGGAGTAGTTGAAAGGAAAAATAGAACTCTTATTGAAGCTGGCAGAACTATGTTGGAAGAAGCTAAGTTACCTACATATTTCTGGGCAGAAGCAGTCAACACAACTTGCTATACACAGAATCTCACTTTGATAAACAGACATGGTGTTACTCCTTATCAATCACTCAAGGAGAAGAAACCTAGTCTGAAGCATCTGCATGTGTTTGGCTGTAAATGTTTTGTTCTCAAAACTCATCTTGAACAGCTAGCAAAATTTGAAACAAAGGCTGATGAGGGAATTTTCATTGGTTATCCTGCATCAAGAGCCTTCAGAGTTTTTAATTTGAGAACAAGGACTGTCATGGAGTCAATACATGTATCTTTTGATGACAAGGAGATAACTGGAATCATTGAAGACTCTCATGATAGATTGATTTTTGAAAATGAAGTTTCCAAAGAACCTGAAGAAAGTGAATCAGATCCTGTCAATACATCAGATCCTGATGGGTCACCATATCCTGATGACACACCAGATACTGATGGTGCTAATACTGATGATGCATCCAATAGTGATACTTCTAGTAGTGCAAATGTTGAGGGGGAGCAACAGAAATCTACTACAAGTTCAGAGTCAACTCAATCATCAAGACAGAATTCTTCAGATACTGATTCAAGTGATGATCCTAATAACCATTCAGGAGGAAATAGCATTAATTCAGGGGAAGCTTCAAGACAAGCAAGTTCTTCAAATCAAGATAACACCAATCCAGGGGGAGCATCTACTTCAAGGAACAATTTGACACCAGCAAGGAAATGGACAAAAGATCATACTCCTGATTTGATCATTGGAGATCCTGATGCAGGTGTTCAAGCAAGAAGTGCAACTCAGAATGAATGTCTATACAATAACTTTCTATCCAAGGAGGAGCCAAAGAAAGTTGAAGATGCACTTAAAGATGCTGATTGGGTTACTGCAATGCAAGAAGAACTGAATGAATTTGAAAGAAATGAAGTCTGGAAACTGGTACCAAGACCAAAGAATAGATCAATTGTTGGTACAAAGTGGATTTTCAAGAACAAGACTGATTCTGATGGAGTGATAATCAGAAACAAAGCTAGACTAGTTGCAAAGGGGTATTCTCAACAAGAGGGAATTGACTATGATGAAACTTTTGCTCCTGTTGCAAGATTAGAAGCCATCAGGATATTTCTTGCTTATGCAGCTCATAAGAAATTCAAGGTTTTCCAGATGGATGTAAAAAGTGCTTTCTTAAATGGAGAACTGGAGGAAGAAGTCTATGTTGAGCAACCTCCTGGTTTCATTGATCCTAAATATCCAGATCATGTCTACAGATTGGATAAGGCACTTTATGGACTAAAGCAAGCTCCTAGAGCATCGTATGAAACCTTAGATCTATTCTTACTGGAAAGTGGATTCAAAAGAGGTGCTATTGATAAAACTCTATTTTATTTGAATCATGGTAAGGACTTGTTGTTAGTTCAGATTTATGTTGATGATATCATTTTTGGGTCAACAAACAATAAGCTGTGTGAAAAGTTTTCTAAGCTTATGCAGTCAAGATATCAAATGAGCATGATGGGAGAAATGAGTTACTTTCTTGGTCTTCAAGTTAAACAGACTGATGAAGGGATTTTTATCAATCAGTCTAAATATACAAGGAATTTATTGACAAGGTTTAACATGCAAGATAGTTCTCCTGCAACAACTCCCATAGCTACAGCTACCAAACTTGATCCTGATCAAGGTGCTGAGGTAGATGTAACTCACTACAGAGGAATGATTGGCTCTTTATTGTATCTCACTGCAAGTAGACCAGATATCATGTTTGCAACCTGTCTATGTGCAAGATTTCAAGCAAAACCTAGAGAACCCCATCTGATTGCAGTCAAAAGAATTTTCAGATATCTCAAAGGAACTCCTACACTTGGTCTTCGGTATACAAGGGAATCAGATTTTGGGTTGTGTGGTTATTCAGATGCTGATTTTGCAGGATGCAAAATAGACAGGAAAAGTACTTCAGGAAGCTGTCAGTTTTTGGGTGGAAGATTAGTTTCATGGTTCAGTAAAAAGCAAAAATCTATTTCCACTTCAACTGCAGAAGCTGAGTACATTGCTGCAGGAAGTTGTTGTGCTCAGATAATGTGGATGAGAAATCAGTTGTTAGATTATGGCCTGTCATACTCAAAAATCCCTATTTATTGTGATAACCAAAGTGCTATTGCAATGACAGGAAATCCAGTTCAGCATTCTCTTACTAAACACATCAGTATTCGATATCACTTCATAAGAGAACAAGTTCTGGAAGGAACAATTGAACTTCACTCTGTTCCTACTGATCAACAACTAGCTGATATATTCACCAAGCCACTACCTGAAGCTACTTTCAATAAATTGGTGAATGAACTTGGAATGATGAACTTTGAGAATTTCCGAGGAAAGCTACAGAGAGGAAATCCTGATAACTGTCAAATCCTGATGGTTATTCAGAAAGGTATGTTTTCGTTGATCAAATCCTGATAGGATGCAATCCTGACAGGAAGTCAACTAGTCAATCCTGATGTACAGGTCAATATTTTCATTACTAAATTTGTGCCTAATTTTTCGTCCGTATCTGCTAATGGACGATTGAGTTTTAGTAGGACAACTGTATGTGCGCGTGTGTTGCACTATTATAGATATATCTATACATACACATAAAAAGCGGTGCAGTTTTATTTAATGACACACATAATCTGTCCACTAATTATTTATGCACAAATCATATTTTGCCACCTGTTATTGAGAGTAATATTTTGTTTTAACAAAATCCTTTTCATTGTTCTACATCTTTCATTACTCTCTCATCATCAGTTTTTCGTTCTCTATCTCTCTCTGTGCTTTCATACCCTAATTTCTTCAAATCTTAATTCTCGAATTTTCAAAAGCATTACAATGGCGTCTTCATCATTCATGAACAAACAAACAGTAATTCGTGATATTACTTTTGCCACTAATAACTTTGTAGCCATACTAGACCATCAAAAATTGCCTACTGAGTTCCATATAATTCAAGATTTTCTTACTTCAAGCCTATTGAAGTATGCTTTAACAGAGCCTGCAAGTGTTTCTTTTAAGTCTGTAATGCAGGTTTGGAACACAGTTGTTTTTGGTCAAAGTTCTACAGGAACCATTCTGATGCTGTTCGAATCAAATGGAGTAACTCATCATGTCACTCCTGCTGTTATTGAAGAGGCGTTACATTTGCCTATTCTGGGTGATAAAGTTCCTAGTGTGATTTCAGACTCTGCTCTATTTGAGTTTGTCAAGAAACTGGGCTACAATGGTGAAGTAAAGAGATATGGCAATCTCTTTAGGACAAAGCTTAAGAAGGAATGGAATTTCTTCTTTGATACAATCAGCCGCTGTTTCCTGAACAAGACATCAAATTTTGATGCTCTTCCATCAGGATCTCTCAAAATTGGGTACTCTCTTATCCATTCTACAGTGTTTGATTATGGGTCTTTTATTTTAAAAGCCTTAAGTGATAGGAAATCAGATAAGTTGGGTTCTGTCTGTTTTCTTAGATTTTTACAGTTGATATTTAATCACTTATGTCCTAATGTTGTTTTTGAGAATGATGTAGTTCTACCAATTTGTAGAATTACTGAGAATAATATTAAGTCCTTAGTCAACAGTGATAAGGCAAATGGTTTCATAGGAAATGCTTTTATTCCTGATGAGGTTAGGTTTTTCTTACATAGGAAAATGCCTACTCGTTATGGTTTAATCTCTAATGCTATGGGGCAAGGCTCAACCCACCTTGTTCCTGACACAAGCATTCATCCTAAACAGTCTAAACAGTCAACTGCCACCTCTATTGTCTCTCAAAAGACTTTAGTTGTAAAAGCAAAGAAGTCAGCTCGAACTGATGTGTCAGGAAGGCAATCAGGTTCAAAGGACTTTTCCTCTACACCACTCACTAAAAAGAAGTTACAAGGGGGTGTACAAGGGGTCCTGGTCAAGAAAGCTGCAAAGGGAGGTGAGGTTGTTTCTTTAAAAAGAAAGTTAGTTCTAAGGGATGAGACTGACTCAGAGGATGATTTACCTATATCCTCTGTGCTGAAAGTGTGTAAGGAAGTTGCTGATACTGCTACTGCAGGTGTGGTTCCATTGTCTACACCACAGAAGAAAAGGAAGTTATCAAAGAGCAGGTATCATATTCCTTTAGAAAAGAAGCAGGATACTGATGTACATGACACTTCTATTCTGAATGAGCAATCAGTTTCTACTGCTCAAGCAAATCCTGATGTTAGTACTCCTGATGCTGCACCAAGTCAAGTGGTTAATATTTCAGACTCTCCAGCACAGGACTCTCCAACAAAAAGACATGTTGATATTTCATGGGAGAAGTATGGTGCTGCTGCTTCCAATCTTGGGATCAAACATCCAATGGAAAAGCTAAGGAAGGCAGAAGAGTTAGTCTATCAAAGACAGAAGAAACTGAAAGGATCAAGCCCACAAGAACCTGAACCTCAAAGTGGTTCAGCAGCTCTTTCTGATGATCCAGCCACACAAGAACCACTCAATCAAAGTTTGGGTGAAGGCTTAGCTAGTGGAATGGTCACACAAGAACCATTTTCTCAAAGGGAGAATGAAGACATCAACATTCCAGCTACACAAGAACCATCTTCTCAAAGTGAAGATGCAGGCCAAGCTATAGTTTCTGAGAAATTTCCTGACAATCCTCAAGGGATTTCTGGTGCAGATGAAGTTCGAAGATTGGTCAAGGACACTGTCTATGAGGGAAGCACACAAGAACCTTTGACTCAAAGTGTTGAAGCAGCTTCTGAACCTCAAGCTCCACAAGAACCATTGGTAGAAAATACTGATGCAAGCATATCAAATCCTGACGGTGTTCATCCTGACGCTAGTGGTGCTCCTGATGTTGAACCTATTTTGATACAGCCACTTCGTTCAAGACCAATGGATCATCCTATCACAGATTCACAGGATAAAATGAAAGGTATAGTTCTTCCTGATCCTGATGTTACTCACAGTACTGATGATGATGACTCTGGTGATAGTGATGATGATGAGAATCGAAAAGAGAAGGAACAGCTTGCTACAGCACTCAAGATTAGTCTTGGAACTAATTTTGGTTCATCAAGTACATTTATGGCTGGCAAAGCTTCCACTGGGAAAGATCAGAGACAAGATTTTTCTATTCCTTCCTTTGATCCTGCTGAGGCATTTAGACAGAATGAATGGAACAATTCATGGCACAATTCTGATGAATCTATCAGTTTTTCTTCTGCTATTGAACATGCCTATAAAGCAGTGAAATCTATAGAGAATCAAGACTTGAAGAATCATCTGAAGGGTACAACTCTGTTATCCAAGAGCCTGAAAAGTGAGATTGATTCTATCAAGAGTTCAACTGACAAAGTGAGGACTGATATCTTTAATAATTTTACAAAGGTGCCTACTGCTTTTCAGCTAAGGGTAGTAGAATCCCAAGTGAAATCTGTTGTTTCAGAACAAACCTCAATCAACCGAAGAATTGATTCTCTGGATATCAAGGTAACTGACATTCAAGCCTCTCTTTCCTTAATTTTGAATTTATTATCAAATCCTGATGTCAAAAAGGGGGAGAAGGTTAGTCGGACAAAATACACACCTGATCTAGTATTAAGGAATAATGATGATGATACTGGAGATGATGGTAGTGACAAAGTGATACAAGGAGAAACCTCTGATGCTGTTGTTATGAAGTCTACAATTCAAACTTCACAAAGTCAAACAACGCAGTCAACTCATGTTTCTGATTCTGGAGTTAAAACAATAAGAACAATGATGCAATCTTAGATCATGACGGAAGAACAAATCCTGACACCTGGTCATGGACATATTCTTGCTACAATTCCTGAAGGAGATGAAGATGTGATTATTGATAATCTTGAAGATGCATCAAATTTATTCCAGAAGTTTTCTACAAAAGATGGCAGAATTGTTACTCTATATCACACTGATAAAAGAGTTCAACAATTATATGCTAGAAAAGCACTCTCTACAGCAAGTGAAGAATATCCAGATCTCTCACATGAAGAATTTTTGAGACTACAAAGAGAGATAATGGAAAGCTATACTGCTCCTACTAGAGGTAGACGAGGCAGAGGTAGGAGAGGTGCTAGAAGAAGTAGAAGAGGTTCTTCAAATCAAACAGTACCTAGACAGACAAGGTCTACAGGGTTAAGAATTGAAGAAATTCCTGAACCTATTCAAACTCTAGTAGTTCCTGACAGATCTACTTTTGGTGATGATGGAAATATTGAAGAAGAACCTGAATTGAGAAGAAAATCAAGAAAATCAACTCTCTGCAATACAAATCAAATTGAAGAATCTAATCCTGATGTTGTTCCTGATAATATTCAAGATCCTGATGATTCTGAAATTCTGCAAGAGGTCGATTTGATAATTTTATCTACTGTTGTTGATTCTCACAACAAGGAAGTAGATGAAGAAGAAGAAGCCAGAAGAAGTGAAATTACAAGAAGAACAAGTAGAGATTTCAATCTCTATTTACAAAGGCTTAAACTTTCGAATGAAAGAATGTGGAGGAACCCAAGCAGACAAGAATCTTCACTGGAAAGAAGCTATTCCTTTGAAAAGGAAAAGGATAAGAAGTGGAAACATATTAGCACATTAAGTTGTGATACACCTATCAATTTTCAGTCTGGTGGAATTATTACAAGCGCTTCAAGTGTTGTTGATTTATCTGAGATGGTTAGATCAAAAGCACTCTGGTTAATGATGTTTTCAAATTTGAAGCAATTGTCAAGTAATTCAAGAGGAGGTATTGGACACAGAGATGGTGAATATCGGAATATGTCATATGTTGATCCTTACTCCTTAACTGAAATTGGAGGTACTTTAACTTCTGAAAACCTGAACAATTTACTAGCTGTTGATATAGTTATAGATTGTCATGATGGTTTTGACAAGAAAGAAAAGCTTCTGTACTTCATGAAAGATGGTAGTGTGAAGATCCTATCTATTCAAGATCTGCTGATGAAAACTACACAGGAACTGAAATATGTTCATTATCTTTTGAGATCGAAGAATCAAATATGCAAAGAATGAAGTGACATGATTTTGTCAACAATAAGAAGAAGACTGGATGGAAACAGTAATTTCAATGGTAATTACATTCCCATGTACTTAAATCAAAGAGGTCAGGATGTGGAAATGCAAAGGGGTACTGATGTTAAAGAAGTAAATTTTGGCATGACTCATCTTATTCTCAATCCTGATGGGAAGGAAATTGCTTATCTTTTGCTTGAAGAGCATAGTCTTCAGAGAAACTCCATATTGAATCTCAGAGCAGCTTATCTACCAGATTAATGAGGAAGATGAAGAACTCAAAAATCTTAAGGAAAGACTGATTCAAATTCTTGAAGAAAAAGAAGAAAATCTATTATCCAACTTCTTGAAGATGAATTTGTTCTATCAAAGAATCTAAACAGATAAGTTGTTGCTGCAGATTTTGTACATTTTGTATATATGTTTTTGACATCATTGAATATTTGGAATCTATACTTTATTTCACAAAGTATGAGATTGGGGGAGATTGTTAGATCAGAATTCAATGATCGTCGGGAGCTAGACTCAACTGATCAGGATTGCTGACGTCATCAGGATTACATGGTCGTCAGGATCAGAAGGCATATCAGGACTGGGATCAGGATTGATCATCAGGACTGGAAGCTGATCAGGATTCCTACTTCGAGTTATATTTGGAGTCTAGTTAAACATGGAAGTTTATTCTGTCGGTTCCTGGTTTGTAGAATGTAGCTATCAATTATGGATAGGTTTCAATCTTTGTAATTGATTAGGACTTATCATTGATAGAGAAGCTGTGTAGTATATAAACACAGTTTTGGTTTTGATTTATGAAGAGAATATAATCGAATAGAAGCTCTCGAGAACATTCGCCCAAATCGCCCTTCGACCCGACCCGACCCGAGTCGAGTCGAGTCGTGACGTGGCGGGGCGAGGCGAGGCGAGGCGAGGCGGGCGGCGGCGGCGCGCGCGTGTGTGTGTGCGCGCGTGAGGCACATACTAACACCATGCACACCCACATGCCTTAGTAGTTGTACACTACTCTTGCACATGTTTCTATATAAACCCACCAACCTCTCATTACCAATGCTATGTGGGATACAAGTTATTTCAAAATAACCAACCCACATAACCCATTTCAAGTAACCTATTTCAACTCAATTTATTTATGGATTACACTAAGAAAATGTCTTAGATCCAAACATGAAAGTTTAAGTCCTCATTACAAGGAACAACCTCCACTTGTTAGTTTCCAGAAATTCCATCAAGAACATATATAAAATATGTCTCAAACTTTCCATTTTCTAACAATCCCCCGCAAATCCATATAGAAATGCATATCGGTCCTTATCATGACTTGTTTTTTCAGAGTCGGTACCCTTCCGGGTTTGAACCCTCCTAAGTCCTCTACTTCGATGGCTACCGGATCTAGATGGAATGTTTCACCTTGAATCTTTATCCGTTTGGTGTAACCACACTCCATAGACGACGACAAATCAAAGGCTATGGTGCTGATCTACGGCTTTGAGACGTTAATGGTCCTGTCTCGATCCTGTTCATCGAATGCTTCAAGGAATAACCCTTTCCTCTAATTGCGACCACACAATTACATTCGCTTAGCTGGGCATCTCCAGAGATGTACTGCGATCATCTCGTCAAATGACTTGACCCCATTCAGAGTTCAAAATAACTCTTGCTATACTGGCAGTAACAGTACCTTTTAGGTTTACAGGGGATAGACACAGATACATAAGTATCAAGGAATATAGTAAAGGTACTACCAACTCACCCTCACAGCTTGTTATTACCACATTGAATACACTTCAAGGGATCTCCTCTCAGGTGTATTGGGTTCCCGCTGCTGATGAATCATTATGGGCTATCAGTCCCATCCCCAACCTAGACTTAAGGACTATTGCATGCTCAAGTCCTTTAGTCAAAGGATCAGCTATATTATCCTGAGTTCCAATGAACTCTACAACAATAATCCTTTCAGACACAAGACCCCTTATAGACTTAAGTCTAACTTGGATGTGTCTCTTTGTTTTAGCATTATACTTTTCACTACTGATCTTGTTGATAGTTGTACGACTATCACAATGAACAGCAATGGTTGGAAGCGGTCTGCTTACTACAGGTAACACTGACATAAGTCCATACAACCATTCAGCCTCTGTCCCCGTGGCATCTAGTGCACACAACTCAGCCTCAAAAGTAGACCGAGTTATCAAAGTCTGTCTAGTAGACTTCCAGGATATTGCTCCACCTGCTAGGGTAAACAAATATCCAGTCACTCCATTGGTACCAGATTTCTTAGCTATCCAACTTGCATCACTGTATCCCTCGAGTACTCCAGGGAATCTTCGATAATGCAAACCAAGGGAAATAGTTCCCTTAAGATATCTAAGAACTCTATCTAGTGCCTCCCAATGAGTCTTGTTCGGACAGCTTGTATATCTAGCTAACTTAGACACAGAATAAGAAATACCTGGTCTAGTCACATTAGCAAGATATTGCAAACTCCCAATAATCTGAGAATACCTTAATTGAGACACAGGAATTCCCGAACTATTCTTGACTCGGGCAACTTTAGGATCGTACGGTGTACTAGCGATTCTACAATTTGAATAACCATACTTCTCAAGTATAGATTTCTCTATATAATGAGATTGTGACAATGTTATTCCATCAGTTGACTGTGTCAACTTGACCCCAAGAATCACACTAGCCTCACCCATATCCTTCATTTCAAAGTGCCTTTTCAAGAAACTTTTTGTCTCGTTAATAATCTCAATATTGGTTCCAAACAATAATATATCATCCACATATAGGCACACGATAATACATTCATTTCCTTTAACCATATAGTAGACACACTTGTCACTTTCATTAACTACAAATTCTGATTCTAAAACAGTATCATCAAACTTCTTATGCCAGTCTCGAGGAGCTTGTTTTAGGCCATATATAGACTTGATTAACTTACATACTTTCCTCTCGTTACCATAAGCAACAAATCCCTCAGGCTGATCCATATAAATCTCTTCTTCAAGATTACCATGAAGAACAGTTGTCTTTACATCCATTTGATGGATGATAAGACCATGTACAGAAGCCAATGCTATAAGCATTCGGATTGTTGTCATCCTTGCAACAGGAGAGTATGTGTCAAAGTAATCAATGCCTTCCTTTTGCCTAAAACCCTTAGCTACCAGCCTAGCCTTATACTTATCTATTGAGCCATCAGGATTCATCTTCCTTTTGAAGATCCATTTAAATCCTATAGTAGTACACCCAGGAGGTAGGTCAACCAACTCCCATGTTCCGTTAGAAACAATAGAGTCAATCTCACTCTTTACAGCACCTTTCCAGTGCCTTGACTCCGAAGAATCCATGGCCTGTCGGAAAGTCAAAGGTTCATCCTCGACATTGTAAGTGACAAAATCACTTCCAAAGTCCTTGACTACCTTTGCACGCTTACTCCTTCTAGGTTCATCTACTTCATCAGGAGTAGAACTACTGTCAGGATCTGCCCCCACATTTGTCATCTTTTCCACATGATCAGGAATAGAACTCGATGTGTGAGTAGGATCATCATTAGAAATATCTTGAGGTATGCCAGTCTTCATAGGGAACACATCCTCAAAGAATGTTGCATCACGAAATTCAACTATAGTGTTAGCCACTATACCGTCTATGTCAGATTTTAACACTAAAAATCTCATAGCCGTAGTGGTTTCAATATAGCCCAGAAAGATGCAATCAACAGTTTTTGGACCTAGTTTCTTTCTCTTGTGTTCAGGGACAAGCACCTTTGCAAGGCACCCCCACACACGAAGATACTTCAAACTTGTCTTTCTACTTTTCCATAATTCATAAGGTGTCTTGTCCATATGTTTCAGAGGAACTCTATTCAGAATATGGCAAGCCGTATTCAAAGCTTCTCCCCACATGTACTTAGGCAACCCAGAATTAATAAGCAAGCTGTTAATCATATCTTTAAAAGTTCTGTTCTTTCGTTCAGCCACCCCATTAGACTCAGGTGTGTATGGTGGAGTCACCTCTTGAACTATACCATTGCTTGCGCAAAATTCATTAAACAAGGTACTAGTATACTCACCACCTCTATCAGATCTCAAACGTTTAAGTACTTTACCAGTTTGTGTTTCAGCTTCAGTTTTGAACATAATGAATTTTTCTAGTGCTTCATCCTTATGTCTAAGTAAATAAACATAACAATATCTACTATAATCATCTATAAAGGTAATAAAATATCGTTTATTATCCTTAGTCAACATGCCACCAAATTCACATATGTCTGTGTGTACTAAATCTAATACTCCTGAATCCCTAACAACATTATGAAAGGGTTTCCTAGTTTGTTTAGCAGTCACACATACTTGACATTTAGATTTCTTTTCAATAGCATATTTTGGAATCAACTCTAAATTCATCATATTCTTTAGAGCACCAAAATTTAAATGACCAAGTCTAGCATGCCATAAATCGGATGATTCAACACAATTAACAGAAGGTGCAACACTATCATTAATAAAACTGCCCAAAACAGGCTCAACATTTATTAAAAATAAACCATCAGACAAATAACCTTTGCCAAAGAATGTACCAGTATGTGTAATAACTACTTTATTACATTTCAAAGAAAGTTCAAAACCATTTTTAACTAAACAACTTCCACTTATTATATTTCTACGAATATCAGGAACATGGTGCACTCTAGTGAGGGATAGAACACGCCCAGAAGCAAACTTCAGGTCCACGTTTCCTATTCCAAGAACTTGAGCAGCACTAGCATTCCCCATCGTCACTGTCACTCCATGACTCTGTTGATAAGATACAAATAAACTAATATCAGTACAAATATGTACATTAGCTCCAGTATCAATCAACCATTCATGTGACAGATAAGTGGAAAGAAGTACAGGGTTGTAGGTAACATACCCGTCATTGGTTCCAGAGGCAACAGCCTCACCAACAACCATGTTAACCTTAGGCCCATCAGTGGTTGCAAGCACAGTATTAGCTTGTGCTACCACAACAGCTTTCTTTGCTTTCTTTGTAGGACAGTCCTTGCTCCAATGACCAACCTGTCCACAAGACCAACATGGTTTGTTCGTCTTTGGTTTCTTAGCCTTGTTCTTGTCATTTTTAGGTTTAGTGTTATCCTTCTTAGTGACAGCCTTTCTTTTCTGTCCAACAGTCACTACATTCACCTTTGAACCCCCATGTTCAGCAGGCATCACATGTCCCTGTTTGGACTTGTGCTGTTCCTGCACAGAGATGTCCAACATCAGGTTTGTCCAAGTGATCTCTCCTTTCTGTCTTTTCAGGGAGAGAGCAAACTCTTCCCAAGACTTAGGGAGCTTTTCAATCACAGACATAACCTGAAACTTTTCAGGAAGGTCCATTCCGGACTCCTTCAAAGCATGCACCAACATCTCAAACTCATGTGCATGCTCGGTCATGGATTTTGTATCCACCAGTTTAAAATCAAGAAACCTAGCCACAGAATACTTTTCCAACCCTTGCGAGTCAGTATTGTGTGTCTGGTCCAGCTTCTCCCATAAAAGCTTAGCAATGAAGGAGTCAGATGAATACACATCAAATAGAGTGTTCGCTAAAGCTGCCAGTATAGCAGCCCTAGCCACCCCATCTTTTTCCTCCCACATGGCATAAGCCTTAAGAGTTTCAGCCTTTTCCTGATCAATAACCGGTTTCTCATACTGCACCACCGGCCATAGACCCTTTACCGTAAGCCACAGTTTCATCTTTTTCTGCCAACGAGAAAAACCAACACCCCCACCGAATTTATCAGGCATTCCTGACAAATCAATAGGCTGTGGGAAACGGTACGTGGTCCAATCAATGGTGGGTACAGTAACACCAGAACCAGAAGTATTAGCACCATCAGGAGTTACAGTTCCGTTAACCATCTTGTTAATTAACAATATATAACACAGAAATAATCTCTTCAAGATTGTTGGGTATAATTACTAACTACACATCAACAATAGGGCAGTTATATATATAATTGTATTAACAAGAACAAGCAAAATACCAAATAACGAAACAAACACAAAGGTCGAAACAAAAGTATAATTAGAGACTGAAAATAACAAGAAACCCACCAACCTCTCATTACCAATGCTATGTGGGATACAAGTTATTTCAAAATAACCAACCCACATAACCCATTTCAAGCAACCTATTTCAACTCAATTTATTTATGGATTACACTAAGAAAATGTCTTAGATCCAAACATGAAAGTTTAAGTCCTCATTACAAGGAACAACCTCCACTTGTTAGTTTCCAGAAATTCCATCAAGAACATATATAAAATATGTCTCAAACTTTCCATTTTCTAACAATCCCCCACAAATCTCATACTGCAACATCTGGAAGGTTATTTAGTTTTTATCTTGAATATTGTCGGAGATGAACTAAATGAATGCATCATTTTTGAAGAACCGGAAAATTTTTAGGATTATAATTTTAAAAATGTCGTCTTAATTAGAAAATATCCATAGAACACTTTAATTCTATTCTATGATCCACAACAAAATTAAAAACAAACATGATTTATCAAAACTACTCATATTAGTTTTCAAATTATAAACTTGAACATATTTAAGCAAGTACAGTATAGTCATAACATTAACAATAAAAACTCTATGAACATCAAGAATATACAATCATATATGTCAAATGACATTGATAATGCGTAGTTTAGTTTAAAAACACAATCTAAGCTAGCGGCCCGTGCCTTGCATGGGTTTTTATGCTAGTTTGATTCCTATATCCCAACCATTTTTTAATACTTTTTTTTTAAAATATTTCCCTCTCAATTCTTTGCAATTTATATTTTTAAAATATCTTAAATTAGTACTCCCTCCGTCCCAAAAAGACTGAGTCACTTTTTTTTTTTGCAATTTTGATTATATTTGTAGATGTCGTATGACCTTTGATTAATGAATTATTTACGTTTCAATTTTTTATCACTTCATATATATTTTATTCATTAAATATTGATTAGTTATTTTACTTATTTGCTTAACATGTGCCAAGAAAAAATGAAAGTATTATAATAGGGCCCAAAATGATGATTGGGCAAATGATATCATAGGGCCCAACATTGTGACTAGGCCAATAATATTTGAACGTACCTATTATTTGGGCCCGTGCTAAAAAACCCGGTAGATATGCCGACACATGCTTGCTTCAGTTTCAGTGGAATGCATATACTTTGAGATAACTTATGAATTACAAGTGATAAACAGGAACATATAGTTACAAACTTGCTATATATATATATATAATTTGTGTGTATATATAAAATCTACAGGTTGAAGATGGGTAGTTGTTCGTTTATGAAAAATAAGTACTGGGTACTCAGACATGGTAAAAGCATTCCAAATGACAAGGGTATCATCGTCTCATCCATGGTAATACTCTATCTTCCTAGTACCCTGTTTTCGTGTTATATAAAAAAACAACGCTTTTCGACTTAAAAGATTTATAACGATCCAAATTTGAAGGACGAAAATGTCATAAAGCCTGTATAAAATCATTTTTTTGTTTAGTTTTTGTTACAAGTGTGCTACATTTTACAATTGAACAGTAGATTTAGTTAATTGTAGTATTTTGATTTTAGTTGTTGTAGATGTGGTGGTCTTGTCATTTTTCGATAGTTTATTCGAGATAAAAATGTAGAGGTTTAGTTACATACCTACATGATTTCATTCTTGTCTTGGTAATGTATGTAAACTAAATGATTACTGTTGTGGTCTTTAGATTTTAGCGTATAAGAGGCTGAACTAAAATTAATGGTTGATTTAAATGCTGGTTTGAGCTTCTTATTGTCTTCCTTTTATTTCTCGACAAGATTGAGAAATTCGGTTGTTATAGTCTATGACAAGGATGCGTTGTTAGAGAAATTTGTGGTCACTTATATAATTTCTTATTGCACATACCACCGTAGTTTTACTTGTGCTAATTAAATGTTACTTTGTTAACAGGAAAATGGGATACTTGAGGAGTACAAGTTAGCTCCTGAAGGTGTTAATCAAGCTCGATTGGCTGGACATATGTTCCTTGAGGTAAGGTTGTTTCTTACTCACGTTTTGATTATGTAAGGAGGTAATGTCGAGAATTAAGTATCCCTCACAATGCATATCACATCTCTAGTTGTGAGTTGTGACTGCTTGCAGTTTATAATTTACTGCAAATTGTAATCGAGGTGATCGTTATTGCTGTAGAAATTTGGCTGACATAATATGCTATTATGCTGTGTTAGGGTAGAAGAACATATATGAGTTGATTGAATAAGACTTATAATGAGTTCAAAGTAATTTGTGCATGTAAAAGATTACTTCTATGTTAATTCATTTGAAAATTTGTATTGGAATGATGCAAGGGGACAAACAGTAGCAAGGTAATAGCTGCAATCAACTATGATTGTGAAATCTAAGCTTTTGCAGTAAGAGAAAGTTGTGATGCACAATTTTCAGATCTGCCTTCATGGCAGTGTCCAGTTTTGGTCTTTTTATCATGACTTCAGGTAGAGATCCATTACACGTACTTAGCATAGAAGAGGGAAGATCCATTATGCGTCATATACTAGCTAATCTTTCTTTCACATGTACCAACTTCGAGATTTATGCATGACTACAATATGAAATTAAAAATAATCAAGTCTCACGAGTCACGACAGCATGGTGCAAATTGCTAGGTATGCAGTTCAGATTATTTTTAATCAAACAATTGCCTGAGTAAAGTATACAGTCCTATTCATAATAGCATTTTATTATTTTTCATTGTCAAATGCTGAAGCCTGTGGAATATTTTTAGCAGTAAAGTAATTTGAATGTGTCTAGGTTGCACTTAATCTTTAACTGGACTACTAAAGTAAAGTTTCTTTTGGCATCCTTCTAGTACCTGCATATGATTTGGCTTTCACCGTTATCAGCATTATGTGTCTAATAATTGGTCTGACAGGAACTTAAACAAAATCAACTGTCGATCAAAGATGTCCGAATTTGTTATTCTCCATTCTCAAGGACACGTCACACAGCTGAAATGGTCGCATCTGTTTTGGGTCTTCCCTTTGAAGGGCCTCGATGTAAGGTAATCTTTGTTAGCGTAGTTGAGATCTGTTTGATCCTTGACTGTCCTGACTTGAGCACTGTAATCTTTATTTCTGATTATGGTGCTCGATACGTGACCTCTGGGACAAGCATTATAGCATTGATGCTCATAATTTGTAAGGAGATTTGAAATACTGTTTCACTAGTCACACATAAATATCTACCTGGCCAAGTCTCAAGTTTCTTTTTTTAAATCAACCACCATCTACTTCAGATATGAGTTTCCTGATTATCTTCTGTTTTTTTCGTCTAATAATTATAGTTAATAAGAGTTTTTTTGGCTCAGAAAATGTGGAAGTATCACCTGTGGTTATAATTCTTAATTTAATGGATGATATTGCAAAACTATATCTTACATGTATGCTTGAGGCCTGACCGTTTGTGGTTCTTAATACAAATTCAGTTATATACTTACCAATCCAGCATATGGATAAAAATGTACACTGTCTATTCCTTCTTTTTTTGGGTGCTTACAACACTTTCTTCTAATATAATTTCTTCATTCAGAGAATTCTAATTTTTGATAATCCGAGATATATTTGGCGTTCTTTTCATGAATAAAAAAACTTCCATTTGCAGATAGTATATACGTGTACTAACTGAATTCTGAAATCAGAGCATGATTATATAGGTAGATGAAGTTGTAGACAATATAATCTACTATGCATAATATTATTGATAACTCCATAATCCGATCCAGTCCTTCCTCGCCGATCCCATGCCTGGTTGCGGTGCAGCTGCTGGTGGGTGTCTGCAAAACAACACCGGAGAGGGGTTTTGACCCTGGCGGCGCCTCCGGCGTGAGAATAAGTCTGGGTTTTGGAAGGATAGATAGGGCTACAGAGAAATCTGAATGTGGAGGGTGTGTGTATAGTGTGTATATTATATAGAGTGAGTGAGTGAATGAGAGAGTAACCCCTAAACCTTTTCTCCTTAGTCTATTTATAGGCCAAGGATTAGGGCTCAGGGGGTTGTACCTGCAATCATGAGCGTTGAATCCTAGGTAGCCAGGACACCTGTGTGATGTAGATGGGTCACACGTGCCCAGGTGAAAATTGTGGTGTCGTGTGCCAGGCGCGTGCTGGCGTGTGGTTTGGATATGACATAATTGTGTCAATCATTAGGTACTCATACGTGTCGTCATCAGGTATGGTCACCAATCATGACCTGTGCACGTCATGCAATGAGGTGTAGTCTTATCTCACGCGAGCTATTCCCTTTGTTGCCAGGTTAGTAGGGAGAGCTCTGATTCAAATATGAGTTCACGCTTGGAGGTGAGCCATGACTCAAATGTGGGTTATGCCCTCAAGGTGAGTCCGGACTCAAATAGCAATTCGGGCTTGGAGGTGAGCTATGACTCAAATGTGGGTTATGCCTTGAAGGTGAGTCAGGGCTCTAGTGGGAGTCCGGGCTGTACATAGCCTATCAATTATGACCTACTTAGTACTTGCGTAGATATTCAAACATACCAGAGGAGATTAAGTAGAATATACTCAACACAGCTTGTAGTTGAAAGTCCGTTCTGTCCGTGGAGCTATGTTCTTACCACCAAACAGCATAACGTCAGGCCTACCATTGTCTTAATGATCAAGGAGACACACTTGGCACAATGCACATAAATTGGGAGAACTGCTATGCCTGATAAATCTTTAATCAGATCTAAAACCTTCGTTGCCTTGTCACGAAAAATATCTGACTGATAATCATTGTTCGTTCCTCCAGCACAACTATTACCACCAACTAAATGGAACCTTGAATTTGACTTCACCCTATCCCTTTGTGATGAACAAACAATATGATTTTCCTCTCCATCTTCTCACACGCAGAAGGTATAACTGACTTGTCAAATTGAGTAGCTTTTATACTATTAGCAATACCAAAACCTACCATATCTTCCAAAGCATCTTCTGCTGATTCACTTGTACCTTTATCATCTTGAGATCCTAATTCATCATACGTTTGTAATTACCTTTATCATCTTGAGATCCTTATTCATCAAAATACATTGGCTCTGAAATTCCATTGAACCCCCTTCTTACCAGTATAGCATTTCTAACAGCTTTTAATGTCCGAGTTGGTACTTCTGTTTTTCTATTTCTCCCCTTTGTTGGGTCAACGATCTTCTTAACGTAGAACACCAATTGCTCTGTCCACGCCTGTTGCAGGAGCTGGTGCTGATAGACCAGAAGACAGTGATGGTGCAATCTTTATGTCTCACTTTAAACTTTCAGATATCCTACATGTAGCATGTGAGATTGTTGACGCTGATCAACTATTAGGTGCTTGTCACTCTCCTGCTTAGCAAACCCTCATAAATGCCTTGTTCAAGTGAGTGTTTCGAGTGCATTTTTAGCAAGAATGTTTACTAATTAATAAATTCTTCAAGTAAGGCTCATTTAAAAGTTACAGGACTATGTGATTGCAAGCGGTGTTGTGAAAGATAAGTGCTTAGACTTTTCACAGTTATCTTCAGCTTTTAGCAGTTTTTTATGTAACCCATTAAAACTTTTTGGACAGGTCGTGAAAGATCTCCATGAACGTTACTTCGGACCATCATTTGAACTTATGTCTCATGATAAAGTAAGTAACACTGATATCAATCATGTGAGTTGTCTTTTATATTTGGTGTGGTAGCGAATTGTTGTAGCTTTCCAGTTGTGTGCAGTTTCTCTCAAGTTCAAATTCACTTTAATTTCTTATTCGGCTTCAGTGAGGCAAGATTTTTTTTGATTTCCTTGGTAACAGTATGCAGATATATGGGCACTTGATGAGAAGGATCCATTCGAGCCTTCAGAAGGTGGAGAAAGTGTTGCAAACGTCGTTTCTAGACTTGCAAATGCTCTGCTAACCATAGAGACAGAGTTTCAAGGGTAACAACCGCAACTTTAATACCACTCACTTGGCATGTATAATGTGTAGCTTTGTGCATAATACTGATCTCCATGTAATTTATCTGTATTCTTTCAATCATGAAAACTAGATTAAGCTTGTTGCTACATGCATTGCAGGTGTGCAGTCTTGGTTGTCAGCCATGGCGATCCTCTGCAGATTTTGCAGACAATACTAAATGCAGCTAAGGATGATAAAGGATCAGATAGTAACGACTTGATATCTCGAATTCAGGCTGTTAAGGTACCATCGGTGATATCACAGCATCGAAAGTTTGCTTTGTCTACAGGAGAACTCCGAGCAGTCATATGATGGTGCTTTACTTGTGTCCACCCGCCATATCTCTTCCTGATCGGTTACATTATGTTGCTAGTCATAAAAGTTGCCTGTTAATTGTCTTGCCGGGCTCATCCATCTACTGAACAATCTGATACAGCTGTACCTATAATTATGTGTTGAATGTTAAAAGAAGTTACTGTAATGTAATTGAAAACATAATTATGTGTTACTTTACTTGATATCTTTTTGTATGATTTTAGTTGTATGGATTAGGCAAATGCAAATCTAGAAAATATTGAAGGCCCTTAATTGGGTTGTTGCACCAAACTGAACTACAAGCCCTAAACAAAAATTTACAAATATAAAAGCCAATAACTGATTTACTGGGCTTTGGCACCGAGCTGAACTGCAAGCCCACAACAAAATAAAAGCTATATCAAAATTTGAGCTGTCTGCTAGCCCCGGATAACTAGAACCGTTAAGAACTGTTAATTTCATACACGAGACACACATGATAATATTGGATTTTTTACTTAAATAGGAACTTTCAAAATTGAAGTTTTAGTTGATTTTTTTATTATTATTTTAACTACTAAGAATCTTTGCATTGGATCTTTTACTTAATTTTTTCTAAAATTGATACAAATTTAACAGTTT
This sequence comes from Heracleum sosnowskyi, assembly GCA_030848705.1. NCBI lineage: Eukaryota > Viridiplantae > Streptophyta > Magnoliopsida > Apiales > Apiaceae > Heracleum > Heracleum sosnowskyi. Next base: position 70,193,786 of record CM061241.1, on the reverse strand, counting down.
AACGTTTTACACCTTTTAAACGGTTTTAAAATAGGATCAACGAGTAATAGAACTTGTACGTGACAAAATAGTAAAATGATTAAATTATGAATTACAACGGAGTAATTATAACTTATGTATAAGAAAACGAGACCAAACCAACGCCGTGCACTTTACAAGTCCACAAGGGCTTGCCGCCAGCCACACAGAAAGAAAGAGACGCGCACATTCCATTTTGGTTCAGTTATATGAATATCATCTTCATGCAATATTTTAATGTAAACACTTACCTCTGATAAATTTATTTTACTATAAAGTTTTGAAAATGATAAAATAATAATTTGTTGTTAATATCACACAAAATAATTATTTTAGGTCTCTTGTGAAAGAAAATATTATGTTAAGTAATTAGGAAAAACGAGAATAGACCGGGGGACCTTATAAAAAAAGTGTCTCCGGGCGTGTAGCTGAGTTGATGAGAATACTGATTAGTGTTCGGAAAATACACCTTTAGAAAAAAAGTTTAAATAAAAAAATAATCAATCTAATTTAATTTGCAGAAGAATTATACTGCCCTGTTTCAATATTTATTGCTGGAAAACATGATCGAACTCTTCACTTTTTACATGAAAAAGGGAGTGCCAATCGTCACATCAAAATGGCAGTTTTAGAAAGAAAAGAAATGAGTTGGAGGAGAAAAAGTAAAATAAAATTCCGACCACGCAGAACGCATTCGTCCCTCGGTCGTCCACTGCCCCTCAACATTGACTCTTTCTGTATATAAAAATGTACGACTTAGCGGAAAAAAAATAAAAAATTGTACGATTTACTTTTGTTTACGTATTTCAATACACTCAAAAAAAATACCTAGATATGATTGAATATATTATTTGAATTTTTTTATATATTTACATACTTCAGACAATATTGTAAAAAACGAGAATCAGAGTTAATCGATAAAGACATCAATTAATCAGATAATCGTGAATTAATCGTAATATATTTAATAATATTTGTTTATATACAAATAAATTTTTATATATAATTGTTTTGTTATTTCAACTAAACCTTTATAATTATCATATATTTATGCAAAAATATTAAAAATATTATTTAATTGTAATAAATAAAAATTTCAAGATCTAATTTTGAAATTATAGATCAATTTGAGAGAAAAAATTAAGAGAATTTTTGACTTGAGCATCTAAAATTTTTGACCATTTTTTTTGAAAATTTGATTTTTTGATTGATTTTGACTTAATCAGTACAATGATCGGCCATATTGTGATTAATCAACGATTAATCTCAATTAATGATCGACTTTTAGAAAATATATATAATCAAAATGCATTTTCATACAAATCAAATTATTCAAAAAAAAAATAAAATTGTATACATTTGTTTCGCACGTCTAGAAAATGTGGGTTAAAAATGAATATAGTTTTGCAGTATGTATTTAGTTGTTCGTTTGGTATATAAAGGTATAAACTACAGCCAACACACATACATCGTTTTTACAATTCGATAAAACAAACTCGAATATCCTTCTTCCTTCTTTGATCATTCCGTTTCAATTCTCTTAATTCCACCGATTCAGTTAAAATGGGAGCGGAGAGCGAGTCAACTCAGTCGAGTCCACCCGGCGCCGCCGCCGCACCTGTTTCTATCAACGTTCGTTGTTCTAATGGCTCTAAGTTTAGTGTGAGAGCGAGTGTGGGATCCACTGTTTTGGAGTTTAAAGAGCTTGTTGCTGTGAATTGTGATGTTCCACCTGTTCAGCAGAGGTTGATTTATAAAGGACGGATCTTAAAAGATGATCAAACCCTAGCTAGTTATGGTAATCTCCCCTCCTTCGCCTTTGTTTCGATAAATGAATAATTGTATTTAACCTCAGATCAAGTGAATAATTGGCACTAGTAGTTATCTCGATAAATGAACATTTGGTATTTTTAACTTTGATAAATGAATAATCTCGATAAGTGAATATAATCTATTTATCGTGGTTTAAGTTTAACCTAAAGTTATAGACCTTATAGGGATTAGTTGTTTTATAATTATCTCATGCTGATTTCATTTTGCTATTATTATGCTGTTATACTAATGCTCTTGTACTTTTCGGAACTGGACTTTTACTGATAGAGATGGAAATTAAATGATTTTTTTGAATCTCGTTGTTAGGTTTGCTTTTCTCTACGGAATAAAAAGGCAACTTAAGTATGTTGTAAAGATATTAATAGAATGAAGAATCTTTAGAGGAGAGGTTGATTGTTTGAAAATTAGGTTATCCTTGTCTTTGAGGTCTTAATGAGATTGATTCTTATTTATGGATACTCTTTCGACTTTAATATTTAGAAATATGATCTTGATTGCACTGGAAGCATTCTGGTTTTTAACTAATGGATACGCTTCTTAATGCACAGGCGGAGTAGTATAATTGTGCCACAGTAGTGATTTAAAGTTTATTTTGCTGCATCTAGGGGAATTGATTGTTTTTCATCAATATTGCGTTGACTAATCATAGTAAGGAAGTAGGAGCTAGATGCCAAAATTCAAGTTTTAACTTTGCAATTTAACCTCATTTTAATTTGATGTCTTAAAATCAATGTTAACTAAAACTCTAAAGATATATCTATCAGTCGGAACTCCCTTTGTCTTGCTTTGCGTCATTGTGGATGCCAAGACTGCTTTACAAAATATGTGTCAGAAATTTGATTCTATATAAGCGAGATACCACGTATAAGGTTAAATGAAAAAAAGTTTCAAATGAGTTGTCGAAATATGAGTTGGTTGAAAAGCAAGTATATATGGAGCATTTTATAATCACGTGGATGAAGTAAGTGGATATGTTGCGGAGAAAGGGGTTTATTTTGTATATCTTGTTTTTTTGCAAATGATGGGGGATGGGATGTTTGTTTACATAAATGAAACTTTTGTACGTTTCTTGCTTGTCAGTAGTGACTAGATATTTCCCGCTTTTGGCACACATGTTAATTGTTCTCCAATGTTAATGGGGGTGTCATTTTACATAAATAGTAATGTATATACCTTTTTTGCTTGTTGATAGTGACTTGCCTTGCCAATGTTTTCTTTCTGCATTAAGATTACGTGTTCTTCAATGTAATTCAAATGTGTATATGTGGAATGTGTTGTTTGTTTGCATAAATGAAAATATTATTTTCTTTTTTGCTTGTCGTTAGTGTCTCGTGATGGCTGTCTTTCTACACTAAGGTTATGTTTACTCCAATGTAACTCAAACTTGTGCAGTGGCGTTCCTCCTTTGTGAATGCGGAATTTTTATAATATTTCTGTCTGCGGTCTCTTGAGGAGATTTATATCTTATCTTTTCTTCAACACTTCAGAATCCAATGCTATTAGCATTTCGTATTTGTTGATAGCTGTGGTTCTTTATTTTATTACTGCTCGAGTATGACTTGTTCTGTTTATTTTATATATCTTGACTCCTTGAGATAAGCTGCATTGATTGAACTGAGGTCCACATAGCTCATGTTCTACAGGTGCATTCTTATTATTGACTTTTAAATTGTTGTTGGTTTTACAACTTTTGAAGTGTTTTCATAATTTCTTGTTGCAGCAGATTATTTCTTCTTCAAATGCTTGTAGTTGACCTATTTTTCATCTCTTAATAATATTGTTACATTGTTAAATGGTGTTGCTAAAGGTCTTCAAGCTGATCACACTGTGCACATGGTCCGTGGTTCTCCCCCTATTGCATCTACACCAGCTTCTGCAGCTTCAAGTGTTGGGAACCCAAGTGCCACTCGGGATGCTACCCAGCCTATTAATCCTAATGATGGAGGGGGTTTAGGAGGTGCTGGTCTTGGGGCATCACTCTTTGATGGTCTCGGTGGGCTTGGCTTAGGTGCAGGTAGCGGTAATGGTGCTTCGGGCTTATTTGGAGCTGGACTTCCAGAGTTTGAACAAATTCAGCAACAACTAACTCAGAATCCCAACATGATGCAAGATATATTAAATACACCAGCCATTCAAAATTTAATGAATAACCCAGACATAGCGCGCAGCTTGATAATGAGCAATCCCCAAATGCGTGATATCATTGATCGTAACCCAGAGCTTGCTCATGTTCTTAATGATCCTGGCATTCTTAGGCAGACATTGGAGGCTGCTAGGAATCCTGAGCTCATGCGCGAGATGATGCGCAACACTGATAGGCAAATGAGTAACATTGAATCATCTCCCGAGGGATTTAACATGCTTAGGCGCATGTATGAAAATGTTCAGGAACCTTTCCTGAATGCTACAACCATGGGTGCGGGTGCTGGAAACGATTTGGGATCAAATCCATTTGCTGCCCTTTTAGGAAATCAGGGTGGTGGTAACCAAGGCACACATGCCTCCAACGACACTTTGAATACCGGTTCTGAAGCGGCTACAGGGACTGCTATTCCCAACAGCAATCCTCTTCCTAACCCTTGGGGTGGTACTGCTGGTAAGCTTAATCATATAGTTCATTTCTGACCTTTTCTGCTTCATGTTAACCTGTAATTCTCTATAGATCCTGCTCTCCTTTTTTAAAGGAATGTTGAAAGTAGTGAGCATGTGTCAGTCTCTGAAATAGGATATAAAACAAATATTGGTGGTAGGTAAAATTAGTTGAAGACAATAAAACTCAGGCGTCATATAGATTTGCAATGTTGTAACACAAACCTTGGACCTAAAGAATAAAGATCATGCTGTAGTGATTAGAGTAAAGCAGTTGCCTTGTGTACTAGTTCGCCTCAAAATTTGTCACGGTTCTGTGTCCTTTATATCTCATATGTATTATGACTTACCGATTAGGAGTGTGGACAAATGAAAATTTACCTAATTAATGAATGCATTTTTTGGGTGATTACGAAAAGTTGCTTCATTAAAAAATCCATGTCATATTGGCGAACCTTCACATTGCCTTAAGCGATGATGCCCACGTAAGACCCCATGGCAGTAGACAACTTGTAGCTCACAATCTGAATGATAGAGGATGCTTTTCTCTTGAAATGATTTGTGTTCAAATTGTAAATTAATAATTGTTTTAAAGATCTCTATGTTATTTACTTACCAAGTCGAATATATATAGAGAGAGATGCAAGCATAAGATGTGGATAGTATTCACGTACTACTTTCTCCTAATTATATTTGAAAAATATTTATTTAAAAAATATATATTGAAGGGATAAATACAAGCATTTTGCCAATCCTGAGAATGCACACCTAGGGGGTGAATATGTGTTATGACCACTTATATCCGATTTTAAATTTTACCAAATATTAAAACTGCTGACTAGTCAGCTTGCTATTGCAGTATTAAACAATCTGTCAGCTAGCTAAGATGCAGAATGCAGTGCAGAAACGTAAAGACATAAAATAAAGAACACCAAGGATTTTAGCCAGGTTCGACCCCTAATCCCTATGATCTACGTCCTGGTCCCCTACCAAACCTGGTAAGAGAATATATTATTAATCAAGATAAACACCGATTACAAGATTCAATAATATATCTCATTCCCTGTTTCTGATAGCAGCTTGCTGAAATGCCCTGTTCCTCGAACCCTATACTCTCTAAGTCCTACACTTCCCAAGTATAGACTTCTCTAGCCTCTAGTTCCCTCCCTGAACCCTTGTTTCCCAAGCACACCTATCCAGCAACACCAATTACACTTGAACAATACAATAGAATTATAAGTGTTAACAACTCGAAACTATGAACTCTCTAATATATGAATATCGTATATAATACTAATGCTCATGAATAAGATTTGAAAGTAGGTACTGAGTTGTTCTTGTGTGTTCTTTTGTGTTCTTGAAGGTGTTCAATAGCGAAAGAAACAACCACGCAAGTATTTATAGTGAAACAAAAGAATTCGAATTAACAAACATAATTGTAACGTTCTTGAATCCAATTCTCACGTTCAATTAGTTAGGGTAATTCAATTTTTAACATTCACATAACGTTCATGTACAGAGGAATGAGTAAAAACGAATATAAAAGATTTGCCCTCAATACATACTGTTACAAGCCTATCAGCTTGCTGACAGAGTCATCATCAAAACCATGAGCCTATCAATCTCCCCCTTTTTGATGATTACTCAATAAATTATAGGAGAGGAAAACTCCCCCTAAATCCATGCTTCCTATAAAACAAGCTTTATAACAATTACATGTTATATTCTAAAACAATAAACAAATACTTCCTGTAAAAGAATCTTAGGTAATGAAGCATGAAGTATTTTAAAGCAATATTTGTATTCATCATCGAAACATCAAGCTAACAAATCCAATTTAACACACACAAATCAGTATACAAACAACTGTCAAACAAATGTGTTTTTTTTTGAGTAACCAAAGTAAAAAGTTGTACATGTACCACAGAGGGCAGATGAACTGTCTGTTGGCTGAGTGGCAATGTAATCCTAAATAACACTAGAGTAATATGTGTTTGAAGCAACAAGACATGATAACACTAGAAGTAAAATTTGGCAACCTGTTTTTCTGATGGTCTGTGCCAAATAATTACTTGAGCTTGTAATGTGATTTATGTTATTTACCCTCACTTGTGGTGCTGTGTGTGAGTAGGTTCCCGAACAAACACTGCTGCAAGGTCAAATTTGACAGGAGATGCTAGGACAGCAGGAATTGGTGGTTTAGGAGGGCTGGGCCTCCCGGGGTTGGATCGCATGGGCGGTGTTCCAGATCCATCAGTAATGAACCAACTTCTGCAAAATCCAGGTGTTTCACAGATGATGCAGAATCTGCTTTCAAACCCACAATACATGAATCAGGTAAGCGTATTAAAAACTGAATGTCTTGTAAATTATAGGATGGTATGCTTCAGATTATATAGCTTTTGTTACCCAAAATTCTTCCTTTTATTTTCAGGTTCTTGGAACTAATCCTCAACTCCAAAGTATGTTTGATATGAACCCTCAATTAAGAGAAATGATGCAGAATCCAGAAATTATTCGTCAGCTTACATCGCCTGAAATGATGCAGGTTCTTAAGAATGGAGTCATGTGTTTGTTTCTCTCGTCTTCACTTAGCAGTGAACCATCTATTTAATAACAAACTAATGATACCAAATGTTGACGATTGATTTTTTTTTCCCTGTAGCGGATGTCAACATTTCATCAGGCACTTCTTTCTCAACAGAACAGACCACAATCGACTCAGTAAGTGCACAGTTTTTTTTTTTTTGGGATTGATTAGTGTTTGGTGTTCTTTTAGTTTTACTCGCAAGTCTTGAACAGAATAATTGTTTTTTCTATGCTTTAACCTGCCTTTCCATGTAGAAATGGTTATATCGTTCTGGAAAGCTGCCATAGAGTATATCTCTGTGTCTTGATAATTGATGTCTTGTTTTAGGGAAAGCATCAATGTTAATCAAAACCTTAATCTAGTGGACATCTTCTACTTATTTGTTATGTGAATATTGTCTCCGAGTATATCATGCCTGGCTAGTTTGTTGGTGAATAATAGATAGGGTTTCGGAAAACGTGAATTGTAATCTAATCCTGGAAAGTTCTCTGAGGATTTTGAAACCTTGAAACATAAGGATCAGGTTAGAAGGTAAGTATTAAGGGCAACCCAATTAATTAGGTAGTGACCTTATTGTAGGAGTTAACAGGGTTTTTGGAGAGAGCAGGTATGATAGGCTTAGAGGCAAACCCTGTCCCTTTTCTCTTGCGAGTTGCACCATCTAACGAACCCGACCTGAATTATTCTGTATTCTAATGATCTTATATAGGTACAACACATTAATATTAGTTTCATTGAAGTTTAATCACTTTTTCCAGCACTCTACAGCTCTATTATACTTCAAAAGATGGAGGCTATTTTAATTAAGCTTCTTCTTTGGTAATATCTTTTCACAATCAGCTATCTGAATCAATGAGTGGATTTTGTTCTTGAGTTGGTTTTTTGATGGATTACTTTTCAAGTACACACATGTTCGTCCAACAAAAATACTGCTATTACAAGTTATAACTAAATGAAATTAGTTAATCTATCTAATCTAAGTGGGAGAGGATTAGATAGAGAATTGGGGAATAACCAATGAATGTGGGACTCTTGTGTTTTGGTCAATTTCAAGGAAGAACCAATGAATGTGGCACTCTTGTGTTTTGGTCAATTTCAACTTATGTCAACTATCTCTATTAAAACTGTGTAGATCTATTAATTTCTCTACAGTAAGGTGGATAAATAAAGTTGCAGGAGGGAGAATGAGAGTGCTGCTTTACTGTTTTGCTTGATAGAATTCAAATTCACTTCAATTTGATTAGTGATTAGCATATCTGGAGATGGATTAAATTACTTTGCATGTCACTTTGTTTTAAATTGTTTACTAAATACTAATCTTTATTGGTGGTTTGCTGCTTTGCAGGGAACCAGCTCAAACTGGTGGGATTACAGGTATTTAAGAAACAGAATGTGGATAGCTAAACTAAGTATAAAAAAGGTTTTTCTTTCTAATATGCATGTTTGTGTTCCAATTAAAGGTGCAGGAGCACAAAACAACATGGGGCTGGATATGTTGATGAATATGTTTAGCGGACTTGGTGGACTTGGAGCTGGTGGCTTGAATGTCCCGAACACTCCTGATTGTAACCTTCCTCACTATTGAACTTGAAATCTTAAATTGATTGGCATTTTATTACCACACTCAACTTGTTATGTTTGTTCTTGTAGTGCCTCCAGAAGAACTCTATGCTACCCAACTGTCGCAACTTCAAGAAATGGGGTTCTTTGATACCCAAGAGAATATCAGGGCGTTGCGTGGTACCTCAGGAAATGTCCATGCAGCAGTGGAGAGACTTCTAGGCAACCTCGGGCAGTAGCACCACCTTTGTTTCCTCGGAAACTTGTTGGTGTGTAAAATTAATCAAGTTAAACAAGTGTCTTGCACAGACAATAGACATGTCAGGCACTTGTATTTTCATCTCTGGTTGTCATATTAATAACTTAAGCTTTTACATAGTTAGAGTTGAGAACTTAGGCATATGGTGAGGCCTTTGTAAAACTAGAACATCCTCCCTTATTGTATGCCTGCCTGTTTATGTACATGCGTCGTTCACATTTTTGTTTTTAATTATTATAAACAATTGTTATAGTTCCCGAGACCAAGGCCATGTTTTTGTGTGTTTGATAGTCCTTGTTGAGCTATATTTTGTTTGAAGAGCTGTTTTCAGTTCAGAAGTATTTCGGGGAGTGTTCAAGATGAGAGTAACATGCTTTGAAAGCAAACCCGACAATTTTGTACACAGACATGTATCATTTCGTTTTCTGTGTACGAAATACGAAGGTAGACGAAACGAAAGTTTACGATCATATTTCATGGATTTTTTATCCAGGAAGGAGCACTTTTAAATAATAAACAAATAATTTTACCTTAAAAGTGTTATAGATAATTAGATGAGTATATCATAGTTTAGAGGCTTATAAGTTTTAAAATATTAGTCTCACTCTCACTTATTCCCTTTCAGCGATACATGTACATGACTTTGGGATTTTAGAGTTTTTGGTCTCCCAAGTTCCACTTCTGGCTGTTTCACTTCGAGTCTTCGATCTTTTTCTTTTACGGTCATCTCTATTTCTCTTCGATTTCTTCTATTGCAGTAAGGCTGATGAAGAACCCCCATTAAAATTGATGAATACTCCGTCGATTGAAATGGTATGAAAATTTGTGTCGTATATGGTTACCTAGTGAGGTTCCTGAATCGGTTTGTGGTGTTCATGTGTTTATCATTTTTGACACGAAAGTACACGACACGATTGTCATGTGTATCATGAACCACACAGAGCTTTAAAAATTGGACAAACATAGTAAGGAAGCAATGGTCAAGTTCATACATAGATTCTGATTGGCACATACATTCCTAAACATTTGGAATTAGTGATACTGATAAATAAATAAGTATGGAGTAAAGTTTTTTGGACTACACAAAATATTTGGAGAATATGAGAAAATGGTTTACAATATGAATATTGACGAGAGTCGACACTCCAGAGACAGATGGCCAATAATTTTTAGTCTATTCTTTATTTTACGAAGTGCAATTCAATTGAGCTTTTAAAATGCGTAAGAGATCTTGTCAAAAATCAAATAAAATGACGCCGAACGAAAAATTATAAAAAAACACTATCTTAATTAAAATTTGAAGAAATATATGTAGAATAATATGAGCAATCAATCGAATTGTGTTTTTTCTAAATCGTGATGGAGTTGCGCAAATATTAGGCGAATTAAAAAATTTTAGAACAAAAATTTGCATTAATACATTTAATCATTTTTCTAGATGGCTTAAAAAAATACACATTCTTTTAGTGTTTGAACAAAAAAATATTGATAAACTAATTATATATACTAGCTAATAACCTGTGCAATGCACGATTTTTTTTTTAATATTTATAATTATACTCCCACCGTCCCACCTATTTGTTTACATTTGGGTTGGACACGAAGGTTAAGAAAAAGTAATAAAGTAGTGAAAAAAGTAGAAAAAATAGGTTAAGTGATACCAATCAATTATATTTAATGTATAAAGAAAGGATAGTAGAGGAAAACAGTGAAAAATAGTTGATTTTTATATTATAAAAATATATAATTTTTGGAAAGTTTAGAAATGTAAGGAATTGAAAGTGACATCCCAAAAAGAAAAGTGTAAAGAAATTGTTGGGAGTATAATTTACATTTTAATATTATAATTTACACTTTTTAATATTAAAATTTACGGCTAAGGAGCATAAAAACCCTTGTGATTTGCTTGCAGGAGCAAATAGACCCCTATAATTTTAAAAAGGAGCAAAAAAGTCTCTATTATTTAAGTTAATGGTTCAAAAACACCTTTTTAATTACACTTTTCTTAACCACGGTTAAGAAATATTAATATTTAAGTTATGTATTTATGTTAATATATTAAAAAAAATCTAATTACATTCATAATAAATTACATCGCCAAATCAATTAAAATTTGTGTATATTAAAGCATTATATATATAAAAAAATATTTTTCTTACTATGATCTTGTAATAATTATTCGCAAATTCATTTTTATATCCACATATGATTTTCTAACCCAAAACAAAAAAGTTATCCAATAAAAATATTATAATATATTATAATATAATATATTGTGATTATATTTACCACATTTATATATTGATTTATAAACTTTTTAAATTTTAGCGGTTGATTGACATTTATTTTTTTTGACTAACTTAAATGTACGTAAATCACATTTTGAAATTAAATTTATGTTAGTGTGAAAACATATTTGATTTTTTATTAGGAAAAATTCGAAACGAATTTTTATTATCTGTTATTTGATAATCACAATAATCTTTGTTGATAATAAATAATTTAGAATAAAATATGTAAAATCAATTCATACATACTTCCTCCGTTCTCCTCATTTCTTTACAATTTTGTTCACTCCTTGACACGCATTTTAAGGCTCGTATATAGTATATTTTCACAACTTATTTTTAAAGTTTTCTTTTTTTGAATAAAAAATCAAACATTAAATTTTTATTCGAAAGAAAAAAAAATTAAAATAATATGTAGAACTACACTTTGTAGGAGTCTTAAAATGAGTGTCACACCCCGACCCCTAACGTAAAGAACCTACGGAGACAGAGGGAGTAATTGTTAATATTAATCACAATAATTCATAGATTAGGCACAAATTATGAATATTAATCACAATAATTCATAAATATTAATATTAATCGAAACGAATGTTTATTTTCTTATTTGACATTTATATATTCGTATTTGTAAATATTAATGTTATAATATATAAATGTTAGAAAAGTAAAACAAGTACTATCAGATTAATAATATTAAGTTTTTTCTAATTTTAAATCTATTTTGAAATAGTTAAGAAAAATTAACTAGAAATGTGTTTTTGGACCATCAACTTATGTATTAAGGATGTATTTGATCCTTATTCGCTCTTACATCAAAACTACAAGGGTGTTTTTGCTCCTTAACCCTAAAATTTATCGATCCCTTAATTGTGGTTATAAATGACCAAAATTCTAAATAAAATATCTCATACTGTTAGGAATTATGTTGATTTTTGATGATAACTAAACTAACTCAGTAAAATTTGTATAAGTAAAGTGTAACCTTCAACAGATAGCATGTTATTACAATATCGGTTGAAGGGTAGCTTATCTCTTGATAAGTCTTAATGTAACATACTCGTTGTTGTTCAAGTACTAGCAGCTGAAATGAAATAGTGTAGACTGAACAAGTAATGTTGACTTACAAATAGATATGTAGAATAGGGAGGCTAATTGTAAATACTTTGTGCCTTGTAATTTTACATAAGTGGAATTGTATTTCAACGGATAGTCATTCAACTTTCAACAGATGCACCTTGGAAAGCTTCAACGGATGAAACCGCAACATTTTCAATGAATGCTACATGATTAACCTCAAACGATACCACTTCATTACAGTTGAAAATTGTGAAAGGGACAGTCCTGACAAGTCACATGGGTTGATGGAACAGAAAGAGCATGGAAACCAGCATTTTGGGAAACCCTGAAGAAAAGGAAGCATTCTATTTCCATATGGTCAAAAGAGATGATTCTTCAAGGACAATTAGCTAAAAGGCAAATCATTGCAAAGACTATTGGACTTAGAGTGAAAAAACAAGCTTTTGGACTTTACATATTGTACACTTTTATGTAGTTCAATTAAGCTCGTAAACTTGGAGTATATAACCAAGTGTAGCAATGTTTTTGAAGTTAAGAAATCAGATTTACTTTTAAAAAACTTAAGCAATAACCTTTGTGAATTGCTGAAGCAAAAACATTATAACTACAGCCGTGAGTTTTTTCAAAAACTACACAAAGATTTCATTAAATGAAATCTCTTAGGCGGAACAATCAATCCACTTGAATATTTAATTCTTGTGTTATTAGTGTTCTGCAATTTCATATATCTATTCTAAGTTTAGCTTTGTCAGTTAAAAAGAATTGGAAATTTAAAGGATTGTATTCAACCCCCCCTTCTACAATCTTGTGATTTCATTGTTAGGGAATAACACATACACTTATTACATTCTTCGATATAATACATGTAAGAGAGATTTATTCGGAATTTTGATCATGTTCTGTCAAAATGACAAGGACCATTAGGATTTAAGATAGATATATAATTGAAAATCCATTTGCCTAGAAGTAAGGCATTCATATGCTCTAGGGGAGTCAGACCTAGCCCTCCATCTTTTTTTCTCATACAAATTGTTTCCCATGAGAGTAAATGCATTTTCCTTTTGGATACCTTTAGGCCCTCTATCTTGCTGCCCCAAAAGAAATTTTTTCTTATGCACTCCAATTTCTTGCAAATATTTTTTGGCATGGGTGATGTGTTCAACCAATATATAGGAAGACTATCCATAACTGACTTGATGAGTACTAATCTTCCTGCCTCCTTTAAGCAATCTATCTTCTAGGTTGCAATTTTTTCTTTAAAGTTTTAATCAGGGGTTCCCAATATATTGTCTTTCTGCTCGAAACACCAACATGAATTCCCAAATATTTCATTGTCCAGCTTCCCACTTTGCATCCTAAGATTGTTGCACATTGTTGTACTAGCAGCTTGTCTTTACTACATGTGTACAAATATTTCATTGTTGCGCATTTTCTCTTTCGAACTACCTTTATTTCCTCGGCTTCCTCTTTTAGAACTACCTTTTGAGTGCTGTGAATCCTCCGCTCTGGGTTGAATTGCAAAATCTTCCTCTATAGGTGTAATCCTATCTTTTAAATAACCTTTGGCAGTTACTTCTCTAAACTGTATTTTTTGTTTTCACACCCTGTTGCCCAGTAAATAACAATTGTAGAAGGGGGGTTGAATACAATTGTATAAGATTCTCGACTTTATATAACACAAATATGAAAGATCAATAACAATAACAATAACAGCTTTATTAACTTTGATATAAAACTGTTACAAACTCTCTTAAGAAATTCTGATGTTCTTAAGAGCTGCTAGCTTACAAAAACTCTCTCAAGAAATTCTGTTCTTAAGAGCTTCTCTCCGATTATGTTCTCTCTCTGATCAGTACATAAATCGAAACCAAAACTGTGTTTATATAGTGCACACAGCTTCTCTATCAAATAACAAGATAAGTCCTAATCATAACAAAGATAGAAACATATCTTTAATCGATAGCTGCATTCTACAAACCAGGAACAAACTTCCATGTTTATCTAGACTCCAAATATAACTCGAAGTAGGAATCCTGATCAGCTTCAAGTCCTGATGATCAAACCTGATCATAGTCTGAGTAGGAATCCTGATGATCAATAAGATACTGACGCTTGATCAAATACTGATGACCATGCAATACTGATGACGTCAGCAATCCTGATCAGTTGAGTCTAGCTTCTGACGATCATTGAATTCTGATCTAACAATCTCCCCCAATCTCATACTTTGTGAAATAAAGTATAGATTCCAAAATTTCAATGATGTCAAAAACATGTATCAAAATGTACAAGTATCTTCAGAAACAACTTATCTGTTTAAGCTTTGTGATAGAACAGATTCATCTTCAAGAAGTTGGATAATAAACTTTCTTCTTTTTCTTCAAGAATTTGAATCAGTCTTTCCTTAAGATTTCTGAGTTCTTCATCTTCCTCATTAATCTGGTAGATAGCTGCTCTGAGATTCTGTATGGAGTTTCTCTGTAGACTGTGCTCTTCAAGCAAAAGATAAGCAATTTCCTTCCCATCAGGATTGAGAGAAAGATGAGTCATGCCAAAATTTACTTCTTTAACAGCAGTACCCCTTTGCATTTCCACATCCTGACCTCTTTGATTTAAGTACATGGGAGTATAATTACCATCGAAATTACTGTTTCCATCCAGTCTTCTTCTTATAGTTGACAAAATCATGTCAGCCCATACTTTGTACACTTGGTTCTTCCATCTTAACAGATAGTGAACATATTTCAGTTCTTGTGTAGTTTTCATCAGCAGATCTTGAATAGATAGAATCTTCACACTACCATCTTTCATGAAGTACAGAAGCTTTTCTTTCTTTTCAAAACCATCATGACAATCTATAACTATATCAACAGATAATAAATTGTTCAGGTTTTCAGAAGTTAAAGTACCTCCAATTTCTGTCAAGGAGTAAGGATCAACATATGACATATTCAGATATTCACCATCTCTGTGTCCAATACCTCCTCTTGAATTACTTGACAATTGCTTCAGATTTGAAAACATCTTTAACCAGAGTGCTTTTGATCTAGCCATATCAGACAAATCAACAACACTTGAAGCGCTTGTAATAATTCCACCAGACTGAAAATTGATAGGTGTATCACAACTTAATGTGCTAATATGTTTCCACTTCTTGTCTTTTTCCTTTTCAAAAGTGTAGCTTCTTTCCAGTAAAGATTCTTGTCTGCTTGAATTTCTCCATTGTCTTTTATTTGAAACTTTAAGCCTTTGTAGATAGAGATTGAAATCTTCATTTGTTCTTCTTGTAATATCTCTTCTTCTGGCTTCTTCTTCTTCATCTACTTCTTTGTTGTGACAATCAACAACAGTAGATAAGATTATCAAATCAACCTCTTGCAGAATTTCAGATTCGTCAGGATCTTGAATATTGTCAGGATTAGAATCTTCAATTTGATTTGTATTGCTGAGAGTTGATTTTCTTGATTTTCTTCTCAATTCAGGTTCTTCTTCAACAATTCCATCATCACCAAAAGTAGATCTGTCAGGAACTACTAGAGTTTGAATAGGTTCAGGAATTTCTTCAATTCTTAACCCTCTAGACCTTGTCTGTCTAGGTAATATTTGAGTTGAAGAACCTCTTTTACTTCTTCTAGCACCTCTCCTACCTCTGCTTCCTCTACCTCTAGCAGGAGCAGTATAGCTTTCCATTGTCTCTCTTTGTAGTCTCAAGAATTCTTCATGTGAGAGATCTGGATATTCTTCACTTGCTGTAGAGAGTGCTTTTCTTGCATATAATTGTTGAACTCTTTTATCAGTGTGATATAGAGTAACAATTCTGCCGTCTTTTGTAGAAAACTTCTGGAATAAATTTGATGCATCTTCAGGATTATCAATAATCACATCTTCATCACCTTCAGGAATTGTAGCAAGAATGTGTCCATGACCAGGTGTCAGGATTTGATCTTCCGTCAGGATCTGAGATTGCACCAATGTTCTTACTGTCTTAACTCCAGAATCAGAAACATGAGTTGACTGCGTTGTTTGACTTTGAGAAGTTTGGATTGTTTTCATAACAACAGCATCAGAGGTTTCTCCTTGTATCACTTTGTCACCACCATCATCTCCAGTATCATCATCATTATTTCTTAATACTAGATCAGGTGTACATTTTGTCTGAATAACCTTCTCCCCCTTTTTGACATCAGGATTTGACAATAATTGCAAAATTAAGGAAAGAGAGGCTTGAATTTCAGTTACCTTAGTATCCAGAGAATCAATTCTTTGTTTGATTGAGGTTTGTTCTGAAACAACAGATTTCACTTGGGATTCTACTACCCTCAATTGTAAAGTAGTAGGCACCTTTGTAAAATTATTAAAGATATCAGTCCTCACTTTTTCAGTTGAACCCTTGATAGAATCAATCTCACTTTTCAGGCTTTTGGATAACAGAGTTGTAGCCTTCAGATGATTCTTCAAGTCTTGATTCTCTATAGACTTCACTGCATTATAGGCATGTTCAATAGCAGAAGAAAAACTGATAGATTCATCAGAATTGTGCCATGAATTGTTCCATTCATTCTGTCTAAATGCCTCTGCAGGATCAAAGGAAGGAGTAGAAAAATCTTGTCTCTGATCTTTCCCAGTGAAAGCTTTGCCAGCCATATACGTACTTGAGGAACCAAAATTAGTTCCAAGACTAATCTTGAGTGCTGTAGCAAGCTGTTCCTTCTTTTTTCTATTCTCATTATCATCATCACTATCATCATCAGAATTATCATCATCAGAACCATGAGATATGTCAGGATCAGGAATTGCAATACCTTTCAGTTTATCCTGAGATTCTGAGATAGGATGATCTATTGGTCTTGAACGAAGTGGCTGAATCAAAATAGGTTCATTATCAGGAGCACCACTAGCGTCAGGATGAACATCGTCAGGATTTGATATGCTTGCATCAGTATTTGCTACCAATGGTTCTTGTGGAGCTTGAGGTTCAGAAGCTGCTTCAACACTTTGAGCTAAAGGTTCTTGTGTGCTTCCCTCATTGACAATGTTCTCGACCAATCTTTCAACAGAAGCTGTAGCTTTGCCTGCATCTTCACTTTGAGAAGATGGTTCTTGTGTAGCTGGAATGTTGATGTCTTCATTCTCCCTTTGAGAAAATGGTTCTTATGTGACCATTCCACTAGCTAAGCCTTCACCCAAACTTTGATTGAGTGGTTCTTGTGTGGCAGGATCAACAGTAGCTGCTGAATTACTCTGAAATTCAGGTTCTTGTGGGCTTGATCCTTTCAGCTTCTTCTGTCTCTGATAGACTAACTCTTCTGCATTCCTCTTTTTCTTTGATGTAGGTGTAAGACCAACCAAGGAAGCAGTTGTAGATACCTTCTCCCAAGAATGTCCTCGAATCTGAGATGGAGAGGCTGGAGAGTCTGATATAGAGACAACTTTTGTTGTTGCATCAGGAATACTAACATCAGGATTTGATGTCTGAATATCAGTATCCTTCATTTGCACTGTCAAAGGAATATGATACCTGCTCTTTGATAATTTCCTTGTCTTTTGTGGTTTTGATAAAGGTACCACAGCTTTAGTAGCAGTATCAGCAACTTCCTTGTTCACATTCATCACAGAGGATATAGGTAAGTCATCCTCTGAATCACTTTCATCAATCAACCTTAACTTCCTTTTCACAGGAACATTCTTAACAACCTCATCAGCTTTCTTCACCAGGACCCCTTGTACACCCCCTTGTATCTTCTTTTTAGTGAGTGGTGTAGAGGAAAAATCCTTTGAACCTGATTGCCTTCCAGACACATCAGTTCTAGCTGATTTCTTTGATTTTACAACTAAAGTCTTTTGAGAGACAGTAGAGGTGGTTGTTAACTGTTTAGACTGTTTAGGTTGCATGCTTGTGTCAGGAACAAGGTGGGTTGGTCCTTGTACCATAGCATTAGAAAGTAGTCCATAATGAGTAGGCATTTTCTGATGTAAGAAAAACCTAACCTCATCAGGAATAAAAGCATTTCCTATGAAACCATTTGCCTTATCACTGTTGACTAAGGACTTAATATTATTCTCAGTAATTCTACAGATTGGTAGAACTACATCATCCTCAAAAACAACATTAGGACATAAGTGATTAAATATCAACTGTAAAAATCTAAGAAAACAGACAGAACCCAACTTATCTGATTTCCTATCACTTAAAGCTTTTAAGATAAAAGACCCATAATCAAACACTGTAGAATGGATAAGAGAGTACCCAATTTTAAGAGATCCTGATGGAAGAGCATCAAAATTTGATGTCTTGTTCAGGAAACAGCGGCTGATTGTATCAAAGAAGAAATTCCATTCCTTCTTAAGCTTTGTCCTAAAGAGATTTCCATATCTCTTTACTTCTCCATTGTAGCCCAGTTTCTTGACAAACTCAAATAGAGCAGAGTCTGAAATCACCCTAGGGACTTTTTCACCCAAAATAGGCAAATGCAATGCCTCTTCAATAATAGCAGGGGTGACATGATGAGTTACCCCATTTGATTCGAACTGCATCAGAATGGTTCCTGTAGAACTTTGACCAAAAACAACTGTGTTCCAAACCTGCATTACAGACTTAAAAGAAACACTTGCAGGCTCTGTTAAAGCATACTTCAATGGGCTTGAAGTAAGAAAATCTTGAATTATATGGAACGCAGGAGGCAATTCTTGATGGTCTAGAATGGCTACAAAGTTATTAGTGGCAAAAGTAATATCACGAATTACTGTTTGTTTGTTCATGAATGATGAAGACGCCATTATAATGCTTTTGAGAACTTGAGAATTAAGATTTGAAGCAATTAGGGTATGAAAGCACAGAGAGAGATAAAAACGAAAAACTGATGATGAGAGAGTAATGAAAGATGTAAAACAATGAAAAGTATTTTGTTAAAACCAAATATTACTCTCAATGACAGGTGGCAAAATATGATTTGTGCATAACTAATTAGTAGACAGATTACGTGTGACATTAAATAAAACTGCACCGCTTTTTATGTGTATGTATAGATATATCTATAATAGAGCAACACACGCGCGTATACAGTTGTCCTACTAAAACTCAATCGTCCATTAGCAGATACGGACGAAAAATTAGGCACAAATTTAGCAATAAAAATACTGACCTGTACATCAGGATTGACCAGTTGACTTCCTGTCAGGATTCCATCCTATCAGGATTTGATCAAAGAAAACATACCTTTCTGAATAACCATCAGGATTTGACAGTTATCAGGATTTCCTCTCTGTAGCTTTTCCTCAGAAATTCTCAAAATTCATCATTCCAAGTTCATTCACCAACTTATTGAAAGTAGCTTCAGGCATTGGCTTGGTGAATATATCAGCTAGTTGTTGATCAGTAGGAACAAAGTGAAGTTCAATTGTTCCTTCCAGAACCTGTTCTCTTATAAAGTGATATCTGATACTTATGTGTTTAGTAAGAGAATGCTGAACTGGATTTCCTGTCATTGCAATAGCACTTTGGTTATCACAATAAATAGGGATTTTTGAGTATGACAGGCCATAATCTAACAACTGATTTCTCATCCACATAATCTGAGCACAACAACTTCCTGCAGCAATGTACTCAGCTTCTGCAGTTGAAGTGGAAATAGATTTCTGCTTTTTACTGAACCATGAAACTAGTCTTCCACCCAAAAACTGACAACTTCCTGAAGTACTTTTCCTGTCTATTTTGCATCCTGCAAAATCAGCATCTGAATAACCACACAACCCAAAATCTGATTCCCTTGCATACCAAAGGCCAAGTGAAGGAGTGCCTTTGAGATATCTGAAAATTCTTTTGACTGCAATCAGATGTGGTTCTCTAGGTTTTGCTTGAAATCTTGCACATAGACAGGTTGCAAACATGATATCTGGTCTACTGGCAGTGAGATACAATAAAGAGCCAAGCATTCCTCTGTAGTGAGTTACATCTACCTCTTCACCTTGATCAGGATCAAGTTTGGTAGCTGTAGCTATGGGAGTTGAAGCAGGAGTACTGTCTTGCATGTTAAACCTTGTCAGTAAATTCCTTGTGTATTTAGACTGATTAATAAAAATCCCTTCATCAGTCTGTTTAACTTGAAGACCCAGAAAGTAACTCATTTCTCCCATCATGCTCATTTGATATCTTGACTGCATAAGCTTGGAAAACTTTTCACACAGCTTATTGTTTGTTGACCCAAAAATGATATCATCAACATAAATCTGAACTAACAGCAACTCCATGCTCTTGGAGCTTGCTTTAGTCCATAAAGTGCCTTATCCAGTCTGTAGACATGATCTGGATATTTAGGATCAATGAAACCAGGAGGTTGTTCAACATAAACTTCTTCCTCCAGTTCACCATTTAAGAAAGCACTTTTAACATCCATCTGGAAAACCTTGAATTTCTTATGTGCTGCATAAGCAAGAAATATCCTGATGACTTCTAGTCTTGCAACAGGAGCAAAAGTTTCATCATAGTCAATTCCCTCTTGTTGGGAATACCCCTTTGCAACTAGTCTAGCTTTATTTCTGATAATGACTCCATCAGAATCAGTCTTGTTCTTGAAAATCCACTTTGTACCAACTATTGATCTATTCTTTGGTCTTGGTACCAGTTTCCAGACTTCATTCCTTTCAAATTCATTCAGTTCTTCTTGCATTGCAGTAACCCAATCAGCATCTTTAAGTGCATCTTCAACTTTCTTAGGCTCCTCCTTGGACAGAAAGTTATTGTATAAACATTCATTCTGAGTTGCACTTCTTGTTTGAACACCTGCATCAGGATCTCCAATTATCAAATCAGGAGTATGATCTTTAGTCCATTTCCTTGCTGGTGTCAAATTGTTTCTTGAAATAGATGCTCCCCCTGGATTGGTGTTATCTTGATTGAAAGAATTTGATTGATTTGAAGCTCTCCCTGAATTATTGCTATGACCTCCTGATGTGTTGTCAGGATTATCACTTGAATCAGTATCTGAAGAATTCTGTCCTGATGATTGAGTTGACTCTGAACTTGTAGTTGAATGCCGTTGCTCCCCCTCAACATTAGCACTACTAGTTGTATCACTGTTGTTTGCATCATCAGTATTAGCACCATCAGTATCTGGTGTGTCATCAGGATTTGGTGACCCATCAGGATCTGATGTATTGACAGGATCTGATTCACTTTCTTCAGGTTCCTTGGAAGCTTCATTTTCAAATAACAATCTATCATGCGAGTCTTCAATGATTCCAGTTATCTTCTTGTCATCAAAAGATACATGTATTGACTCCATGACAGTTCTTGTTCTCAAATTAAAAACTCTGAAGGCTCTGGATGTAGGATAACCTATGAATATTCCTTCATCAGCCTTTGTTTCAAATTTCCCTAGCTGTTCAGGATGAGTTCTGAGAACAAAACATTTACAGCCAAACACATGCAAATGCTTCAGACTTGGTTTCTTCTCTTTGAGAGACTGATAAGGAGTAACACCATGCCTGTTTATCAATGTGAGATTTTGTGTATAGCATGCTGTGTTGACTGCTTCTGCCCAGAAATATGTAGGTAATTTAGCTTCTTCCAACATAGTTCTGCCAGCTTCAATAAGAGTTCTATTCTTCCTTTCTACTACTCCATTTTGCTGAGGTGTGCCAGGAGCAGAGAATTGTTGAATGATTCCTTTGTATTTGCAGAACTCTTCCATCTTTGAATTCTTAAATTCAGTACCATTATCACTTCTCAGAATCTTGACTTTGTACTTTGTGGTTGTCTCAATCATCCTCACATGATCCAACAGAACTTCAGGAGTTTCATCTTTTCTATGCAGAAAATACACCCAGGTGAATCTAGAATATTCATCAACAATTACAAGAGTGTACCTTTTCTTACTGATGGACATGATGTTGACTGGACCAAACAGATCAAGATGTAGCATGTGATATGGTTCTTCAATCGAGGATTCTGATTTACTCTGGAATGATGTCCTTCTTTGTTTTGCTTTTTGGCATGCATCACAGAGTCCATCAGGTGTATATAAGACATTAGGTAATCCTCTTACTAACTCTTTCTTAACCAACTCATTGATGTTGCTGAAGTTGAGATGAGAAAGCTTCTTGTGCCAATTCCAACTTTCATCTACTGAAGCTTTACTGATGAAACATGTAGGGGAGCCATCAGTATCTGAGAGAATGTTGGCTTCATATATGTTACCATGCCTGTAGCCAGTTAGTGCTATCTTCCCTGTTGCTTTACTGACTACTTCACAATGTGTGGAATAGAAATTGACATGATAACCTCTGTCAGTGATTTGACTAATACTCAACAAGTTGTGTTTTAGTCCCTTCACTAGAGCTACTTTTTCAATGATGACATTTCCAATGATTATATTGCCATATCCCAAGGTTTGTCCAATGTTGCCATCTCCATAAGACACAGTTGGGCCAGCTTTTTCCTCATATTCTGATAACAGGGCTTTGTTTCCAGTCATGTGCACAGAACATCCACTATCCATGACTAACACATTTTTCTTTTTACCCTGCATCAGAATAGTAAAACACTAGTCAGAATGTTTAGGAACCCACACTTGTTGGATTCCTTGTTCATGCATTTTATTAAATTTAACAGCAGAAGACTTTTTGACTTTAGCAGTCCTGACAGGATTTACTCCATCAGGATTTGCTTTGTCAGTATCAGTATTAACAAAAGCATGCTTCTTCATGACATTTTCAGTTCTATCAGACTTTGTACTACTTTCAAACTTAGGCAATGGATCATAAAAGTTATAGTACAAATCATGATACTCTTTACATGTATAAATAGAATGCCATAGACTACCACAATGAAAACAGGACTTCTGCGGTTTATAGAGTACTGATCTATTCCTAACATCAGACTTAGGAATATCAGTAATCTTCTTCTTACTCTTCTTACAATCAATAGCAAGATGATTAGAGTTACCACAGTTAAAACAACACTTTCTAGGTGCATTTGGGATATACTTATAACCATTCTCTTTATTGATCCCAATTTTACCATTCCTGTTTCTCTTAACAGTAGCTTCCTTTTTCTTATCTGTAACCTCACAGATTTTATCTTTAAGCTGTTTCTGAGACAATAGACCTACACTCTTAGTGACTTTGTTCATGACAGGTTTAGACTTTATAATTTTAATTCCTTGAGTAGAAGAAGATCCCTTTTCAAAAGTAGAATTGGAATCCTTACCAAAAACAAAATTAACAGGAGTAATCTTAGATTTGGTTGAGTCTATAACATGTCTATAGGTCTTTGGACTGACTGTCTCATCAATGACAATTTTCTCTTTCAATTTCTTATCCTCATCTGACTTATATCCTAGACACTCTTTCCAATTCTTAGAGGTATTAATCTCATGAAATTTCCTACCAGAGTCTGTCCAGGTTCTGATTTTCTCATTAGCAAATTCAAGTTCTTTTTCAAGGGAAGTACATTTAGATATCATCTCTAAGTGCATGTGTTTAGCATTATCACATTCTTTTTGTACTTCTTGCATACGAGAAAATTCAGCTTCTAATATCTCATTCCTTTTTCTAAGGTCAGACATCTCAGATAAGATTCTAGTATTCTCAGCAGTTTGACTTCTAAAGCTAATATGTAATGACTTTAGAAAACGTCTTAACTCAGAAGCATTATCAGTATCAAAATCAAAGATAGTATTTAGTACCTTATCATCAGGAGCAGCAGTTACATCAGCATTGGCCATTAACGCATAGTTGACTACCTCAGTATCAGATTCTGAGGAAGAGTCCATCCAATCCTTGCTTGATGTGATGAGTGCCTTTGTCTTGTTGCATTCAGAAGCAAAGTGACCCATACCATTACACTTGTAGCATCTAACCTTTGACTTGTCAAATTTGCTACCCTTGCTGTCCTTTTTGATATACTTGTCTTTGTCTGCTTTGAAGGTCTTTTTCTGAAAGTTGCCTTGTCTTCTATTCTTCCTGAACTTCATCCTTCTGAAGTTTCTGACAATCATAGCAACCATCTCTTCCATGTCTGAATCAGAAGATTCATCACCAGTATTGGCATCAGGATTGCCATCAGTATCTGATGAAGAGTCGTCAGGATCTGACTCAGCTACTCTTGCTTTCCTTCTAGAGACCTCCATAGCTTTCCCTTTTGATTTTGCTTCTACATTCAAAGCAATTGACTTTGCCTTGCTGCTTTTCTTGTTCTTTCTCTGTTGAACTTCAAGATCATGAGTTCTTAGCATCCCATAGATCTCATCAAGAGACACAATGTTCAGATCATACTGGTGTCTAATGATTGAGGTCTGAGTATCCCATTCTTCAGGTAAAGCTCTAAGAAATTTGGTGTTTGAATCTTCAGTTTCATATACTTTGTCAACTAAGGATAAGCTGTTCAATAGTGTCAGGAATCTATCATATAGATCAGTCAGGCTCTCTTCAGGTCTTGCATCGAATTGTTCATATTCTTGAATCAATAGAGCCCTTCTGTTTTTCTTGACAGATGCAGATCCCTGGCACTGAGTTTCCAAAGTATCCCAGATTTCTTTTGAAGACTTGCATGCAATCACTCTGTTTGACATGACAGCATCAAGGCTATTATACAAGATATTCTTTATCTTTGGTTCTCTGAGTACATGAGCTTTTTCTTCTGGAGTCCATTCAGCTTTAGCTTTGACCACATAATGTTCTGGTACTGTATCTGTTCGTTCTACGAACTTTGTTGGTATATATGGTCCATCACGAATCCTGTCCAAGTAGTCAGGATCCATAGCCTCCAGGTACATCAGCATCTTTACCCTCCATGTGGGATATTCTGATATCTTCAAGATGGGAATCTTCATGCTTTCATACTTGGTTGTCGACATCTTTAGATCGTATCTGATTCAGAATTAAATCAGTTTGCTCTGATACCAATTGTTGCCCAGTAAATAACAATTATAGAAGGGGGGTTGAATACAATTGTATAAGATTCTCGACTTTATATAACACAAATATGAAAGATCAATAACAATAACAATAACAGCTTTATTAACTTTGATATAAAACTGTTACAAACTCTCTTAAGAAATTCTGATGTTCTTAAGAGCTGCTAGCTTACAAAAACTCTCTCAAGAAATTCTGTTCTTAAGAGCTTCTCTCCGATTATGTTCTCTCTCTGATCAGTACATAAATCGAAACCAAAACTGTGTTTATATAGTGCACACAGCTTCTCTATCAAATAACAAGATAAGTCCTAATCATAACAAAGATAGAAACATATCTTTAATCGATAGCTGCATTCTACAAACCAGGAACAAACTTCCATGTTTATCTAGACTCCAAATATAACTCGAAGTAGGAATCCTGATCAGCTTCAAGTCCTGATGATCAAACCTGATCATAGTCTGAGTAGGAATCCTGATGATCAATAAGATACTGACGCTTGATCAAATACTGATGACCATGCAATACTGATGACGTCAGCAATCCTGATCAGTTGAGTCTAGCTTCTGACGATCATTGAATTCTGATCTAACACACCCTTTATATTAACTGTTAGATCTTCTGAAATTCTTTCCATATCAGTCGTAGACAAATATATTATAGGGTGGAAAAAATCATTTTTGCCATCTTTTTGGTATGACCATTGAAGTCATTCACCAATCTTTTTTTTTTTGAAAGCTCTAAGATTTTATTCGACCCAAACAATCATCGGAAGCCCTTGACATTCAATCCAGGTCGTTCTAGGTATGATAAGGTCTTCTTGATTAAAGTCTCTAACCTTACTGAGCCAAAGTGATAGATTTTCTAACTCCACATTTTCCCATCCTTTTTCATCCATGCTCCTTAGGAGAAATTTTCTATCACTTAATCCCACAACTGCAACCTTATCATAGCCTAGAGAATGTATTTTGCCTTGTAAACTCTCAGCTGATTATTCAAAACTAGATAGCCCCACTTTCGTTTGAAATAACTCTTCCTCTATATCTTCATTAATGACTGATTCGATGTGCTCAAACATTTTGTTTGTCCATGCCTCATCTTTAGACTTGTCCCGACCAATCTCTTTTCTATCCCCTTTCTCCTTTTGAAATTTATTCTTTTCCACATGTGTATCTTGCTTCTCTTGGCCCGTCTCCTTTGTAGATGCATTAATGTTCATAGAGATATTTGACCCCAGACCTCTCTTCTCCTTTGCATTTCTGATAATCCAATCTGCTTCTAATTCCGAGTCCGTCTTTATAAAACCAAATCTCTTATTCTTCTTATCCTATTTCCTGGGCAATATGATATCCTTTATCGACCCACATTTCTTAAAGAACTCCCAGATTTCTTTCACCGTCGCATTCAACGGTATGTTGTGTAGAAAAATTGTGCAAAACTGCATTTTTTGTGCTTCTTTCCTGTTCTTACCCTTACTCCTATTAACCACAATCCATCCTCCCTACTCCCCATTGGATTCCTTCTCGGTTGCTGTCATTTCCTTGTTACCTTGTACCGCTTCTGCATACGTTTTTTGCATAGGACTGAACTGCCCTGTTCCATATTTCCTGACCTTTAAGCTTCTTCAATGGATCATATTTTAGAGCCTCAGTTATCGCCTGTGGATGCCTATTAGCCCATATGAAATCTTCCAGTAAACTATCTCCTTCTTTCCTCTTAAAACCCTTACTGGTCTCTTTCCCCCATCCTGATCGGAATCCATCTTTACCGTTTAGATTTGAATTCTGAAGTTTCGCCCCTTCGTATTCCCCCATCTTATGAGCTTAAAGTTTTTTTTTACCTTTTCAATCTATCCTTACGACTTCTTTTTCTATTCCTCCCTTTTTAGTGATTTATTATTTTTCATATTTTAATTTGTTTTCTTAAACTTAAATTTGAATAATTTAGTTCAGCCATAATTCAAATTCCATATTATATTTTCAAGCATTTCCAATGTTATGTATCATATTTGATTAAAATAATTTAAAATAATAATTAATTATATATTTTTTGATAGTATATAATTGATTATATTATAAAGAATGAAAAGAGTGTTTCACGCAACAAGCTTTTTATTGGTCCAATAAATATTTGATATCTCATTGTCAATAACCCCACCCTGTTATCACGAGAGACCGTAATCGCGATAAGATCACACCGGTGGCCCTTCATCCTCAAATACGGGAAAATTCCCCACGCGCTTAAGAATTGAATCTTGATTTTGTGTAACTATGTTTTTATTCTTTTATAAAATTATTTTATTCTTTTTTGAATAAAAAAATTATTAAGGAAAAATAATATCTAACAAATATTAATTAAAAGAAACAACTTTTCTTGCATATTTCATAACAAAATTGTACCATATAAATAATAAAATGAAATGCAAAATATTCCACATTTAAAATTTATAAGTAGAACGTATATTGTGATCCTAATTTTGGAAATTGTCTGTGTAAGCTTAAAAATTGGGTCCTCCATTTTAAGTTCATTAAAGATATTGAAGTGAAATAAATAAAATGAATTTACTTCATTTATTGTTGGCCGGGTATAAACCCACAAAAAAATTTAAGTATTCATTATATTATTTTGTATAAAAATAGTGGCGTGATTATTCTATTCCCTCAACTTTTGATTATACTTCGTGACAAATTCAAAATTTAAATATTAAAGTGATATATATATATAAATTGTTAAAAAAATAAGTTTTAATTTTTATTAATATGAACGAGTCGAGGGGGTCGCCGTAAGGTGACGTCGAGAACCTGTTAGTATATAATTTAATAATTAAACTTATTTTATTCAAAATTATTTTTTTAATTTAATTTTAATTCTCATTTATATTTTTATAGTAGTATTTTACTAATATTAGATAGTTGTATTAATTCAAAATGAAAAAAATAAGTTGTAATATTTTGATGTTTTGAATAAATAAAATAAGTTATACTTAATTTAATAAATATTTTGATGTTTTAACATTAAAATCATAAGTTTGTTTGATTTTAAATTAAGTACGAAGTCAACCTTATTATGGAAGGAACATATGATATTCTTAATTTCTCCAAGTTTAAAATTAAGTATAGACGTTACAATCGCACAAACATATGATAGAAATAACGATATGAATGCCACGTTTAATAAGAAAAGACATTTATATTATACTAGTCTATAACCCGTGCAAGACATGGACCTTAAAAAATAATAAACTAAAAAATTTAATGTGAACGAAAAATATTAAATAAAATAAAAATTAATATGATAAATTATAAAATGAGAAACTTAAATATTCATTGGAACATAAAAAAATATTAAAAAAATACAAATGAGGCCGAGGAAGATAAACGAGGTATTATTAATAATATTTTATAATAAAATAATATTAATAATAAGGTCAGATAGAAAATCTAACATGTTTTAATTAAAAAAATTAATTGCCCGTGATATTTTTAGAAGTGTTTTAATTATATTAACTGTATTTATTAAAAAAATACGTTGACATGTTAAAATAAGTAAGTTTTTTTAATAAGGACAAATAGAAAATCTAACATGTTTTAATTAAAAAAAGTAACTGCCCATAATATTTTTAGATGTGTTTTAATTATATTAATTGTATTTTAAAAAAATACGTTCACTTATTAAAATAGGTAATTTTTTTAAATAATTAAAAGTATTAAAATAAGTTTTAAAATATATAAGTAAGGGTTGCACTTGATATTTTTGGAAAATAGAGATTTTAGTCATAACAAATATAAAAGGTAATATATTTTAATTTAAATGTAATTGCCCGTGATATTTTTGGAAAATAAGTAAATTTTGTTAGAAAAACAAAATAGGTAAGTTTTTTTAAATAATTAAAAGTATTAAAATAGGTTTTTAAATATATAAGTTGCACTTGATATTTTTGGAAAAGAGATATTTTAATGATAAGAAATATAAAAGATAATATATTTTAATTTAAAGGTAATTGCCCTTGATATTTTTGGAAAATAAGTAGATTTTGTTAGAAAAAAACGTTTTAAACAATCAGGTAGTTACTATTTTTATATTATTTTATTATTTATTAAATAGAGTATTAAAATAGGTTTTAAAATAAATAAGTAAGGATTGCACCTCATTTTTTTGGAAAATAGGGATTTTAGTGATGATGTGTTTTAATTATATTAATTGTATTTGTTAAAAAAAATACATTCACTTGTTAAAATAGGTAAGTTTTTTTTAAATAATTAAAAGTATTAAAATAAGTTTTAAAATATATAAGTAAGAGTTGCACTTGATATTTTTGGAAAATAGAGATTTTAGTGATAACAAATATAAAAGTTAATATATTTTAATTTAAAGGTAATTGCCCGTGATATTTTTGGAAAAAAGTAGATTTTGTTAGAAAAAAAATGTTTTAATTAATAAAGGCAATCAACTAGTTAATATTTTTATATTATTTTATTATTTATTAAATAGAGTATTAAAATAGATTTTAAAATAAATAAGTAAGTAAGAATTGCACCTCATATTTTTGGAAAATAGAGATTTTAGTGATAACAAATATAAAAGATATTATGTTTTAATTTAAAGGTAATTGTCGTGATATTTTTGGAAAAGTAGTAGATTTTGTTAGATTTTTTTTAAATTATAAAAAGGCAATCAGTTAGTTACTATTTTTATATTATTTTATTATATATTAAATAGAGTATTAAAATATGTTTTGAAATAAATAAGTAAGGATTTCACTCATATTTTTGGAAAACATAGATTTTAGTAATAACAAATATAAAAGGTAATATGTTTTAATTTAAAGATAATTGTAATGATATTTTTGGAAAATGAGTAGATTTTGATAGAAAAAAATATTTTAATTATAAAAGCGGCTTTAATAATATAGTATAGATATCAAGATAGAATAATAAGAAATCAAATACTAATTATTAAATAAATGAGTCATATAAAAAACAAAAAAAATACTCAAGTGAAAGCCTAAACCCAATTCGATTCGATCTACAAAAGTGACCCAACCCGAACCCGGTTTTGAAGAAAATCGGATTGTTGTAATCCGGATAAAACCCGAGGCGGAGGGGCATTCATCCTGATTTAAAAAAATGGCAATGGGTTTGTTTGATTTTGAAGCCTAACTAAATTCACTCTTCTAATTTCACAGCCGAGGAGAGCCCCTTCTATACAAATCTGTGTACGTATCTTTGCATTTCTACTCTTTCGCTTTCGTTTTTTTGTTTTATATTTTCAATTCATCAATTAATTAGGGTATGTGCTTGATTTCGTTTAATTATATTATCCGATTATTGCTTCCACCGCTTTCGTTGTTAGTTACATGTACTAGTACAGTAGAATCTCGATAAATGAATATCCGATAAAGAATTAACTTAATGTTTTCGATTGTGTAATTTTAACCTTGATAAATCGATATATTAATATTTACGATAGTGTATTTTTGATAAGTGTCTTGTAATGGTACAGGCACACATCCCTCATATGCTTTTATTTGTTGCAAAGTCTGTTAAGTTGTTGTATGTTTTAATTTCACGTTTTATTAGTACGAGTACTCCGGATTATTAGAACACTTAAAATGCTAATCTACTACTACTATTAACAAACCCTGCCCTGCCTCGACTCTAGTTTGTTCAACTTGTTAGGGCTGTGATCAATAATGTGGCATCGTGTTTTATGCTCTTAACTCTGTTTCGACTTTCACTTACCTCCAGATGGACTCTAAGCTCAACCAGGATCCACTGACAAAAGAGAGTCAGAGTGCGTATATTAAAGCTTTAAATAGGCATCTACGGCAGAAGTTTCAGGCATCAGTGCCGATGGACTCTAAGCTCAACCATGATCAGTCCCCTAGTTCTGAAACTGATAAGCAATTGTCTGCTCCAGTAACTACCAAAAATGCAGCTTCTTTAGATTTGCAGAATCATAATAAGACGGAGATTGCTAAATCCGTGGGAACCTCTCCGCTGCCGACCGAGAGTGTACATGGTATTGAAGCTAATAGTTTGCAAGAACTCCAAAAGTATCAATCATTGGACTCAACTGTCAAGGACAATAGGCTCGATAAATCCCAAACCGTCTTCCCCAAGAATGATAAGCAGTTATCAGTTCCACCAACTACAAAAAAGACAGCTTTAAGAGATTTGCAGAATGATAATGAAAGGGTGGTGCCTAAAACTGTGGGAAGCTCCGCACTGCTGACGGAAACTGGATCTTCTGTTGAAGCTGTTAAGATTTGTGGCACCAAAAGAGCTCCACCTGAGTCCTTATTGAGTAATCGTCACCATTCTTCCGGGGGTAATGCTGCTAATGGTCATCTTGTGTATGTTCGTAGGAAAGCTGAAACAGAACCAGGTAAATGCAGCAGTGATGACAGCACAAGTATCAGTGCTGATTCCCAATCAAAGCTAAACAGTCACCAGAATGAGCATGTCAAGGAACACTTGCAGAAAAAGGAATCTGATATTCCGGTCCCAGAAGCTTTAAATTTTGATAAGTCATCTTCAGAGTGTGTGTCCAAAGCGCCAGCAGGTCCCCTTCCCGTGCCAATGTCCAGTAATACTGTTCCATCACCAGTCTCAGATAATTTGCAAGTTAAGTCTTATCAGTCTTTCCTGGATTATCAAAAAAGAAAAAAACTTCAACACTGGGAGGAGAGATATTACCGGTTGCAGAACTTATTAAAACAATTGGATAATTCAAGTCAAGAAGGCTATGTCCAGAGTATGCGTTTCCATTACTGTGAAGTAGCTTCAAGTTGCTGAATAATTATGGTTCAATCTCATAATTAAAGATTCTCTTGTCATATTTTTTTTTCAGTGCTCCGGTCATTGTCGTCAGCTGAACTCAGTAGGCATGCTGTTGAACTGGAAAAAAGATCAATTCAGCTTTCTTTGACAGAAGGTAATATGTTATATCGGTTTAGGCTTTTCTTTTTGCAATTATATTTTAACCCATTAATCGGAGATTTTAGAACTAAGATCATGGGTATGGAAGCATTAATCGATATTATGATTTCACTTATGTGCTTTCGATTTGCATTAATCTCTCCTGTTTATTGTTTTATCTTAATTTATACCAAACAAATCAAAAATACAATACTGTCCTTTTCTGGTCCTAGTAGGAGCAATGATTTCTATCTTCAATGCATCATTTTTATCTCCTAGACCATTTATTATGAAAGAAGGTGGCTTTAATATAGCATTTTAACCATTTAGCGTATGGCCTTAAAATTTTTGGAAATGGAAGTATGGTTTTGCTGGAGGCCCTTACCTTGATACTCACACAAACACGGATGCCTCCACCTAGGCTGAAACCCGAAACCCGAAACCCCTCAACATCTTGTTACCAAGAAGAGGGATATCTACTAGGCTAAAATTTCTTAGTTTTTCAAAGCATGGGTATTTTGCCACTAAAAATTGGGCTTATCCGCCGCCATATGAGAAGGATTTATTTGTTCATCAGTGAACATGGTATGATGACTGCATTTTGATCACATATTATACAAATTAAATTACATTAAAAATATGTTAAGCTACCTATAATGTAATATTCAGAGTAACAAATGCAAAATGACTGCATTTTGATCACATATTATACAAATTAGATTACATTAAAAATATGTTAAGCTACTTTTAATGTAATATCCAGAGTAACAAAGTATATTGGATGTGTAATATTTATAATATAATCAGAAATTTCTGTTCACTACAAGAAATACAAAACAAGTTTTTACTTCTATGTGAAGGTAAAAAGAAACAGATTAAACTTTTTCAAAAAAATCTAATCGAGTTGTATTTTTAAATTACAGGAAAGGGGTAAAGAGTTTTTTACTTGACAAGTAGATTTCTTTATCCATGTAAAATATGTTTGTTTCTATATTAATAAAATAATATATCTTTTTTATATTTTGTATGTGACAAGTATCGAATTTCGACATTTCTTAGTACTAATAAATCATATTAGATTTTTGTGTGTGTAGTTCCTAAGGTATGAATGCTAGACATATTGTAGACCTTTTTTAGTATTAATAAATAAATATTAGATTTTTTAGTAAAAAATGTCAGTCATACATCATTTGGTACAAGGGCAAGATCCGTGAATTTTTATTTTTTACCACCATCAAAAACAAATTTCCATCTGCTGCCATGTAATCGTTGCAAACTCCCGTCATACACTTTGAAAGTTTATAAAGGTTGCCCACTATTGACCCTAATATAAAAATCCTAGTTGTCGCCCGCTTCCGCTTCCAAATCCTGAACCACCAATTATTCACAATCTGCCGCCACTAGGAACCACCCGTTCCGTTCCCACCTTCACAACACAACACGTGAGGTGAAAAATGAAGAAGGAAAATATTATGGGAAAGTTCAGATTAGGAAAAAGGGGAACAAGGAAAGTGATGGAAGTTTAGAAGAAGCAAACTGGTGTATGAAAGAAAAAGGAGGGAACATGCTTGTTCGCTGTAATGTTGCTGTCGCCGCCACAGGGACAACCGTGAGAGCCATTGTCTGGTGGGTTTTTTCCTTTTATATATATGCTTTCCGTTGGAATTCTTCTTTATCCCCCACTTTGTTCAGTATTTTAAAATGTACTCCAAGATTCTTGTTCTTTTTGTAAATTATTTATGTTCTTCTTTTCCGAGACATAATTTTAAGGTTTTTTGATTTCATATTTTAAACCCCAGCTTTGATATAATTCGCAGTTTGGTCCCCATTCTTGTCACATGTTTTAGTTTAATCCCCAGACATTTGTTCTCCTTGTATAGTAACTTTTTTGTTTGTCAACTCTTCTATGTAGATGACTCCAGATTTCCCACCACATTTTACTCTTATTCTCAGACGAATGAGATCTAATTAAAATAGCCATTAATGCTGACCACAAGTTTGATTTGGTTTCACCTGCCCGTATCAAAAATACAAACTTTCAGCACAAGCCGGTTTCCCCCACTTTTGACATCACATGCTCTAATACTTCAGTTTACAGTTCCAATAGCACACTGCAAAGTAACCCAACATTTTTCAGTATTGCACACTGATGTAGTTTATATATTGCTCCGAAAGTAAGACTATTAAGATGTTAGCTAAGACTTTCATGTTCCTCTAAAAATATGGAACACACATGCATGTCATTGTGTAAACATGTTGCAAAGCTAAAAAATGTTATGTCTTAGGCTCTTAGCTACCATTGAGCACGATCAATCGTATTTGGACATGAAGAAATAATTAGCACGAAAATCAGATTTGGAGCATGAAGATAGTCTTGACAAAAAAATTGGACCACAACTCAAGCATCTTAGAGACTAAGCAACATGAAAATAATTTGGTCAGTCAAGAAATTTTGAATTTTATATGGTGCAAGGTAAAATGTTTTCGTGATATATGAAAAAGTCGTGGAAATTGAGGGCGCCAACAATGTAAAGGAAAGCATGTGCACTAAGTCGAGCATGTTCGGAAGTAAAGAGATGAGTATTAAGCAACATGAGGATAATATTGCTGTCAATTAAATGGAGCACGAGGTCAAAATTGTTTTTCAGAACCTTAATATGTTTTCTTTAATAAGAGAAACCTCTTGACGCAAACACTTCCATTTACATTGTTGGCAGATCAAGTCCCAAAGTGGGTCTTGCCTTCTCCAAAACTTGTGTTCATGTTTTGTCTATTAAGGAAAGGGTGAATTTATTGCTTGTTTATTTATTGGGTTAGCTGTATAGATCTTTTGTATGATGTCCGTTTAGATTATTGTAAATGAAGGCAAATATCCATTATATTATTTGTTAGGGTTAAGCTAAATAAGGGATGTGATCCCCCGCATAACGATAAACTTAGACTTTACTTAATTACTGAGTGTTGAGAATTTCTTTTTTCTATTGGTTGCAGTTCATTATCTATTCTCAGCTAAGAAGCATGGGTACGGCACCTAGGTGGTGCGCTGCGGACTGCGCAACCCCATGCCGCTGCATAGGGGCATGGGGTTGCGACGGGGTGCGCCACCTGGTGTACATCGATCACAGCAGGCAACTCCTTGTAATCGATCTGTGTGTATATGTATGTATGTGTGTGTTTTTATGGGCTGATTGCATATGTTTGTAATTGATGTTAAGTATTTTATCTCTAAATGTATGACCGTTTGTATTTGTTCATGGACCATTTGACTTTGATTATTTCCTAATTAATTGTTAATTTTATTTTCTACATGATGATTAATAACTTAACGTTTAGTTAGTATATGAAGGTTTAGTAGTGCTGACTGCTAAATAGGTAGTAAGTGTCAAAATTGATGTATTGATATATGTCATAGAGGCAGTACGCTGTGGGTTTTGGAGTGTGTGTGTGTGTATATATATATTTATTTCATGTCTTATATTATGGGTAACTCTAACCGGGGAATCCTTAAACTAGTGACCTAGGAACTCCACCCTAAAGAAGTCTTTAAACGTGTCTATTCAAAAAGCGGATACCTATTTAAACCCTTAAACTTTTTTAAGTGAATAGTGTAAAAAGACAACAAAAGGAAGTTACTTTTTACTCCGGATACCTTTTTTAAATATACCATTTCAAAAAAATACTTATCATAAATGTAGAGTGTTCCAAATTAAATCAACTTTGTAAAAAACATTAAGTGAAGTGTTCCATAAAAAACATATGTTATGGAAAAAATATAATTCTATGTCCACAAAACCTTTTATGTTCACTAAAAACAAATATTTTGTACAAAAATTACATGTTCTGTATGAAAATCATGTTCCGTAAAAAAATTGTTCATAAAGCAAATATAATGTTCTATAAAAATCTTGTTCAGGTGAAATAATATATGTTCTGTAAATAATAAAATGTCTTGTACGTAAGTTGTTCTATAAATGTATATATTGTAATGTTAACTACTAATCTATTAAAAATATAGTGTGTTGTAAGAAAAAATATTCTTTGTATAAAAAGTACAGCTAAAAAATATATTAAAATACAGTGAACATAAAATATATTATTGTGTTCCGTGAAACTATTTTATAAATACTATTATATTATGTTATATAGAAGTATAATGGAAAAAATTGAAGACACTAACTATTGTAAAAGTAAGATGCATTGATATCTAACCTGCAATTATACACACATCCGATGGCTGTTATCAGAAGTTACTAAGTTACTCCAGTAACATGGTTACTCATTGAGCCTTACCCATTATATGTATATTTTATAATTATATTATAATAAATGCCGTATCCCCTGCACCAAATCCCCATAATTTTTGAATTTGTAGAATTCCCTTATGCCGAGCTTCTTTGATTCTTAGTCAGGAATTCTATTGGGGTAGTGGTTCTTGTTGGCATTTGATTCAAATTCAATTTGTAACTGAAGTCTCTAAAGATATATTTCTAAATAGTTGCTTGATTTTAGGAAAGAGTTATAACTAATTAGTCTAATTATGTGGCAATAGTCTTGTTGATTTGTTTTAGGTGTAGCCTATATAATAGGCACTCTGCTTATATTTGAACTCGGATAAGATTGCAGTAATTTTAATGTATTTTTTTCACCTTTTTTATTCCAAAAGTTCCTAGGTGGTTGAATCACCCTTGTATATCATTTTATTGTTTTCTTTGTGAATTTCTTATGTGTTGAACTTGTTCTACATAACTAGCTTGTTAAACTAATGGGTTCTCTCGTAATATTGTGCTGGGAGAAAGAGGAAAGCAGATGATAATAATCCATAAATTTACTTTGGTTAGAAAGTAAAAGTTACTTTGCAATATGTAAGCTTGCTTAACTTTTGCCGTTAATCTTTATTTGGATTGTAGTCCAAGATTCCAAGGATCATCTCAACTGTAAGCTGAGAGGTTGACATTAATGGTTCTTGACTGTTGACTTGTAGTTCTATTCCTAATTTAGCTTCTATCAACACATTTCCTATGCACTTTGAAATAAATTGTGTACCAAGGACATATTTTGACTGAAAGTGATGATAATCTTATTGCTTCCTCCCTCCATTTCAGGTAGAGAATGGCAAAGAGTTATGCTTCTGGATGTTCTTGGCAAAGATCCAAAGAATTATAAAGCAACCTCTACTCAGCAAGAACAGTCAAAAGTGAAGGGACAGTAAAAAATGTATTCCTCAAATTGCTTCGACTCTAGATGGACAAATTTCGCTTTTCCTTGTAAAATGTGTAATCTACTGTAATGTTTCTGCTTAGATATCAATGATATCGTCTTCAGTTCTGTTACTATAAATTGTTATTTACTCATTGTTGCCTTGTAAATCATGTAAAAACATCAAATCCTACCCTTCTTAGATAATGGTATACTTCTTCTTTATGTTTCTTCTATCAGAAGGCAATTTAGCCAGGTACTTGTATTGTCCTTTGACAATATAAAAGGCATGACATCTTTCTTACACCATTATTCAACAGCTGAGCAAATAAATAAAGAACTTATCTCCCCTGATTTATCTTTTGATTATCGAACTCGAAGAGTTCACTTTTCCTACCTATAAGGGCTGTAATTTGAGCCGAGCTTTTTTGAACTGAGCTCAGGCTCGATTAGCTCGGTTCGACTCGGCTCGAAAACTTTATCGAGCTTGAACAAACTTTTGGGCTCGATTAAAAACTCGAGCCGAGCCGAGTTTTTGTGAGCTCGACTCGAGCTCGGTTCGATTAGCTCGTGCTCGAACTCGGCTCGAGCTCGAATTCGACTATATTTTTATAATTATTTTTTATTAATATTTATAATGTTATTGAATGAAAAAACATTTGTAGCATAAATTTTTTATATATATTATCACTTAGACACCTGTAACATTAATTTTATTTATATATATATTTTTTATGTTTTTGACATTTTTATTAATAATTTGATATTATTTTCATATATTATGTATGTAATATGTTATTATATTTATTAATAACTTTAGATGACTTTTGCAAAATGCACATAAATCATGTTAATGTTATTGCTCGAACTATAACAGTGAAATTTAAAGATTAAGATAATCCTTGAAACCGGAGGTGAAATAATATGAAGACACATAGATTTTGATGTACTTATTTTCTTCTTCTTACTAGTTACTACTTACCTATATAATATTGATGTTTTTTTTTTTTTTTATAATTATCAAATTATTCAAAAGAACAACTGTATTTTTTAAATTCTTAAAGAATATATCATTCAATTAGGATCAATTTCCAATTTTACAACAATATACTACAAGTTTACTACTCTAGTCTAAACTATAAATATCGTAGTTTTCCATATTTTTATTTAATTAAAAATATAATTTATGTAATTACGAATGATTTAGTGTATATTATGTACATTTGTTTTAGAAAAGTAATTAAAAAATTATTTCCCGAACAAAGGTAATAAGATTCACATATTATTATTGACCCGCTTTCTCATTGTTAACAAATCTAAATAGATAAATAATTAATTTAATAAGTAAATTATATCATTTATAAATCAAATTTAGTATATCATAAATTTTAATTTAATTTTTTTTAAAATTTAATTTTTTATTGTTTAAAAATAGGTACTCAAGAAAAAAAAAGAAAAAAAAATAATAAGACTTCTATATTTTATTTTTATAGAAACTTTCATTTTCTATAAATATTATTTTCTATAGAAATTAGAAGGTAAAACTTAAAAAATAATTTTTAATATATATGTAAACCATATAGATAAATTAAATGTGGGCTTTTTATACACAAATATTATGAGAACATAATTTTTAATAGTTTTTTAGGAGAATATTATGATGATAATCTAATTTCAAGATAAATTTTATAACTTCAAGAAAAAATATATGAGAATATTAAGATGATAACTTTGAGTTAAAGAGAAAGTTTAAAAAAAATTATTAACATGATGATTTGACTTGAAGTTAAATTTTAGAAAAATATTAAGATAGTAATTTGACTTAAAGAAGAAAGTTTAGGAAAATATTGGATAATTAAGATTTCTATTATTAAAGATTAAAAGGCAATTTTGATATTTTATAACCTTTAATATTAGAGAAATTGTCAAAAATACTAATTTTTCTAAGTTTTTTTTCAATTTTACTATCTTCTGAAATTATTTTCAAAAATACGGTCTGCAACTAGATGCAACCAAAAAATATTTTCAAAAAATATGGTCTGCAACCAACGCAACCAAAGCAACCAGATGCAACTTTTTAAAAAATAATTGAAAAAACAGCTAAGAATTCAAAAAAAATATTAATAAAAGGGGTAAACTTTTGGTCTTGGTTTACCCTGGGGTTCAATAATTAACTTTTTGGGTTCAATGTTTCTATTTTGAATTTTAGAAATATTAAGAATGACGAATAATTCGTATATGGACTTAGGGTTTAAGGTTGTAAACAACCCTAGACTCTAAACTCTAACCTAGGGTTGTTGCAAAAGTTGCAGTTGCAAAAGTTACACATGATTGCATCTAGTTGCAGACAGTATTTTTGAAAATAATTTCAAAAAGACAGTATTTTTGCAAAAAGTTCAAAAAACCATAGTATTTTTGAAAAAAAAACATTTAGGGGTGGGTATTTATGAAAAAAGCCCTTAATATTATTAATTCAAAATTTTGAGAAAATTAAAAAAAATAGATTAAGACAATTTGAGATGCGTCACCTTACCATACTTAAAAAAGAAATTAGGATATAAATCATATTTTCTCAAATAGTCTCCTTAAATATTTAGCATTGTATATTTAGTTTCCCCCATTGGAAAATAGTAAGGACGATATTGAGAATTTATCTAATATTTAATATTAATAATTCAAAAAATTCAGAAAATTAGAAAAATAGATCGAGGCGATTTGAGGGCCCCACCTAACCGCCCTCATCTTCTCCATAATATTTTTCAAATTTTTAATAGTTGACTTAAATAGAAAATTCAGGAGAATATTAAGATAATATATTTAATTTCCTATATTAGTAAGTAGAATCATAAATAAAAAAGTTAGGATAATATTAAAATTGTATAATTAGTTTCCTTCATTTGTAAAGATTCTAAAAACAAGAATATTAAAATTGTATATTTTGTTTCCTCAATGAGTAAAGATTTAAAAGGCAATTGAGATATTTTCAAATAAAAAATTTAGGAGAATATGAAAATTGTATATTTAGTTTCTTGCATTAGTAAAGTTTTTAAAGGGAAGAATATTAAAATAATATATTTAGTTTCCTCAATTATTAAAGATTTTAGAGACAATTGAGATATTTTCGAATCTTTAATATTAATAATTCAAAATTTTGAGAAAATTAGAAAAATAAATCGAAACGATTCGAGAGATTACACGTCACCGCCCTCGTCTTCTACTTTATATAGACCATTGTTGCATAGAGAACCATCTTAGAGAATCGGGAGAACCATATATATTCTATTATAGAATCTCATAAATAATTTTAAATGTTTTTACATAAAATATATAATCTGATTCTAATGTAGAATATTAGTATATATACAAACTTTATAAAAAAATTAACATATAAAATTTGAATAAAAACATTGATTTTAAATTTGATTCTGCTGCAGAATCATTTTGGATAGATTTGATTATGCAGTAGAATCACTTTGGACTATTTGACTATTTTTTGATTTTTTTTAAAAAAAAGTAGTTTAATTTCGTTTTTTGATTTAAAAAATGAAATTTATAATAATATCTAATAAAAAATTGTGATAAAAATATATATTATGAATATTTATGTAGGCTTGTGCTCATATGAGAACCCCCACTATTGTGAGAACTGAGATCTAATCTCAATCACACATTTCTTTTATTTAAACTAAATCTTAGCCATACATTTAATATTTTCAAATTTTATTTTTTTTTATCCCATATCTCTCATCTACACCCATTTTCTTTCTACCCACCACCACCATTTTCATTCATTACCTCCACTACCATTAACTTCTGATTTCGCCCCGCCACCACCACCCGCCGCCGCCACCACCCGCCGCCGCCACCTCCCGCCGCCGCCACCTCCCGCCGCCGCCACCTCCCGCCGCCGCCACCTCCCGCCGCCGCCACCTCCCGCCGCCGCCACCTCCCGCCGCCGCCACCTCCCGCCGCCGCCACCTCCCGCCGCCGCCACCTCCCGCCGCCGCCACCTCCCGCCGCCGCCACCTCCCGCCGCCGCCACCTCTCTCTCTCTCTCTCTCTCTCTCTCTCTCT
Organism: Heracleum sosnowskyi; assembly: GCA_030848705.1. Lineage (NCBI taxonomy): Eukaryota > Viridiplantae > Streptophyta > Magnoliopsida > Apiales > Apiaceae > Heracleum > Heracleum sosnowskyi. The sequence goes on along the minus strand of CM061241.1, from coordinate 70,152,467 downwards.
CTCTCTCTCTCTCTCTCTCTCTCTCTCTCTCTCTCTCTCTCTCTCTCTCTCTCTCTCTCTCTCTCTCTCTCTCTCTCTCTCTCTCTCTCTCTCTCTCTCTCTCTCTCCTCCCCCCCTCTCTTACTCTCTTCCCCCTCTCTTACACATACTACACACCTTTATCTTATCCAGCAACCCAAACTTCATAATCAAACTCCGGCGACAACCAGATCTGTACCTCAATTTCAAAATCCCGTCGGTGATTTTTTGTTGATTTTCTGGTGATTTTTAATATTTTTTGCAGATTTAAGGGATTTTCTGGTGATTTCGAGTGTGTATCCATATATGTATGGTTGAATCCAGTGGAATGTTGGTGATTTGATGTTGGTGGTGGTGCCGGAAGTCGGCGGAAGTGGTGGTTGGAGATGATGACAATATGGTGGTTTAATTTAGATAATTTTTGTTTCATAATAATGATTTTGTTTAAATCTGATGATTTTTTGGTACTGATAGTGTGGTATGGGTGCTGGACTAGTGGTTGCGTAAGTGGTGGTGATGTTGAATCGTTGATGGTGGTGGTTGCGTTGTGGTGATTTTCAGTTTGACGGTGGTGATTATTTCTATTGGTTGTGCAGTTTAAATCAAACAATATTTGTATGATATTGGTGATTTTTAGTGACGGTAGAGTGGTGATTTTTGGTGTGACATTGGTGATTTTTAGATGGCCGGAAATAGTAACCAGAACTGGTGATTGTGGTGATTTTTTGTTTTCCGGTGGTGATTTTTTGGGTTGGCCGGAATTTGTCGCCGGAGATGATGACCGGAGTTAGTGGTGGCCGGAAATGGAGCTTCCTGTTGGCCAGAGGTGGTGGATGGGTGAGGGTGATGGAATATTAAAATATTAATAAAATTTAATGAGTGGTGGGAGATTAATATAAATTATATTAATGGATGGCTAGGATTAGATCTCATATCTCATAATAGTGGGGGTTCTCAATGGAGCATGACCCTAATGGTTCTCTTTGATTTCGATAGAGGAAGCATAATTAAAAATGAAATAGATGAATGTTGAAAAAATGATTTATTAATAAATAATTGTTTATCCAAAAAATTAACATTTATTTTTGAGAAAGAAAAAAAAACAGTCAGTTACTGTAACTCTTCAAGGTAGATGATACCAATAGAGACAAAATTATACTATAACAAAAAAGAAGAAGTGGAAGTTATGGGGAAAAAGATTGGAGAATGTGATAGAAACGCATAACTGAAAATAACTACCTAAAGATGTAACCGCTAACTCTGCTTGCCAAAACTATCTCCAGTTTCTTGAATTTCTTCTCCTCTTGTTATTGCCTATCATTAATCATAGCCCAAGATTTTATTCTTGTTCTTGAATCTACTTGTAATGATGATGAACAACCATGCAACTTCTGATCCTCCTGATAACAGTACTCCTCCTAATTCTGTTGATCAAGAAATGATCAACCGCCAATTCTTTCGAACCAGCTTTCGTTATGATGATAATGATCATGATGATGAACAGAATGTACCCAAAAAGATGATGATGATGAACCCGAGAAAGAAAAGAACCAAAATGATTAAAATTGACAATGCTGCTAGTGCTACTACTTCTAGTACTAATCTTGTTGTTGCTGCTAACAAGCTTAAATGTAGTAAGAAACCGGACCCGTCTGCTCCGAAAATTACTAGGCCTTGTACTGAGTGTGGTAGGAGGTTTTGGTCAGAGAAAGCATTGTTTGGTCACATGCGTTGTCATCCGGAAAGGCAATGGCGTGGCATTAATCCTCCTCCTAATCTCCGTCGTTCGTCTACTATTGATCATCACCGTGTTGCTGATGATCATGTTTCATCAATGACTGAAGAGGATCAACAAGTTGCTTCTTATTTGTTAATGTTGGCCAAGTCTCCTCCACCTTGTACTACTGTTGTTTCTCATCAAACTAATCCTACTAGTTTGACTAGTAATAATGCAGTTAGGTTTTTGGATTCGGAGATTAAAAATCAGAATGCAGTTTTTGGTTGTGGGGATGTTGTAGATACTTATATGGATTATGGGGCTGGTCCTTCTGGTGTCAATAGTTATAAGTTTGAGTGTTCCAGTTGCAAGAAAGTGTTTGGGTCTCACCAGGCTTTAGGGGGTCACAGGGCTAGTCACAAGAACGTCAAGGGTTGTTTCGCTATTAACAAGATTGTTGACTGTAATCCTGAGGAGGACTACAACAACACTGGTGGTCATGATCACAGAAATGTTGATCATGCAGGGAATCACTGTGGGGATCAAGATAAGATGTTGATTTTGTTAGGGCATAGATGCAGCATTTGTTTAAGGGTTTTTTCGAGTGGACAAGCGTTGGGTGGCCACATGAGGTGCCACTGGGAGAAAGGGGATGAGCCCTCATCTTTAACACAAGGAGGGTCAGGGTCATATCAACAATCTACTGCAAAGGGAGCTTCTGTTTTGGACTTAAACTTGCCCGCGCCACTTGAAGATGACTATTTGCCGTCCTCTTTGAATTCTGGGCTGTCTCTGGACTTAAGCCTGGCTCTGTGAGCTAATTAGGCATTTCTTACTTTGTTAGTGGCTTATTACTACTTCTTAGGTTTAATACTTATCATGGAAAACTGGAAATGTCATTAATAGCTCCAAAACAAGGAGCAGAATACGTGTATGTGAATGTAAAACTGTAATAGATTATATTACGTAAACTGTCTGTACTATATTTACTACTAACAATAGAAAAGTTCAGTAAGTGTTCAAACTGGTGTATCTGTTTGTAATGATGTTCATGACTTCTTCAAACTGGTGTATCTGTTTGTAATGATGTTCATGACTTCATTTGCAACTTCAGTTACGTTGTTACTGTTTGTTGTCTCGTCTATACAAGCTGTAGACGTTTTTAGCTAAACATATGCATCTCTGGTAAAGTTATTGTCAAGAATCTGAATCAAACTGGGGTCTCAACGTGATTGTAACAAATAATTTCTTGAAAATAGCAAAGCACAAACATCTTGTTTCTGCACTTTTCTAATACTGATGTTTTTAAAGGTTGTTCAGATAATTTGTATCATATCCAATTTGTTTTTACTTTTTATGGAGGGAGCCGTGTAAGTTTTCTTCCTAATACTCACTATTCACTATTAACTTGGCTGACATGTTTTCCAAGTTAGCCTTGTCTATTATTTTGAGGATTGTTGCATTAATTTCAATATGATCTCGTTTGATATGTAGACCTGCTGAACATTCTTCTTGTAACTCGGAGAACTTACGAACTGTCAAGTATTCCATTTTCATGTATCGTTAATCCTGCATACATGGAGCACAAGATTGCGTTACTTTTGATTGTACCATATAAGGTGTTACTACAGTCATTGATCAGTATTCAAATCCCGCAAACCTGATAAGTTGTTACTGCATATATAAACCTCCATTGTGATTACTCTCTATGAAATTCGTCCATGTTCATTAATTTTTTTTTTTTTTTGAGTAGCTTTCAGATGTTCAGTCTGTAATAACTGGTACCCTCCATGGGAATACTGCAGATCTTTGATCAGAGATATGTCCGAGAGAACTAAATGACAAGAATATTGATATGTTTACTAGTGCAACTTAGTCCTTCACTGAAGTTAGCTGCTTCTATTCTGGACAAGAGAAATTTGTATTATGAACGCAAATTTTCTGAATTAAACACATATGGAGGGCTGTGACTTGGTTCAGTACAATATACGACATAGCCGTCTTCTTGGTCTCAGCTCAAAATTTTCTAGTACATTTAACCTATGAGTCATCTCATCTGTCGATTGACAAAAACATGTAAGTGAAATATGATAATCTGATATTCTAGACAAAGATAAATAGATATCATCTACTAACAGATATACAGACATGTCATTATCATACCGAGGTTTCTAGCTGCATGGAAATTTATTGCACGGCTTCTCAGCCAATATTGTAGAAGGAGGATCAAGAGATTTATTAGGAGGGAAAAAGTGGAAGAATCTTTTCGAACTGATACCAAATTTCGATGGACAGATGAATAGCTCAGCTTCAGTATTTAGTTTGATTCAACCAGCTGGTTTGATTAGATTAAAGAATAATATCAGATACCTAATTTGTTGTTTATAGTATCGCAAGGAACTTGCCGAAAATAATTGAGCTGACTTTACTAAAAAAAATAAAATTGCTGCTGATGTCTGTTGTGACTTGTGATAGATTCATTTCATTTTTTTTACCAGTTAACATTTTTCATGAAAAAATAAATTCGAATTTGTATTGTTCCCAGGATTTCGACTATTTCAGAACTGTTCGAGTTGTTTACGAGCAAGTAGTCCACCGCTGAATGGTAGAATATGTAGCAGAAAATTCTCTTGGAGCTAGTATTGTTCTGGAGAGCTTATGCTTTTGCATTCACTATCCACTTGAACTGAATACATTCTCTGTCACTCTGGAACTTGCTGGAAATATTCTACTATCACTTTGTGGTTAGTGGCATTCAGTTGTCATGTATGCTCAAACCTTCAATGCTACTGCCTATTTACTGTTGAGTAACCAACTCATCTAAAATCTTAAATCCTCACTCGAAAACTCATTTTTTGGGTTTGAGTTGAAGAGTGGATCACGGACGCCCATCTTTAGGGCATTAATTTGCCTTCGTGTCCCTCACAGAGAGTCGAACTTGTGACCCCCGCCGATCAGAGTTCTGATGAATCTTATCCTATATTTCAACATTTAATACTAATATTCTTCGCTTTCTATCTTATATTACAGATTAAAAGTAATAGAGATAGTAGATGCTTGTAGAAAACTAGAACTGCAAAAAACAAGAATTTCACGGAATCGAGATTCGTTTTTTCTTCCTTTTTTTTAATTTTTTTGTTGGGATCGAAGGTGGTCCTAGGTTTTTAAGAATGTAATTTAGTAGTTGATGTGTTTGTATGCGCATTCTCCTAGTCGAAAAGCCACATAAAAATTAGATAAGCAAGTTGATGCAAAGAATCAATATGAGATACTCAGTTGGTAATCGTATTCACTATAACCTCGACAAACGAATAATCTGTCACATAAATTATATTGTGTTATCAATTTAAAACTCGATAAATGAATAAAATTCTCGTGTCCTGGTTTAGCTGTATCTTCTCATCACCTTCTCTCTGTTCTCCTACCACTGCTACAACAACAATAGACAATATTACATATTGGTGAGTGAATCTTCAATATAAATCCCATTAATAGTTTACATAACTTCAAGCAAATATTGAAGATCTTTCAAAATACACCTCTGCAAATATATATCTCCGTCCAACTCATTTCTATACAATTTTTTCTCACTGTTTGGCACACATTAGAAGGTGTATATAAAGTATACTTCTATAACTTATTTTAAAATTATTTTTTCTTCTGACGTTAAATTTTAATTCAGAAAAAGAAAAATTTTAAAATAATTTATAAAAGTATACATTATAGAGTCTTAAAATGCATGACGAGCGTGAGACGGAGGGAGTAATGTTTAGTATCACAATAAGAATCTTTTTGTATAGATTAAAGTGGGAATACATACAGATTACAGGGTATCCATGATGAATATACACGTTAAACTGATTCTATTGGATTGTGCTTGCCACAGTTCAGTTTAATAATTCTTTGAATACTCCTTTATTTGACACAGTCTATCTATATAATTGAGCTTTTGTTTTTATTTTAAGACATTGAGAAGTTAAGAACATCAATTTCAACTTCTCTTTTACAAGGTCAGGCCGTGGCAGCCATAATAGAAAAATAATAAAAATAGAGGCCGTGGCCTAATTTTTTATGCTAGTATACCATAAAAAATACAAATATAATATATCTGGGGAGACTGTAATAAATCAAGTTGCAAGGTTTCCTTACTAGGGTTTATTTTTTTTAAATTAACCTTAAGCTTGAGTCTGACTAGATGCTTGTGTAAGAGTATCAATTTGTTATTGCTAATTAATTCCTAAACATATGTGGGGATAGGTGGAATGGTAATACACTCTTACTTATATGTACATATAATCGGAGTCCGAGTCACTTACAGATGGTTGTTGCAACATGTCTTCTTTCGGCTGTTACTATCTGTAAGGAGTAACACTTGTTTTCTGCCTTTTATGTGAATACATGAGTTCATTTACCTCTGGGCAAAAATTTAAGGTTTTCATCTTGCCGCACTTATTATCCGCAAAAAAGTATGATGCAACAATCATCTGTCCATGACATGATCTCAGCACTGTATATAAATCGGCTTAAACAAGAATTCATTAGTGGAGTTCACATCATCAGACTCCTTAATTTAACATTTTCTTAATGTACTCACCTCTGTGGTTTTGCTTTCTATAATGCTAAATTGATGGTATCTATACAAACAAAGAAGATGATGCAAGCAAGAAATAATAATTGTTTAGTAGCATTATCAGCTTTTGCATATGTCACAACTCACAAGGTTGGCTATTAAATAAGATTAACATCCTTTTCAATGACTAATCCAACTTGTTAAACTAATAGTACTTGATGTATGTATGCTCTTTAGTTAAGCTTTTGGTTGTGTGAGCTTTTGAAACTATGACTTTAAACAACCATTAGAATGGCATTGTGTATGTGAACTAACAAACTACTGGATTTATATACAGAGTTGATGAACCAAGTTGAAGTAAAGCTTAAGACTTTCAATTAAAAATTTGATGATGAATACTACTAGTAATCCAATGCCATTATATTAAGATTATTATACTAAGACTTGCAAAGTTTAAGTACATTAGTTGGTTGTTTCCTTATCAGCAGCACATGTGGGCTCTGCTGCTTTTGCGAAAGCATTATTAAGCGACTAATGCAGAAAATCCGCACCGTAAACTAAAGATTATGATGACGATTACAGATTGTTCCGTTTACGTGCTGATTCCGATTTTAAAAATATTTAGTAATTTGTTCTAGGCCACCAAACAAATAATGGACGCGGCAATCTGAAACTGCTGCGAAAAAAGGGCCTGGCCCCTGAAGAACTCTGAGGGGTGCTAATGAAATGTAAGGTGTTTATCATTAATAATAAGTAAGCGTCGTTTTGTGTTTAAGGTTAGTGTTAGAAGAGAAAGTGAATCCAGCCTCTGGAGAATCTCTATGGGTAAAGCATGTGTGGCGAATCAGAGAGAAGCACGAAATTCATAATGAATGATCGATTAAAATGTTGCATTTCAGGTGTTCAGAGTTCGAGTAAAAGGATAGAGGGCACAACTTAACTCCGTTAAAAAGAAACAATTGTGGAAACCAGAGGAATTTGATTGTTAACTGAAGGAAACATACTCAGTATATCTCACTCGGAAGTAGGATCTAGGCGAGTAGGTCGGATGCAAATTTTAACTGCACTCAAAGGGGTACTGAGGTGTTTACGTGAAGGCACTCGATAAAAAAACTACAATCCAAGAATTTAAATTTAGTTTTAATATTTCTGATGACCCAAGATTGCACATAGAAATTAAGCACTTGTACTATAGGATGATTGGTGAAAGGTGAATGATTTCATGGATGATGAAATTTGTAGTGTCCCCTATTGCCTGGGCGAGTTGGCGAGGCGGTGCGGGCGGGTTGGGGCAGGTTAGGGCGGGTTGGCGGGGTGGGGCGATTCAATTTTTTTAAACTTTTAATTTGATTAAATATTATTTAAAACTAGCTTGTAACCCGTGCCAAGCACGGGCCGAGCATGAGTCGACATTAAAATATTAGTATTAATAAATTATTAATAAATATTATTTAAAAATGTATTTCTCGAGAATTGAATGATAAAAATATATAATAAATAAATAACTATTTAATTATGTAGTTATAGACAATCGAACTGTACATAAAGCTAAAGAAATTAAAACAAATAAATAAATCTTGTATGATTACGTAGCTGCAAAGATTCTAACGCTCGATGAAACTATTGAATTTAAAGTAAATAAATAAATCTTGTATAATTACGTAGTTGTAAGGAATCGAACCCTGGATGAAGCTAAAGAATTTAAAGTAAATAAATCTTGTATAATTATGTAGTTGCGAGGAATCGAACCCGGGTTAAGTGATAACCAAATTTGGTACTTTGGTATTTTGGTATTTTAGTACCGCGCGTCATTTTCACATTGTTTTGCTTATTAATAAAGAGTATAGATTGTACAAATTTTTTTGAAATAAAAGAGGACAGTACCTCTATAAATTTTATTAATTAAAAAATTATTTTACAAATAATTTGAAAGAACTCCTCTCTAAAAAAATGTAACAAACCGCATTAACATATTAAAACAAATACAAACCGTTGTGCAAGTGACCGTTGGCGACTGGCGGACTGCAGGCGCGTGAAGTGAATTGCGGGTTGGCGAGCCGTGCCGTGTGGCTATAACATGACAGAGCTACATGCTTCAGATTTTTAAAATTCAATTTAAAGAACCAAGAACAAAGCCATGTGTAATGAATTTGGAAGCAGAACAAACATGAATGGAAATACAAAAGATTAATAAGATGAACAAAAGGTACATTAGAATATGAAAGATAAATTTAAAAGGATGTACTTAATTTTACCACTTTTCTCTTCTTATTTCATTTTCAGAGAGATTGTTTTGCTGTAATAGTGAACATAGAATTTCTGCTCTTTAATCTGCTGTCCCCCATTGAGTATAGTTAAACCTCGAAAAATGAATACCCAAGAACGGAAGAATTGTATTCATCGAGGTTCTACTGTAAATGTGATGCATGAAGGTTTTGATCATGGTTACAAAGTAAACTAGAGTTTGGGTCTGTCTGTTGTCCAAGAATCTTTAGGTCAATCAAGGAACAAAAATGCAATGTACAGGAAAGAATCTTTTTTCAAACTCTGCCTCAACACTAAAGAACTACTAACAAGAAGAGAAAATTTGGCCCTACAAGTGTTTGATGATCTAATTAAATATTGGAATTTTGTACTACAAAGTCATATATGGCAGATAATTTTTTGGCAAATGTTAACATCAATACACTAGTAGTTTTTAATCTTGTATGCCCTCTTGGCTGCAGTGTTTTTCTCTTTTATACTACTAGTGGCAAGAAAGAATAAATTATAACCTTATATTTTTATATAATGGGTCCTATCTAAAATGAGTATAAGAGATTCTGCAGATGCAATGATATGTTCTCATGCCTGGAGTAACAAAACTGCTTCTCTTAGCCAAAAGTACACCTGGGGCTAGAAGTTAGAACAATACTCTCTATCTGTTGTTACAAATAAATAAAGTAAATAAATAAAGAGTGATTCATATTCTGGTGGATTGAGTTTATTCCAAGAGGGCTTGATGCATCTTTTATGACTGTTCTGCACAAGCATAGACAAATATCTAGATAATAAGAGTGCCCAAATAATCTTCATATAAAGTGAGTCACTTTCTTCTATTTTTCCTCCTTTTTTGCTACTATATATTTATTTCATAATTGTTTGTATTGGTATTCAAACCAGTATGGATTCTGCTATTCTGAGATATGGGATGATGTTTTAATTTGTGATTATCTAATTTTGGGTTCACTTTATAAATTTTACTGTTTTGTGAGGAATTCATGTCATCAGAATTCACCTCTTAAAGTTAGTGCTTTGAGTTTGTGGTGAAATAAAGATTGCTTCTTTTGATTGTTGTTTATGGACTTTAAGACAAAGGTGAATCATATCTTGTGTTTTATGTCAGCCACACACAGCCTAGAGGATTTATCTTCCTTGTTATCAACCCCTTTCCAAATTCTTGATTTATCTTCCCTAACAAGCTTCACTGAGAACAACTAGAGTCTAGAACCACCTTGTCATAGAACTGGAGTCTGCTTTATTTCCTCTGAAATGCATTTCTGATTGCAGTTCCAAAGAATTTTTTGTTGAGCAATGTATGTGCAAGCCGGATTGATTGGGGTTTTGAAGATGGGTGATACCGATCCTGCCTGGAAGTTCCTCTTTCTGTTTTTTATATTTAGCCTTCTTTTGTGTTTTGGTTCGTGATTCTTTTGTGTTTTTATGTATGATTTAGGCTTTGGATGAAATGAAAACTTGAAATTAGTTCGACATGGATGGTGGTGCTCCTCTTACGCCTAGTAACATGTTAGCAACAGTCTCGGACAACACAATGGATTTTGATCTTATGGATGGTCTCTTTGATGATGGATGTTGGTTAGAGACCACACCTTCTAACTTTTGGCAGCAGGGTTTGTCACCAAATGCTTCAGATTTTCCCCCATATTACTTTTCAACAGTAGATGCTAATAATACAAGCCACTTGGATCAAAAGGACTTTCAAGAGGAAAAAGAAAGATTAAACTGTAGTGATAATGTGCATCTTGTGTGGGATGCTGCTACAGAATCGTCAGCCCACTCAGAGAGTTCTTTGATTGAAGGCAATAAAATGAACACAAGTTGGTGGATTCCACCGGTGGAAGATCCAAATCCAACTACCTCTGTAAAGAACAGATTAATTCAAGCATTTGAACATTTAAAACATCACACAAGAGATGATTTCCTCATCCAGATCTGGGTGCCTGTAAAGAAAGAAGGCCAAAATGTTCTTAGCACTGACAATCAACCATTCTCTCTTGATCCAAAATCCAAGTCTCTTGAGTGCTACAGAAACGCTTCCAGCAGCTATCAGTTTGCAGCTGAGGAGGACTCAAAGGAAAAATTTGGCTTGCCTGGCCGGGTTTTTGTAAAGAAGTGGCCAGAGTGGACACCTGATGTCCGTCTTTTAACGAAAGAAGTTTTCCCACGTGTTGGTTTTGCACAACAGTTCAATGTCAGGGGATCTCTAGCACTTCCTGTTTTTGAAAGAGGAAGTGGTGCTTGCTTGGGTGTTGTGGAAATCGTGACAACTGGTCCAGATGTTGACTACGGCCCTGAGGTTGATGATGTCTGCAAAGCACTAGAGGTTTCTTCTTCTCCTTCTATCAGTTTTAGCATTTCACTGATATTTGGTCGTTGAACTATAAAGAGCTAAACTTAGTATAATTCACCAGGAGTGTGCCATTTTACTTTTGCCTGATCTCATACATAAGTACGGACCTTGAAACATGCAGTATGCCATATAGTATTAGCTTCCAAGTACCCTTACAATAAATGTTTGAAAATTTCTGCGAAGTTATAAAGCAATTTCAAGAAATCTGAATTACGGAAATTTTTCATTATACAAATATGTTGCACATATTGTCCTAAGCAGACATATATATTTCCTCCGGTATGACTGTTATCACAGTCTTTTTGTAGTTACCCATAGTATATTTGCAGTCTTCCTTGTCCAAAATGCTTTTGGTTTTACAAATTGAGTCGAGGGAGAAATAGATTTCCTCTGTATATATTTGTTATAACAGTAAGCATTCCAAACTCATGCGAGTACATTGGATTCCTTTGCAGGCGGTTGATCTTAGGAGTTCGGAAATTTTTACTCCTCCCAACGTGAAGGTGGGCAGATAACCAACAAAACATTTTTTCTTATCTTTTTGAAATCTGAAACTATTTCTGATATTGATATAATATTGTGTATCAGGACCGTGATGAATCCTATCATGATGAACTGGCAGAAGTTAAGGAGATTTTGACATCTGTGTGCAAAACACATAATTTGCCATTGGCTCAGACTTGGGCTCCATGTAATCAACAAGGTACAGAGCAGTGCCGCTTTAATGAAAATTCGGCATGTCTTTCAGTTGTCACTTCTGCTTGCTGTTATGTGCATAATGAACAAGTGTTGAGCTTTCATGAAGCATGCTGTAAGCAGCATTTGCTTAGTGATGAAGGTATCGTCGGGAGAGCACTCATGACAAATCATCCATGTTTTGCAACTGACATTAGTGCTTTTAGTGAGATCGAGTATCCTCTTGCATACCATGCCAAAAGGTTGAGACTGTATGGAGCTGTAGCAGTACATCTTAGAAGCATTCGTGATGATTTGGTGAGCTACATTATAGAGTTCCTCCTACCACTTGATTGCAAAAATTCAGAAGAACAAAAGCAGACTGTAAACTCGATATTGTCTCAAATACGACAGTTATGCTGTCATTTACGTTTTTCTCCTAATGAAGAGATTGAAATAGAAACTCTTTTGCCAGTAAAGGAAAATACTTCTTCAGGAGGCAGACCAGTACAAGAGAACAAGACCAAGTTGGTATCTTCTTCATCTTCAGAAGAGGCCACTGGAGATGAATTATCATGGATTTCTCAAATGATGGAGGCCCAACAGAACGGTGAAGGTATATCTGTTTTCTTGGGGAATCAAAAGCAGGAGCCAGAGGATTTCCAGATGAAAACAGAATGGATTATTCCCGATGGAAAATATTTTAGTTCTTTGGTAGGACAATCACTGCATAAAAATATAGTGCAAGATGGATCCAAAGGAACTGTCAAAAATGGTGTAGGGCTCTCTTCTTTGAAGGGGCAGCATTCTTCTGGCGCCAAAAAAGCAGGGGAGAATAGAAGGATGAAAGCTGAGAGGACTATAAGTTTGCAAGTATTGCGACAGTACTTTGCCGGTAGCCTGAAAGATGCTGCAGCAAGTATTGGCGGTACGGTTATTCATCACAAAAAATTCCTTATTTCAGTTAATTAGATCCCACAGTCAAACACAGGATTAAAAGTTCCCTCAAACTTTTCAGATGCAAACGGAATTAAATGGTTAGCGCCACCATTACAGAATATTTGAAATTTCATTTGCTCCAAGTCAAACAGATCTTAACTAAATAATATTTTCCGCTTAAAAATTTGACAGAAATTTTAGACATGATTTTTTTGCTATAGACTGTTAGCTTGACTTCGTAGTGTTTTCTGTAATATATTCCAACTGTATAGCTTAACCAGGGAGTTTTAATCATGTTTTCTGCTTCATTCATTTGCATTACTAAAGGGTTCTCGATAGTGTTTATATATACACCCAGAAATTCAAATACCAGTATAATGCATTCTGTATTGTTTCATAATCATCAGCTCAAGAATTGGTAAGAAACAACACGAATGACATTTTTTTTGTAATATGCAAATTTGCGTACCTTAAAGTTTGACAATATGCATTTACATCAGTATGGAATCCTGCTAATATAGTAGTATTGCTAACTATAGTGGCCATTGCTATCATAAGAGCAGGACAAATATGCAGCATCTTCCTGGTTCTAAGAGAGGATACTTGTGGTGTCTGTAAACATATACGTAAAACAAATACCTCACAGTCATCATCACTTACATTCGTTTTTCTGATCATATGCAGTGTGCCCCACCACCTTAAAAAGAATATGCAGACAACATGGCATTTCTCGATGGCCTTCCAGAAAGATCAAGAAGGTAGGACACTCGCTTAAGAAACTCCAGCTTGTTATAGATTCAGTGCAAGGTAGCGAGGGTGCCATTCAACTCAGTTCCTTCTATACAAACTTCCCAGAACTAAGTACTCCAAATATAACTGGAACAAGCTCCTTGCCTACAACAAAGATTGATAATCATATGAAGAAACAACAGACTCAACAAAGGGAAAGCTTATTTACCCCTGCAAGCACAGCTTCAAAATCAACTTCTTCTTGCAGTAATAGCTCCAGTTCAAGTTACGGTTGTTCCACTGAAGCAAAGGAGATGAATGTCAATGCCAATGTCTCTGGTTCTGGGGATGCTTCACCAGCAGTAGGGGTGCTAAAGAGAGCACTCAGTGATGCGAACTTACATGACTCGATTCAAGAGGATACAAAGTTACTTGTACGATCCCACAGCCATAAACTATTCAGCGACCTTCCCCCACTTAGCTCCCTAATAGCAATGAAAAAAGGTAATAACAATCATGCCTTACGCAATGAAAGAACTTTTCGTGTGAAGGCCACCTTTGGGGAAGAAAAAGTCCGTTTCAGCATGACACAACACTGGAGTTTTACAGATCTGCAAAGGGAGATATCAAGGCGTTTCAAAATAGATATAGAGGATGTCAAAAAATTTGATTTGAGGTACTTGGATGAGGATTCAGAGTGGATACTTTTAACATGCAATGATGATCTTGAGGAATGCATTGACATACACAATTCATCCAAGACTCGTACAATCAAACTCTCCCTGCGCAAATCACGTTATCCCAATCTTGGAAGTTCACTTGATAGCTGCGGACCATCCTGATGCCGTATTGTTAATTTGTTGTTCAACATTCTGGTTGGTGTGGCGCAACATTCTGCAGTTGTTATGAGTAGTTTTTTTTATAGGTATTGCTATTGCAATGTTAGGAATGTATTAGCATTACGGATGAAGCTTTTGGTCATCATGAATGCATGATGCTACAACTGCCATTAAAATTTAAAACCAGATGATGGCAGATTGCCCCTTGTCTCTACGGGGTTTAGTAATTACATTACTGCTATATAAATATTTATATATAGCTGGATTATCAGTTAGACTGCTCTTGCATTGTACATGCTTTTATACTTTAGACTTTGTGTAAAGTTATATGAAGCTATGCAATCTGTGTACCTTTTTGTTCTTTTTTCATTTTATACGAGCCCCTGTGTCTTTTTGAAGTTCTTGTTAGAATACAATATATGATCCTGGAAAGTGTCTTTCTCTAACACGCTACACGTGACAGTTTTCATTCTGCCAACTAGGATCTTAGTTATCACTCCTAATGAGTGTTGCAACAGGCTATCGGTTGGAAGTGATTCACTGTCGAATTCTGAGGGAGTAATAACATGAAGAAGAGCTTTCTTACCATCATCACAGTCAGTTGGTGCAGTAATTTCAGAAGGTTAATCATCGACCTCAACTAATCAACTTTTGGTCCATGCAATCTTCGAAGTAGGTTACAAACTGAGAGAATTCCAAGTTATTCTCTAGCATTAAGATTTTGTTGAAAATTCCATCTCCCTCGACAATAAATTAAAGAACTACGTGTTGCCATCTGTTTTCTCAATCCAGGAAACTCTAAATTTTTCCTTGACCACTGCTCTTCAAGCTTTAAAGCTTCTGCATAAGCATCACGAAGTCTACTTTCCTCGTAGAAATCTGTCGGCCATGGAAAAGAATTATGAATAATGTATCCTTTCATGTAAGTTAAGAGAAGAGCGGTTAAGCAATTGAATTTTTTTGACTTATTTCAATTTGTTTGTAAGAATATATACCACGGGTCGCCCTGAATATGGGCAGTCCCATGGCAAGAATTCAGGCTTCTCTAAGAGGTAAAAACAATACTGGAATGGTTTGTATAACTTTATTCCCAGTCCCAGATAGGTAGTTGCTAGAAAGTGTCCTGAGAGGGAGCGGGGCTTGAACTTAGCCATGGCAACTGGAGAATGCTGGAGCCATTATGCGTTGACGATAACTCTTTCTAGTTTTCTTAACACTGAAGCTTCTGGAGAGCTATTCCACCAGGTGAGAGCCAATAGTGCGCAGGTCCATCACACTAAGCTAAGAAATACAAAAAAATCTAGAATGTCCACATTCCATTTGCAAGAGCCAACTTGAGCTTCACTCAAATCCCTAATGACATCGGAATATCCACCAGACACCACGAGATACTGTTAGAATCTAATTTCTACTGATTGGGAAGCCTTATATGTCTACCCATAATCATCTACGCTCTATATATGTGTTGAAAACATAGATAAAAGAGGCAAGCGAAGGTTGCTAAGGAAGATCATTCCATGTCATTAAACAAGTTATAATTGAGCAGATTTAGAGGATAATAGAAAGGGGGCCAAATAAAAGGTTATATCCAAGCCACATTCAGTCATTCCTATGATAATCATAATTAAACTACCACTTTAAGCTATGAGATAGGCTGCTAGTAGTAATATCAGTAAAACAGGAGTCCACCCAAGTTTCCAGAAGAGCAGTTATAGAGACTTTATCAATGTCTAGAAAATCTTTGCCTTTCAGCATCATCATTAATACCATGAGTAACAAGTCGCTCTAAAACCTTAAGGTGTTAGAGAAAGGCACTTTCCAGGATCTTATATTGTATTCTAACAAGCTAGTGTCGTGAGTGAAAGGCAGTTCCCAGTATTCTCTTCCAAACTATGTCATATTTTTACAAGTTTGAGGCACAATAATGCTTGGTAAGTTATAAACATTTATGAAGCCTAAACTAGGAAAATTGCAAATAGAGATCACTGATCATCTTTTTAAGCTTAAAAAAAATTGATATCATGATATTTGACCTCCTTTTGGTGGCAATCAGGCTAGGTAATGATTGTGAACCCTCATAATCCTCCATCCTTCAAGACCCGTGCATCATGCAAAACCGGAACCGTCATTTAGCAGGTAATTTATTGCTACAAGCTGTGGAAGATCACATCCCCGGCTGGTAGTTCTTCCTATGGTCATACCTGTGCATTTTCATTTCCTAAACGTCTTGCTCTGGGTATTCATATCTACAGACCTGGAAACTTTATGCAAAAGGTAGCACCTACAGTCTACAGATCTGATTTGTTGCAGTAATGTATTGAGCTTTACTTGAAAAGCCAACCCCACTAGAAACTGACGTGCACGTCCCATTCAAAAGCATTTATCTCATGCTGGTTTTGACATGTGGGATAAAGCCATGGACCTCCCTAAGTTTAAAATATTACTGGCTGAACAGATCAACACTTGTTGATGCAAACCTAATGTCCACACAAGCTTTAACCACTATGATGGTAAGAGTTCTTTTATCAATATCCCCATAAGACAACCGAGAAACTTTTGGAAGCCACAAAGTACCCAACTTAACTTGGAAACCACTTCCCTGCAAAAATAATGTCATATTGTTAAGTCATGCATTAGTTTATGCTCAAATTAGACATGTCAAATTTCCCATCAAGATAAACATGCCGGTCGGCACACGCGCGTGTATAATCGAATAGATATTAGGAAGCACACAGGGATACTTTTGGTTTTTATTATTATAACCACATGAAAATGTTGTAAGCTGACACGCATTAAACTTATACACTTGTGATAGCTCTGAACGAAGCTCATAACAAGGAATTCAATCAAGAAATATAATAAAAGGAAATCCCGTGAAAGATTTACAGCTGCATTAAGATTTATAATGTTCATCTGTTCTAGAGAGAACTTTTTTGTGGAGGTTAGGTCAATTACAAGAAATTTAAATACTTAGGCACACATTTGCCTCCACTTACTTATTCAACTGTAATCTATGCAGATGCCAATAATTATTCACCATACTATAGGTAGAAAACAAACAAACACAAATTAAATTAGTGATCTAAATTTTAACTATAAGATGCAGTATGTTTAGCCATGCAGAAAAGTATGTGCGAGGTTAGTAAGAGGCTAAGAGAATTTCGAGAAAGGCCTTCATATGCTTAAATATACATAACTTATTACCTGTTAACTTTTGGTAAATACAGAAATCCAGCTTAAATTGCTGAGAAGATATCGTGCCAGCTATCCAAACACTGAATGGTGTTTCCATCAAATTTTTAGGTACTCACGATGAACAGAGATCAAGAGTTTGAAAAACAGAGAAACCGTTATCAAACTCAAGTGCACAGCACTTAATAAGTCTCAAGTCCAGCAGCATTCTGCCACCATTTAAATTTAGTGCAAATTATCAATGCAATGGAAAATTGCCATCCCAATCATCAAGATAGTCACTTTTGGGGGGTTGAAAACTTGATATACTTCCCTGACCCCAGCCCTTTTGTACTCGCCTAAGAGTTCTCAGTGCTGTTCCACTGCCATCATCCCTGTACAGTATTTGTTAACAAGTATGAGTGATATCAAGATCCCCAATTATCCAGTGTACAAAAACACAACTATCGAGTATTTTTTTTTTCAGAAAGTAGTATAAATAATAACTGTGAATTGGTAGCAAAAGTTAATGATTAATTTCTTTTAGTGAATTTAGCAACGAGAGGAAGAAATAGCAGCATTATATAAAAGACTGGAGAAAGGGTGGAGGAGAAGAGGGGAATGGGGGTAGAATTGCTGTTTCTGCAGTGATACCTGTGCACAATTGTCTTCCAGTCACTTCCTCTATACTTCTTTGATTTCTCATAAACTCTGGCGTCTCCACAAACTTTGTTCATCACCTTACCTTCAGAAGCCATCTCCAGCATCCGTTCTGCAAGCTCGTCAGCCTCCTCCTTCTTTCCCCTTTTAGATAGACCATCTATAACTGGTAAGAATGATGCATGATCAAAGGTATATCCTTTAGACATCATCTTTTTAAGTATATCTGATGCAAGGTC
Source organism: Heracleum sosnowskyi (assembly GCA_030848705.1). Lineage (NCBI taxonomy): Eukaryota > Viridiplantae > Streptophyta > Magnoliopsida > Apiales > Apiaceae > Heracleum > Heracleum sosnowskyi. The sequence goes on along the minus strand of CM061241.1, from coordinate 70,134,280 downwards.
TATAAATTCTTCCTTGCAAAGCCTGTCAATGAGATCTTTGTATAGAAAGTTCCCAATCTCCAAAGATCTATCTACTGCAGCTTCAAACAGTTCCCTAGCTTCCAAGACTTCCTCTCTAGCAAGCAATCCATTAAACAATAAGCTGTAAAGTATTTCCTTGTGACCACATATACTTAAAGAAATACTGAACACCTCTCGTGCTGGTACAAACTCTCCAACCTTGCAAAAAGCACTGATTAGATATTTGAAGGAAGATATATTAGGAGACAAAGCCTTTAGTAACATTTCATCTAGAAGATTAATGGCATCTTCTGCTCTCTCATTGTCACACAGACAGCTTATCAAATTATTGTACGTCTCTACATTAGGAGACACGCCTCTTTCTTTCATTTCATCCATCAGTCCATACATTTCAAATATTTGACCTTTCCTACCCAAACCACGAATTAAAGAGTTATAAGTTACTAAATTCTTCCCACATCCTTTTTCCTCCATATCCTTTAGAACTCGAAATGCAGATGATAGTTTTCCTGCCTTACAGAAACTATGTATGAATATGTTATAAAGTAATGAATCAGGGTACACCTTTTTTTTCATCATTTCAATAAACTTCTTTTTAGCTTCGTCAAGCCTCCCATCCTTGCATAAAGTATTTATCAAGATTGAATAAGTGACCAAGTCAGGCATGCATTTGACTGCATCAGTATTATTATCATCATCCACCAAACCAATATATAAATTTCCCAGCTCACCAAGAGCAGCGCTTCCATTCGTCCACATTCCATCAACAATTTCAATTGCTTTGTCAACCTTTCCACTTTTACACAGACCCTCTATCACAATATTGCAGGTCACAGTATCTACGCTATAACCTCTCTCATTCATCTTCTGCAGGAGTTTCTCTGCTTCCGATATCTTCCCTTGTCCCCACAGGCTATGCAGCAAGATATTGCAAGTATAAGTATTTGGAAAACAGCCACTTTTGATCATCTCATGTAGAATCTTTGTGGCTTCACCTGCCTTATCCTTTTTGCAGTACCCGTGAAGTAAGCTACTATAAGTCACTGTATCAGGAGGAACTCCACTGCTCTTCATCACTCCCATAACAGTTCTTGCATCAGCAAGCATCCCATTCTTGCAGAGTCCATCTATCACAATGTTGTACGAGACAATATTTGGTCCAATGCATTTATCAACCATCTCATTGAGAACCGACTGAGTCTCCAAAAGCTTCCCATTCCTCACCAAGCCTAACAACCATATATTATAGCTCTGTAGTTGCGTAAAAACACCATTTATTTTCATAGAATCTACAAGTGCACTAGCTTCCTGCAACATACCTTGAGTGTAAAAACCCTGAAGCATCAAATTGTACGTCACATTATTAGGCTGCGGTAGCCCCAACTCTTTATCAATTTGCATATCTCTAAAAATTCTAGAAGCTTCTAAAATCTTTCCCGCACTACAAAGAGCCGATATCCTCGAATTAAAAGTAACAACATTCGGATTAATCCCAACCAATCTCATCCTCTCCACCAATTTCTCAGCTTCATCAGTCTTCCCATCTTTACAAAACCTGGAAACCAAAGTATTAAAAACAACCACATTCGTAGCAACACCTAAATTTTCCATAACATCCAAAATCTCCACGCCTTTATCCACAAGCCCATTTTGACAATACCCCCGAATCAACAACCCGAAAGTAAATTCATTAGGCAAACACCCTTTCTCAGACATTTTATCAAACAGGTTCCGGGCATCCTCTAACCGGCCCGAATCACATAAACCCCCTATAAAAAGATTAAAAGTATAAGTCTCCGGTTTAACCCCAGCAAGAATCAAGTCTTGATACAAGAATGACACAAAATCTGGATTATTTTGCCTAATTGAACACTGAATTAGCATATTATAGTAAGAAATGGAGGGTGGTTTATCTCGAAAATGGTTTCGAAGGGCTCGAAAATGGGGGATCGCCTGGTCTAAATGACCTGCATTGGCAATTATACGAATAAGGGTGAGTAAGTAAGTGAATGATGATGAAGAACATGATTGATTGTTTACAAGAAGGTTTGTGAGATAATGAGTTTGAGTGAACATTTTGGCGCGAACAAGAATGCGAGTTATATGAGGTATTGAAGAAAGAATGGAAGTGCGATGAGGAGGGTTTGAAGATGCAATGCGGGTGAAGATTTGCCATGCTAATGTTGGGTTTCCAGAGTTTTTTAGTAGAGCTTTTCTTAGCTTCTTGCCTGCTTCTTCACCCATGCTAATGTTTTTTCCTTCTTTTTTTCTTGTTCCACCATATATCAAATATCAAATATCCTGGAGAAATAATATTTTCGAGAATTAATATGTTTAGAATTTTCGAGTAATACTTTTCGAATTTTTATTCATTTATCAAAATTGAAAATATAACGTTGTTATAAAATTAAGTTATGATTTGACGAGATTATTCTTTTGTCGAGATTATATTGCAGCCCTCTTTTATTTCATTTTCTGGATCCAGTTACTTTCTGTTTTAAAACAACATGTTGGAGTTTACCTCTTTAAGTTGGAAAAACTGTTTAGACACTAAGTGAGTCTGCACAAAGCTTCTGGGGACTCTGGATCACAAGTTTGTAATGAACAAATCAAAGTGGGAAGGAATTCTGCAAGATGTTACCATGCAATAAAAAAAATTTGTATGTATTGCAATTGAAGAGCAACAGAGAAAAAAATGTTTACAATACCCTCCCTAATCCTGATCTTTTAAAACAAGCCATACAACATTAGAACCCTATCGCAGCCAATGTAAAAAATCTTGTAATATGAAACGACTACTCTAAATACTCTATCCCCTTTTGTACTCGGCTACTTCAAAATACACAATGCTACATACTATGCTATACTAAAGTGGTCGGATGAAATAAATCCACTGCAAATCTCAAATTGCAAAACTTTCAAGCCATTTGTTATGCGTGTGTATGTCGTCGACACACTCATTTTACTCTTCAAGCCGATGTGTCAACATAGAAATTACCTTGTCGGTAGTTGATACCCTCGATTTCCATCTTGTCTTGGGTGATGAGGAGACCGATAATTCATAGAAGTTTGTCCATATCTAGAAGCTACATTATGTGAAGCATGTACTCTTGGTGGCCTCGGCTTTTCATTAACTGCTTCAACCCGTTCTAGTGTCTCCACTACCTCTTTCATCGATGGCCTGGTTTTCTGTTCAGCTGCAAGACATGTTAAAGCCAGCTGAGCAATTAACACAGCACCTCTAGAAGGGTACTTCCCTTCCAACCTCGAGTCCATTATGTTCTTCAGTTTTCTTTTATCGGATAAATGTGGTTTCACCCAATCGACCAGGGTATGTTGTGCACTAGGACGATTTGTGTCTAGTGCCCTCATGCCTGTTAACATCTCCACCAATACAACACCAAAACCATAGACATCACTCTTTACATACAAGTGCCCTGTCAAAAATACCTAAAATGTTAGGTTTTCAACGAGGACGGGCAATTAAGGTATCTAAATTTGAAAGGACTAAAGGATTACTTACCCGTGGCAACATACTCAGGAGCAGCATAGCCATATGTCCCCATAACTCGTGTTGTAACATGTGATTTACTAGCTGAAGGACCAATTTTTGCCAAGCCAAAGTCTGATAATTTGGCATGATAGGACTGCGGGAAAGAGAAAACAAACTGATAAGTAGGTCTCACGAACACCAAAGATCTCTAAGTCTAACAGTATCTCCCTCACTCGCTTAGGAGAGGTCGAATAGAAATTTCCTGGTGCTGACAAATCTACTCTACTTGTTAATCTTACCCCATCCAACAATATATTTGACGCTTTGAAATCTCTGTATATAATCTGTTTTTCTGATGAATGTAAGAATGCCAAGCCTCGAGCAGCTCCAATCAATATCTTTAGACGTATGCCCCATGGAAGTGTCTGAACAGCAGAGCCTCCTGCATATGTCAAAAAAGAAGCAAATGAGATTGTCAGACTTTATTTTTTGGTTAAGTGAGATTGTCGGACTTTTTATTGCTCATGTATCATGCAACTTCCTACTTACTTCCAAATAGATGGTTCTCCAAGCTGCCTTTTTGCATAAATTCATAGACAAGAAGTAGCTCTTTATCCTCCCAGCAGTATCCCACCAGTCTAACAAGATTAGGATGAGAAAGGCGTCCCAGAAAGTTCACTTCAGACTGCACCAATAATCAGAAAATTTTAGCTACAAACAGTAATGTATAAAACATTTGCAAATTAAGAAAGACAAAACTGTCAAATTTAACTCGTTTTGACCTAATGTTGTAGCAAAAAGACTAAAAAAGAAGGTGGGTACATATATAAACATGTACTCAGCATTGTCTCAAAGAATATGTACCATGCAGAGAACGTAAGAAACCGGAAGAGATGGTTGAGAATGAAAATGGAGAACATATACTATTGCCCAAATTAAATTTTTGTAGGAACGAGAAAAACTTTCTCCACTAAACAGAAAGTACCGAATGTGCTTTAAGTCTCAGAGAACATATAGTGGGCGAGAATTGTAATGGCAAGAATAAGATTGGCAGCCTTCTTTCTGCTTTCAATATACAGATTCTTTCTTGATTTTACGAAAGATGCTAAACGTTATGCATAGATACTGTCAAAGGCACGTACTCGAGTCCTTAAAGAGAAGAACTTGACTTTTCTGTTCTACCAATACACTTCCATACTTCGATTGGAGGCGAAGTGCAAACATATCAATCTAATCAAGTATACGAGTAACTGAATTTGTATGAAGCAACATGCATAAGTAAGATTGTATTGAAACTATGTACTATCTGGTGTATACCAGCCAGGACACAATTTTTTGAATCACTAAAGTAGAATACAGATAACTGTACCTGCCATTCCTCGTAGCCTTGCATACTCTCTGAATTTAATTTCTTCACAGCTACAACAGAACCACTTCCACCCCTCGACGAACCTCCCTTGTCATCAAGCCATCCCTTATGGACTTTCCCAAATCCTCCTTCTCCTAACACAGTGTCATTTCTGAAATTCTTGGTTGCAATCTTGAGTTCTGCGTAACTAAATATCCTCAAGTTAGGGCTGGGCAATATCTGACCACTGGGAAACACCTCATCCCCTCCGCTGGATGCCGAGAACTGGCTGTTACCAGAGACATTGGTCACATTGCTTCCTCCTGATGATATTGTGTTGCTGGTTGTCTGTGATATAACTCCTAAAATCGACAATTGTACACAGAAGTTAAAGTAACGAATTGAAATTTAATTTATATATGTTAATATTATGCTTTAAATGTTATTTTCTAATGATAATTTTATTTATTAAATGAAAATAGTATTTTAGGATTATTCGGAAGTTATTGGAAGTAATGGTATTGTGTAGTGAATACAGTAGTGAGTGTAGTCAGTAGTGTGCTAGTAATTAAGTGGTTAATCGTACTTGGCACAAGTTCTGTGCAAAATTCGTGCTATATCGCCATTGAACAAAACTAACTGAAATCCAAAATGCAAACGAATATTGATGAGATAAGGATTCATTTGATGCCTCTGCATTAGAAAAAATTTAAAACTAATGCCCAGACTTTTAACGTATATATGTAACATGACCTTTCATTCTTGTTAATCGATTTGAAGGTGTATTACAGATTGCAGAGAGCAGAATCTGTACTTGTTTAGCTGTTTAGTCTGTTAATCCAGAACTATTTCTTTCCTCTAGTTTGAGTTTGTTTTACTTATTTTCTGCAAACTCTTTTTTCCGGCTACCCTGCCTGGTTTATAATCCTGCCTCCCCACTGCTTTAATATCAATGAAAAAGGCCGTACAAGCTCTGTGCAAAATATGTGCAAATTTTATCATCTTTTAACAAATCTTATTCAAGTACAACCTAATCCAAGGAGACGGATTGTTTTAATACGAAACTAGCATTTGATCAATCACACTCAACATCTAGGTGCTTTGATTCTCTTCTTGCCATTGCTCCTCCAAACAAGATAAAGATAAAAGTCAAAGTCAAATGCGACAACCTTTAAATCTATACATACTTAAAATTAGGAGATGAACTAGGGGGAGCAGAGTAGGCTGAAACCCCGACTGATCTTGTTAAATAAAGCTAATTAAACATTTTTTAAGCCTCGACTATCTTGAAAAATAAAGTGTACATTTCATAGTCGTTTATTCAATCTCAGTTCCGTCACTGCTTGAAATGATTATGAAATCAATTGCATAATAGTTAACTATCATCCACAGGACTTTCATGATACATTCACATAGTAAACTGATAAAACATAAATTGCACACGAAAGAAAAGGGAATTTTTCGTGATACCTGAACTAATATTGCCAGTAGAAACAGGGCTTTGATTGATAGAAGAAGAAGGAGAAGGAGATCCCCAACAAATACCCATCTTCAATCTCCTATATATCTCTTCCTTAATTATCTGCTCACTAGACAGAAACAGATACGATCATGCTATTCTGGTTTCGAAATCGTTGTCGAAAATGTAAATATATATAAATCTTGTAGCTCCTCTTTGATCTAAAATTTGTGAAACTGTAGATGATGCTGCTTGTTTACTATTGACTAGAAATCAGAGAATTTATTTGTTGGGCCTTTTAATATTTTGTATTTGTGTGCATGATGATGATGCATGCATGAGTTTATGTATGTAGTGTTAACAAGTCTGGTCAATATTATGCCGTGTTTCTGAAGCCAAGTGTATAGTCAACGCTACAAAGTTTCAAAGAAAATAAAATATTAAAATATTAAAATTTTGTTTTGAATATCAATTTCTCGTCATCTTCATGAAATTTCATGTGAAACTCTGACATTTTCTTGCTTTTTGTTTCCATGTAGATTAGTTGGTCGTATTGCACGACACATATTTATTTTCAGATTCCAAATCTTTCTTGGTAGTTGCGATTCAACCTACCAAAAACAAAGTTTAATGCCAAATTAAAATTCTTTCTAAATAGGACTATGTCAATATGCGGTGTTCATACGTTGAGAAATACTAGTATGGTAATTTTTGTTACAGATTATTGTTAAAAATCAAATACATTTATGCATCGGATTGTTTTATCAAAGTCTTCAGACCAAGTCCAATGCTTAAACATATTTAAATGAAGAGATGCATGAATGTAACTTACTTCACTCTTTCTATTCTAAACGAGTTCGAGCTGGGCGAGATCGCGAGCTACCAGACTCGAATTACAGCCCTAATACACTTAATGATATACTAGCTTATAGCCCGTGCGATGCACGGTTACTTAAATTTTATTTATAATTATATTTTTATTACCCATGCAACACACGATTGTTTTTATAATATTTATAATTATATTTATTTATGAATATTTTAATATTTAAAAGTTATTAGTTTACATGATTAAATTATTGTTAAAAAAGATTTAGCCAAAAAAATTGTAGTTACAAATTTGATATTTATTATATTTTACACGCTCAATTTAATATTTGTTTATATTGAGTTATAAAAGTTAGATTTGGCCAATTTTATAGTCCACATGAAATTCACAAAATAATCTTTAATTTAGTTGTGATTTAATAGTTCTTTTTCAATTAAAAACTATTCTAAAACTAAAAAGAGAATAAAGTGACGAAATTTAATGTTGAGAATTATATTCGATTTAGGAAATCTACTTATATGTAATTTAGATTATTAGAATACCATTTATTAACCAAATACAGTTTTTAATGTTAAATATAACGGTTTTCACCTATCTATTTAATATTAAACGATTTTTATTATTTTGTTATTAAATGAGTTTCCTTATTTAATTACAACTATTTTTATGTTTTGACTTTTTAGAAAATCCAATCCTAATATAATATCTTTTAACTTATATCATTTTTAGATAATAACTTCTTTTTATATGATATAATCATGATCGTCTATTTTTAAAAGTATTGGATCTGACGGTTGAGAATGTTTTGGCGGTATGTAGGACAATATCAATAATTTTTCTTAATATTTATAAAAAAATTTAATTTTTAATTTTTTTAAATATTTATTGCTAAAATATAATATACTCTTTTTTGTAATATGTTAATGATGTGGGAACTTTGAACTTTTGAGGAAATAAATTATCAATTAAAATATATGTTTTTTGTAATAGTTCTTCTTTTAAAGTAGTACACCGTGACGATCAAAATTCTGTATAAAATTCATTTTTTATAGTATATCTCGTAAATATTTATGTTATTATATTGAAGACTAAATAATGAAAGCTTTTGATCACTCAATCCATAATCGTTGGATCTTTCAAATTAAATTGTTGAGAAACGTTAGATATAACAGTAAAATTATCATGTAGAATGATCTAAGGTTTGAATCTACCAACAACATATTAAAATTTACAGGTTTTTTTTGAAAAATAAGAATTTTTTCATTTTTTTCTTGCAGACATAGGTTATTTGATAATATTTTTTGTAAAGTATGCTTTTTCATAAAAGTGGTATAGTAACTGATTAACAAATTTTTAAAGTTTCGAATTTAATAATTTACAATGTATATAGGTTAAAAAAGTTTGGCCTAGATGAGTCTAAAATTTCAAAATACGGTTTTTTTTAATATGAATATAGCCGTGCTAACAATGAAATTAGGTTTCTATGAGTTCTTATAAAACAAAATCACCATTTGCGTATAATTTATTATTTAATAATAAATAAAATTTGATTAGTTATGATCTAAAACTTAATAAAACAGGATAAAAAATATGCACAATTTTATAAAATTTTATCCTCGTATTATTATATTCTTTGTTGATTTGAATTTTTCTTAGATTGATTTTAATTTTTGAACATAGATTTCTAAATTTAAAATAGTTAGAAAAAGTAATTAAATTGACGTTAAAATAATGATGACATAATAATTATTATTAAAATTTAAATACTCACTTTACTAATTTGGGCTTTATCTTGTGTTTTAAAAATTAGATTTTGACGATTTTACAAGATAACTAAATTATCTTTAATTAAAAGATGGTTTAACAATTTTTATCTAACTGGAATTGTCCATGGATGAGAAAAGAAAGTCACGAAATTTTTACATGGAGAATTCTATTCAATGTAGAAAACTTATTTATATTTGGTATATTTGGTTTAAATTATCAAAATACACTTTTTAGAATTTAAATATAATCCTATTATTAATAAAATACATTTTTTTAATATTTGATCTAACGATTTTCATTTATCTAGTTAAGATCTAATGGTCCTTATTAATTTTGGTTGTCCAAGGACCGTACGACCAAAATTTTGGATAAGATCCATATTATGCTTATTATATATAAGGATTTAATATAATAAGGATATCAAGTATATACTGATATAAGTATGTTACTAACTGCTTTTACTTTTAATGTTTCGGTTTTATTTACAGTGTATATAAAATTTTAAAATACATTATTACTTAAAAATTATTAAACAGAATAAAAATTATGTTATGATTATATAAAATTTTATTATCATATTATTATATTCTTTATCGATTTGAATTTGTTCTTAATTTATTTTAATATTTTAATGAAAGAAACGTAAAATTTCTATATTTAAAAGAATTAGTGGAAAAATAAATAAATTGGTGCTACAATAATAATAAAATATTTATTAAAATTTAGATACTCACTTTACTATTTGGGTTCTATCCTGAGTTTTAGAAATTGAATTTTGACGATTTTACAACTCATGCGAAACTAACGAAATTATCTTTAATTTAATGATGGTTTAATAATTATTATCTAACTTGACCAGTTGACCTACCCATAAACCAAAAAGAAAAGACGGTTAAGAATTTTTACATAAAGAATTCAATTCAATATAGAAAACCAATTTATAATTGGTTTAAATTATCAAAGCACACTTTTTAGTATTTAAATATAATCCTACCTTTAATCAAATACACATTTTAATATAAGTATTATATTCAAAATTATCGTTTATGAATATGAAACCCTCAATATTTTAATAATATTTTTGATATTATCCTTTTATGTTTGTTATATGTAAAATAATATAATTATAATTTGGATTAATCAAATTGTTATGTTACTTCAGAAAAAAAATGTGTTTAAATTTATTCATGTACACGTAGGGTCCACGTGTATCATTGTTAGTATGATATATATGAGCATTATATTGATAATTTTTAATATTATAATCGATATGAAATGTTATCTTGATATTTGGTTTAACAATTATTATCTAACTGGAACTATACATAAATTCAAGAGAAAAGATATTTAAGAATTTTTACATAGAAAAAATTTAAATTATCAAAATACACTTTTTAGTATTTAAATATAATTCTATTATTAATCAGATACACTTTTTAATATTAGATCTAATAATTCTCATCAATCTATTTAAGATCTAACTATAATTATTAATTTGGTCGTATAGTGATCGTACACGGACCATATCGATTTTAATTTTTTCGTAAGTTGGTTTTAATATTTTATTGAAATAAACATAGAATTTATAAATTTAAAAGAATTAGGAAATTAAATTGGTGCTACAATAATAAAAAAAAATATTTATTAAAATTTAGATAATCACTTTACTGTTTGGGCTCTATCTTGAGTTTTAGACAACGGATTTTAACTATTTTACAGCCCATGCGAAGCCAACAAAATTATCTTTAATTTAATGATGGTTTAATAATTAATATCTAACTGGAACTATCCATAAACTAAAGAAAAAGATAATTACGAATTTTTACATAAAGATTCATATTCAATATAAAAAACCCATTTATGATTGGTTTAAATTATCAAAATACATCTTTAGTATTTTAATAGTATCCTATTATTAATCAAATACAATTTTTAATATTATATCTAACGGTCCTCATCTATTTGAATATTTATAGTTTTATAATCCAACGGATGGTATACTTTTGGTAGTACAGTGACCGACCAAAGTTTTGGATAAGATCTACCTTACGCTTATTATATATAAGGAGTTAATTGATATGTGATTTTACTTTTGTAAATCTTGATACTAACTTGATGGTACTAATAATATATTATATTTTTTTGTAAATCTTTTGACTAACTTAATGGTACTAATATAATATTATTTATTATTATTTATTAAATTAAAATATATTCGATTAATCAATCCAATTAATCACTAAAAGATACATCTATGGATTAATACAGATTCTCGTCTTTAGAACACCGAAAAAATGGTTAAAATATATTTTTTTATAAAAAAATCAATCAAAAATTGGAAAATCAATCTATTAAATTAAAACTTGAATAAATCAGTCAAAATCGATTTGATTGATAGAAATTAGTAAAATATATAAAATATTAAAAAAGTAGAACTTGAATATGCATATAAAATTGAAACTATATTCTATTTTATTTTTGTAAAAATTATATATACAATGTTTTTTGATAACATGCATTTATATAATTTTAAAATATTATTTTATTATTTATTTATTTCTTGTACTTTCGTTTCGCGTCATGTATCCAAAGATAAAATCAAATCTCACACTAAATTTACTCATGTACTTTTGTGTTCGTGTACCGTAAAAATAAACACAAACACGATATTATCATCTCATTTTCATATCATATTATCGTGTCATATACAAAATTACCAATCCTAAGAAATTGTCAAACATTTATTGAACACCAGATTTGAGGTACAATAGTTTCCTAATTTCTTTGTTCGATTTTTCCTGACGTGAAACACAAAAGCAAGAAAAATGGCCCCCTCACGTATGAACTTATCATTGACTTAGGAGGTTCTGAATTTTTCACATTTATGTTAGCCTTATTTACGGGGTTTTCTTGTACATGTGGCACACACGGTGAACTAATGAGTGATTTGGGTGGTGCTTCAATACTTTTATAAATAACTAACTTAAAACCCGTGATGCATGAATTGTTTTAGTAGTTGTTATTTTTATTATTTACGTTTTAATATTTTATTAATTATATTAGTTAAAAAAAATAAGTAGGTGTGTTAAATCTTTTTAAATAATTAAAAGTATTAAAATAAATAAGTAACGGTTTGTCCATGCTATTTTTGAAAAACGATGGGTTTTAGTAAGTAAAATAGAGAAAGTAACATGTATTAGTTGAAAAAGTTAATTGCCCGTGATTAGAAGTATTAAAATAGGCTTTCAAATAAATAAGTAACGGTTTGCCCGCGATTTTTTTTGAAAAATGAGGGGTTTTACTTTTTAGTAAGGAAAAATAGAAAATGTAACATGTTTTAGTTGAAAAAGGTAATTGACCGTAGTTAGAAGTATTAAAATAGGCTTTAAAATAAATAAGTAAGTATTTGCTCGTGATATTTTTGGAAAAGGAGAAATTTTAGTAAAATAAAATTAAAAAAGTAACATGTTTTAGTTCAAAAAGGTAATTGTCCGTGATTTTTTTAGAAAAAAGATGGAATTTTGTTAAAAAATAGAAAAAGTAATGTATTTTAGCTGAAAATGTAATTGGTTGTAAATAATGTTATTATTTAAAAATAAATAAGGGTAGTTAAGTAAAATCATTTAGTACTGGCTGACCGACCAAACTTTTATTGTTTTCCCTATTATAATATAGTAAGTATAGATAGTATAGATAAGTAAAGAGTTTACATGATATTTTTAGAAAAAGAAGGAATTTTAGTAAGAAAAATAGAAAAAGTAAGTTGAAAAGGTAATTGTCCGTGATATTTTTGGAAAATGATGGGTTTTGTTAGAAAAAATCTATAATGTGTTTTAGATAAAAAATATAATTGGTTAAATATAGAAGATAAGTTGTTTTAATTAAAAAATATAGAATATGTAATGTGTTTTAAGTGAAAAATGTAATTGGTTAAATAAATTGGTTATAGATAGACCCGTTAATCGGCTCAAATACCGACCGACCGACCAAAACTTTTAATATTTCGTCTTTAATAATATAGTATAGATATTTCGTGCGATGCACAATTTTCTTTAATATTTTATTATTTTTATTTAAATTTTTGTAATTATATCTTATTTGATGAAATTTTAATGTATATTTATATGTGTATATAATAAATTGGATTTATATATTTAACAATATAGGTATTTTAATTTAATAAATTGTTGACGTAATCTTTAGTAGTATTTTAGATATTAAAATAGAAAAATATTTTTAAAGAATAGATCTAACGATTTGTATTTATTTGCTCTTAAAAAATCTAATGAACATGGATTTTATAAGTTTAATATAATAATATTGTCATTATTTCTATATTTTGTCCGTGTTATTTTTAATTCGAATATGAGTTGTTTCAGTTAAAAAATATAAAACAGACAATGTCCTTAAAAAGACATTTAGTTACTTATTAATAATTATATAAAATTATATTATATATATATATATATGTTGCCCGTGTTACTTTTAGAAAATTAGTTGTTTAAATTAGAAAATAGAAAATTATATTACCTTTCTATATATATGTTGCTCGTGTTACTTTTAGAAAAAATAGTTGTTTAAGTTAGAAAAAATAAAAAATGTTATGTGTTTAGCTGAAAAGGGTAAATGGTTATTTATTAATAATTATATATAATAATAGTATTATAACATATTTATTTTGCATGTGTTATGTTTAGAATATGAGTTGTTTTAGTTACAAATTGTAAAATATATAATGTGTTTTAGCTGAAAAAGGTAATTATTCATAAATATGTAATATTATTATCATTATATATATATATATTACCTATTTTATTTTTAGAAGATTAGTTGTTTTAGTTAAAAAAATAGATAAAATAGGTAATGTATTTTAGCTGAAAAAAGTAATTGATTAAAAATAAATTGGTTATATATAGGCCCAACCCAAATTATAGATACTAGCTTAAAACCCGTGCGATGCACGGATTGTTAATTGTTATTTTATTATTATTTTTTAATTGTATTTGTTAAAAAAATAAGTAGGAATGTTAAAATAGCTAAACACTTTTAATTAATTAAAAATATTAAAACAGATTTTAAAATAAATAAGTAAATGTTTGCCCGTTATATTTTTGAAAAATTAGAGGTTTTAGTAAGGAATAATAAAAAATGTAACATATATTTAGTTTAAAAAGGTAAATGTCAGTGATATTTTTGGAAAATTAGGTTTTAAAATTTAATAATTAAAATATTTAAATACGTTTTAAAATAAATAAGTAAAGAGTTTCTTGTGACATTTTTAGAAAAAGAATGAATTTTAGTGAAAAAAATAGAAAAAGTAAATTGAAAAAGGCAATTTCCTGTGATATATTTAGAAAAGGAGGGATTTTGTTAGAAAAAATCTATAATGTGTTTTAGCTGCAAAGGTAATTGGTTATAAATAAATATTTGATTATTTATATTTTAATATTTTTAGTAATTGGATTTGTTAAAAAAAATAAGTAGGCATGTTAAAATAGGTAAACTTTTAAAAAATAATTATAATATTAAAATATGTTTAAAAATAAATAACTAAAGGTTTGTCCGTGATATTTTTGGAAAATGAGGGGTTTTAATAAGAAAAATATAAAAACTAACATGTTTTAGTTAGAAAATGTAATTGTCCGTGATATATTTGAAAAAGTAGGGGAATTTGTTAGAAAAATAATGTATTTTAGTTGAAAAAAGTAATTGGTTATAAATTGGTAATATCATTATTTAATAATATATTTTTATAAATAAGTAAGGTTAATTAAGTAAAAACACGAAATACAGTTAAGTAAGGGCAATTAAGTAAAATCACAACGTACCATATCAACCGACCAAACTTTTACTGTTTCGTCTATTATATAATAGTATTGATAGTATAGAATAGTATAGATAAGGATTTAATTTAATTTAATGTAGTATGAATTGAATATTAGTATTAGTGGAACTGATATTTGTATTAAGTTCTAATTAATTCTAATCCAATTCTAATATTAATACTGCCACTTTGATTTATATCATTTTTAGATAATAATTTCTATTTTTATATGATATAATCTTGATCGTCTATTTTTAAAAATATCAGATCCAACGGTTGAAATTGTTTTGACGGTACTGAGGACCGACCAAAATTTTGGATAATATCTCAATTACGCTTATTATATATAAAGTATTTAATTTGTAACTTTAATTTATCATTATTTACTTATAAGATAAGATGATAATTAGTAAATGATGAAACGGACTGAAAATTTTCATTTGTAAACAACTGACTTTGTCATTATAATACATTCCATTCATTTTAAATCATTGTTATTTTTGAATTTTTTTCAAGCAAATTAATCAAATTTTGAATGATATTGACATTATTATATAAGTTAAAATTATTTAATATTTAATTAATAAATAATAGATGTAATTCTCATTAAAATATAATTTTCAGTTTGTTAAAGTAATACAAATCAAAATTTGATTAAAAATAAGCAACAAATAAATACTAACAACATAAAATCATTTTAGGAATTGGTTAATACTTGCTTCTACGGTTTTTTTTTTTTGAAAGTACATCTAAAAAATAATTAAATTTCAACGAATATATACTAAAATAGATCAAATTCACAATTTTTTCATCAAAACTATTATAATTGAGTAGATCTTTTCAGTATGGATCATCACTCGCTTTTCCAAAAGGACAATCTAACATACATTTTAATCGTGAAAACACATAAATCTAACTTATCTAAATGTATCCGAAAAATCAACTGTAATTGTAAGTTCATGTAATTGATTAACGAACCAAAACTATGAAATTCTTGCAGATTTGTAACACCGGACATAAAACTAAAACTAATTCTCACGAAAAGAGAGCATAAATAAAAAATGTGGGTAGATAAAATCAAAAATTGGATTGAAAAACTTTCAATAAAAAAATTTATTAGACAAGAATAAAATTAAAAAAATTAATGAAAATAAAGTTTATCATCAATCAAATAATATATAGTTTTGGTCAATAATAGTCCCTAAATAAATGAAAATAGCTGAATTTTTTTCTTAGGAGAGCGAAAATTAGAGGAGCCGACTGGGTACTTATTTATCTGACAGCCAGACAGTGAGACAGTCAGCTGCCCTAATTATACGTCCTTTAATATTTAGCTTGACCAAGGCTAGAAATAATAAGTGTGTGTCAAATTTTTGACGACTTGAAAACACCTTGCCTGCCTCTAGGTCATTATAAATAGATTTACGTGTGTGAGCAATATGAGATACATTTTGAATAAATAGCATTTTAAATCTTTTATTTTTGGTCACCTTTTTATTTCGTCTCAAATTTTTAATATTCATAGAATGCGATCCTCGACTTTAGATTTTCCTAAATATTGCACCCCTTTAATTATTTTTCATCCAAAACAATCATTATTGTTAATTTTTTTTAATATTTATTATGATTTTAGTGATTTAAATGACATTTCGTTGAAATCAGTGAGTAAAGTGATATTTGGTCTTTATTTGAGTGGTCAAATTAATATTTAAGCCAATAAGATAATTGTGGGGTGTATTCCGTCAAAATATAAATTTGAAAAAAATTATTCTAATTTTACCCCTATATAAAATAACAGTAACAATTGTTTTGTACGGAAAATGATTAAGATGTGCAATCCGAAACGAAATCTAAAGTTGGAGGATGTATTCTGTCGAAATAAAAAATTTGAGATCAAATTAAAAAGGTGATTAAAAATAAGGGAGGCAGAGTGTTATTTACTCATATGTTTTACTTTTGATAAATTTGTTGAAATATTACGGTTTTATAGTTGAATTTGTATTAATTTATCGTTTGAGTAGAACTGAAACTGCAATGTTTTGCAGCTGAATTTTGTATTTATCATTATAATAGACTTCTTAACAATTGAATTCTAAGAGTTTTCCTAAAACAATTTAACAAAAAAATATTAAGTAAACGTACAATATGTGCAAAATATCGTGTTCAAACATTAACAATTGAACTAGTATGATAGCCCGTGTAAAGCACATATTTCATTTAAATTCATGTCATTCGGTTGTTTCGAGTTTTGAAATAGATAACTCGTAATTTTTGAAATATTATACGTTATTAGTGTGATGTATTTTTAAAATTAATTTTTTCATGATAACTTAAACATCATGTTCGCACAAAATCACGCAAGCGTACACGGTCACAAGTAATATATGATAAAATAGAGTTCGTTCCCATATAGACTGCTTTGGTTATTATAGTTATGCACCTATGCAACAATGTATGACTATTGTTCAATGCTAAGACAAGTATCAAGTTTGTGTTTTGATTAACTAAATTAACTATTCAACTTAACAAAAATTTAATTAACTAAAGAGATTGCTGTTTAATTACTTATGAGAATAAACATGGGATCCTAACTTCATTAAATACTTCATCTAGAGTCTTTTGTCTTTAATCAATGCATGTGACGGTTGTGATAACTAATCGGATAACACGAAATCAGTACACGCTACCTTTCAGTATACGTATACCAAACCACTCAAACATCCACAAAAGAGATAGAAGTTAAGCATACACCAATTATGCTTAGACCCTATATGTCTATAAGATTTGAAAACATAACGGTTTAACGAGCAAGTTATCCATTCAGATTACATAGGGCAGGTAAGATGGTTAAAATCACCTACGAATCATGCATGACAAACATACACAAACCTATGCTAGCATGGCAAGTTCTAAACCTCTATATCCACTTTCGTAATCAATAGAGATTAACAAACAACTTAGATGTTAGCTACGCATCCAAGAAGAATAAGCACAACCAAACTAGGATATCAATTAGCCATCACACACACATCTTTAAAACAATTAACTACTAAAATCCATAAATAAATCCGTTAGTATCCCACGACGACGATTAGTTCATAATCGAACCGTTCATCATCGTGGGTTCTGATGAAAACATGATAATAATAAGTCTAGAATACTGAATAAAAGTGCTAGGGTTTATGAAAGAACAAACGAGAATCCAAAGTATCTCCTAATTAGAAGAATACAAAGAAAAGTTGAAAACTAGATCTTCGTAATCAGCCGTCTTCTTGTTCTCCTCACCGGTGGATGGATATGTATGAATGTATATGATTGTCTATCTCAGAAATCGTCCACCAATAGCTTTTATAGGTCTCAAGGTTGACTGGTCTTCTGTTGGTTTCCTTTTCAGAGTCAAAATTGCCTTTTCCAGCATCTTTCAGGGGAGGGCGCGCCTGGTAGGGCGCGGGCGCGCTATGAACAGTACTTTCAGGCGCGGGCGCGCTATGAACAATGTTATGAACAGTGCCATGAACAGTGCTACTATTCATGGATTCTGAAAAACTTCATTTTTATACTTTTCTTCGCGCTCTCAAGTCCCGCAACTCCTCGGCTTTCAAAATAATGTCCTACACCATCATATAATCATAGAAACTCCACAACTCTGCCAATTACTAAGCTCTGCACATTCCAACTCAGAACACATTAAACACACCAAATACTTGAGTGCAATCGATCAATTTAAGCCGATACGAAGCGTTCCAAGTAGATATAAAATCCACTAATCACACCCCCAAACTTAAACCGATGCTTGTCCTCAAGCATAAACAGACTCTATATATATATAATGCAATGCATGAATGCAACTAATATGCTAATGCAAACGATCCCCTCAGACTAACCACAACCAATCAACAAGCCAACATCTCAAGGAATGCAATCTTTCAAACAGAGTTCGACCAAATTCCCGTATACTAACCATACAAACACAGAAACGTGTGTGTGTGCAATGCTCATCAATATACTCCCAAACTAAACCAAGACCATATCCTATTCTTCACCAAAACAACCACAAGCTTATAAACAGAATGAACTCTAGACACAAGAAACCACTTAGAGACACCTCCATAAACCACTTGAGTTAGACAAGAATTCATGCTTTTATTACGAAACAATATACTAAACACAATACACATGCTTATTTGACTGTGCAATGGATGAGACCCCAAAAGGCTTATACAATAATACCCATGTAGCGAGCTTTGGGTTAGTGGATCCCAGACCGGAAAAGTCTTAGGTCACTAGGCACAAAGTCCCCTAGAACTTAATTGCTCGAGTATTAAAGAGCTCACCCTGATCAATTCTGCATAAACACAACTCTTTTTTTTTCAACAATTTTGGAATGAGTGCGCTTTGCTTTTTCTCATCCCACCCTAGACTACTCATCTTTTCAATGAGCGGCTACTAGCCATTTGACGCCTAGCCTTATTAACAACTAGCATGAAATCCCTATTTTCCCCCAAACTTATACTTTAGTGCTCCTTTAATTTCAAGAGAATAGAAGACATTCTAAATATAAGCAAGTAGTTAAATTCTAACATCCAAACAAGTATGGTCTGATCAAATTCAAAAGCAACCAATGAGACTTATGAAATTATTTTGTTTCTGGCATGCAAGTCAATTCATAGGAACTTAATCAACCCTCTATTAATCTTTACCACACTCCAATCAACATCGACTCATCACTGGAAATAGCCAAGTTCTAAGGGATCATGAAATATGTTATGCAAATGCAACTAAATGGACTCACATGATAGATAAAAACACTAATTCAAACAGAATGCTCTATATGACATAAAGATGCAAAGATATGAATGAATTAACTACTTTATGCAATATGAATCCTATATGAACACACACACTAACATTCCTCAATTATCACCCCCAAACTTACAATATTCAATGTCCTCATTGAAGGTAATAACAAGGAAAGTGCAGAGAGTACCTAATCATCAGCAGGACCACCCTCCTCGGGTGGTGTATTCGGTGGTGGATAAACAGAATCAACTCCAAAATCAGGATAGGGGGAAAAAACATTTAATTTTTTAAAAAAAAAAATTTCCGCTTTTTTTCTCTTCGTGAACAGTAACTCAAGCGCGGGCGCGCTCCACCTTCTGTCCAGAAATTTTTTTTCTATTTTTTTTACTCACACAGAATAATACTATAACAATTGCATAGGTTGCCTCCCACGAAGCGCTTGTTTTACGTCAATAGCTTGACATGAATCCGTTTTCATCCAGTCGCAAGAACGGTGAACGTCGACTCACGGTTCACCGTATTACCAACGTCATAATTCAGCCACTGACCATTAACCTTGAACGCTTCGTCCGGAAACTTATGGAAAATCTCTACTGCATCATACGGAAATGCTGATTTAACCGTGATAGGCTCCGACCACCTCGACTTACGCTTTCCTGGAAAAAATCTGAAGCGAGACTTGAAACGCAGAACTAGCTGACCAGGCACAAATGAATGTTTCACCACCCCTCTTTCATGCCAGTCCTTAACCTTCTCCTTATATAGCCTGTTGGTCTCGTAGACTTCACCATACCTCAATTGATCCTGTAGTGGTTGGAGTTCAAGTGTAGGAGCTTCTTCCATAGATGGTTTAAGTTGCTCCTGAGAATTGTTCAGCTCTGCTAATCCAAGAGATTCGAATGGCGCATCAATTTTTCTTTTCCACGGAGGTGCATTCAACAACTGAAGTTGCTCTGCTCTTTCTTCATCTTCGATATCAAAATCCCTTATCAAGACTCTCTCCACTGTATCTGATTTCAGCGGTTGTTCAATCTCTGTATTGATGACAGAATCGACCATCTCCAATTTAAAGCACTCTTCTTCCTCAGTTGGAAATTTCATTGCCTTGAACACATTAAAAGTGACCTTCTGATTTTGAACCCTCATTGTAAGCTCTCCTTTCTGCACATCGATCAAAGTTCGTCCTGTAGCCAAGAACGGTCTTCCCAAGATAATCAGAATCTTCTTGTCTTCCTCAAAGTCCAGAATAACAAAATCAGCAGGAAAGATAAGCTTATCCACCTTAACCAAAACATCATCCACTATACCTCTAGGATATGTGACAGACCTATCAGCCAGCTGTAAAGACATAGTAGTAGGTTTAGGCTCAAGCAGTCCAAGTTGCATGAAGACAGACAACGGCATCAGATTAATACTAGCTCCCAAGTCACACAAGCACTTGTTGAAAGATAGATTGCCGATACTGCATGGTATGGTGAAACTCCCTGGATCCTTGAGTTTTGGAGGTAACTTCTGCTGTAAGATAGCACTACATTCTTCTGTCAAAGCAACGGTTTCCAACTCTTCGAGTTTCAACTTCCGAGATAGAATAGTACCCTTCATGAACTTTGCGTAGCTCAGCATTTGTTCTAGAGCTTCCGCAAAAGGTATATTGATCTGCAACTTCTTGAAAACTTCGAGAAACTTAGCGAACTACTTATCCAACTTCTGCTTCTGAAGACGTTTAGGGAATGGCGGAGGAGGATAGACCTCCTTGGTCTCTGTAGCTTGCTTCGGAGTAGAATTCTCAGTAAAAAGTTTGCTCTTCTCCGGATTGTTCCCCAACTGATCAGCTTTTTCACCATGTTCTTCACTTTCTGGCAGAATAGGGGGCGCGGGCGCGCTATGAACAGTGCGGGCGCGCTCCACCTTCTGCTGGGAATCCAAAATTTTTTCATTTTCTGCCGTTTCTGAGTTCTGGTCACTCGTAACCTTTCCGGATCGCAAGGTAACTGCTTTTACATGTTCCTTGACCTCTCCTTTGCCAGGATTAGCTTCCGTATCACTAGGGAGAGTTCCCTGTGGTCTATTCAACAAAGCATTGGCAATCTGACCGATTTGATTCTCCAGAGTCTTGATGGAAATAGCTTGGCTCTTGCACATTAGCCTCAATTCTTCCAATTCAGATTTTTCATTGGACGACTGACCAACATTGCCATGAGATGGTTGTTGAAACCCTGGTGGTTGATATAGTTGCCTTGGAGCATACTGTTGCTGAAAACCAGAAGAGTTAAATGGTTTAGCTCCAAATTGTTGACCTTGATACTGCTGATACGGCTGCTGTGGTTGTTGGTTGCTTCCCTGATTATTACTCCAGCTGAAATTCGGATGGTTTCTGTTATTGGGATGATAAGCATTAGGCACTGGCTGCTGTGGTCCCTGGAAATTGCTCACAAACTGCGCCGATTCATTAGATATGGCACATTGAGTCGTGTCATGAGCACCTGCATATAGCTCGCAAACACTAGCCACCTGCTGAACTCCATAGTTAGTCAGAGAATCCACTTTCATAGAAAAAGCCTTTAACTGAGTTGCAATTGCCGTAGCTGCATCCACTTCCAGAATTCCTGCTACCTTGCCTTGTGATAACCTCTGAGTTGGATTCTGGTATTCATTAGCAGCCATCATCTCAATAAGTTCATAAGCTTCATCATAGCTTTTAGCCCAAAGAGCTCCACCTGATGCCTCATCAAGCATTGGTCGAGATTGACCTCCCAAACCATTATAGAAACAATTGATCACCATCCAATCAGGCATTCCATGATGAGGACACTTCCTAAGCATCTCCTTGTAGCGCTCCCAAGCTTCACATAAAGTTTCTCCAGAATGCTGTGCAAACTGAGTAAGAGCATTCCTGATTGCAGCTGTTTTAGCCATAGGGAAGAATTTAGTGAGAAACTTCTGAGCAAGATCCTCCCATGTAGTAATAGAACCTGCTGGTAAAGAGTGCAACCAGCCCTTAGCCTTATCCCTCAGAGAAAATGGGAACAATCTCAGTTTCATAGCATCTTCCGACACTCCGTTGAACTTGAAGGTGTCGCATATCTCGATGAAATCCCTAATATGCATATTAGGATCTTCCGTTGGAGCACCCCCAAACTGAACTGAATTCTGCACCATCTGAATCGTGCCAGGCTTGATTTCGAAAGTATTAGCTGCAATAGCCGGCCTGACAATACTAGATTGAATGTCATTGATCTTCGGCTGAGTAAAGTCCTTCAAAGCCTTCGTTTCTGCTACTGGTTCTCCCATAACTAGACTTAATTCAAGTTCTTTCCGAGATTGAGAACGTGTTCGCATACACGCTTACTAAAGTACCTGAAACTCACCAAACAAAGTAAAATTGATGAGAATAATCCGAGTCAGTGAACTTTAACGACCAATGATGACAAGCACATAAACTATATAAATAACACCGAGTCCCCGGCAGCGGCGCCAAAAACTTGTTCGCACAAAATCACGCAAGCGTACGCGGTCACAAGTAATATATGATAAAGTAGAGTTCGTTCCCACAGAGACTGCTTTGGTTATTATAGTTATGCACCTATGCAACAATGTATGGCTATTGTTCAATGCTAAGACAAGTATCAAGTTTGTGTTTTGATTAACTAAATTAACTATTCAACTTAACAAGAATTTAATTAACTAAAGAGATTGATGTTTAATTACTTATGAGAATAAACATGGGATCCTAACTTCATTAAATACTTCATCTAGAGTCTTTTGTCTTTAATCAATGCATGTGACGGTTGTGATAACTAATCGGATAACACGAAATCAGTACACGCTACCTTTCAGTATACGTATACCAAACCACTCAAACATCCACAAAAGAGATAGAAGTTAAGCATACACCAATTATGCTTAGACCCTATATGTATATAAGATTTGAAAACATAACGGTTTAACGAGCAAGTTATCCATTCAGATTACATAGGGCAGGTAAGATGGTTAAAATCACCTACGAATCATGCATGACAAACATACACAAACCTATGCTAGCATTGCAAGTTCTAAACCTCCATATCCACTTTCGCAATCAATAGAGATTAACAAACAACTTAGATGTTAGCTACGCATCCAAGAAGAATAAGCACAACCAAACTAGGATATCAATTAGCCATCACACACACATCTTTAAAACAATTAACTACTAAAATCCATAAATAAATCCGTTAGTATCCCACGACGACGATTAGTTCATAATCGAACCGTTCATCATCGTGGGTTCTGATGAAAACATGATAATAATAAGTCTAGAATACTGAATAAAAGTGCTAGGGTTTATGAAAGAACAAACGAGAATCCAAAGTATCGCCTAATTAGAAGAATACAAAGAAAAGTTGAAAACTAGATCTTTGTAATTAGCCGTCTTCTTGTTCTCCTCACCGGTGGATGGATATGTATGAATGTATATGATTGTCTATCTCAGAAATCGTCCACCAATAGCTTTTATAGGTCTCAAGGTTGACTGGTCTTCTGCCGGTTTCCTTTTCAGAGTCAAAATTGCCTTTTCCAGCATCTTTCAGGGGAGGGCGCGCCTGGTAGGGCGCGGGCGCGCTATGAACAGTACTTTCAGGCGCGGGCGCGCTATGAACAGTGTTATGCCATATTTTGGCATAGTCCAAATTTCTCTGTTTAATAATTATTAATTCAGATTAATAATTAATTGCTTAACCAATAAGCAATATCCTCTCTCTGAAACGAGGAAAGAATCAATCTCAATCGACGAATAACGGAAAATATCTCCAAACGATATTCTTCAAATCATGGAAAGAAATGCGGAGATGCCGCGAGATTGTAGGAAAACGTTTGAAGACCGGACTATTTATGGGAACGTGAGGTGGATTGATAATCCTTGAACTATTTATGGGAACTTGAAGAGGATTGATAATCCTTGAGTTGTTTATGGGAACATAAATCTTGACTATCTTATGGGATTGGACTGAATGAACTTATCCAATGACTTGTTTTCCAAGAACTACGTGAGGCTTGATCCCTACGTAGGCACCTTGTATGATACAGTGGTACAGTGGTACAGTGGTACACGACAATTGACACTCGGGAAAGAGGAAGAGAAAGAACCCATTCTCTATTCAATTTCTGAGGAGTCATCATACGAGCTCAGCCCCCAAACATCCAAAAATCTCAAATCCCCCTATTTTCATAATTCGTTATTTCAGCAACTTCTGATTTGGGTTGTTACGAAATTACTCCAACAACAATTGGCGCTAGAAGGAGGGGATTATTTTTTGATTGTGGAGGACAATCAAATCATCTACATCATACGCAAGGGGGGTTATTATGGATCTGGAGTGGTTTTAATGGAGGAGAAAAACGGTGGAGGCGGTGATTTTCAAAATTAAGATAAGTTTTCTTATGCTTTTGTCCGAATACATAAGTTATCTTATAAAATTCGTAGTAAATTTAGTACATGTCATATTTTGATGATTTTTTATGATCCGGAAAGCTTTTGTGATTTCCTACAACTTTCGCTCTTGGTGTTTTCTCGGATTATATTTCGATATATTCTCGAAATCACAAAACATAATCTGATCCCGTTTTTCAGTATTGAGAAGTTAATCAGCAGATGTTTTATTTGATTCCTGATTCGTTATAAGTCCGTTTCTGACGAGCCATATATCATCGGAAATATCTTTTCGTTTTCTACATCTTTCATGTTTTGTGTTTTGCAAGAAAACATCGTTTACAGGGGCAAAAAGGTGAAAAACAGATCTGGACAGAATCTGAATCATGGAGATGTTAAAGAATTGTGATGCAATATTCGTTGCGCCTGATTTGATTACTTCAATAGCTCGTGCATGGACAAAAATAAGTGTGGAAGGTCCTTATCTGATAAGGGTAATGTTTTCGAAAGCTCTCTTTTCCAAGGAGGATTAATATCGAAGACCCTACTCTCAGAGGAGAGTCCATGAATAAAATTACATTATTGAAGGTCCATTGTTAGATGGATATTTCTTGGTTGTCACGAGACATTCCTACAATCACGGGAAGAAATGCGGAGATGCCGCGAGATTGTAGGAAAACATGTGGGACTGGACGTGATATGGGCTGAAAGCCTGACATTTGAAATTGGGTATCTTATTAAAGCCTCAGCTCGGGGGCTCGTGGACAATGACACTTGAAAATCGTCGACCGAAGAAATTTGGAAGCTCGAAGATTTTTAGTTCTCCGCTGCAGCAAGCTACACTGAAGAAATGGGGGCTTGTTGTTATGCCATATTTTGGCATAGTCCAAATTTATCTGTTTAATAATTATTAATTCAGATTAATAATTAATTGCTTAACCAATAAGCAATATCCTCTCTCTGAAACGAGGAAAGAATCAATCTCAATCGACGAATAACGGAAAATATCTCCAAACAATATTCTTCAAATCATGGAAAGAAATGCGGAGATGCCGCGAGATTGTAGGAAAACGTGTGAAGACCGGACTATTTATGGGAACGTGAGGTGGATTGATAATCCTTGAACTATTTATGGGAACTTGAAGAGGATTGATAATCCTTGAGTTGTTTATGGGAACATAAATCTTGACTATCTTATGGGATTGGACTGAATGAACTTATCCAATGACTTGTTTTCCAAGAACTACGTGAGGCTTGATCCCTATATAAATGGGTACGTAGGCACCTTGTATGGTACAGTGGTACAGTGGTACACGACAATTGACACTCGAGAAAGAGGAAGAGAAAGAACCCATTCTCTATTCAATTTCTGAGGAGTCATCATACGAGCTCAGCCCCCAAACATCCAAAAATCTCAAATCCCCCTATTTTTATAATTCGTTATTTCAGCAACTTCTGATTTGGGTTGTTACAAAATTCCTCCAACAACAAACAGTGTTATGAACAGTGCCATGAACAGTGCTATGAACAGTACTACTATTCATGGATTCTGAAAAACTTCATTTTTATACTTTTCTTCGCGCTCTCAAGTCCCGCAACTCCTCGGCTTTCAAAATAATGTCCTACACCACCATATAATCATAGAAACTCCACAACTCTGCCAATTACTAAGCTCTGCACATTCCAACTCAAAACACATTAAACACACCAAATACTTGACTGCAATCGATCAATTTAAGCCGATACGAAGCGTTCCAAGTAGATATAAAATCCACTTATCACATCCTAGGCGAACTTCACATATGATCATAACAGTATAATCACGCATAATATTTTAAAAACAATATCTTTGAAATACTAAACAATGTGTAATTTCAAAAATCTAACCCTAAGTTAGTAAATTAAAGTGTTTATATATACATGCAAGTTCTAAAATAAGAAAATGTAGTGAAGTGAGAACTGAGTTTAGGCTTTTGTTTTATACTTACATTTAATCATAGTTACACCTTCAAATCTAATTTACATTTCCACCTCATACCCCCTCCATTTTGAGTGACCTTTTACGCCATCTCCTACGATAGATCGTCATTATCACCACCTCTTCCCACCTGTACATTCCATTTATCATCATCGTTTATTATACATTATGTAAGTGTGTATAAACCATCCTCATTCCGCAATTTCTTCTTGTCATCAAATCGACTACCACTTCGACAATAACTTATGAACATGTTTGTCATCAAATTCCACTTATATTCCTGACTACACCTCCTTTAACTCATACATCTCTTACTTCGTCCTCTCTCAATAGATCCGAGTTTGTAAAACCCATCGATCTCGTCTTTACCCACTCCACCAACAAGACAATCGCCAGCACCTTTGAACACTAACAAAATGTTAAATCTAGAATATTCTAGCGATTTACGTTCAAAATATTTATTGATTGGGTTTAAATTTTGGTAACTTGAGTTGAATTTTCAGTGATTCTGCTTTGATTTTGGTGGCTTTAGTGGAGTAAGTGGTGGTGTTGATTTGACTACAATTACAATTTTGACTATTTTGGCAGTGGTGCGTGGTTGTGGCGGTGGTGATGTGATTATGATGGTAATAGTGGTGTTAAAGATGTGTTAATGGTGGTGATGGTGATAGTAATTGTCATGCTCAAGTTCGAACTTGTCTAAAAAGTACGGGTTTGAGCTCAAACTCGAGTTTTAGCGAGCTTTAAATTTTAGGCTGAAAACTCAGCTCATAAAAAGTTCGATATATTTAAGTTCGCCTTAAAAGCTCGAATTGACTTAACACTATTTTGACAAAAGTTTGAATATGGATGGTTGGGCTTGGGTTCATTTTGAATTTCGCTCCGGTTCGAATCGATAAAATATCTGAATTATATAAAAATATTAAATATTTATAATAATGTATAAAAAATAAAAAATTAAAACAATCGTCCAATTAGGTTGGCGATCCTCACGAGCCGAGTAATTTGAAGCTCAAACTCTCCTTGATAAAGTGAACAAATTGCTTGAGTCCGAGCTCAACTCGAATAATATCAAGCAAAGTTATAATATTATGAGTTGAGTTCGAGTAACTCATGAACAATTTGACTTGTTTACACACCTAAATGAAAGTAACCTATTATAAATCAAATTCACTTGAACCCTGTTTTTAATTTATCTAAGAAGTATATTAGTTTTTCGGATTGGTCAAAATATCATATTGGCACATATTCTCTATATATAATAGATATATAATAATTCATTTGTAATAATATTTTTTTTGTTAGAAATTTGTAATAATATTTTCGTTATCAACAAGTGATGAATATTTTGATAGTTTTATCTTGATTAAATCTCAAAATAAATGTTAATAAAATATAGCAAATGAGTTCTTAGTGTACGTGACTAATGAATTTTAAAATGATGATAAACAATTCTTTGGTGCAGTGGTTGGAGATGTGATCATAATTTATTTCTAATTTCTAATTTCTAATTTCTAATTTCTAATGTGGCGGTCATGAGTTCAATTTCTTACAAAACCAATTTTTAAACATTAATACAAATAAGGGTATATCACTGATTTGAAAAGCTAAATGCTCATCTATCTCATCCATCTCATCCTGATTTGAGGATTCAGCTTCTTCATACATCTTCCCCTTGCCTTTTCTTGATTCACATCTACCTTCACAAATATCACTGTTTGGTGTAGCTTTAGCAGTTTCATCTTTCATGTCCTCAGCCTGATCAACACTTGCAACTAGGGCAACATATCATCCTCTCTTCTGGACCTTCTCAATTTCTTCATCTTGCTCCATTTCAAGCTCATAAGTCTTTAAAGTTTCATAAAGCCTCTCAAGAGTAAAGTCCTTGTACTCTTGAGTGTTTCTTAAAGAAACTATCATAGGCTTCCACTCCTTGGGCAAGGGCGCTCTCAGAAACTTGAGATTGGAGTCCTTGGTTTGATACACTCTTCCATACAACTTTAAGCCATTTAATAATTTTTGAAATCTACTAAAAGTGTCATTCAAAAATTCACCACTTTTGAAGTGAAAGTGTTTATACTGTTGTATAAGAAGCTGCATTTTATTTTCCCTGACCTGTTCTGTGCCTTCACGTAGGGTCTGAATTGTATCCCAAACTTCTTTGGCTGTTGATCAATTAATGACATTGTCAAACATATCAGTCTCCAAACCATTAAACATAATGTTCATGGTCTTTTTGTCTTTATGAACTTCAGAAACATCCTCAAGTGTCCATTCTGATGGTGGTTTGGGAACAGTGTTCTCAGCTCCTTCGGCTGCTTGAGCAATTCCGGTGTTTGGCTTCATAGGTACATGAGGACCTTTCTCAATGCAATCCACATAACCTTCATCCATAGACATAAGGTGCAGACACATCTTTACTTTCCCGTGAAAGTAATTGTCTTTGTCAAGAACTGGTATCTTAACTCCATTATCCTTCTTTTCCATGATTCTGATTGTCTTTGATCTTTAAACTTCTTGTATGTTAGAAGCTTGCTCTGATACCAATTATTATTCCCAAACAATATGATCATAGGATTGTAGAAGGGGGGTTGAATACAATCATTTAAAAATAACCAATTCTTTGAAGACAAGAGATACTTAAGAATAGAAAATAGAAATTACAGGAAATAAAACACAAGAATTTAAAATTCAGGTGGATTGATTGTTCCACCTGAGAGATTTTTATTTGAAGAAATCTATGTGATGTTTTTGAACAAAACACACAGCTGCAATTACAATGTTTTTGCTTTAGCAATTTACAAGAGAGTATTGCTTAAACTCTAGAAAACTAAACTGATTTCTTAACTTCAAAAACATTGCTACACTTGCTTATATATCCCAAGTTTACAAGCCTACTGAACTACTGAGAATATACATTAGATAAAGTCCAGAAGCTTGCTTTTTCACTCTAAGTCCAATGGTCCTTGAGATGATTTGCTTTTTGGCTGAATATCCTTCTTCAATCATCTCTATTGACCAGTTAAAAATAGAATGCTTCCTTTTCTTCAGGGTTCCCCAAATTGTTGATTTCCATGTTCTTTTGGCTCTTATCAACCCATGTGATCTGTCAGAACTGACACTTTCACATTTGTCAACTGATAATTATTAGTGCATTATCCGTTGATGTGAATTGGTCCTTATCCGTTGATAGCTTATCAGACATCCGTTGATGTAGAGTTGTCTGCATCCGTTGATGAGTAAAGTCATATCCATTGAAGACTGGATAATATCATTTGATGACATCTTCACTTATATAAAATTACAATGCATAAAATATTTACAATTGGCCAACCTATTTTGTATATCCATTGATAATCAACATGACTTATTCAATCATAACTAATATACTATCAACTGCTAATTAGAACAAAAGGGAACATGTTACATAAAAACTTATATGTTGATAAACTGTCTGTCAACGGATACTGTATACACATGCTCTCCGTTGACAGCTACTAGGACTTATACAAATTTCAGTGGGTTATTTTGGTTATCATAAAAAATCAACATAATTCCTAACAAAAAGGTCACATAGTTATTGATTATTTTCTTATTTACCACCTGTGTATTAATGATATGTGTATCATTAATTAAAATGTAACTGAAAAACATTTTTCACATACATATTAAGACCAATCTATTTTCTATTATCTATACAATAGGACAACTATAAGGTTCATTGAGCATTTTATTCGAGTGAGATTACTATATTACCCCTAATTATTGTATAATAATAATTTTATAATTAAATAAATGTATTAAATTACATCAAACTCATTATTACTCACTAATATTTCTATATTTATTACTCTCTCATTATTACATATGATAAAGTTTTAATTATATTTATTTATCTATTAATATTTCGATAGTTAGATAATTAATATGTATCTAATTATATTTAACTCATTATTACTTAATAATAATTTGAAATTAATATGTGAATACATGTATGCAATTTATACTATATAGTTAAAATCGAAATATTAACAGATTATCGATCGGGCCATATTTTTAGTCTTCGGACGTGTCGTATATCATATTTTAAATATTACCTTTATAGTATTGTCGACATCAACTATCGTATAACTCATTCATCACACCTTTAACATGCAATCTAGGGCTGTCAATGGATAGGAAATCCGATCCGATCCGATCCGAAGGCTAATGGAGCGGATATGGATCACTACAAAATAAATCCGATCCGTTAAAAATCCGATCCGATTAGTATCGGATATGGATTTAACATGATCCGATCCGATTATTTTATATTATATATATATATATAATTTATATATTATATATAATATGTTATATATTAAATATATCATATATTTTTACCAATTAAGTCAAAATAGTTCTCTTTTACTTGTATAAACTGAACCTCTCTTTTATTTATAAAATTGACACAAAAGACAATGAAATGTAAGGCATATAAACTAGCTTCAGATTTGTTGATGAACGGTTACAAACTTACAATGGTTGTATGACAAACAAGCGTATTTAGGATAGTTGGACATTCAAATTCTACGTTTTAGTTTTCGGATTGTAATTAGGTTTTAATTTATTGTGTAATCTGTAATTAATGTTGATGTTAAATTTGAATTTCAACTTTGTGAAATGTTTAGTGATGTTTGAATTTGAATTTGAGTAAAATATGTTTTTAAAATATTAACGGATCGGAGCTCCGATCCGTTAACCGTGATCGTAACGGATCCGGATATGGATCGGGCTATAAAAAATCCGGTTGTGATCCGATCCGAATCCGGTAAAATTAAATGGATCAGGATATGGATCAAGGCCGATACGATCCAGATCCGATCCATTGACAGCCCTAATGCAATCTAGTAAATTTATTCTTAAAATTTAACAAAATTTTCAAATTTAAAGTAGGCAACATTGGTCACTCGATGCTAAAAGGAGTTATATGTTATTGTATGAGAAAAAAGGCACATTAGATATTTGAGTGCATGTCTATACGTAAAATAAGTAGATATACGTAGCAGAGGTGGATGACCTAACTAAATAACGTATTCAAAAATTAGGTAAAAATAGAATAAAACACAAATATTATATGCAGCATATCACGTGAACTATATACATATTTTACGTCTGAATTTATCATTCTACTTCTCGTGCATATTTTATACAACAAACCTATTTTCATGCATTTACTAGGATAAAACACAACTGTCATCTCCCATAACAACTACATGATAACTGTTGACGTAAAAGATAATTCACAAAAATCACTTTCACTCTTTTCAACAAGGAGGTTGAGCGACTTATAGGTGTCACAACTGAAACCATCATATCTGAGATTGGCCAGGTATTCTTAATGTTACACAGTTGACACCAACTCTTAAAGGAAATATTATACTACACTCATTAATAATTTGAATGCGTTGATCAAACCAATAAACACCCGTCAACAATGCAGAAAAAAATCACCAAGGATATTTCTTCAATAGTTAACAAAATCATAGACAAGAAATGCTTCTTTGAAGTAAAAATTACCCCATACAACCAAAACAAGCATGATGGATACATATATAGCACATATATATGAAATTTCAAACTCAACATCTATAATATCAGTTCCGGCTCATAATGATTAGGTAGGTCCGGGAAAAAAATAAAAGATCGCTTGAAATAGCAAGCATCACGCAATCAATTAGGTCGATTGACGACAATAACAAAAAAATATTTCACTAATTAGAAAAGACGCAATATATAGGACTCAAAAATATAATTTGAATGCAATGTCTAAATTTACAACTCAGATTCACTATAATATACAACAATGATGATATGGATTGAGTATATGTTCCCGTGTGCATACCCATCAATATCTACATAGTCTTATCATGTATATATGATCATTAGGTACATCGTATTTACTCCAAAACCAACAAACTTATGTCCGGAAGAGTTCAGGTACCTGACTCACACGCGGTATCTGACTCACACACAGTTGATAGAATTAACGAAAGTAACAGCTGCTAGCGTGTAAATTACATAACCAACATAAAAAAAATAAGGCAACTGATGCTGATTAACTCAATTTCTTTTTAATCCATAGTTGATGGAATTAACGAAAGTAACAGCTGCTAGCGTGTAAATTACATAACCAACATAAAAAAAAATAAGGCAACTGATGCTGATTAACTCAATATCTTTTTAATCCATCAACTGTATCTTGCCAACCAATGAACGTTCATGTTTAATGACAATAATTGTACAATTCAAAACTTCATATCCTTTTCAAGGTACATCTGTGATGAATAGTAGTAGGTCCAAATACAAAACAAAAGAAAAAAAATTGAATAACACATCGAATTTCGTGTCCAATACATGTGTACAATTTAGAATATATTCATGTGTCGTATGGATTATTAAATTAGTTATTCTTGGAATATATTTCTCTAAAGTTTTTTTTAATAACTCCTTAAATCAATAAAAATTTCATTCCTACATTATTTTTATAGGTAAAACTCTCTCTTAACATATATTTTTTAATAAACAAATTATCACTATGATCTATCCGCTTTCTTTTGTACATTTGCAAGTTGCAAATACTTAAATCAAAAATTAATAAAGAAAGAGTGAATTTAAAAATCATTGTCGTAGATCAATCCATGTAATCTTAGTAAGAGCTAATTTTTATGTTGGTTATGAAGAGTAAAATAAGAGCCTCTAAGAAATGTTAAAAGAAATTAGCGTTACTTTATGAAAATATATGTGATTTTGTTATTTTTGTAATCGGACAAAATTCAGTTGAGCAATCAAGTACATTATACTATAGTGATGTACAAGGTTTTTGTGGCTATTAATATTGCAAGTAATAATTCTGTGCACAAAATAGTAATTACATGGTTTCATTACTTTGGCATGGTCATATTGCAAAGACAAAAGAAAGACAGAGTCTATCACTCAAAAGATTTTTCCACGTGGAAAATCAATATACTTATATAAAAAAGAGAAGACGGGGGCGTTGAGGTGGCGGCTCTCGGATTGCTTCGTTGTATTTTTCTAATTTTCTCATATTTTTGAATTTTTAATATTAATAATTACAACTTCCTTTATTATTTTCGATTTTGTAGGAAGAAATTGAAAAATTACAACTTCCTTTATTATTTTCGATTTTGTAGAAAGGGATTTGTAGGATCTTTTGATTTTGTAAAAAGGGATTTGTAGGATCTTATGTTAATAATTACAATTTTCTTTTATTACTTGATAGAACTTTCTTTTATTATTTTCAAACTTGTAAGAATGGAGGAATTCGAAAATAATAACTTCTTTATTAATTTTGATGTTGTACTCAAATTTGTAAGATCTAATATCGATTTCTTTATTACTTTCGAAGTTTTAGGATCTAATGCATTAGTATTTAGAAGTTTCTTTAATTATTTTCAATCTTGATATAACTTTCTTTTATTATTTTCAAATTTATAAGAATGGAGGAATTGGAAAATTACAACTTCCTTAATATTTTCAAATTTGTAGGATCGTATGTTATTTAGAATTTTCTTTTATTATTTTTAATCTTGATAGAACTTTCTTTTATTATTTTCAAATTTGTAAGAATGGGGGAATTGGAAAATTAAAACTTCCTTGTTATTTTTGAATTTGTAGGATATTATGTTAATAATTACAACTTTCTGCATTATTATTATTTTCAATCTTGATATAACTTTCTTTTATTATTTTCATATTTGTAATAATTGAGGAAATGGAAAATTACAACTTCCTTATTATTTTTGAATTTGTAGGATCTTATGTTAATAATTACAACTTTCTGCATTATTATTTAGAAATTTCTTTTATTATTTTCAATCTTGAAATCGTTATAGAATTTTCTTTTATTATTTTCAAATTTGTAAGAATTGAGGAATTGGAAAATTACAACTTCCTTATTATTCTCGAATTTGTAGGATCTTATGTTAATAATTACAATTTTCTACATTATTATTTAGAAATTTCTTTTATTATTTTCAATATTGATAGAACTTTCTACTTTTTAACTTTTGAACATAATGGATTTCCATGTTATTCACCTTACAACCACCTATAAATTAAAGGTCATTCATAACAAAAAATCTACATCAGAACTTTTTTACATAGCTCCAAATTTTTACAATCATCTTAACAATTAATATAACTATGTACTACACCATGTTGGATGCTTTGAATAACAACAAATATACCTAGATGGTAGAGTACGAGTGTGTAGAATGTGAGAGTCTGTTAATTCAAAAACTCATGAACAGATCAGTCTTGACATGATTTTGATCGATGAAAATGTTAATAAATCAATATATTTGTAACTTATTAGTTTGTAAAATTGTATGATATTATAAACTTTTCTATGATATATTGTATAATAGGAAAATTTGATCCATGCTACGATCCGAAGCTTTTGATCTCTCGGTTCAAAGATCTTTTAGAGGCAGGCTCTGTGTATAACATCAAAAATCTAAAAGTTGTTGCAGCTACTGTTAGAAATGAATACCACTAGAAACTAGACAGAGGGGGGGGGGGTGAATGGATAGTTTGATGTTTTTCGATTCTTGAAACACAAGATAAACTGTATATGATTATGCTATGTAATATGCGGAATATAAACAACACACACAATCACTTTAATCTACTTTGTATTGAGTAAATTAAATACTACAGCTTTCCAGAAATTCACAACGGAATTTCTGGCTTCTAAACAAGAACAGTTTGTAACTTGTTTTTGCTTACAGAGAAAAGAGTGCTTAAGATAAAACTATGTGTATCTCTCTTACAGCTTACAGTAGTGTGTGCACAATATATATATTCACCTATACAAACTAGGCACACACAATATTACACAGCTACCCCTGCTGAAAGTCCAACTTGTCCTGCCATAAGAAGTTCACTGTGTCAGGAAGGACCACCTGCTTTTCGGAGTCTTTCCCGTTTCTGTAGCTGCTTGTCTCTTATCTTTCTCTCCAAGTTTAGCTGTAGATTTGCCATCTGTTCTTTGGACCACCTTGCCAGAACAAATGCTTCAGTATTTGTCTCTTTTGATTCTTGGTTCTGTACCTTGATTTGTCTTGTTGTAAACGGCTAAGTGTTGATATCGTGAACTCCACTTTATTCTTGACTTCGCGATGTCTCTTGTGAAGACTATGCGGTATGGCCTTTGAGGACTATGTGACATAGGTCATTTGATGACTATGCGACATAGGTCATTTGATGACTATGCGACATAGGTCATTTGATGACTATGCGACATAGGTCATTTGATGACCATGCGACATAGATCATTTGATGACTATGCGACATAAGTCATTTGAGGACTTCACGATCTAGGCATCTTTGACTTTGCTGACTTCAACACTTCACGATATGAGTCTTGAAGACTTCACGACATAGTTCAAAATAGACTATGCGATATAGCACTTCTCGACATGGATATTGGTGACTTCACGACATAGCTTTCTTCGGACTTTGCTATATAATGCCTTCAACAAATTTCTGCAACTTATTTCTTCAGGGCCTTATTCATCTCTATCCTGCTGCATGAACATTTCTGAACTTCTACCAGGACAGTTATTCAATGGCCTATATACATTCTAGATTGCAAGAAACCTACTAAGCTAATTATAAGTCTGAGCATACATGATCAAGCTAATGTTCATGAGAACAAGACAAGTACATATAGAGACCTATACTATATGCCAGTGATAGAAATCACTAGGTCATGTAGTGTGACATAGTCACATAGTTTAGTCTTGTTAATAGTGGTATTCAGACATGTCTTGAGCCTAACAATCTCCCCCAAATTGTGAGTAAGACCCTTAGGCACAATTTCATGTCTGATAACAAGCCTAACTAACATAAAAAGAACAAATATAAAGAAGATAAAGTTAAGAACATAATTTGATAACAACTTGGAAATTTAGGCTTACAGAATTTCTCCTTGAGCTACATAGCTTCAGTTTCCAATTGTTTCTCTAAGAAATCATCATAGACCTTCTTTTTCCTTATTTCTTCATTCTTCTTTATTTCAGAGATGGCCATTAGAATTTCATCTCTTGTAGTCAGTTCTTCAATGAGAGGAGAGTCTTTTAGATCTTCAGCTGCTGTTCTAAGGGCCCTTTCCACATATGAATATATAAACTCCATCCTTATCTTGCTTTTTCCTCCATAATGATTTTTGTACTCCACAGTATAAGGATTTTGCTTTACCCTGCACAACCCTTTCTTCCTCAGCTCCTTTGTTCTTTCTTCCATCTCAGCCATCTCCTTTTCTTTCTGACACCTCTTTTTCTTCATTTAGCTTCTTTAGATTTTCTTTATAGTCAGAGTGCATCTTCATGAATCTGGCAATCTCTATTTTCCACAACCTATCTTCCTTTTCTTCAAAATTTAACAAGGCATTGATTCTTTCTTTCTCATAGGTGTCAAAAAGTTGCCATCCCCCTTGCTTCATTATTCTTTCTCTTCCATCAGTGTATTTGATCTCTAGATGGTCTAGCTTCACTTTGACTTTAAAGATCCTTTGAGCCCTCAAAAATGCTAGGGCATCTTCATCATAGTCCTCATCTAGTGGAAACATATTGATGCCAACAACATTTGTGAGTTTTCCAGTTTTCTTTGTTATCCTTATTCTTCTTGGTACACTCTTGATCTTCATATGCTTCACAAGAGGTAACTTTCTGGAACAAGGTGACTTTGTCTTTACTGTCACATCATTTGGAAGTAGCTTCATTCCTTTGCTCTTGGTCCACTGCAACACTCCACTAGCTGTGACCTTGTGGAAGTGTTTTCTTGATATTTCTTTTATGGCTTCATCTTTCTTTAGTGGTAATTCAGGTTCAGAAGTCTTGGATAAAGATTTTGGAGGATCATTACTAATAGTACCCACCCTAGACTTGGAGTCTTGTATTGTGGTTAAAGTACTGCTAGCAAAGTCCTTGACTTGCTGAATTCCACTTCTAGTTTCCTTGACTTTTTCTTTTGTTCCCTTAGAATCCCTCTTATCATCATCAGCACCTTTTGATCTCCTAGATGTTTTGCTCCTGCTGCTGTCACTTGATCCATCCTTATTACTCCTTGGTTGAGATCTCCTTCTGTAGGTTTTCTCATCATCATCATCCTCACCATCCTTCTTCTTGCTCTTTTCTTTAATAGACTCAGGTATGACTCCACGAATCAAAAAGGATTGTAAAGTGTGAATCATTTCTAGCTCTTCAGCTGTCCTAACTCCTCTCTTGGATCTCAGCATCTGTAACACATGGTTGATCTTAGCATTGTTCTTCATTGTCAAGTCTGAGGGAATCACCAGTTGGTCAATGGTGCTGTCTTGAGATAGACTTTGGAAGATTATTGTTCTTGGCTTGGAGATAACCTCAGGCAATCTTTGATGTTGGTCTATCTTCAGGTCATCAAACAGTCTCATGTTGTTTGCCCCATCCTTTTCAATTAAATCCATAATGATTGACAGCTCAGAAAATCTCAGTTTCTCCAGAGTTTGAAATGCTAGATGCCACAAGCAGTTATCCTTGCACACCATGATAACTTCTCTTAGATGAACATCCTTGATTATCCTTACTTCCACAATGAAGTACTTGATGCTTTCCTTGATCTTTTCTCTGTAGGTCCTTGCATCCCCTTTAGCATTGTTGTAGATGGCTTTCAGAAGCTCTAGGAAGGCCTCATCACGATAGATGTTTGAATTGGCAACTTCCTGTAGCTTGGCCTTAGTGATAATTTTGGCTTGGATAGGTTTGGCACTTGAGGAGGGTTGAGAAGCTGAAATGTCCTTTGGCATTGTAGAGGGATGGAAGGTAGTTGTGACTGTGCTCTTCTGGCCTTGTGCATTTATGACCTCTACAGGGGGAAGGATTATTGGCTTTATTGTTTCTTCAATGAGTTTGCCCTTAAGCTTTTGCTGCTTGGCAGGTACTCCCCCTTTCTTTTTCAGAATGACCTCCTTTTCTTTCCCCCCCTTAGGCTTGGAATCAGACAAGATGTCTTGAGCTTCCCCAGGGATTGGCAGGTTCATGTGTCTCATCATCCATCTTAGCATTAAGCTGCTCCAAGGAGTTAGATAGTCCTTTGTTTTCTGCTTTCAGATCAGCTACCTCTCTTTCCAAGTTGTCCACCTTTGAGAAAAGTTGTTGAGATTTGAAGGAGTTGAGGGATTGATCCTTGAGCTTGGAGAATTCAAACTTGGAGATATCAGAAATGGGAACCTCATCAACAAGCTTGTTCCCATACTGATTCTTCTAGAGTACTGTAAGCATGGAGTTTGAATTGATGTTGGCTTGCAATTGGTTATCTAACTTAGTGGACATGTTCTTCAAATTGTCAGCCACCATAGCCAGAGAGAGATCCATTGTAGATACTTGTTGAGTTGTTTTCCTGACCTCTTTGAGGATGCCATCCACCTTGGGAAAATCAGAGAGATATGAGTTTCTTAGTTGAGTGAGGGATCTATCTGTCTCCTCCTTTATAGAATATATCTCTGATTGAAGCCCTTTCCCAAGATAGTGCAGAGCCTTCAACTGATTCTTGTAAATATCATTGACAGCATCATAAATTGCAGCAGGAGAGAGATCCTTTGCATTGGAGCCCAGAGAAGTTAGGTAATCTTCTCTTAGAAAAGCTAGGGCATCCTTGAGTTTGAGAGTCCTCTTTGCATCCAACCAGGCATCCACATTTCCCTCTGGTTCAGCTTCATCCACTATTTTCTCCTGCTGAGCTTCAACATCCTCCTTGTGGCAAAGTAAGATAGCTTCATAATCAGCATTTGGTAGATTTGAGGTGAGGAGATGTTGAGCTATCTTTGAGAACTCATCTATCTGTACCACATGAAGATTTTGTAATTCTTCTTCCGTCAATTGTGGTGGCACAGTAGATGATCCTGAAGCCATGTCATGTTGCACAGGTTTCAGCCATTCATTAATTGTGGCCTGAGCCAAGTAAGAGCTGGTGGTAGGCACCTCAGGAGTGATTGATTGATGAGTTTCCTCCAGTCTTGGAATGACTGTAGAGTCTGATGTTGTCTCCATTGAAATGGGATGTGTTACAGCACCATCTCTAGATGCCTGTGAAGGCAAGTCCAAATCCATGATAAATGGAGAGTCTGGCATAGAGTCTCCAGTAAGAACTGGTGAATCCTCTATGTTTGTGTTGGTGTCATTAGGATATGCCTCAGCATGCATTCCCTGACCAACTGAGTGGGGGTCCTGAGTGGTGAGCACAGTGTCATGCACCATGTCACTTGAAATGGGCTCAATCACAGGAGTGGATTGTGATTGATCAAGGGCAAGATTGTCATTAGAATGACTCTCTTGTGCAAAAGAAATTTTTATGGAAGAATCTAATAGAGAAGTGGGGTGTAGATTGGATTTTGGCAACTTCCCCTGAGAAATAGGAGGAGTTTCAACAGTGATGTGCTCTCCACTCTGTGTATGATCATCCTTATTTCTCCTAGGGTCAAGAGTGAGTTCTTGATCCTGTGCAGACTCTGTACAGGTTGCAGTGGGGAGGCTGTTCTTTTCAATGCCAATGACCTGTTGAGAGGCCATAGACAGTAGTAGGTGTACCCCTTTTTCCACATCTGAATCCTGTTGGGAGGATTCAGTGGTAGGTATTGATTTTGACTTCTTCTTTTGTCTGGTGAGAGGTGACTCAAGAGTCTCACTTTCTATCTCTACAGATTCATTTATCACTTCTAGGGCTCTCTTCTTGGTCTTCTTTTTAGTAACACCAACCTTTTGAGAGATTGATGCACTTGGCTCCCTAACTTCTAAAGTGGTGTTTGCAATTGGGTTACTGGATGGGATGGGAAGGCCGGGGTTAGACTGTGTAGCTCCTTCAGTCTCAGCCTCCCCTGTCCAGGAAAGAGCATGGTATATTGGCTTAGCAAGTTGATATGATTCAAATGTGTCCTGCATATGATGGGTCACACTTAGCCTCACATCAACATGATTCCTTGTGTCCAATGACCCAAATAGTATCTTGGACATGGACTTGGAATAAGCCATTTTATTGTTATCTATACCCTCAAGTTCATGTATATTTGCATCAAGGTAATTTAAAATACACTGAATAAAGCGAGGATAAAAGATGTCATTACCTCTACCACGAACGGTCCTGCCTAGCCTCTGAGCCAATTCCTTGAGAATTATGGCTCCCACATTGATCTCCTGGTTGTTGGCCAGGGAGTAGGCTAGCTTCACAGCAATGTGACTGATATGGTCCCATCCTGTCTTCCTGCATAGAAACACCTTCTGGAGTGCGTCAAACAGAAATGACCACTCCCTCCTCACAAACTTCTTATTGAGCTTTCCAGTATCTATCTCATCAGCATACAGAATGAAGGTCATGAAGTCTACAATTTGAGCATCAGTAGCTTCTTGGTCATGACCCTCCACCTTGAACCCCAAAGCTTCATTAATTTCCTTTTCCCCAAACTGGAAGTGTTTGCCTCCAATTGAACAATTAACCTCCTGGAATGAGGTTCCATCTTCCCTAGCCATTGTTGATACTAACGCCGTTCTCCAGAATCCTTCCAACACATCGACATACAAGGTAGGGTTCAGGGTTAGGGCTTGGCGTAGGTAGGAAGTGTTCAAGAACCGTACAAAACACTTGTACCTTGGGTTAGCCTCAGCCTCAGAGGGAATGGTGAGAAGATTTGTCTCTTTGGGAATGGTTAAAGGGTTTGAAGAGGAAGCTGTTTGAGATTTGGGTGCCATTGAAATTGAGATTGAGATTGAAGAAGAGAGATGAGAGTTTAGGTTTTAGAAATTGAGAGCAATAGACAGAGTGAGAAGTTGTGAACGGTCGACAAAAAGTATTTATATGATAGAGACACTGCGATATGGAGTTATGAATATGTACAGACTAATTGTATGTTACGAAGTCTCAAAATGGCCTGTACCGCAAAGTCCTTGCAAAGTATATCGCAGAGTCCTGAATTGAACTATGTCGCAAAGTCTTGAGGATAACAGAATTTGGATGACTTTGCGATATAGTGAAAATACCCTGTCTAAAACTCTCTTTTTGAAATTTTAAGATTTTGTCAGACTTAAATCAAAACTTGAAATAAAATAAATTTAAATCAAAATTCTGTCAAATATGGAGACTTGTCGATATAGTTATTCTAAGTCGCAAAGTCATTAAAATGAACTATGTCGCAAACTCATGAAATGAACTATATCGCAAAGTCTCACAATTTCAACAGTTTGCGATATAAGTCTGTTTGATTTGTACTATGTCGTGAACTCTCAAAATCATCTATATCGAGATGTCTCAAAAG
The DNA here is from genome assembly GCA_030848705.1 of Heracleum sosnowskyi. NCBI lineage: Eukaryota > Viridiplantae > Streptophyta > Magnoliopsida > Apiales > Apiaceae > Heracleum > Heracleum sosnowskyi. Next base: position 70,092,008 of record CM061241.1, on the reverse strand, counting down.
CTCACAACTCCACAACCAAATATGATTTTGAAAAATATGCAGTAAAATACTGAAATATTTATAGATCATATCTCAGCTAATTTTCACTCCAAATAAATAGAGCATTTAGATACAGTAAAAATTTAATGTTGCAACAATTAACTAGCATACTTACTTAGAACAACTAAATGAAGGATTGAGCATTCCAATTTCACTCACAAGTCTGTTGAAGACAGCTTCATTCAGAGGTTTAGTAAATATGTTAGCTAATTGTTTCTCAGTTGGAACATAAGAGACTTCTATGGTACCATTTGTAGCATGTTCCCTAATGAAATGGTACCTGATCTCAATGTGCTTTGTAGTAGAATGATTAACATGATTGGCAACTATGGATATTGCACTAGTATTATCACACATTAGAGGAATGTGTTCTAACACTAGTCCATAATCCATGAGTTGATTTCTAATCCAAAGCAATTGAGCACAGCAACTTCCAGCAGCAATATATTCAGCCTCAGCTGTAGATGTTGCTGTGGACTGTTGTTTCTTACTGAACCAGGACACTAACCTTTGACCTAAGAATTGGCAGCTTCCAGAGGTGCTCTTCCTGTCAATTCTGCATCCAGCATAATCAGAATCTGTGTAACCAACCAGGTTGAACCCAGTTCCTTTTGGATACCATATCCCAAAATTAGGAGTCCCTTTCAGATATTTGAAAATCCTTTTGATAGCCATCATGTGAGATTCCTTGGGATCAGATTGGAACCTTGCACAAAGGCATGTGGCAAACATAATATTAGGCCTGCTAGCTGTGAGATAGAGTAGTGATCTAACCATGCCTCTGTAAACCTTGATGTCTACTCTTTTGCCTTTCTTGTCTTCATCAAGCTTGATTGCAGTGGACATAGGAGTTTTTGCAGGGGATGAGTCTTCTAAACCATATTTCTTCAAAAGATCTTTGACATACTTTGATTGGTTTATGAAGATGCCATCCTCCTTTTGATGTACTTGCAAACCTAGAAAGTAGGTTAACTCTCCCATCATACTCATCTCATATTTGCTTTGCATCAACTTGGAGAATCTTTCACAGAGTTTTTCATTTGAAGAGCCAAAGATGATATCATCCACATAGATTTGAACAAGAATGATATCATTTCCATGCTTCTTGAAGAATAGGGTTTTGTCAATTGTACCCCTGGTAAATTGATGCTCAAGAAGGAATTGAGATAGAGTTTCATACCAGGATCTAGGTGCATGTTTGAGTCCATAGAGTGCCTTGAGCAGTCTATACACAAAGTTTGGGAAGTCTTCATTCTCAAAACTAGGTGGTTGAGACACATAGACTTCTTCAGCAAGATCACCATTGAGAAATGCACTTTTCACATCCATTTGATACACCTTGAAATCTGAGTGAGCTGCAAAAGCCAGGAAGATTCTGATGGCTTCCAGTCTAGCTATAGGTGCAAATGTCTCATCCTAATCAATGCCTTCTTGCTGACAGTATCCTTTGGCAACCAGCCTTGCTTTGTTTCTAATTACCACTCCTTCTTCATCCATCTTGTTTCTGAACACCCATTTGGTGTCAATAACATTCTTTCCTTTTGGAGGTGGCACTAGTTCCCATACTTTGTTTTTCTCAAATTGATTCAATTCTTCTTGCATGGCAACAATCCAATCAGAATTCTTCAAAGCTTCTTCAATTACTTTAGGTTCCTCTTGTGACAGAAAGCAGCTATACAGACATGTATTCATTGTTGCCCTTCTTGTTCTAACTCCCTCACCAGGATCTTCAATGATTTGATCCCTAGTGTGGGCTCTGTCCCATTTCCTTGTGTGCCCTTGTTCATTTCCTTGGTCTGTTCCAAGCTCATTTTGGTTGACAGTTGCATTCTCTTCTTCTCCCCCTGTGTTTGTGAACCCTTGCACAGGTGTTTGAAGAAGATTGTCAACTTCAAGAATTTCATTTTCTAGAACAGTTTGAACAGGTGGTTCATCTTCACTTTCAGAATCCTCAAGATAACCTTGATTCTCAAATCTTAATGGCACACTGTCTTGATCACTTGTTTTAAGTCCATGAGTTTTCTTGTCATCAAAGGTAACATCCATGCTTTCCATGACTTTGTGTTGCTCAGGTACAAACACCCTGTATGATGTCCTTTCCAGAGAGTATCCAATGAATATACCTTCAAATGCCTTTGCATCAAATTTTCCAACATGCTCAGAGGTATCTTTCATCACAAAACACTTGCTTCCAAACACATGCAGATGCTTGAAGGATGCTCTTTTTCCAGTCATTAATGAGTAAGGAGTTTTGCCAGACTTCTTATTGATCAATGTTCTATTCTGCACATAGCATGCTGTGTTAACAACATCAGCCCAAAATCTAGTAGGTAGCTTTGCATCCAACAACATTGTCCTTGCAGCTTCAATGAGAGTTCTATTTTTTCTCTCAACTACTCCATTTTGTTGAGGTGTTCTAGGAGATGAGAATTGTTGAGAAATTCCTTTATCTTTGCAAAACTCATACAATGTTGAATTTCTGAACTCAGTCCCATTATCACTTATCAAAGCAACTACAGAGGAACCAGTGTTTTGTGCTTCTCTATCAACTCTCTTGATATGCTCTATTATGACTTGAGGTGCTTCATCCTTGGAGAATAGGAATTCCACCCAAGTATATTGTCCAATGCTCAAGAGATTATGCTTCAGTCCTTCAACAAATGCTACATCTTCAATAATGACATTTCCAGATTTAATACTGCCATATCCCATTGTATAACCAATGTTGTCATTTCCAAAGGTTACTGATGGGCCAGCCTTTTCCTCAAAATGTGATAGCAGGGCTATATCACCAGTCATGTGACTTGAGCATCCACTGTCCAAGATCCATATGACTCTTTTATTCCTGTTGCCCTGCATTCACAAAGTAACTAAGTTGTTTTTGGTACCCACACTTGGTAGGGTCCAGTTTATTTAGAAACATTTTTGTTAACAATTCTTCTGTCATAAATTGCATTCCTCACAGTAGGAGACTTCACTTTTTCTGTGGCTTTGGAGTTTACACTCTTAGGCTCACATAAAGTTTTCACCCTCTCACCCTTGATTGGGGATCCTGTCCTGTGAGTGTGTACATGTGTGTGTGATTCACATGATTGTGCAGAGTCAAGTTTATGCTTAAGAGATAAAAAGTTAGCAATCACAGTCACATAGCATGTCATGCAGTTTGGCTTACCACAGAAAGAATCATGACTGGAATTTATGCTAGCAGAATGGTTACTCAGGTTATCAACTTCAGCAATCTCAGGCTTACTACACTTATGAGTCAAATGATTAACAAATAGGCATTTTTGACATTGTTTCCTGGGAGCATTTGGCACATAAGCATAGTTGTTACCCTTGTTGACACCTACCTTACCATTTCTGTTTTGTTTCTTTTTCTTAACAACTTCTTTCTTTACTTTAGGACTCTTGACAGGGTTGTCTTTGGTCTCTTTCTGACTGACAGATTCAGGAGATGAAGAAGTGTCTTTAGCAGCCTCATCTTCTTCAAGAAGTTGTTGTTTGATGATCAATAGTTCTTCATCAAACTCAACAACACTCTTTTTGAAGATGGGCTTTTCAACACTAGACAGAATGGTTGGGGCATTTTTGTTTGTAAAAGATTCTTTTCCTTTGCCCTTTGCCTTCTTCCTTCCTTTATCATTCTCATAGTCAAAACCAACTCCAACCTTGCAGTCTTCAGTGTGTTCCTTGTGATAGGTTTGAATAAGTTCAGATGAGTTTTTGAAACTTCTTAGCTTTAATTCATTTTCAGCAATCTGCTCTCTAAGAGCTTTTTCTATTTGTTCAGCACAAATTACTTTTTTTTGAGATACTCAATCTCCTTATTCAAACCATCAAGGCTCACCATAATTAACTCAAGTTCCTCATTCTTTTCTGTAAGCTCAAGGTTCTTAGCAGTTAGCCTGTCAATTTCTTCATTAGCAACTAACATGCTAGTATGAATATTAAACATTTCAGTACTCATGTCTTCAACAGTCTGCTTGTATAGAAAGGGAGTCATGTCAAGAGAAGTAAGAATAGGTACCTGACTTGAAGAATCACCATCATCAGAAAATGCCATCAAGGCATAGTTTGAATACTCTTGTTCTTCTTCTTCATCAGAGTCATCCCAGCATTTTCCCTCAGCAATAAAAGCTTTACCCTGTTGTTTCTTGAGTAGAGCTTCATACTTAGCTTCAAGCTCTAAGTATGCTTTGTCCTTTTTGACCTGTTTAGGCTTCTTGCACTCTGTGGCAAAATGCCCAAGTTCATTGCAGTTATAGCATCATATTTTGGACCTATCCACACTCCCAGATTTATATCCTCCTTTAGCAGCACCAGCAATCCCTTTTCCTTTGTTGAAAGAGTTTGAGCTACCTGAACCACCAGTATTTCCACTATTGAATCTAGACTTGAATGGCTGCTTCCTCTTAAACCTGATGTTAGGATATCTCCTAGCCATATAAGCAAAAGATTTGTTTTCCATCTTGTCCAGTTCATCTAAGCTGTAAAACTCATCATCCTCAGGCAAATCATAAACAACTTGAGTCTCATCACTAGTGTCATCACTTTCTAGTTCCTCAATCTTGACTTGACTGACTTTTAGAGATTCCATTCTTTGACCTAGATTGTCAGCAATAAGGGCACAAGAGGTATTGGCCATTAATCCTTGCTTTGCTTGAATAGATCTCTTCTGAAACAGCTCTAGCACATATGTCTTCAAAACACCATACAACACATCAAAACCAATCTTTGTTAGATCTCTTTCTTTAATGGAAGAGATTCTTGGTTCCAAGTGATCTGGAAGAGTTAGTAAGAACTTCATGTTGAGCTCTTCTGTCTCATAGTGTTTGTCATAGAGTTTGAGTTCATTTATCAGCTTGTTGAACCTCTCAAACACTTCTGTGATTCCCTCCTTTGGTTGAGCCATGAATGCTTCATACTGTGAGACCAGAATCTGTTTTTTGTTCTTCCTTACCTCAGGAGTTCCTTCACATAGCACTTCTATGAGATCCCACATTTTCTTTGCACTACTACAGTGAGCAACAGTGCCATACATGTTGAAATCCATAGATTCACAGATGATAAGTTGGAGATGTCCATCCAGTGCTATTTTCTCCTTTTCAGGATCAATGTATTTTGAGGGGTCTTTAGGAACATGCCTTGCTGGTATTATCTCAGTGCCTACTGTTGTTTCAGCAATCTCGATCATTGGAATAAAGGGACCATGCTTTAGAATGTCTAAATACATGGGGTTAGAAGCTTTGATGAAGAGTAACATCTTCTTCTTCCATAAGCTGTAGTGCTCCTTGTTGAAGGGAGGAATCTTGATACTACTTAGTTTCTGTGAACTCATGCTTGATCTTTTCCTGTTTGTACGTTAACAGCCTATGCTCTGATACCACTTGTTAGAAATGAATACCACTAGAAACTAGACATAGGGGGGGGGTGAATGGATAGTTTGATGTTTTTCGATTCTTGAAACACAAGATAAACTGTATATGATTATGCTATGTAATATGCGGAATATAAACAACACACACAATCAATTTAATCTACTTTGTATTGAGTAAATTAAATACTACAGCTTTCCGGAAATTCACAACGGAATTTCTGGCTTCTAAACAAGAACAGTTTGTAACTTGTTTTTGCTTACAGAGAAAAGAGTGCTTAAGATAAAACTATGTGTATCTCTCTTACAGCTTACAGTAGTGTGTGCACAATATATATATTCACCTATACAAACTAGGCACACACAATATTACACAGCTACCCCTGTTAAAAGTCCAACTTGTCCTGCCATAAGAAGTTCACTGTGTCAGGAAGGACCACCTGCTTTTCGGAGTCTTTCCCGTTTCTGTAGCTGCTTGTCTCTTATCTTTCTCTCCAAGTTTAGTTGTAGATTTGCCATCTGTTCTTTGGACCACCTTGCCAGAACAAATGCTTCAGTATTTGTCTCTTTTGATTCTTGGTTCTGTACCTTGATTTGTCTTGTTGTAAACGGCTAAGTGTTGATATCGTGAACTCCACTTTATTCCTAACTTCGCGATGTCTCTTGTGAAGACTATGCGGTATGGCCTTTGAGGACTATGCGACATATGTCATTTGATGACTATGCGACATAGGTCATTTGATGACTATGCGACATAGGTCATTTGATGACTATGCAACATAGGTCATTTGATGACTATGCGACATAAATCATTTGATGACTATGCGACATAAGCCATTTGAGGACTTCACGATCTAGGCATCTTTGACTTTGCTGACTTCAACACTTCACGATATGAGTCTTGAAGACTTCACGACATAGTTCAAAATAGACTATGTGATATAGCACTTCTCGACATGGATATTGGTGACTTCACGACATAGCTTTCTTCTGACTTTGCTATATAATGCCTTAGACAAATTTCTGCAACTTATTTCTTCAGGGCCTTATTCATCTCTATCCTGCTGCATGAACATTTCTGAACTTCTACCAGGACAGTTATTCAATGGCCTATATACATTCTAGATTGCAAGAAACCTACTAAGCTCATTATAAGTCTGAGCATACATGATCAAGCTAATGTTCTTGGGAACAAGACAAGTACATATAGAGACCTATACTATATCCCAGTGATAGAAATCACTAGGTCATGTAGTGTGACATAGTCACATAGTGTAGGCTTGTTAATAGTGGTATTCAGACATGTCTTGAGCCTAACAGCTACAGGTGGATATAGACCACTATCACTATCACATGAGTCTAAATTACTCTTCATACGCATAACACCCCCTAATAAATTGGAAGAAGACATCGTCAACATATCACTGCATGGATTTCAGTTCATATGTCCGGATATGATTGTTGCACGTATTAATAACACCGACATACTTTCAGGTATTTTGATGCAGTAATATATTAGATTAATATATAAGTAATAGTAATATATATGCATATTAAACTTCAAACTACATGTTCTAATATAATCTTTTCTATATTGATTTAGATGTTGTGGGTTGCTTGACCTACATGGGTGGCATTGAGATTGTTAAAGGCTGATGGGAAAAAAGATCTCAAAATGGTGATAAATTAGTAAGTTTTGAATTAATATTAATTTTGATATCATTGTTAATTAACTTTTATTGTTCTTCTAATTTTATATTACTACATTGATTAATGATATTTATCTGATTTTTTTCTTCAACAGCTCCGTCACCAGTACCATAACTTTGTGGGAAACGTTGGCTGAGATGATTGATACAAATTTATACATGGAGGATGGTGGACCCTATATAGTATTTGTCACATCCGCCGAGATTAAAAAATTTAAGATTAATTATCTTTACTAATGTTTTTATAATATACAATTTTAGAATGTTTTATTAGAAATTACACATGTATAAATTACACATATATATAATTTATTATAAATTACACATATATGAATCTTATCGATATAAATTTTCTTTTATATATATGTGGCAATGGTATCGGTCCAAAAAAAAAAATCAAACTATATAAACAAAAGTAATTTGTAAATAATTTATAATATTACCTACCCAAATGCAAATTTTACAAAATATATTTTATTTGATAGTTTATATAATTTTTATTTAATTTACATTTTTTATTCTAATATTCTTTTTCTTGACAAATATATTCTAATGCCACCGCGAATCGCGGCTTAGTAATGTAACAGTCCGACTTTTCGGACTATTAATTCTAAATCGAAAACTAAAAAAAATAGAATTCTGTTAAACCAAAAGTCAACTACAAAGGTACTTATTACATAAACGCAACTAAAGATGACAATCCAAGTTATCCAAACCTAAGATCCTCGAACTCGAATGCACATCCACTCTTTCTAACGGCAACCTGAAAATGTAAGGAATGAGCCATACAACCCAGCAAGAAACCAATCGATCCAACTAGTCGGGCAAATAACATATATACAAATATGACAATACAATATTCGATACGATACAATAACATTATACGATACATAATTTCTATACACATATTCTTATTCTTATTCGATACGATACGATACGACACCACATAACCACATAAACAACAATAACTTGAAAGTCATAATTCATGCCACGATCACTACAACCCGGTGATAACGGTCCTAAATTTTCAGAAAACAGTCACTATAACCCGGTGACTCGGTCCTTATTCTTATTCGATATTTTCACAAACCATGGCACAAATCAGAATCCCAAGACTATTATTGCTTACACATAACACATATCAAATAAACACATCATTAATTCAAAATATAATCTCACTTAGCCCAAGTTTATATAATCAAATATACATACACAACACATAATTTTGAAAACACTAGAAAGAACAATCGGAAACTTACCTCAACGCATCCTAGATCATATATCCAATTCTGACCAGACCTGTATTTAGCCTTTTTGAACCTCTAAACGACGTTTTCATGAAAAACTCAAAGGACGAAAGTCGTTGAGAACGAAAAGACATTTCTGAAAAGATATGACTCATCAAAATCGGACTTATAACGAATTGGGAATTGAATAAAACATCCGCTGAATTTGAACTGAAACTGAAAAACGAGTTCTGTTTGTGTTTTTTGATTTTACGAATAGTTCAGAGCATAATATGGAAAAACACTATGAAATAGAAGTTGTAGGAAATTGAAATAGCTTTCCGAAAAGTCCAGAATCATCAAATTCCGACTTAAGATGAGGTTTCTATGAAATTTACAAGACTGCTGATTTCTGTATGGAAGAGAACTACGAATTTTGATTAAAAAGATGGAGAAGAAGAATAAGATGTTTATATAACGATACAAAACCCTAACTCCAGACCTAAAAGTTAACTGTATCCAAATCTGATCCATATTTTAGGCCCATCAATCTAATTAAATCATTAAATCCTATTCTTTATCAAATTTTAATCCTTTTTTCTATTATTCTTTTTTTATTATTATTCTTAAAATTACGGGATATTACATACTACCCTCCTTAAAAAGAATTTGGTCCCCAAATTCACAACAATCCTATCACATGACATATCTACCTACTAATCTCCTACAAGTCAAACTTAAACTATCGTCCACAAGATCGCACCCTAGAGAATGTATTAGTCCCATACCTAACACACTCCGAATGACAACCTGCTCTGATACCAACTGTAACAGTCCGACTTTTCGGACTATTAATTCTAAATCGAAAACTAAAAAAAATAGAATTCTTTTAAACCAAAAGTCAACTACAAAGGTACTTATTACATAAACGCAACTAAAGATGACAATCCAAGTTATCCAAACCTAAGATCCTCGAACTCGAATGCACATCCACTCTTTCTAACGGCAACCTGAAAATGTAAGGAATGAGCCATACAGCCCAGCAAGAAACCAATCGATCCAACTAGTCGTGCAAATAACATATATACACATATGACAATACAATATTCGATACGATACAATAACATTATACGATACATAATTTCTATACACATATTCTTATTCTTATTCGATACGATACGATACGACACCACATAACCACATAAACAACAATAACTTGAAAGTCATAATTCATGCCACGATCACTACAACCCGGTGATAACGGTCCTAAATTTTCAGAAAACAGTCACTATAACCCGGTGACTCGGTCCTTATTCTTATTCGATATTTTCACAAACCATGGCACAAATCAGAATCCCAAGACTATTATTGCTTACACATAACACATATCAAATAAACACATCATTAATTCAAAATATAATCTCACTTAGCCCAAGTTTATATAATCAAATATACATACACAACACATAATTTTGAAAACACTAGAAAGAACAATCGGAAACTTACCTCAACGCATCCTAGATCATATATCCAATTCTGACCAGACCTGTATTTAGCCTTTTTGAATCTCTAAACGACGTTTTCATGAAAAACTCAAAGGACGAAAGTCGTTGAGAACGAAAAGACATTTCTGAAAAGATATGACTCATCCAAATCGGACTTATAACGAATTGGGAATTAAATAAAACATCTGCTGAATTTGAACTGAAACTGAAAAACGAGTTCTGTTTGTATTTTTTGATTTTACGAACAGTTCAGAGCATAATATGGAAAAACACTATGAAATAGAAGTTGTAGGAAATTGAAATAGCTTTCCGAAAAGTCCAGAATCATCAAATTACGACTTAAGATGAGGTTTCTATGAAATTTACAAGACTGCTGATTTCTGTATGGAAGAGAACTACGAATTTTGATTAAAAAGATGGAGAAGAAGAATAAGATGTTTATATAACGATACAAAACCCTAACTCCAGACCTAAAAGTTAACTGTATCCAAATCTGATCCATATTTTAGGCCCATCAATCTAATTAAATCATTAAATCCTATTCTTTATCAAATTTTAATCCTTTTTTCTATTATTCTTTTTTTATTATTATTCTTAAAATTACGGGATATTACATACTACCCTCCTTAAAAAGAATTTGGTCCCCAAATTCACAACAATCCTATCACGTGACACATCTACCTACTAATCTCCTACAAGTCAAACTTAAACTATCGTCCACAAGATCGCACCCTAGAGAATGTATTAGTCCCATACCTAACACACTCCGAAGGACAACCTGCTCTGATACCAACTGTAACAGTCCGACTTTTCGGACTATTAATTCTAAATCGAAAACTAAAAAAAATAGAATTCTTTTAAACCAAAAGTCAACTACAAAGGTACTTATTACATAAACGCAACTAAAGATGACAATCCAAGTTATCCAAACCTAAGATCCTCGAACTCGAATGCACATCCACTCTTTCTAACGGCAACCTGAAAATGTAAGGAATGAGCCATACATCCCAGCAAGAAACCAATCGATCCAACTAGTCGGGCAAATAACATATATACACATATGACAATACAATATTCGATACGATACAATAACATTATACGATACATAATTTCTATACACATATTCTTATTCTTATTCGATACGATACGATACGACACCACATAACCACATAAACAACAATAACTTGAAAGTCATAATTCATGCCACGATCACTACAACCCGGTGATAACGGTCCTAAATTTTCAGAAAACAGTCACTATAACCCGGTGACTCGGTCCTTATTCTTATTCGATATTTTCACAAACCATGTCACAAATCAGAATCCCAAGACTATTATTGCTTACACATAACACATATCAAATAAACACATCATTAATTCAAAATATAATCTCACTTAGCCCAAGTTTATATAATCAAATATACATACACAACACATAATTTTGAAAACACTAGAAAGAACAATCGGAAACTTACCTCAACGCATCCTAGATCATATATCCAATTCTGACCAGACCTGTATTTAGCCTTTTTGAACCTCTAAACGATGTTTTCATGAAAAACTCAAAGGACGAAAGTCGTTGAGAACGAAAAGACATTTCTGAAAAGATATGACTCATCAAAATCGGACTTATAACGAATTGGGAATTGAATAAAACATCCGCTGAATTTGAACTGAAACTGAAAAACGAGTTCTGTTTGTGTTTTTTGATTTTACGAACAGTTCAGAGCATAATATGGAAAAACACTATGAAATAGAAGTTGTAGGAAATTGAAATAGCTTTCCGAAAAGTCCAGAATCATCAAATTCCGACTTAAGATGAGGTTTCTATGAAATTTACAAGACTGCTGATTTCTGTATGGAAGAGAACTACGAATTTTGATTAAAAAGATGGAGAAGAAGAATAAGATGTTTATATAACGATACAAAACCCTAACTCCAGACCTAAAAGTTAACTGTATCCAAATCTGATCCATATTTTAGGCCCATCAATCTAATTAAATCATTAAATCCTATTCTTTATCAAATTTTAATCCTTTTTTCTATTATTCTTTTTTTATTATTATTCTTAAAATTACGGGATATTACAAGTAACCTAGTAACTTTAAAAAATTAATACGTTTATTATGGGACGGAGGGAGTATATGAGTATTACATTATTAATAATATTTTAATTTAAAAAATAAATATTTGAGTCAGTTGACCATGTACTAAAAATAATGATTTGTAAGAGTATGAGTCCTTTTTTACGTGTTCTTAGATAAAAAAAAAAGAATAAAAAAACGTTGCAACAAACTAGAACTTCGACAAATTCTTAGTTTCAAAAAATTTAGAGTATCTTCTATATTCTCACTTTTAAAATTCTCTAATTCGCTCTTAATTTCTTTCCATCAATAAAAATTCATTCCTTACCCTTCTTTCATCATTTGAATTCAATTTTTTTGTCATAATCGAGTTGAATATAAATAATATGCAGATAAAGAACAAAAGATAAAGAGTATTTTTGAAATTAACACGATAAATAATATAATTACTTGTTAAGAATTAGTTGTTTATACTATTTTAAAGACTGAACTAAAAGATTATTGAAGATGCATTTAGTAGCAATAATACTTGCATAATGGATTAATGGATCATGGACTAAACCGCTAAACATGAATTGAGATCAAGGTCTTGTTTATCACGAGGGATCATCAGGGGTCGTTTCTAGGTGCGAAGACTATGAGGTTTGTAGGCCATGTCTCTGTTCTAGAGGCAGAGTTAGTGGGTATTTTGGAAGCTTTGAATTGGGTTCAAGAGCTAGCATATCAGGAGGTTATCATCGAGAGTGATTCAATGCTCAGTGTTGCAGCGATCAACAAGAATGTGCAGAACCTGTTAGAGCTGGGAAACCTTATAAATCAGTGTCGTGATATTATAGGTGGTAGGGTAGGGATTGTGGTCGATTTTGTTAAAAAGCAGGCAAACAAGGTAGCCCATAAGTTGGCTAGAGAATCTTGTGCGCTTAATAGCTTTGTTGTTTTCTCGTATCCTCCAATTTCTTTGTTGGGAACACTCATGTCAGATGTTTCAATGCTTTAATGTAATCTTTCTTTATTTCAAAAAAAAAGGTCTTGTTTATAATTTAGATCAAACTTTACCAAAATTTTCTTTTTTATAATATATATCAAAAATATGTTATCATAAAAAGTATATATATTAAAAAATTTAGCTAAATATTTATGGGATCGTTTGATTCAAGTCATTCTGAAATCAGGTATGAAATTGTTCATTCCAACCTTGAGAAAAAAAATTTTAAAATTTTATTCCTTAAATCTACTTAGCAAAAAAAAGTATAAGTTTTTGATACTCAAAGTGGAAATGTGAGAGTGATATCATAATCAATTTTATTTCTACTATTTGCGTCTTTATTTAAGTAATTAAATGTAAGTATTTAATGCAAAAATAAATTATTAACATAAAATATGTTAAAATGATAATTGAATTAATATTTAAAATTAATATTACCAATTTAAAAATATTTAAATTAAATATATTCATTTAAGCATTCAATCAATGATATCGAAAATGATATTCAACCCCATACCACATTTCTCATCGTAATCCAATACCACTTCATTAACTATACGACTCGTGTGTAATTTTAACAACAACACTTATTATAACAACATTGATTATTGCTTAGGTTGCTTGGTATAAACATTCTTTTTAAAAAATTAATTTATCAAAAATCTCCGATTCAGTTTCAATTAATCTTTATAAAATATTTTATTAATTATTTAAAATTCTCAATTTATCAAAAAAAAATTCTAATTAACTTTCTATTAAACCTAAATCAATTAATTAACCGATTAATTCTCATTTTCGATTTCTACGATTATGATATAAACTACTCCCTTCATTCCATCTAATTATTAACATTTGGAAGAAAGAGCTTGAAACGCATTTTAAGGTGTATATAAAGTATAGTTTCATTAATTATTTAAAAAAAAATCCTCTCAATAATAATTTAATATTTAAAATTTAATAATTTTTTAAATATAAATTATGAAATTATACTTTATACACACCTTCAAATACATGTCGAGCCATCTCTCTCAAATCTTAACAATTAGATGGAACGAAACAATAAAAGTAGTTGGCAAGTTATTAAATGCAAATTCAAGAGAGCAAATAGGCTTTTCAACTTTCATATTACCAAAATGTTTTTGATAGTTTTCTTTGTTTAACTTTTTCTTTCATTTGCAATGATTATATCATGAGATTAGAAAAGTTCAATGAGTATTACTATTTGATTGCAGACTTGTAAATCATATATGTTACGTAATTAATATAGATTGTATTTTATAATAAAAAAAATAGTAAAATGTATTATTTTATAAAATATATTTCATTAAAATCATAATTTCATTAAAAATATTGAAAATTATGTATGTTTTACAAATTAAGTACTGTATGGGCGTTCTGCAAACTAAATATATTTTGCGGAACAATATATTTTATTTACAATATATATATAATTTTAACATCTTACAATGAAATAATTATTTTCATATAAATAATTACTAAAATATTATATTCTACAAAATTTTGTTTATAAAATATATATAATCTACAAGATCTCTACTGTCTCCCTAGAACTCAACTTAACTCATATATATATGATAAAAAAAGTAACAATTTTTTTTCTCTCCTCTCACTCTAAGCGGCCCCCTCCCTCTTCTATTATTACATAGTCTGATGGTGTTTTCACCGGTTTTTTCGGTGAAAAACCCAAAATCTTTTAATTTGTTTTGTTTTCTTTCTTTCAATAATCTCCCTTTTAGGTGAGAATTTCTATCTATTTAGATCTAAATTATCGGAACTTTCACTTTTCTTTCTTCTTCGATTCAAGCGAAACTTATTGGATTTGAGAGTGAATCGAGTATTTCTTATTATGATTTTGTTTTTTAGATCTAAGATTTTTTATTTGGAATTACAGTTTGCAAGTTCAGTTTGTTCAAACGATTTGATTTTTTTTATATTTGTTCAAAAAAAAACCCACGTATATATAGGGAGTACAATTTATCCAATGTAGGCCATCCATACATACTTAATACATCCATACATACGAATTACGAACTTTGAAAAATTGCAATGGGCCGTAAATTTTTTTTTTTTTTTTTTTTTGCCACCAAAAGAAGAAAAATTTATTGCTTCAAATCATTACATAAAACATTATGAAACTCCTGATGGACGTTCCCCATCCAACACCTACGATCAGCTATTGAAGAGCTATATCTCGCTAAGAAGTGAGCTACGCCATTCGCAGACCGCTTAATAAACCTTAACACTATGTTTTGATTTTGCAAACCTGCTAGAAGTCTCCTGCACTCGTCGACTACCCTTCCCACATACGATCGAGTAACATACGAGCTGCGAATCCACTGTACCAACATCAAGCAATCTGTTTCCACTATAACATCCTTCCTTCTCTCGTTCTTCACCCAACTAAGGGCCTCTCGAATTCCTACTGCCTCTGCAAGCTCTGGTGAGGCTAGCCCTTGACAACATTCAGATTGAGCTTCAACCAAATTACCCATATGATCTCTTACTATTAATGCGTAACTGAATCTGCTTGGGTTCTCAAATATTGCCGCGTCGGTATTAACCTTAACTCTATTCAAACTTGGTAGTTGCCATTGTTCACGACCATCTTCTTGATTTATGAAACTCAAAATGTTGTCAAAGTGTTTATCTTGAACAAATCTCCACTGGTTAAGGACAGATAATGCCGAAACTAACACCTCTGATACATCCAAACATTTCTGATTCCACACTAGCTCATTTCGATTCTTCCATAGCATCCAACACAGCATTACAGATACATGTATTGCTTCCACGTTTCTTTGATCAAACACCAACTGGATCCATTCAGCAAAAGAATTAAACTCTCATGTAATTGCTGGAAGTGCAGATTTCTCCCAACAACTTACTGCAAATGAGCATAATACCAAGGCGTGTAATGTTGATTCTGGGTTAGTGTTGCAAGTTGGGCATATGCTGCTTACTTGAACCTGTTTGACACGCAGCAAATCTTTCGTAGGCAAACAATTATTCACTGCACGCCATAGAAAATTTTTGACTTTAGATGGAATCTTCAAATTCCACAGTTTTCTCCAAAAACCTGAGTTATCCTCACTTCGATTTCTATTCTTTTGTAAGTCCATTTATGGTGTAAGAGTAAGACCCATCGTGCTTTTTATTTTCCGGACAATTCAATGTTGCTCTGACATCTAAAAATATACTCCCTCCGTCCCAGTGAATTCTATACATTGGAACTGGGCACGTAGACTAAGAAAATATATAAAAAAATGAGTAAAATTAGATGAAAAGTGAGTAAAGTGGTGGGATCTATCAATATTTAATAATAGATTTGAGATAGTGGAGGAAGTAGTGAGTATAATAGTGATTTATATTGTTATAGAATAGAGATAGCGGAGAAAGTAGTGAGTGTAATAGTGTTTTATATTATTAAAAGTTACTATTTTTGGAATGTATAGAAATGAATGGGACGTCTCAAAATGGAAAGTGTATAGAAATGACCGGGACGGAGGGAGTATACTTATCAGTCCTGAAAGTTTATCTTTTATATTTTTTCTATGTAAAACATCTTAATTATTTTTTAAAAATATCGCAGGCAGTTTCATTTAATAAAATAAAATAATAAAGTTATAATTGCTAATAATTAACTCATTACCTTTTTTAGCCAATGTGTATATTTTTTTTTATATATTTTCTAACTAAAATTTCTACTTTTCTATTTTTCCTAACTAAAACCTCTCATTTTCCAAAAATATCATGGACAGTTCTATTTAATAAAATAAATTAATAATATTATAATTACTAATGACTAACCGGTTAACTTTTTTTCCCAAAACGTATATTCTTTTTTATATTTTCTAACTAAAATTTCTCTTAACTAAAACCTTCAAGATATCAGGGTCAATTTCATTTAATAACATAAAATACTAATAATTAACCAATTACCTTTATTAGCCAAAACATATATTCTTTTTTATAACTAAAATTTCTATTTTTTTATTTTTCCTCACTAAAGCTCTTAATTTTTAAAATTATCACGGACAGTTATATTTAATAAAATAAAATAAAAATATTATAATTACTAATAACTAACCGATTAGTTTTTTTTTGCCAAAGTGTATATCTAATAATTTATATTACTAAAGCTTTTTTAAATTATAATTACTAATAACTATCTAATTACCTTTTTCAGTTGAAACATATAATTTGTTTGTATTTTCTAAGTAAATCGACTCATCTTCTAAAAATAACACGAGCACATTACTCATTTTATATTTTCCAACTGAAACAACTCATCTTCTAAAAATAATACGGGCAACATATATATGGAAACGTAATGTAATTTTATATAATTATTAACAAAAAACCAACCGCCTTTTTCAGCACTTTACCAGTTTTGTATTTTCTAACTAAAATAACTCATTTTCTAAAAATAACACGGGCACATTACATATTTTATATTTTCTAACTTAAACAACTCATCTTCTAAATATTTTATATTATAATTACTAATAACTATCTAATTATCTTTTTCAGCTAAAACAGATTACCTGTTTTATATTTTCTAAATAAAACGACTCAACTTCTAAAAATAACTCGGACAAAGTACATGTTTTATATTTTCTAACTTAAACAACTCATATTCTAAAAATAATACGGGCAACTTATCTATATAAACGTAATATAATTTTATATAATTATTAATAAATAACCAACTACCTTTTTCAGCACATTACCTGTTTCTTATTTTCTAACTAAAACAACTCATCTTCTAAAACCAACTGCCCAGCACATTACCTGTTTCTTATTTTCTAACTAAAACAACTTATCTTCTAAAAATAACACGGCACGTTACCTATTTAATATTTTCTAATTTAAACAACTCATCTTCTAAAAATAACATGGGAAACATATATATATATATATAGGGAGGTGCTCAAATGAGAACCCACCTTAAAATGAGAACTGAGAACTCGGTGGCATTTTTGTAATAAAATTAAAGTCTCGGGGCAATTACAAGTTATAACGCGCAAAAAAAGAACTGATCTATCATTCTTTTATTTTCCTGTTCCACAACCATAAGACTCGACCCTTCTTTTCCTTCTCTTCCCTTTTCGCTGCTACTCACAATTCCCTAATATCACCGTTCAAAATCGAACAGATCCTTCTTAAGGTTATCAATCAATTTGGAGTAATATCCAGACTCTTCATATCACCATTTTGTATTTCTCTGCCAGTGCTTCAAAGTCCTCGACAACAACCACCCTACACCGTCGTACGTCAACGGTCTATCTTCATCTCCACATTAATTTGTTAATATTAGCACAAATCACCACCATCGTCTCCTCTGTTTTTCATAATAACTTCCAAACTCTTCGAATCACCAAATTGTACCACCACCGCACTATCACCGTCGCAAAACCACCGCAACATCATCATTATCACACACAATCAACGGAACCACCAAATTCAATGTAAAATAACCAAATTCAAATTGAAATTACCAAAAATTTAACCACACAATTGTCATTGCCACCACAATCATTTCTGAAATCACTAAAACCAAGTTCGAATCACTAAAAATAAAACTGATATTACTACTAGAATCACTAAATTTCAAATTCGAATCACCACCGCTACACCACCACACTGCCACCATCATCACAACCATAATGACTAAATTCAAAATCAAATTACTTATCACTAAAAATGTAAACCACCAACATCACTACTTACAAAAATCACCAATCACCAAAATTTAAGTAACATCACCAATTTCTACATATAAATCATAAAATATACGAACACAAATCACCAAATAAAAAGGTGATTCATATTAAAGAATAGGTGATTAGTCATAAAAAAAAGGTGATTTGTGTGCAAAATTGACTAAATTGCACAAACATAATTATTCCCCATTGAACTCTTTTTTTTGTCTCTCGTTCATTCCATTCAACGACGTTGTTTCCTTTATATCTATTCAACTGTGTTCTTGTTTCATTACTTGTGCCGCCCTCAGATCTGAAGATGGTGACGAAGATAAATTCAATTGGATTGTAAAAATGAATATTAATAGAGAAAAGTGATTCAGTTATGATGAAGAAGATGGGAGAGGTGTGGTGAGATTATAAGGAAAGAGACAGTGGAGAAGAGAATTGTAGAGGTTTTGTTAAGAAAGAAAGATGAAAAGAATGGGGGAGAGAGAAGAGCGGAAGAAGAAAGAGAGAGAGAGAGAGAGAGAGAGAGAGAGAGAGAGAGAGAGAAAGAGAAAGAGAGAGAGATGTGTATGTATATCATTGTTGAAAAATCTGGATATGTGAAATGAAAATGGAAAGGTCAACACTCAGCAGAACAACAGAAATAAAGGAGAGATGAGAGAATAATAAATTTTTAGATCTAAATACATGGCTGAGATTTAACCCTAGTATAAAAAATATGTGGCTGAGATTTAGTCTCAGTTCTCATTATAAGGTGGGTTCTCATTTGATCATCTCCCTATATATATATATATATATATATATATAAATGTGATATAATTTTATATAATTATTAATAAATAACTTTCTACCTTTTTCAGCACATTACCTGTTTTTATGTATTTTAACTAAAACAACTCACCTTCTAAAAATAACACGGGCAACATGGTGATATTATTATATATTTATAAGCAATTGTCTTTTTCAGCTAAAACACATTATTTATTTTATATTTTCTAACTAAAACAACTCATCTTCTAAAAATAACACGAACCACACACACATATGTATATAGAACGATAATATATTATATATGATTATTAATAAATAATCAATTACCTATTTCAGCTAAAATATTTTAGTTATTTTATATTTTCTAACTACTGATCTTCTAAATATAATACATGCAATATATATTAAAAAATAATATAATTTTATATTATTATTAATAAATAAATAATTACCTTTTTAACACATTACCTATTTTATATTTTTAACGAAAACAACTCATCTTCTAAAAAATAATACGGGTAAATTCTATATAAAATGGTAATATTATCATATTAAACTTATAAATTTTATGTTTTGTTATAATATTTTCTATAACTTTCAATTCACATAAAACTATTAATAAAAAATAAAATTAATATTATAATTATTAATAACCACCTAAAATATTAAACACATCTCTATTATATTATTAAACACAAAACTCTTAAAATACAAATTAATCACGAACAAACACAAATACTTACGTCGATTCAACAACCACATATGAGTAGAAATATTCGAAATTTAAAATCTTATTCATAAAAAGCAAATATAAATATAAAAATATTAAATATTAAACTATAAAAAAGATAATAAAGTTTATATTTCAATCGTGCATAACTAGTAGTTATTATAATAAACAAGTCAAGTAACTAATCATCATTTTTGTCAATAGCGTATAGAAAGTTTTGGTAATGCTTGTCATACTATTTGTTTCATTTACGAGTTAGTTGTTCTAGTTCATCTCTATTATATTATTAAACACAAAACTCTTAAAATATAAATTAATTACGAACAAACACAAATACCTACGTCGATTCAACAATCACATATGAGTAGAAATATTCGAAATTTAAAATCTTATTCATAAAAAGCAAATATAAATATAAAAATATTAAATATTAAACTATAAAAAAGATAATAAAGTTTATATTTCAATCGTGTATAACTAGTAGTTATTATAATAAACAAGTCAAGTAACTAATCATCATTTTTGTCAATAGCGTATAGAAAGTTTTGGTAATGCTTGTCATACTATTTGTTTCATTTGCGAGTTAGTTGTTCTAGTTCTGATCCACCGCACGCCGTATAAAGTTGACTAAATATATTTAGCAAAAAAAAGAAAAAAAGTTGGACTCACAATTCATGCCACGACCCCTACAATCCGGTAATAACGGTCCTAAATTTTCAGAAAACTGTCACTACAACCCGGTGACAACGGTCCTTATTCTTATTCGATATTTTCACAAACCATAACACAAATCAGAATTTCAAAACTATTATTACTTACACATAACACATATCAAATAAACACATCACTTCAAAATATAATCTCACTTAGCCCAAGTTGTATAAGCAAATATATACATATAACACATAATTTCGAAAACACTAGGAAAATCAATCGAAAACTTACCTCAACGCGAAAAATCAAGAATCAAATCATCCTAGAGCACGTATCCATTTCTGACATGAACTGTATTTACTCATTTTGACCCTCTAAACAACGTTTTCATGAAAAACTCAAAGGACGAAAGTCGTAGAGAACGAAAAGACCTTTCTGAAAAGATATGACTCATCAGAATCGGACTTATAGCGAATCGGGAATTGAATATAACGTCCGCTGAATTTGAACAGAAACTGAAAAACAAGATCTGTTTGTGTTTTATGATTTTACTAACAGTTCAGAGCATAATATGGAAAAACACTATGAAATAGATGTTGTAGAAAATTGAAAGAGCTTTCTGAAAAGTCCAGAACCATCAAATTCCGACTTACGATACATTAAATACGAATTTTACAAGACAGCTGATTTCTAATAGAAAACGACCTACGAATTTTGACTAAAAAGATGAGGAAGAAGACTATGATCTTTATATAAAGATACAAACCCTAACTCCAGACCTACAAGTTAACGGTATCCAAATCTGATCCATATTTTAGGTCCATTAGTCTAATTTAATTATAAATCCTAATCTTTATCAAATTTTAACCCTTTTTTCTATTAATATTTTATTATTATTAATCTAAAAATTACGGGATATTACAACATTTTATGTCGATTTAACAGCACATGACAGACAATTAAAATAGCGTGATGGGATAGCTGAATCAGAAGATGTGATGAATTAAAATTACGTGATGAGTTAACATAGAGGTAAGTATTTATACTTTGTCATCCCGAATTCGATTCTTACTCGTCCCGAAACTTATGGAAAAATGGATACTCTCATTATATAAGCTATACCTAAAAAAGAATAGGGAAGATAAACAACGGATAATCCTTAAAAGTCATCCATTGTATTCTTAACAAAGGATTTCAAGATATGACTTGTTCTCAGAACTGGAATTAAATCCGATTCGCATAATATGAACTGTTTAGGTTTGCAGGCAAACTACCACCGAACATCTGAAAGTTAAGTCCTTACTTGAGCCTGCAATCACTTGTAAAAATCAAAGTCTGTGTCGGGTTTCTTCACATTGGTTCTGTACCCCTTCTCAAAATCCTTTGGAAGTATGACATAACGGTTCTTGCGGACAGCGTGCATTCCTGCTTCTTGACAAATAGCTGCAATCTATAAACAGCAAAATGGTGTGTGGTTAACATATAGTCTTACAGTTTAACATCAAGTTTTAAGCATTTGTATGCAGTTTGCCAAGATAACTATAAACTTTCAGAACTAAAAATGTAATGTAAACAACACATTCCTTTAATTATTTACGAACTTCTAATTTATCAAATTCTCGGTGTTCAATCTTTGTTCAAACCTATTCTACAAGGAATCATCTAATTTGTTGGTAAATTGAACAATAAACTAACCTCGGCAGCACTGATTTTATCTGGCCGAGAGACATAATCCTCCAAATCAACCTCATCGCCCAAGTTCATTTTAGCAGTGCAAACCTTCACAAGTGACCCAAGTTAGTATGCAGGTACAAGCAGCTAAGCAAAGTAATGTTTTAGACTACATGGATAACCATTTCAATAACTGAACCACATTTTAAATAGTCCCCTAATTAGGTGAATAAATCTTGCATGATTTTAACTTGATGATTCTGGGTAGAACAGGGAATCTAAAATCATACTTGAAAAACAAGTCTTTTTTGTCTTCTATCAGGCAAAGGAAACTCTATCTTTCGGTCCAGTCGTCCAGGACGCAGGAGAGCAGGATCCAATGTATCAGCTCGATTAGTTGCCATGATAACTTTCACATTCACTGTTTGATCAAAACCATCCATCTGCAAAGACAAGCAACTTATCAAGTAAACTTCTGGTAAACAAGATAGGTAAACTGCAGGTTTCACAATCTATGATTCAAGCATCAGAGATAAGGGAAGTGGTACCCAGTTTGTGCATAGCTAACTCAACTAAATGCTTCCCCAAACTTTACCTGGTTTAAAAGTTCCATGAGAATCCGCTGAACTTCTCTATCAGCTCCAGTCTGAGCATCAAACCTAGCAGTTGCTATGGCATCTACCTCATCGATGAAAATAATTGCTGGGGCATTTTCTTTGGCAAGACGGAAAACATCACGGACCATCCGCGGCCCCTGCGTTACAATATACAACACAACTGTCAGGATAACCAAAACACAAGTTCCGCTTTTTCATCACTACTTTACTTGATACGGGAAATGTAGATTGATAAAGTTCAAATTGCACATAAAAATGTAGGAACATGAGAAGGAAAAATTAAAATATTAAACAACTAGCAAAAGGCTCTTGGCCTAGCAGTGTCACCCTTGATCTCTTTACGTGAGGTCAAAATCTTAAGGTATGCAAGCTCACTTGTGTAATGATGACAGCAAATCCAATATCATTGGAAAAGAAGACAAATAATCAGCTGTTCACTAACTAGTAGTATCCACACTAATGTCCTGGATCTAATAACGCCACATAATAACCACAATATAACATAACATCGGTATATATACAAGCAAAAGTGCACAGAAACTCTACATACAAGTAGAAGGTGTCATCAAATCTTTACGTACCTCACCCAAGTACTTTTGAACAAATTCTGATCCAACCACTCTAATAAAGGCTGCAGTTGTATGATTGGCAACAGCTTTGGCAAGCATTGTTTTACCGGTGCCTGGAGGGCCATAGAGCAACACTCCACGAGGAGGGTCAATACCAATCTGTTTGTACAATTCATGGTGAGTCAAGGGCAACTCGACAGCTTCACGAATTTCCTGCTTCTGAATGTCGCAGCCTCCAATATCCTGACAAAATATAGGAAAGGCAATTTTTATCCAAAAAGAACCCCACACCTTGACAGAATTTAAGAGACATCTTAATGCAGTACAGACTTGTGAAACATGAGAACATGAAAAGAACAACAAAAAGATAAACTATGGCGATTTCATCAACTGCGAAAGAATTACAACCCCAAGGGGTTCCCAAACGTGAAAGGGGAAAAACGGTAGATTGCAATCCATAATTATAGAGACTCAATTCAACTTTCATTAATATTCCAATCATCAAGCATGATCTATATCAGCAATAGAAAGCCTAATAACAGAACATAATCGACCAAGACCGAAAAGAATCGGACCTATGTAGGCCAATCACCTCAAGTTTCAGCCACCAAAGCTAGGAGCCTACAAATTACTATGAATAAATAGTGAGGATCATTGATGGTCTCATAACAATAATTCTGCAGGAACACATACTATTTGCCACTAATCCCCCCCTTCCCCCAATACGTTTTATGGACAAATTAAATGTCGAAGTCCTATATTAAACATCGCCTTTTGTATCAATTAGATACCACAAATAGTAAGCCATCTAATACGAAAAAGGACAAGTGATGAAATAATTGATAAACACATGACCTGTTGTTACACTAAATAATTCATAAAGAACATCAACGAAAGCATTAGAGCGACGATGCAACACAAATTAAATATAATGGACTTACAGCATAAGAAACATCAGGTTTCTCAGACTGGCTAACAAGAGAAACACTGGAATCAGCCTCAGGGGGTAAAACATCAACGAGAGCATTCGAGTGGCGATGCAACGCAACAGAACTCGAAGGCCTAAGTAATTCACGATCAACAGTACTCAAAACTCTGACATAGTAATTAAAACCAGTGGTGGAACCAACAATGCCATTGTCCTGATCAATCATCTCCATAAATTGGCCTATTTCAAGCGGCACCGATTTAATTCTCTTCACTTCTTCCTCTGCTCTTACACATTCGCGCTCTAGGTTTTTATGCTCGTCTTTCACGTACTCCTCTTGAATTTCGATAAATTGTAGCTGCCTTTGTTCAGATTTCAGCACCATGTACAGATCTTCTTCTGCAAATGTCTCAACGGGTTTCGAGTCGACAACCATAGCTACTGCTGCTGCGGCCATTGAAGAACAAAGTACTAGTTCTGCTCTGATCTGATCGAATATATATGGCTAATGATCTTGTATATTTAAAGGTCCTTATCCTCGTAGGAAAAAACTTGCTTCTTCCTCAAGACAAGTACTTGTGTACTATTCGAACCCCCTTAGAAAAGTATAATAGCCCGTGCGAACGGGCCCAGATTAATATTAAAATATTAAATTTATTAAATTAATAAGTATTATTAAATTATATTGTTATAAGGAATCGGACCCGGGTAAAGCAATACGTATTTGAAAATGAGTAATACATAAAAAGAGAATTTAAAAATATTTTTCAAAAAAAAATTGAATTTTTTTTGACCTGTTACGCATTCGGAAGATGCGTAGCACTTTATGAAAATGAGTGATACGCATTTGTGGAATGCGTATCTAATTTTTAATTTTTTTTGTAATTTTTTTGGAAAAAACGTGTGATACCCGTTCTTCAAATATGTAATAGACCGGTATTTTTGGCCAAAATTTTTAAAATGGGTATTCTTGTCTTCAAATATTAAAAAAATGATATTTTTGGCAATTACTAAATAAATAAATATTATTTAATTATTTTGTAATTAATTGAACTCGAGTAGTGATAACTAAATTAGTACTTTGATATTTGGAACTATGGTGCTCCACCGAGAATATTTATTAGGATCAAAGCCATAAACAACAAGGGTCGGAAGTACAAAGCTAACATTGATAACTCTAAAATCCTTTCTCGCCTGATCCCATGCTCGAAAGTGGTGCAGTTACTGGTGGTGTCTGCAAAACAACACCGGAAGGGGGTTTTGGTCCCGTGACGCCTCATGTGTGAGAATAAGAGTAGACTTTGGAAATGAGGATAAAAGTATATAGAGATCTAATAGGGAAGGTATGTGTATATAATGATTGTGTAAGTCGTAAACCTTTTTCCTTGGGCTATTTAAAGGCCAAGGACTAGGTCAAGGGGTAGATACCTGTAATCATGACCATTCTTTCATATGCAGTTGGGACCCCTCGGCCATGTAGTTGGATTACACGTGTATATGTGGAAATTATGATGGCGTGTGCCTGGACCACTTTGACGTGTGGGTAGCTAAGGCCATCTGTGCTAATCACTGGCTAACATTAGATGTTACTATCAAGTGGGAACCCCGGTCATGACCGATGTGCAACGTGTCATGACTCATTTTCCTTATTCTCACTATTTGGGTCTTCGGGTCTGGTTTTGGACCCATTATAGGCCTTAATCATTACTTGGGCTATTTGTAGCCTATCAAACATCATTCAGATATTATCAAACTAGCTTGTATTCTTTCCTCTACTCTGGACTCTGGTAGGCTAAAATTATCTCAGGTGTGGAATCGATTCAAAAGCTTTCCAACTAATGTTACTTGATATTTATAGCATTCGAATCATCCTAGTGTATTCTGGGATATTTGCCTAAATCTGAGACGTTTAATGATTTGATCACATTTAATTGGTCTTTGTTTCTGCTCCTATATCATACATTGAGGTTACTTGGCACAAGCTGATGGAATCAAACACTTCGAAGATAACAGTAACGATAACTCATTGGAATAACCAAAATATTGAGGTTACTTGGCCAAGCTAATCTATTGTACAGGGGACCTCGACCTTCGCCACTAGACTAGGACCTCATCGGCTCCTAACAACTACACTATAAACTATTATCTGAGTGGTTAATGAAACAACAAAAATTTGTATGTGAATTATCGATAAAATTAAAAAACAGGGTACCGATATTCCAGTTTGTGATTAACTAACTATCAAAAGTTTAGAACCACATTTCAATCCAACTGCAACCTGGCTGCTTCTACATGCCTTTGTCCTTCATTTTCAATCTTAGTTTTGCAGCTTCTCTCCAATTTTCGCTTGAAGAATATATATTATTCTGAAGAATATAAGTAATGGCATTCTCTACCTCGTACTGGCATTCTCTACCTCAGCTGCTAATATTTGCTTTGATACTAGCTATCCTAAACTAGCATTAACCATAAACATTACGGCTTGTAAGCAAAGCCCCCCATACACTTGATGACGGAATGTATTGTGATCTTCGTTTCACTTGTATGGACCTGTCCCTTGTAAGCCTTATCGAAGTAATGTAAACCCTCCTCTACTAAACCAGCATGGCTGAACGCAGCAAGCAATGCTACATAGGTCACATCATTTGGTTTGAACTCGAAATACTGTTGGGTAGTGTCAACCCAAGTACCACATCAAGGAGAAAAGAGAAAATACTCTTGTATATAAGTATCCAAATAAACTGCATTAGTATGAGGCCTTTTGGGATATGCCCAATAACAAATCCGCGTGGGATTGGCCCAGAGCGGACAATATCATACTAATGTGGAGTTAAGCCTTGCTCGCGGCCCAACAAGTGGTATCAGAGCCCATGGTCCAGAGTTGGATCCTAGGGGTAACGGGCTGCGGTTGTTCGATGTGGGAGATTCCCTTCGGTGGCGATTGGAGATTTGTCGGTGCCTTGTATCGAAAGTCTTCTTGAAAGGTGTTCAAGCAGCGGGTTCTGTGAGGTGAATCGTGGCGGTGCAAGATGTAGACAGATTTATCGCGGGTGTAAAACCACGGGTTACGTGGTTCTTGGTTTGAGGGGAGGATTGTTGGGTGGTGTCAACCCAAGTACCACATCGAGGAGAAAAGAGAAAATACTCTTGTATATAAGCAGACAAATAAACTCCATTAGTATGAGACTTTTTGGGATATATCCAATAACAAATCCGTGCGGGCTTGGCCCAGAGCGGACAATATCATACTAATATGGAGTTAAGGCTTGCTCGTGGTCCAACAAATACTACTATAGGCACCCAAAAAACTTAACAAAGTTCCTTCATTTGGCTTTACCGACCCTTCTGCCAGCATATTCACGGAAATTTTCAATGCGTTTTCATTTTGATCATCTAACACAAAGCCATTGCTCAAAGTGCTCTAGAGATATAACATTTTTATCGGCATCTCATTAAATAACTTCTTTTTTTTACGTAAAGGGAAGAATTCATTAAAATACTGAACCCCAGCCGGGACAAAGTACAAACCCCCGAACTGTCAACTACAACCTGATTGTGAAACAAAAAACGAGCTAAAAAATAGCCGTTTTGTTTTCAGATCGTTTAACACATATAATATCCAATTCTTTAATCTAAAAAGTATTACAATGACATCTCGAACAATCCAACCTATCTCAACTTTAAAATTAAATAACATCACAATTGACCTTCACATAATCACTATCTTCTTAGCCCTCTTTAACTCACCATTTTGAATGAAATTTGTGATCATAGTATTCCAAGAAGGTATATCCTTCTCCTGCATCCTCTCATACAAAAAAGAAGCTCCCTCCAATTTTTAGTTTTATGCATACCCTGTAATCATAATCATAGGATTTCATGATATTACATTCCACTGTGAGTCTATGACATCCTATCAAAAAACCTCCTCTCCTCATCAACTATTCCACATTTCGCAAGTCCACAAAATCACATCTTTCTCATGCATTCATCAAAAATTCTTTGCGCAACCCCAATCTTTCCACACTTTGCCAAAGCATTTATAACCGTATTCCAAGAAACTACACTCCTCTCCGGCTGTCCGGCATTCTATCAAACTAACCCAAAGCCGTATTAGTGACACAATTTCTAACATACCCATCATTCATAGTATTCCAAAAAACCACATTCCTCTCGGGCATCTCTTTAAACAACTTTTCCACCTCGAAAAGGCACGTGTTTCTCAAATATTGGTCAAATTTTATTTTCGTCTTTTAAAAGAATTGCTCATATTAATTGTGAACGTGAAAATGAGTCATTTTTTTAAAAAGTAGAAACAAAATCTGGCCATTTTTTGTTAAGAACAATGGAATCAATTCATTAATAAAAAGCCATACGACATCTATAAAAAATAGTCGAGTCGAACAAACATAAAATCGAAACAATTGTCTATCCTCCTCAAGAGGATGTATTTACATATACCCGCTTTACTCACTTCATCCGCTCTTCATCGTAACATGTTTGAGCTATCGACCATGATTGCAATTCCATATAAACTTTTATCACTAAATCAAAACCGACCCTCACAACAAAGGAGAGAAAACAGCACACACTCACGATGAAGAGAAAAATAATACTGAAATTACAAACTAAAAAATCCAAATAAAAAGATATTAGATCCAAAAAAGAAAATTATTAAGAAACAAATTAAAAAAAGAAAAGAATTGGGGCTTTTCACCGAAGATAAACCGATGAAAGCCCCCGTCAGTCACGTCAAAGAAGAAAAAGGGGGAAGGGGGAAGGGACGGCGGAGAGAGTTAGGTTACCGTTATTTTAAAACGTGAAAACTAAAACTAACCGTTAATTCCGCGTGATATTATACAAAAGGGAGCCATACAGATGATGCTGGCTAACAAAGACGTCGGTATATAAGTGTGTAATTCCGTGTGATATATATATTTTTTCTGCTAGTATTTGTTATAATAAAAACAGCTAGGAATTGACAACTTCCAACCGAAAAGTACTTACCATCTATAATAAATACAGTAATAAAAAAAGAATAGAATGATACATGCATGTACACCACAAACTTGGCAAAGACTCTTTCACTGACTACTACCAACCAAGACTTTTTAGTAGTTCACATCTCTCCCTCAGGACTTCTCTCTCCCATGTATGTATCATCATCTCATATACACATATATGTTGCACAACTCTTCTTTGTTTTTATCAATCTTCTTGATATTCCCATTAAGCTCAAACCAGGTCAAGTTCTCACCTTTTTTATGTTTTAATTTACAGTTTGATTTTTTATTTTATTTTTTGACTTTTCTTGTCTTGGCTGCTCAAATTTGTATGCTCTGTTTTGCTCAAGAATGATTTAAAGAATGAGAATTTGAGTTGTTGTGATGATGAAATTGATTAATATGTTGTTAATTTAATGTGGGTTTTTGATATTTCACAATTAGGAGAATTTGTGTTGTACATGGATGATTTTTGTTATATTGATGTACCATGTTTGTAATTTGTTGTTTAAGACTTCAAGCATACAAGAATTAATACATTGTGCAGGACTAAGTTTACCTACTAGTAGTTTTTTTTTTTGAATTGAAGATTCTGATGTTCTTTTGTTGATCTTGATTTTGATTAAAGTTTCGAATGGAAATGTCAATTTCTCTTCTTTTTATCAAGAATTATTTTTGTGACATAGTTGTCCTCTCAGTTTCACACAGTATGTTGCATTGTGGATTGCTCACACATGGTTGAGATTGTTGCCATGAGTATATATGGATGATGTAAATGCTCGATCTAGAAACATTCCATTTGTTCGGCCTTGAAAGTTTTCCGTTGTTGTAAATGTTATTATATGTGCTATTGGTATTGATCATGTTTGTTTTATAGGAAGTTTTAAGGGAAGGACATGTAAATATAGATATGGATAAGTAAAGCATTGTTCGAGATTTTTTTTTTTTGGAATCCTTAATGTACTCTTGTGGTCTTATTACAGTTCCTTCGATTGCAGCCGCTTGTACAATGTCAAGTTTGGAGCAGCCCCTTGGTTTGGAGAAGTTGCCAAGCCTAAGCACTATTGAGCGACTTAATAGTTTCAGATCTACTTCTTGCAGTCCTAGAGGAGTGGATGGTGGAATGGGAGAGTGCTGGATTGAAGGAAGAAGTTCTGGCTCATCCAATAGCTGCAGGTAAAATGTCTTGGCAAAGCTGTTTATTGCTGCTCGTGTCCATAGATTCTTTTAGCAAAGAAAAAAGTTTCATCTCTCGCTGTGTCACCTTGACCATCTTTCCCAAAGACTCAAAGCAAGAAAAAAAAACAATAGATTGTATGGTTATTGTTGTGAAACTGTTACGATTTAATTATGGTATTGATTAGTTGAATCTCTCCGATATCTCAAAAGTTTTAAAAAAGGTTATAAAATTCACATCAAGCCTCTAAGAGGAGTTGCAAATAGCCAATCTTTTGTAAATAAAATGAATTTTATGGGGAATATGATATAATGAAAAGGTATTTTTGGACACTAAGGAGATATTTCTTTATTTGTCATCTGCTTATGTTATATGTTCTTCAACTAACATTTGCTGTTCAGAGAGATACTGACCAGAAACACTAGTGCTCTGGTCTCACTTTGTCCTAAAAACTTCCTTGTTTTAAATTTCTAGAGTTAATCAGTCACTATGCAATTCCTTTTGATGACCCTTTAGAAATTTAAGAAACTCTGACAGGGTTCTATATATTTCAGTGAAGATTTTGAAGAGTACAGAAGAGAGTCTTTCGCATGGAGTCGTACACAGAACGAAATCTCTTGTAGGAGTTCATGTTTAGACCACAGTAATGGCAGATACGGGATTGAATGTGATTCACCATATTTTTCATATCATCAATACAACTCATTTGGCAAAAATGGTAGAGGCATCAAGGCCATTGTACATAAGGTAATACCTTTGTGTGTTCTTTGCAATCATGAATTCAACTAATTGTGTATACCCTCGTTTGTTTAGTGTATGATTGTGTAGTTCCCTGTGTACCTATTATTAGATGTGGTCATTTGATAATCGGTGGAATGCTTCAGGTGTGCAAAGGTATACCAGATTATGTCAAGATAGTGGAAGTTGGTCCAAGAGATGGTTTACAAAATGAAAAGATTGTCGTCCCTACAGCTGTAAAAGTTGAACTAATTCGCCGGCTAGTTTCCAGTGGTCTATCTGTTATCGAGGCTACAAGTTTTGTCTCACCAAAATGGGTGCCTCAGGTGACAGGCTTTTCCGTTTTGACCCTTTTCTATGTTAATATTTCTTCTCCTGGACTGCATGCAGTAAATTCAATTTTGTGCTTGCGTCTTTTCTCATAAAGCTTGAAATATAACTGCTTATGGTCCTTTTCTTTCTTCGGCATTTTGAACAGCTAGCAGATGCAAAAGATGTAATGAAAGCAGTTAAAAATTTTGAAGCTGTTAAACTGCCAGTGTTGACACCCAATCTGAAGGTAAGTCTTGCTTCCCTTCAGAAAAGTATCAGACACAGTGTTCAATTGAAATCACAATGTCTCTTTAAATCTGCAGGGCTTCGAAGCGGCTGTTGCTGCTGGTGCAAGGGAAGTAGCAATCTTTGCATCTGCTTCTGAAGCCTTTTCCAAGTTGAATATTAATTGTAGTATTGCAGAAAGTCTTGAACGTTATCGTGTTGTTGCTGATGCTGCCAGAAAGCTTTCAGTTCCTATTCGTGGGTATGTGCTATTTCCACTACTAAACATAATTAACCATTGCTTGTCAAATTTTTTACTTCTATTAGCAAAGTGAAGACGCATTTTAATGTGTATCAGAGCCAGTAATTTTTCCTGTCCACAGCCTTCAAAGGTCTTTGCTGAAAAACTCTTTCAGATTTCATATAAGTCGGAGCTCTGTTTAATTCGGAATTAACTACGTATTAAAACAGTAGTTAATTGGTGAATGCTACCTTTATTCTATGATGGTTTCTCTAAAAACATAAATTAGTTGCTGGTGTTGCTGACTTTCTATGTTTCAACATCCAATTGATATAATTAGGTGTAGACTTTGAATGCGGTTAAGTTTGTAGATCTAATTACTTGTAATATTCCAATAGAATAAGTTTCACATATACACTGAGAGGTGCTAGGTCATGCGTACCAAGATTGAATAGTCTGGATGTTGTTAGATGCCTCGTAAATCGATGATCACTACTCTACTATCTAGTAGATCAATTTTTTAAGAAGTATTTGCATTTTTATAGATAGCTCAATTTTTTAAGAAGTATTTGCATTTTTTTGTTCTTTATTTTATTACTTTTTGTAACAGTTTAAAAATTAGGCACCCTGGTGAAACATTTCCTAATTTCTTCCATGATAGCAGATACTTCTTAGGATATATAGCTGCTGTACTAGTACTTGACTTTGCTGGACATGATCATGTCCTATTTCTAGTGACTAAGTGAAAATGATTAACACTAACATGTTTCTTGTATGAACTGATCCACATTCTTAACAAGTTTTCTATTGAAATAGAAGCAGTAAAACTGCATTAATACATTGCAGATGGCATATGCATGACATGATGTATGAAAGTGTCTAGGTAAGTATTTTATGGTAAACCGCAGACCTGAAAAGTGACTACCTAATTCTTTTTTTTTTGAGAAGTGGGGGATGGCAGCCTGTTATAGTAACATAATAAAAAGACAAAGAACCTAATGTACACACACATAGGAGAACAACTCCAAGATATGACCAAAAACTCTCAGCCCAAAGCCAAACAGGGACCTGCAGCTTGCGTGGTTTCTGGTCATTTTCTTTCCCCGAATCATTCCAAGTTGGTGTATCACGTTCCTGCACCCATGTCCGTGTGTTGAGTTTTTGACACAGATACTTGAGGTTGGTGAATGTACCACACAGCACGTCATTAAAGACTAGAAACACAAAAAGGGAAATTTGTCACTGTAAGCCCATAACTCCTTTTGAACTCAACAAATTATCCTTTCAGTCTTTCACCCTGAGATCTGTCGGGAATAAAATACATGATAACCAACTAATGCAAAGTACACAAGAAATATATGAAGTGCACGTCCCAACTTGTATTATTAATCAAACCAATTCCCAATAGCTACCAAGACTTGCCATACTTGTTATACAAGTCTCACAATTCTTGGTACCTAATTATCTAACTTTGTTTGCAACACTTTTATCTAAACAATAATCTAGACATACAAAATTGATTCATAACTCAAATTTGTCTTGAATCCTCCAAGGCCCATACTACCATTTTGGGTTTAACCGAACAAGCTCCAGTAGTTATGTTGGCACCACTAGGATACAAAATAAATTCACAACCCATGTTTGTCAATGTTCAGGTACATATCATGTGTTGTTGGCTGCCCAGATGAAGGAACAATCCCACCATCAAAAGTTGCATATGTAGCTAAAGAACTGCATAATATGGGTTGCTACGAAATCTCGCTTGCTGATACAATAGGAGTTGGTACCACTGGTAATGATAAGAACCTTATGAATCACATTTTACCTTCAGTCGTTAGTGTTAGATTTCTTTGGTCTATGACTATATAACTGATTAACTGGTGGCATGGCAATTGGCATGTCATTAGCTACTTAAAAAAAAAAGACTTTTACTCAGTTTCGGTGGGTGGAATGAGATGGAGGTGGGAATGAAATGAAATTTATAAATTAGTTAAACGTGGAAGAGAATAATGGCGTAGGCGAGACTGAAAAAGTAATATGTAACTTCTTAATGATAATATTGGTGAATATGGATGGTGGGAGGAAGGAACATCCACTAGTAAGTAGAAAGAATGAGCTCTAGTTTAAACTTGTGGAATGCAAAGTCTGGAAAGGAAGGAAAATTTATTTCCAGAAGATATTTTTTAACATCATTGCATTTCTCCAACCGTTTAATGTAGGATTTATATACTGGGCAACTTTTCTTTCTTATCTATTTTACTTTGCTACCAGAAAAGTTTCAGTGCACTTACTTTGTTACTCCACTTCTCCTCGTTCTCATGTTACAGGTACCGTTCTTCCAATGCTTGAAGCTGTAATGGATTTTGTTCCTGTTGAGAAGCTTGCTGTCCATTTCCACGACACTTACGGACAGGCCCTTCCTAATATATTAATGTCCCTCCAAGTGAGCTACCCCTTGAACTATATACTTGCAGAACATAAAATTAATTCTAATTTATATAGGAACTATTCAGGAGTATTCTTTTGCTAAATTAATTCTGAAGTTGTTATATCAAGTGTCAAACTACATTTAAATTGTACAGGATAGATTAGATACCCTGCTTTGTAAGATGGCAGGTTACTTGTATGGCCAATTGTTTGTGGTAATGTGCCATTATCATCTTTTGTAATTAAAATCATAGTTCTGCTAAAGGGAAAGGAGCATTCTTAAAATTACTGATAGACAATCGGAATAGGAATCTGTTGTTTTGTGCCTTTACTTTTTACGTAGATTCCTCAGCACTAAGAAGCAGTAATGAGGAAAACAAGTAACTTCGCAAGTACATCAATGAAACATTGACTAAAAGAACTATTTCCTTGTGACAGATGGGAATCAGTGTTGTGGATTCCTCTACTGCGGGTCTAGGAGGGTGCCCATATGCAAAGGGAGCTTCCGGAAATGTTGCAACAGAGGATGTTGTCTACATGCTTCATGGTCTGGGCATAAAAACTAATGTTGATCTTGGAAAGCTCTTGTCTGCAGGGGAGTTCATAAGCAAACATTTAGGCCGCCCCTCGGGTTCAAAAACTGCTATTGCTTTAAGCCGGTTCACTGCAAAGGCCTAATAATACCAATTTCTGCTAGAACAATATTTCTAGTAAATTTTGCATTCTTGTGCAAATAATGAAACATAAATATTGAATCCATAGGTCTACACATTCAAATATGCACAAGTTGAAATATCAATACTTCATTACATACGAGTTATAGTTTATATATGGCATTTCTGATCGAAGAATGCTTGTTATCTTAAGCCCAATCATAAACCCACGTCTTCTTATCCTAATATTCTAGCTTAATATCCGTGATATTGTATCAGAATTATTTTCATGTATTTTTTATTTGATTTGTTTGTTATTTATACTAACTTATAAAATTATTTTCATGTATTTTTTTTTTTTTGAACTTAAATGAACATTTCATTCAAATTAAGAGATCATAAGAAAGAGCATCCAACAAACATGTAGGAGAAGACGTGAACAAATTACGTAAATTAACTAAATAAGGGATTCTAGTGACTTCATGTGCTACCTTGTTAGCATTTTTCCGAATAAACATAACTGAACTTCTATGCAAACTTCCAAGAATTAGTTTACAACTTTAAATTACCTCTGGAAGTTCAAACTATCACTCAGAATTGCTTTGACAATAAGCAGAGAGTCCGATTCCACTGTTACTTCATCACCTTGCATTTGCATATCCTTGATTCATGATAAGGCCTCATGTAAATCAACAACTTCAGCCTCGAACACTGATACTTCCCCAGAGAAACAGTAATTCCTGCCTGCCATGAACGTACATTCATGAGTCTTCAACACCATCCCTACTGAGTAATTCTGAGCACCTAGGAAGACAAATGCATCCACATTGATATTAAAAGTACCAACTGCAGGAGGTTGTCATTTAATTTTTGTTTTCTTGACTATTCCAGTAGCAACTGAACGAACTGGAGTTGCGTTTACTTGACATTTTCTCACCTCAGCCCATTCTGAGTACACGTGAAAGCTATTATCCATAGCAAACTCAGGTGTGACTACCTTACCATCCCAAACCCTCTTATTTCGCCAGTGCCAAATGCCCCATATGACTACACATATTTTCACTAGCTCCTCAGCAGTTGCAGTACTAAGCTTGTGCAATAACCAATCCGGGGTGAATTCTACTTCGCTCCAGTCATATACTGGCCCAACATGATTCCAACAAGCAACAACAAAACTAAAATCATAAAAGAGATGTGACATGTGCTCAATATCAATTACACACATAGGGCATGTGATAGGGACTCTGATTCTTTTTGAATTCAATCTCTTACGCATTGGAACAGTATTTCGACAAAACGCCAAATAAATACTTTTATTTTATGAGGTAACTTCAACTGCCAAACTCTTTTCCATCCCGTACATTGAGGAATTGCACTAGTGCCAAATTTAGATTCATACCATAAGTGATAAGCAACTTTAACAGTGTAAATACCATTGTTCGAGTTAGCCCAAACAACTTTGTTAGCTACTGCACGTTGAGGAATGTGTAATGCCAGAATTGCATCTGCATCTTTTTTAAGAAACTGATTACGAACCAAAGACGTATTCCATTTTTTCTCATTTGGTAAAAATAAATTGGAAACCACTTCACTCCTACCTTCATAAAATGGACTTTGTTCCACCTGGAAATTCATCTTGCTCCTTAGCCATGGATCTTTAGTGGCTACAATGTCATCACCACTTCTCAGAACCCACCTGAAGCCCTTGGCTAATTCCTCTTTGGCAGACCATATGCCTGACCACGGGAAACTTGATCCTTGCCCTCTAGTAGCTTTCAACACATGAGAGTTAGGAAAATATCTTTCTTTGAAAACTCTAGTCACAAGCGAGTTCGAATTTTGCATAAAATTCCAAATATGTTTGCCAAACAGCGCAATATTAAAACCATGAAGATTTTTGAATCCCAAACCGCTTTTACTCTTTGATATACTCATATTGTTCCAGGAAAGCCAGTTCAAACCCTTTTGATTTCCACCATTACCCGACCTCCACCAGTAGTTGTTAAACATCTGTTCGAGCTCTTGACAGAGGGATTTGGGGAGGAGAAAGCATGACATACTATACGCTAGAATATCCTGAGCCACATTCCTAATCAACACTATTTTTCCAGCCTGAGATATTGGTTTAGCTTGCCAAGCTTGAATACGTTTGCAGGCACTCTCTTTCAGGTAACCAAATACCCTTCTTTTTGATCTACCCACTAAAGAAGGCAAACCAAGGTACTTCGTATTTGTGATATCATTGTATACTCCTAGAATTTGTGAGATCTCCAGTTGTTTGTCACGACTGACATTAGCACTATAAAACACGCCTGACTTCTGGTAGTTGACAGACTGCCCTGAACATCTCTCATAATTGACAAGAAAATTTTTGATACTCATGGCTTCCTCTGTAGTGCCTTGAAAAAACAGGAAACTGTCATCTGCGAACAGAATGTGAGAAATTGTCGGGGCTGTTAGGCTGATTTGACATCCATGAATCTCACCATTACTGGAGGCATCATCAATTGCATTAGATAAACCTTCAACACAAAGTAAAAAAAGATAGGGAGAGAGGGGATCTCCCTATCTCAATCCCTTCTTATGAGCAACTGGTCCAATAAGTGAAACATTAAGACAGAAGTTATATGTTACTGTTTTAACACATAACATCATCCAATTAACCCACACTTCACAGAAACCCATAGCTTTCATTCTTCTCCATAGGAAAGACCAATTAACTCTGTCAAAAGCATTGTTTATGTCCAACTTAAGGGCCACCTCGCCTACTCTACCATGCTTTTTACGACTCATATGGTGAATCATCTCAAACTCTATGAGAACGTTATCCGTTATGCCCCTGTTTTTGATGAAGGCGAATTGATTTTCTGAGATTAGATGAGATAGAACATCTTTCAATCTATTTGCCAAGACTTTTGCAAGAATTTTGTATAAGACGTTACATAATGCGATGGGTCTGAGGTCTTTCATACAAGAAGCATTCTCTTTTTTCGGAATAAGAACAACATTTGTGTTGTTAAGATCACCTGGGAAACTCTTTGATCGAAGCCACTCCGTACATTATTTAAATACTTCTTGTCCTATGACCTTCCAAAATCTTTGGAAGAATGCTGGATTAAGTCCGTCAGGCCCCGCCGCTTTATCGGGATCCATTTATTTAAGAGCTGTAGTAAATTCCTCAAAAGTAAAGTCATCGATCAACTTCAAGTTCTGATCATCAGATACAACTCTAGGGTTGCCAACACTCACCCTGTCAACCATACATTCCTCCTCAGTAAACAACTTGGAAAAGTAATTTCGAACAACTTCACACATCCCATCGTGGTTCAACTTTCTCTCCATCGTTATTGATTAAGAACTCAATCTTATTTGCTTTTTTCCTTGCAGAATAAGAAGCATAGAAAAAATGAGTATTATCATCACCTTCACGAAGCCAGAAAACTTTAGCTCGCTGCTTCCAATAGGTTTCTTCCTGGAGCAAAAGTGTATTTAGTTTTTCTTTTTCACTTAGATACTCATGTACACTACTATCAT
Organism: Heracleum sosnowskyi; assembly: GCA_030848705.1. Classification (NCBI taxonomy): domain Eukaryota; kingdom Viridiplantae; phylum Streptophyta; class Magnoliopsida; order Apiales; family Apiaceae; genus Heracleum; species Heracleum sosnowskyi. The sequence continues at coordinate 70,053,105 of CM061241.1, read as the reverse complement.
CACTACAGTCCACTAGCTTATTTAAATTTGATTTGTGTTCCTTGACCTTCTCCCTGAATTTATGAAAGAACGACCTCCCCCATTTAGCCATAAACGAAGTAACTTCAACAATTTTAGGAAGAAGATGAGTGACAGGGATTGAGCTCCAAATTTCAGACACCTCTTTCACAAAGTTCGGTTCCTTCAGCCAAACATTTTCAAAACGGAACCTGAACTATTTCCTTAAAACGCCAGCATTTAAAAACTCCAACAAAACTGGTTCATGATCAGATATTGAAGAGTGCAGGACTCTCAAGCTATATAGTGGGAATTTAGCCCACCAGCTCGCACTAACAAAACCACGATCAAGTTTTTCTTTAACCTAAGCATTAGTACCCCTACCTCGCTCCCACATGAATTTCCCCCCACTTAAAGTAAGCTCAGATAATTGACATTCATCTACAACATTACGAAAACCATCAAAAAGACATTGAGGATGGGCAATCTTACTTTTCTTATCCGAAGCGAACAAAAGGTCGTTGAAATCTCCTCATATGCACCAAGGTATAGATGATATGTTTTCCAGCCTACGAATTAGGTTCCAAGATTTTCGACGTCGAGTGCGTTCTGGATAACCATAATAACAAGAGAGACGCTATGACACAATATTATTCTCCAAGAACAGCATGTCAATGTGGTGATTAGAATACCCAGACACTTGACAATGAACAGAACGTTTCCATAGCACAGCCAAACCTCCGCCGCGACCAAATCTATCTACTGAAAATCAGTGATCAAAACCAAATTTAAGTCTAAGTTCTTCAATTTTATTAGCAAAAGAAATTGTCTCTATTAAGAAAAGAAAATTGGGTTTGTGATCCCCTAACAGATCACCAAGAGCTCGAACTGTTCGAGGATTCCCAAGCCCTCGACAGTTCCAACTAATACAACTCATTGGAGTTGGCTAGCTTGCTTAGCAAGCTTAGCCACTAAATTTGAAGAGGTCTCCACATAATCATCTATAGAAAGTGTAGAGTCCTTAGCTGAAACATATGTCTGCTTTGTTTGAGATACGGTGAAATGGGCTTCACTCCTCTGTCATTTTCTTTCCTCTAAATTGAGCCCATATAACTCTTCTGAATCCAGCCCATTACTTTTGAAATTATTTGAATTTCCCTCATTTGACTACATATGATTAGTTTGAAAAACTGGATATCCCGAGTTATTAGCTAGTACAGTTACATTATCCCTTTGAAATCACGAGGCATCTGTTGGGCGCGTAATTTCAGTATTTTGAAATCCCTTATTTGAGGCTATGTGATTATCCCTTCCTTCCTGACGTCCCTAGTCGTCGTCACCCTCCTCCCTAAGCCACTTGTTTTTACCACCTCCCACCGTCCTACGTGGTGGAGCATGTAACCAGTGTCCCCAATCCTTAGTGATTGTTTCATTGTCAGCTTCTAACTTCTTCTTGTAGAAACGCTCAGTATGAGATAGCAAACCACAAATGAAACAAAAGTCCCCTAGCTTTTCATATTTACAAGTAACTACAACCTCTGTTTTGTCCTTTTTAACAATTTTCTTCTTCCTTTTGAGAGGTTTACGAACATCGAATCTAATTCTTACCCGCATGAACTCACGCCATATACTTGAGTTGTTTTTAGCATCTTACTGTAAGAAAGTACCAAAAAAGTTACCCAGTTTCTTGCCCACCAGCTCTGTCATGTAACCTACAGAAAGCTCATGAATCTGGATCCAAAAATCCACCTCATGTAACAAAACTTTAATACGATCTTCCCTCGTCTTTCTGGTATTCATCACAAGGAGTGCACTGTCAAACGTCCAAGGACCATTATTAAGCACCCAATTCATATCATCTTTGTGATAAAACTGGAATAAAAAGATCCCAGGCTTTAGATCTTTGATATTGATGCCAAAAGCAGGCTTCCACAAATCAGAAAGCTTTGTCTTCATTGCACGTACGTTAACGTTTTTCTCAGTCAAGAAGCGGCCTACAAGACACAATTCAAACCTATTGTATTCCTCCTCCATTCCTTCATCAAAAACCAGCTATTCGTTCTCTTCATTTTCAATGTCCATATCAGCCATCTGCATCTCTATATCCTCCACGGTTGACATGATGTCAAAAAACTCTCACAATCCTAATGATAGAAAGGAGAGAAAAATTCAATAACTCTCACAGAAAGGAGAGACAAAATCACAAATGAGTGATTATTAAAAATTGGATCTCCTCCAGGTCTATATTAAAATCGTCTATAACATTTGTTGGCCTTATGTATTTTTTATGTACTATTAATCGACAGAATCTCATTAGTAAGTGTTATTATATATGAGATATAAATAAAAGAAAGATATAATTTTTAGGTAAAAATTTAGTATAATACCATAAAGTTACAACTAATGTCGGTAGTTTTTATATGGAAAATATTAGTGGTACAAAATTGGTTTCCAAAATATTTACAAAATATCACGTGGCAACTTTTGATTTATTGTAAAAAATGAAATAAAATAGAGCCCTTGCATTCACACTAACAAAATCAATCAAAATATTTTATACTGTCATCATCCCAACCTGGTCATTTTGAAATAATTTTTTGTAGCACATGTGGCATTTCTCTATTCATATATGTACACACTACAATCCATATAGTCCAAATTTTAAGGTCATGCATATAATAAAGAAAAATAAAACTGTTATTAAAACGGTTCCCGAATGATAAGGTGTCACCATATCATCGAATATTCGCTCATAAATGAGATAAATTTTTCGTACATAAATATGAATCTCACGAATAAAAACACGACACGTATTATTCGGAAATATATTTGTAAATATAATAGTTACCCTTCCAGTGGCTTTATGGACAATAACCCTGGGCCTTAATGCAGCTAACATTGATAATATGCCTATTTCTTGCATAGGTTGAATTTAATTAATAGTAATATGAAAATAGATCAAAAGTGAAGTGTTCAATATGTTTGGAATGTTTTAAGATGGCAAAAAAGTTAAGGTGTTTCCTGGGAACATTCTATTCATTCCGACCGTGTTGACAAGTGGCCAAGTCAAGACCTAAGTTGTCCTTAATTCTAATTACACGTTAACTCTTTGGTCGTTTTCTATCATTGCAAAATTGTTGAAAGTGTGACCTTCATCTGAGATAAGTATGTTAAATCTTGTATGCATTGAATCTAAATTATGAAAGACAATGTATCAGACTATTTGTATTCTGCAATATAATGATTGCGGAATTTTCTAGATCTCTCTCTCAGTGTAGTATAAAAGGATGATCTTGTATTGCATTCAATAATAAGAAATCAGTTTATACAATCTTCTTAGAAAAGAATATAATTCTTTTTCCAACAAGTGGTATCAAGAGCACAAGTCGATCCATTTGGGCACAAATCTTGTCAGCACTATAACAACATTCAGCACTATCTCTCTGCACTAATAGCATTTAAGATCAATTTTTCCATGGCATCCTTAAACACAAATCTTATTCCTGTATTCAATGGAGAGAATTACGATTTCTGGAGTATAAAAATGAGAACTATCTTACGAGCTTATGACTTGTGGGATATTGTTAAAAACGGAGTTCCAAAAATTGTAGATCCTCCATCTACACCACAATCATCTGGGTCATCAACAATTTCAGTAAATGAATCACTCAAAAAGGACGCAGATGCACTAGCCAAAATACATCAAGTTGTTGATGATTCTATTTTTCCCAGAATCATGAACACTACTTCTGCAAAAGAAGCTTGGGACACATTGCAAGATGAATTCCAAGGCACTGTAAAAAGTTCGAACAATCAAACTTCAAAGCTTATGAAGAGAATTCGAAAATCTCCGAATGAAAGATCGGGAGTATATCAAAGATTACACGTCACGGGTTCTCGGAGTTGTAAACCAGATGAAGACCTTTGGCGATAACATCTCAGATCAAAGAGTAGTTGAGAAATTCTTAATTTCTCTCACGGATAAGTATGATTCTATTGTTGGAATTATTGAAGAATCAAAAGACATCTCAAAATTTTCTGTCACTGAGCTTGTTGGTTCATTACAAGCTCATGAACAGTGAATCTCTCGACGAATGGAGTATACTGCAGAAGGTGCTTTAAAGTCTCAACACAAGAATTGGCCTCCATCCAAAGGCAGAAAATTTATCAAAGGAAAAGGCATATCAAACAACTTTAAGGAAGATGACAAGAAATCAAAATACCCTCCATGCTCCATCTGTAAAAGATCAAATCATCTTGAAAAGGATAGCTGGCACAAAGGAAAACCTCAGTGCAAAGTATGTAAAAAGTTCGGACATAGTGAACAAATATGCAGATTTAGAAAAAGCCAGCAAACAAGTGTGACCGAAGCAAAGGAAGAAAAACAAGAAGATGATCAACTTTTTTATGCATGTCATGCTGCTAGCACAAAAGAGGATAATACATGGCTGATTGACAGTGGCTGCACATCACATATGACAAAAAATTGAAGTCTATTTTCTGATATGGACTCTACAGTTAAAATACCAGTTCGCATTGGTGATGGAGCGTTGATTGAATCCCAAGGAAAAGGGACTGTTGCTGTTGAAACTAAAAAAGGTATGCGCTTTATTAAAGACGTTCTTTATGTTCCTGACTTGGACAAAAATCTGCTCAATGTTCCTCAAATGATGATAAATGGCTATTCTTTATTATTCGAAGGCAACACTTGTGCAATTTTTGATTCACAGAAGAAGAAAATAGCAAGTGTGTAGATGCAAAATAAAACTTTTCCAATTAAATGGAATTACTCTTATGAAAATTCAATGGTGACAAAAGCTGTCACTACAACTTCATTATGGCACAAACGATTTGGACACTGCAATATTCAGAAAATAGCAAGTGTGTAGATGCAAAATAAAACTTTTCCAATTAAATAATTACTCTTGTGAAAATTCAATGGTGACAAAAGCTGTCACAACAACTTCATTATGGCACAAACGATTTGGACACTACAATATTCAGAATTTAAAGCTTCTTCGCCAAAAAAATATGGTGAAAGATTTACCAGCCATAAATAATCTCAATAATGTATGTGAAGGCTGTCAACTTGGAAAGATGCATCGACAACCTTTTCCAACAGGAGAAACATGGAGAGCATCCCGAAAACTTTAGCTGGTACACACCGATGTTTGTGGTCCAATGAGAACGACATCATTGGACAATAGCAGGTACTTCATTCTTTTTATCGATGACTTCACCTGCATGACATGGGTCTATTTTTTAAAAGAAAAATCTGAGGTATTTCGCACATTCTATAAGTTCAAAAGGCTGGTAGAAAAACAAAGTGGATGCTCAATAGAAACACTACGCAGTGATAGAGGTACTGAATACACCTCAAATCAGTTAAACAAATTTTGTGAGGATGAAGGCATAAATAGACAGCTCACCGTCTCTTACACACCAGAGCAGAATGGTGTTTCAAAAAGAAAAAACAGAACAGTCGTAGAGATGGCGAGATGCATGATCAAGGACAAGAAATTACCAAATGAGTTTTGGGTCGAAGTCGTTTATACTTCTGTTTATCTTCAAAATAGAAGTGTCACCAAAGAGGTCAAAGGTAAGACTCCATTACAAGCATGGAGTGGACATAAGCCTTCGGTCAAACATCTTAAAGTTTTCGGTTCTATTTGTTATACACATGTTCCATCTGCAAAAAGACACAAGCTAGACTCAAAGACGGAAAAAGGATTTTTTGTTGGTTATGGCTCTCAAACTAAAGGCTATAGAGTATATAATCTACAAACAAAAGAAGTTATTGTCAGCAGAGACATTGTTTTCGATGAAGAAGGCTCTTGGAATTGGGAAGAAAACAAGCAGGAACCAACGGAAATAATTTTTCCCTCGTTTAATCACAGTGAAAAATCAATTTCATCGAATGATAAGAACGAAGAAGGTGCTTCCCAGAATAGTCCAGTTGTATCAAATTCACAGATAAATGAAAAATCAACTCCTGTGAAGTTAAGGTCATTAGATGACATTTATCAAAATTGTCCAGAAGTGGAGCTTTCGGAAAATTATTTTCTTGCAACTCATGAACCTGCTAGCTACGAAGAAGCTGCCAAACATAAAGAATGGCAAGTTGTAATGAAGGAAGAGATACGAATGATTGAGAAAAACCAAACCTGGGAACTAGTTGATAAACCAAGTCACAGAGATGTTGTTGGAGTGAAATGGATTTATAAAACAAAAACAAATCCAGATGGTTCAATTCAAAAATTCAAAGCACGGCTCATTGCTAAGGGTTTTACACAACAATTTGGAGTAGATTATAACGAGACATTTGCTCCCGTCTCAAGGCAAGAAACAGTGAGAACAATCCTAGCACTAGCAGCGCAACAAAGATGGAAAATTTATCAGCTTGACGTTAAATCCGCTTTTCTGAATGGATACCTTCAAGAAGAAATATATATCGAACAACCACCAAGATTTGTGGTGAAAGGAAGCGAAGAAAAGGTCCTAAAACTAAAAAAGGCCTTGTACGGCCTCAATCAATCTCCGAGAGCTTGGTACAGCCGAGTGGATTCATTTTTTTCAGGATATGGTTTTAGGAGGAGTCCTAGTGAACCTACGCTTTATACAAAGGTTCAAGGTTCTGACATCGTGATTATCTCTTTATATGTGGATGATTTAATTGTTACCGGAAGAAACTTAAGTTTGATCTCAAAATTCAAAGAAGACATGAAAAAAGAATTCGAAATGACAGTTCTTGGTCTCATTAACTATTTCATAGGAATGGAGATCAATCAAACAAATTAAGGCATCTTCGTGGGTCAAGAAAAGTACGCAAAGAATCTGCTGAAAAAATTCAATATGGAAGGAAGCAAGGTTGTAAATACACCTCTGGTTCCGAATCAACAATTAACTCTTGAAGATGGAGCTCCACGTGCAGATCAAAAATTATACAGAAGTATTATTGGTAGTTTGCTATACTTAACAGCAACCAGACCCGATATTATGTTCGCAACAAGTCTACTGTCAAGATTTATGCAAGAACCTAGCCAAAATCATCTTATTGCAACAAAGAGGCTACTGAGATATGTGAAAGGTACTACTAATTTTGGCATATGGTACAGGCCAACAAAAGAAGCAGAATTGGTTGGCTACACCGATAGCGATTGGGCTGGAACTGAAAGTGACATGAAAAGCACATCAACTTATGCTTTTTTTCTTGGCAGTGGAGTTTTTCATGGCTATCACAAAAACAAGACACAGTGGCACAATCAACGGCCGAAGCGGAATACATTTCTGCATGTGCAGCAGCAAACCAAGCAGTTTGGCTAAGAAGGATCCTACAAGATATGGGTAAAGCTCAGGAAAATGCTACAAAGTTGTACTGCGATAACAAATTAGCAATAGACATCGCTAATAATCCAGTCCAACATCGAAAGACCAAGCACATCAAGATTAAGTATCATTTTCTCCGTGAAGCACAAAGTGAAGGAGAGATTAATTTGATTCATTACGGGACTGTTGATCAAATTGCCGACATATTTACTAAGGCATTACCAAAGGCTAAATTTGAACACCTTTGTAATAAGCTTGGAATACATGAGAAGAGTGTCAAGGAGGAGTGTTGAAAGTGTGACCCTCATCTGAGAATCAGTGCAGAATAATTCTAGATTTTTCCAGAATTGATAAGTATGTTAAATCTTGTATGCATTGAATCTAAATTGTGAAAGACAAGACTATTAGCATTCTGCAATATAATGACTGTAGAATTTTCTAGATCTCTCTCTCAGTGTAGTATAAAAGGATGATCTTGTATTGCATTCAATAATAAGAAATCAGTTTATACAATCTTCTTAGAAAAGAATATAATTCTTTTTCCAACAAAAATATTATGTGAATATTAAAGACCTATAATATCACCTATAATTTTGACAAGCATGGGTTATGCTCTTGGTTTGGGCAAATAATATGTTTACTAAATTTAAGTTTTTGTGAACAAAGACGAGAACGAGGTAATGAGAATAATATAATTGTAGTGTAAAGTTTAAATTCTGTATAGTTGATGAGTAAGTTTATTTTTTATTAAAACATAATGATTATTGTATTTATTTGTGTTTGCAGGATTAAAGATCCAAAGAAGTCCAAATTTAATAAGAATGATGATCCTAGGTTTTATAAATGGCATCAAACATTCTGGGAAGGTGAAATGGATGGCTAAGACTATGAGTCTAAATATAGAGAAAGCATTGTATTTCCTCTTAAGCATTCTTGGGTGGTGATTTATATAAAAGATTTCATTGCTACCAATGAGCGTAATTATTCTAAGGCAAAATTATTCTAAGGCAAAGGAGAAGAATCTTCTGGTGAAAAAAAGGATCCACTATTCTACTATATATATATATTATAGTATATATTATAGGAGAACAGCTTCGTTGCTCCTGAGCAAATTTATTCAGTCCCAAACCTCGAACCTACTTTCTTAATCTCCCAAACCGGTTTTCTAGCCTCCCCTCCACCACTTCATCAAATTTATGTTGATCTGAATAAAATTACATTGAACCTTTGTCAATTTGTATTCTTACTACTAAAAAAAACAAACGCAAAGGCAATGATGTGTGATAGGATGTTGGTATATAGGGGCAACATAAACCTTATCTTTGATGTTTTTCTTGATGTACTTTTGGTCATGATGTATTTACATCAAACCTAATAATACTTTCAAGTATATTTGCCTTCCACATCTTGATTTTTCCTAAAATTTTGTCTTGATCACCATTTTTCCTTACATTTTTATTTGAACTCTACGAGACGATTATGACTTCAAATGTTACATATATTATATACCTATATATAATTGGAGTAAAGGGGTTTTTGTTTAAAATAATTACTAATATTCTATTTAATGTAATTTAAAGTAGAACCTTAATAATAGAATGATTATAAATATAGTTGTATTTACAAGTTATAACAATTTTATATTAAAAAAGTAATAATTTTAGAAAACCTAAAAAAATAATTTAAATAATGTAAATTTGCTATTTAATTATTTCAAATATAAAAAATGTTTAATTTTACAATAGTATTCGTATATATTAAAAGAATAATATACACTAAATTATTAAATATTAATACTAATAGAAAATCAACTTCATTTATTATTATTACAACATATCAAAGTAAAATTAAAAATTATATATATAATACAGAAAAAACAAAAATAAAACTATATATTACAACAACATAAATATATCATTACTAAAAAATATTAATAATAAATATGCATAAATTCCATCAACTTATGCTAAAATATTAATATTAAAAATATATGAACACCGTAAACATAAACTTATATTAAAAGAATACAAAGATCATCATGTGCGCATTGGGATCCACAATTGCTAAAAAGAAAAATCTATAATAGTTATTAATATTCAATTTAATGTAATTTTAAGTAAAACCTTAATAATAAAATGATTATAAATTTAATTGTATTTACAACTTACAGTTAATAATAATATTTTATTACAAGAAATGCTTTTAGAAAACCTAGAAAAATAATATAAATTATGTAAATTTATTATTTAATTATTGTAAATATAAAAAAATGTTAAATTTCACAATAGTATATATTAAAATTTAATATATACTATTAATATGTTAATAATAATAATAATTTAGATATATCGTCATAAAAATATTATTTAAAATTTTTATAAGTATATAGTATGTAATGCACCTACGATTATTCTACCGTCAAAAGTAAATTTCATTAAATAGTGTTAATAATTATATACTACTTACACATTAATTTGTTATCAGATTAATAACTTGCCATTTTCATCTTGTACATTTTGGAAGGCAGATGTATCAAAGACCTAGAATGGACCGTTAGTCATACAACCTATAATTGTTGAACTTTGATGAGACTCCTAGATTCATTAAGCCTGATTGTGTGAAGTGAACCCCAATTATAGATGCTTAAGATCACATGATTGTACAAATTATATAGACTTTTCAAACAAAATTTTATTGAATTCTAGAAACCGCGTCTCCACAGCAACACCAAACTGGGATATGAGGAATACACGGTTGTCAAGCTATTAGAATCTCAACTAGCGGTCAATGAGGTTGACGTGGACAACGATGAAATGACAGCAAAAATGCCACACATTGTTTAGGGATACAGAACCACTGCCATAAAATGGTTTTAACTATTATCCACAAATAAAACATGTACCCCGATCACCGAACTAATAGACACTACTATGACAAAAAACTATACATTTATTATGAACAACTTAATATAATTTAAGTGTCAGCTTTGGCATTTACAACATTTGGATCTCTTTTACTTGACTGCTAAATTTCGATGATACTTTAATTTCTTTACCATCTACTTTAAAACTTAGTTTAACTTATAAATCAGAATGTTATTTCAAACAATTACTACTCACCTTCTGGAAAATTTTTTGCTAAGCACAAAATTTATCTAATAATGTCAATTTTTTCACTAAAACTTCTTCAGTACAAACTCCGCCCACAACTGCTGACAATGATGACTTAATTCTTTCCTCAAGCGCAAATATATATTTATTATCTATTTCATATTAGTATATGAAGAAAGTAGCTAAAACTTATCAAAAATATGCATATTTGTCATTTAATCATACATGTCTTAACATAACACACAAACGTCTCAGCCAGTATGTGTAATGTCATTACCAACTCTCAACTCTCATTCAGACTGTACAACCGACATAACCATTCCTCCTATCGAATAAAAACTGACTTTAAACACGTAAACTTGCGTGTCCGTGCACAGGCTTCAATGCTAGTCTGTATTAATGGCTCAAGACGACAAACTTTTTAGTTGATATCTCATTTTAAAAACGCTTTAATTTTTTTTTTTATAAAATAAAGTGATATTGTATTAATAAATTTTGTATAAATGTGAATTCAAAAGGCTCCAAGTACATATAATGTAATTTTTTTTATAAATGTTCGAGGTGTCGCCGCCGAGAAGCTGTTACAAAAATAATTTGATAGTCCAACTTATAAAAACTAAAATTATTTATCATCTTATTTTAAATGCACATATAATTTCTAACAGTGTCCATTAATTACTTTTTAAGTAATTAACATAATTTTGTATTTACAAATTTTAACAAAAAATGGTTTTCTAAGGTCGTTTACTTTGATTTTTTATTTTGACTCATTCACATTACTTCTCTGATTAAGTCTCTTTTTATTACTTTAATTTAAAGTTGTAGGGTTTTCACTTATTCATATAAGTGTTACTTAACGAAAACATCTTTATGACAATTAATTTGTAAATAGTCAACTTCAACTGATTTATTATTTATTTTTTAATTTAATATTTATTCAGTTACATCAAAACTATTTTTAATCGTTTAAATTTGATCATTGGTATATATAATAGTAATTGTACAAAAAATAAAATATATTACGTCAAATATTATTTAAATATAAATTATAATAAATTATTGTTAAATTATTGAAAAATATAAAATACATTACGTCAAATATTATCTACATATAACTATTTATTTTTTAATTTAATATATTATTAAAAAAATATCAACACGTACGAAGCACGGGTAAATTGCTAGTTTTTATACTCTTTTCATTTTTAATTAATTAATCTATTTTGACGTTAAATTGACCCATCTTTAATCAAAGATTAAAAACAAATTATTTATCATTTAAAAAAACTGAAAATCTATTTTAAAATGGACGAGATATTTTTTTCAATAATATAATTCGATCTTTGATCCATTTGACAATTTAAAGACAACATCAAATTACTCCATTCGGTTCTAACCGATGTAATTTTTTAACGGTTCAACCTTCAAAATCTCATTCAATTTTATGAATCCTTAATTTTGATCATATATTTAAAATTTAAATTAATCATAAAAAAGTACTTCTTCCGTGCCACTCATTTCTATACGGTTGATTTTTTTTTCCAACACATTTTAAGTGTATATAAAATATAGTTCTATAACTTATTTTTAAATTATTCTTTTTTAAAATAAAAATTTAAACGTTAACCATCGCAATGTATACAATTCAGTGAGAGTGAGGTAGTAATTAAAAGGAGGAAGAAAGTATAAAATATTGAGCAAAGGAATTGAAGAAGATAGGCAAATTAGTCATTACAAGCTGTTAAGAAAAGAAAAGGATTAGGCGTTTACCAGATTCAGGAGCTGAGAATTGATTGATGTGCATAGGTGCGTTCATATGGCAAGCTCACCCAATCTATCCTTTTTTACTTGTACTCAACAGAGATGAATACCATGATCGGTTAGCAAACCACCCTGTTTATTTCGTACTTGTATTACTCAAATCTCAATTATTTATTTATCGTGGTTAAAATGCACGTTGGGACTAGAAAATATTAGAATTGATATGTTTTCAGGCTGACCATTCCTTTGGAGTGGTGGGAACAAGGTGGTGGTGGTGGTGTTGAGATTCTTGGTGGCCGAGACGGAGTCGCTGGTGGCACCTGGTTAGCTTCTAGCAAACACGGGAAACTCGCATTCCTTACCAATGTTAGGGAACTCCACTCACTCCCTAATCTAAAGAGCAGAGGTCACCTCCCCGTTCGCTTCTTGGAGGTACCTGTTTTTAATCTCTTCTAGTTTATTTGGGGAAAATGTTTAAATTTGGTCGATATTAAAAAACAATGTGACTCAATGTGCTCACTCGTTTCTTTAGACCGACATTTCGTCGAACTAGTATGTTATTCAGCTGGGCATAGATTGACTTTGACATTATGCTCAGTGATAACTCCAGGATCTGATCCAATCCTTTCTCGCCGTTCTCACGCCTGGTTGTGGTGCAGCTGCTAGTGGGTATCTGCAAAACAACAACACCGGAGGGGGGTTTTGACCCTGGCGGCACCTCCGGCGTGAGAGTAACCCCTAAATGGGAAAAAATAGATAAGACAATACAGAGATCTGAATGTGGAGGGTGTGTGAATGTGGAGGGTGTGTGTATAGTGTGTACAGTAGAGAGTGAGTGAGTGTGAGAGTAACCCCTAAACCTTTTCTCCTCGGGCTATTTATAGGCCAAGGATTAGGGTTCGGGGTGTACCTGCAATCATGAGCGTTGAATACTAGGTAGGCAAGACACCTGGGTGATGGGTGATGTTGATGAATCACACGTGTCCAGGTGATAATTGTGGTGTCGTGTGCTAGGCTCATGCTAGGCTCATGCTAGGCTCATGCTAGGCTCATGCTGGCATGTGGTTTAGGTAGGGCATAATTGTGCCAATCATTGGCTATTCAACGGTGTCATAGCCAGGTGAGATTCCCTGCCATGACCTGTATTATCCACGTAATAGTATAAAAATATTATCTGAGGTCTTTATCATTGGAACAAGGATGAGTTTTGTTTAAGTAAGAAACAGGTCTTGGAGCTTTGTCTAATTCTAAAAACTGATTTGATTGCAGAGCGAGAAAGATCCAATGATGTTTGCAGAGGATGTGTTTAAAGAGGCTGATCAGTACAATGGGTTTAACCTAATAGTAGCTGATATTTATTCCAAGAGCATGGTCTATGTAACTAATAGGCCAAAACACGATACTAACTTTATAAAACCGGTTTCGCCAGGGATTCATGTGTTGACCAATGCCAACCTAGACACTCCTTGGCCAAAGGTAAAGGATGAGGCATACATACTCTTGCATAGCTTCTTGCTGGTGCTCGATGAGATACGGTTATCTTGTAAAAGTTGGTTTGATTGAGTTTTATTGTCTTTCTTTACCTATTTTGCTATTGATGTTGTTTTTGGTATCATGACTCTATTGTTGTAAAATGTTTAGTATTAATTCAAGACAGATGGTGAACATGTTCTTGGCTTATATAAATCTGTATTCTTTGCAGGCTCAACGGGTAAAGCAACATTTTACCAATTTCTTGAATATGTATGCTAATGATGAATGTCCTATAGGGGAAATGTCTGAAAAAATAATGAGAGACACAATCAAAGATGAAAAAGAAATGCTACCAGGCATTTTTCCTCCTGAGTGGGAGCACCAGCTAAGTTCCATATATGTCGATATTGAAACTCCCAAGGTAGACCTCTAAATTGTCAACTTTACCATGCCGTGTCCACTCTCTGCAAGTGCATCTGCTACTCCCAACTTTCTTGTGAGAGTGCATACACTCATACAGACACACTTATGTTTCATGTCAGGGACATTATGGTACACGAAGCACTTCTGTGGTATCTGTGAAGACAAGTGGGGAGGTAACTTTTTTTGAAACCCGTCTTGAGAGCAGCTTATGGAAAGACAAAACCATGTCCTATATGATTGAGAACATTAAGTAAATGAATGTTTCTTGATTGGGCTATATTCCTCGAAGATGGACAAAAAGCTCCGTTGCTTGAAGTTTAATTTAGTCCGCAAGTAGCCTCATAAGTAGTTCTCTTTATCTGAGCTTGTCATCTAAAATTGCATCAGATTCAACAAAATAAGTTGCCTTTGTTTTAATGGCTTAATACTTATGTATTTTCAGCTCTGCTTCTATGCCCTAGTGCTGTTGTCAGCAATTCGACCAATGTTCTGTTGTTGTATGTAACAATATCACCTTGTATTTGAATTATAATTTTTATTGTAATTCTTCTTTTGTTTAAAAGTGAAAGGATCTTTGCTTTGCTAGCTATCATCACTATGGTGTAGTAGAGTCGCTCTTACTGTTATGTACTACTGTATATGAATTGTAGATCCGGAGCTCTCATGCTCGATCTTTGGCCACAAAGAAACATACACAAGACAAGTTAGATTGCCATTGTTACAGTCGTGTGGAGATTGGATAAACAGGACAGTCTGATAGTCTAATGTACATTGGTAGTTTTTGCCTGCCAACATTTGTATTTCTTGCAGACTTCTTAAGCTAAATGCATTATAAGATTAGAATTTTTTTTAAAAGACCAACAAATTATTCACCAACTGCGTGCTTAAATTGAGCGGCAGTTGCCCCAATCACTAATAGCAGCTCTTCAAATCCGAAATAGTTTCAGGTTGCTACCTTGTGCTGTCTTGTCTGCTCTACAAATATCCTTCATCATATTGCATTTAAACTCTTCATATACAGAAGAGCAGTAAAGTGTTCTAAGAAGTGTTAAATGAGATTTAGTTAAAATAAAAATATCTGATCCCCGTTGAGAGCATAACTTACATCGAGGGAGATTCGATCTAGAAGAACCAGATCTCGAGAATGGATTTGCTTGATCCATCGACATTCTACACTTTTAGTACTGTGATGATATCATATTGAATCCTCAGGCACAATTGAATGAGCCATTCCACTACACTTTTTTTTTGCTAAATGCCATTATACTTTCTTATCATGAGCAGGCAGTTAGCGCGCAATATTATAATGTCATTTCGGTCTTGAACAAAGCACAGAGCATACATTGTGTATACAACATATCCCATACATTTCTGTGATCCTATATTGCGCACAAATCTTGACCCGTCCTCCTTCACGTGTCTCGGATTCTGCCCTTGTTACCTACTCTCATTTTAAAGATCACGCTGGGGGAATCAGAGATCTTAAACTACATCTTACACAAATATATGAAGCACACAGATATATCTATGGCATACCTAAAAAGTCTAGGATAGAAAAACAGGAAATAAATCCACTTGAAGAATATATCATCGTCAACTACAGGGCATGCTCTGAAACCTCGTTCGTGGATGCGCTCTCCTGCACATCTCATTGCCTAATCTTTGTCTGAATTTTAGCTTCATTGCTGTAAAAAGTTAAAAGTAAAGTTCATATATTCCTAGCTTCTTCAGTGTGCTACTCACTCCTATGGCCACATAATACTATCTCAAGAAGGACTACATTATTCAGTCCGGAGCTTAGTTGAGCTCTTACGGTAGACTAAGAAGCAAACTGCACATAAGTGATACTATTGTCTGGATATCAAAACAGCAACAGGATCAAGATGCAGAAATTCATGATTTGCAAACAGCAATATACTTCTCTTGTAGATAAATGAACGTAAACAAACTCTTCCCTCCCTATTTTATGACATGGGAATAACAGAAAAACGGAAAGTAGTACTCATACAATGCTAACATAATTCGAGTTAATCTAAATCTAAGAGAGGGATAGAGAAGAAGCCTTAATCAAACATAAGCTGAAGGATGATGACAGCCCTTTAATGATAGTTCAACCTCCTGCCTGAACTCCTGTGCTACCTCCTAGGCGTTCTTGTTACAAATTGAGAAGGGAGCTTACCCAAAGGCATGGTCTTTCCCTTGCCTGCTCCTGATGCAGCTTCAGTTGCTCCCCCTGTAGGCCCTTATGAGCCTAGGATTTGCAGAGAAATCAGGCTTCGGACACCACGTGTGTAGACTTATTTATCGCGAAGAGAGTCTGGGATCATCCTCTAACTTCCTCAGACACCACAGACTCCAGCACTTATTAATTGTCTTAATAATTTGTCTCCCTGAATTTGAACTATGATGGTCCTTTAACTTCATTGGTGTTTCAAATTCTTGGACTACCATGTCATATATTTAACCTTGATATTAACTGAGACCAACCTGTAAAGTATATCACAGATATGCAGAAGGGCTGCTATTGCTTCCGACATAACTAAAATGACATTTCTTCTTATTACTTTGATCTAGGTCAGATATAGTCAAGTGTATAATGATTCAAGATGAAGCTTCTGTAATATAAAGTATAATACTAGCAGGATGCAATTATCATAGGATTATATGACTGCTAGTTAAAACTTGAAATTATAATATTAGTACACCTAAGATAAATAAGTATAAACATGTATGTGAGGGGCATCGATGATGAGGTAACATTGCCTTTGTTCTCATCAAATGTCTGAGTAACAGTAATAAAACAAAACAAGCTATGTTACTGAGACTCGGGAACGGGTGTTGGACATGGGTGCAAATCCAAAAGTCGGCCTCCTAGTTTAAAAAAAATTAAGATTCGTGGACATAAAGAACCGTAATCGGACACGGGTGCGAGGACTCACCAGGCAAATTTAACACACGTGAAATATTCTATAATCATATTTATCGTATAGCATTATAGTGTCTACTACCTGTAAACGATATACACTTAATTATATATGCCAAATTCATAGCATAAAGTCAAAGGATATTATAAAAACAAGTCTTTCAGGATCCTTGCTGTCTATAACAACCTAATCAGAGGTTCTAAGGTGAAGTGTCCAGTACCATTTCTTGTCCAGTCAACACAGATATGAGGACAAAAACAGAGGGATCAGATAACGGAGAAAACGAGTAGTCTTGAGTACCACTTCTAGTTCAATTGGAAATACCAAATAAGCATCTGGTACAAATGCAGAGCCGGTGCCTAATTGCAGATTGGTTTTGTAGGACTGCTTATTTATTTGTAGCCAAACCACTGATAACATTTTAATGTAATCATCAGGTAGACTCTGTACCAACTACACAGTTGTGCTTTTCTATAGATTTTGTTTATAATTTCACAAAATAAATCAAAATGGATGGAATGAAAGCATTTAAAATTTCACAAAATGAATCCAAAAACATGGAATAAAAGCATTTATAAAAGAGAAAAGCTACTGATTCTCAGATGTGACAACATAACCACTTACATGACAAAGGGATAAAATTCCTTTTTTCATAAGAAAATGTCAACAGTACTAATGAATCTACTATAAAGCAAATCCATAATCACTCTACCTTGTTCTTATTTTTCTTCTTTAAAGGATTTAACTGTTATTGTAGCCGCCATTAAAATGTAGCTGCAGGTACAGTAGATTGTTCTGAATAGAAAACGTTGATACCTTTAGGATGATGACGCTATCTGTGAAAGAGAAGACCATGTTCCCAGAACTCCAAGAATAATGCCTAACGCGATAATGCCTATGTCCTTGTATGCCTCTTTTCGTTCCATCTCATCCTTAAAAGTTAAGTAGTGAAAGAGAGCAGGCAGAACAAAGCCCAAAATACAACAAGTGCTACTCCCAACCAATGACAGGAAATCAGTAAAGTTAGGAACCATGAGCGCGATCAAGATAAGTACAAAAACCAACAGCCATCTGATCCACAAGCAGTAACACCCCTCCCAGAACCTCCTCTCAAACACCTCATAAACCGGTTGCATCATCAATGGAAGCGTAATCAAAAGATTGACGCAAAGACTCAACTGAACGACAGTGCTCAACCAGCCTTTCCCTAAATTAGAAGTAATGATATCCTCGGTATTCTCACCAAACGCAAAATAACCAAAAGAACCAAAAGCAGCATACAAGAAAGCAATCAAGAACATGGTGAGGGACAAGACCTTCCCATACTTAGACTTGTTTCGAGTTTCTGATTCCAAGGGTAAAGCCATACCAACACCTTCAAAAGAGTAAACAGCCACACCTAAACCATAAAGAGACCAGGACAAGGTTCCGAAAGGCTTAACAGGCGGCATATAAGTCATAAAAAGACTAACATCCTCAACTAAAACAACACACATTGCTCCAATTTGAATTATATCAGCAAAAATACTCAAAGGAGCCAAAAGGGTTAACGTAGGAATCGCATTAAGGCCTAACTGAAAAGGCAAAGTCGACCAAATATAGAGCGTTTTGGGAGAAATGACAGTGTAATTATACGAATTAATAAAAAGATGAGCCAATGTATTACCAATAAAGATAGTATAACCAACACAAAATCCAGCCTGAGTGAGAATAATCATGAGATCAACCGCGAACCTTCCAGGGGATCCACAAACAGCGAAACCAAGATCTCCAAACGACGAAATGTTGGAAAAAGTAAAAGGGCATTGCAATTTTCGACGTGTGTAAACAAGAAGCATCATACAATGATTTGTCAATGCAGCTGCGCCAAGGATCATGATTGAGCCAGTGACCCAACCTGTCTTGCTAAAAGTGTAGGGCAGTCCAAGAACTCCGGCTCCAACCACAGCAATGAACACATTGGCAACAGTTTTCGGTTGAGACGACAGTTCTATGGGTCGGAGGAGAGGCGTGTCCTCTGTCGCTCCTCCGACCACATTCGAATTTGGTGATGATGGGCTGCTGCTGCTGCTGCTTGATTTTTTCTCCACTCCCATTTTTATTTAACACCGATCAAACAGTGTCTGTCTGTATATGAATCAGCCTAACTAGCAGTACCAGTATAAACAGAAATGGTCTGAAAGCGAGTATAATTGTATTAATTATATTCCGAAACCGATATGATCCCAGAGTGAGTATAATTGTATTAATTATATTCCGAAACTGAGAATTTTATTCATATATCGAGATTATTATACCGGGATATTACTTATATTATTTCGAGATGGGGAAAAATATTCCAATATCGTGACAATTGTCAGGTATTATGGAGGGTGAAGTTACGTAGTGCAGTAGAATTGGGACGAGGAGGAGGGTACGTGTATCTTCTAGAAACGTTATGATTCATTAATTTGTGATAATTTCCCATTTTAGAGAAAACAAAATAGGCCCATTTTAGTGTAATGTGACTGGATATCTTTTGAGACTTATCAGGGTGCATTTACATCTGTCATTCCCACATCCACCGCTTTGCCTACTTCTTCATCTTCTTCTATTTGCCTCTATCAATAACTTTACGTAACCCAAATTCCTTCTCAAAAATCTTTCTCGAATGATACGCCAGATTGAGAAATTTTATTTAAAAAAATTAGTGTGAATGCAAGAATATTCACTTTATTCTAATTAATTAAAAAAATACATTTGATATTCAGAAACCAATTCGGAGTACTCGGTATTTTTCTTTCACAATTTTCGGTAATTACTAATCAGACCCGTAGGTCATTCATTCATTTCATATCACGATCTTAGTACTAATCATCAAGTCAAACAATTACTCATCTCACTGCCAATGTAACTAACCCAAATCTCCGACTGATTCGCGTTTAAATATATGAAACATGATTCACTAACTATATAAATTAAATTGTTAATCAACTTTTTTTTTGCTAAATATTGTTAAACAAATTTTAACTCTAGTAGTAATGCACAAAAAATAATGTTAGATGTACTAAGCTAGATAAAAAATAATTACAAAATCACACGTGAAATTATTTGATTGACTATAAATCAATTAAATATAACGGATATCTTGCATTCACATCATTTTTATCGATTAAAATATGGAAAATGCTAAAGATTCCAAAAAATTTACCAAATACTCCCGGAACAAAAATACTCCATTAGATTTATAATAATAACAATAAAAAAGAACAAAGACAAAGTCCAATATGCAATATCAACAGTAAAATATTACTCTCTCCGTTCCTCTCATTTCTTTATAGTTTTTTTACACTGCTTGACACGTATTTTAAGGCTCCTATAAAGTATAGTTCTACAACTTTTTTTTAAAACTTTTTTCTTCAAAATAAAAATTTAAACATTATATTTTTATTCAAAAGAAGAAAAAATTTAAAATAATTTATCGAAGTATATATTAAAGGAGACTTAAAATGTGTGCCGAGACCCGTCTCCTAATGTAAAGAATTGAGGAGGACGGAGGATTACTTCTTAGCCTGTACAAGTGATACCAGAAAAAAGTTATTAATTTCAATAAAAAACGGAAGATATGCTTTTAAAAGGGAAAATTAGACATTTCATATAAGCTTTGCTTTGCACTTGTTTATTTATAGAATCATTAAACCCAAATATGTTGTGGGGATCTTACATATTTCATTTTATATTAATCTCATGCGCGCATAACACATTCAATCATGGCTGTAATGACTTGACATTGATATTAATACTGCCTATAAGATTGAAGTAGTGTCCGACGGTCTACGCATGCTGAAGATGGCCTTGCTCCTTGAGGGATGCAACACAATCATCAAACATCTCTTGGATAGACTTGAACTTGAATCCCAAACTCTGCAATTTGGTGGTGTCCAGCTCGTAATATGGCCGATCAAGCTTCTCAAACCTACACAATGAGTCCGTTTAGACCAACATTTGTGCATAAAAGGAAGGACTGATTATCAAAATTTGGATAGATTAATTACAAACTTTTTAGGAAGAGGTAGGGCTGGATATCGTGCAGACAAAATGGACGTGAGTTCATCGTTGTCGACAACAGTTGAGCTGCACAAGTAGCGGCCATGGGCCTCTTGGTGCTCATAAACAAGGATATGACAGAGAGCCACATCATCTATATGCACATATCCCATCCTTCCATGCCATTGGAATCTATTGGTCTCCCCTTCAATTTTCCAGCTGAATAATTAGTTCAAACTGAGAGAGAAAATGTATAGAAACTAAAATATACTTTACCAAACTAAGATATATGTACCTTGAAGCAATCCAAGAACATCAGCTGCAGTTGAACATAAATGTGGTGGCAAACTAGGTCCAACGACAAAAGAGGGAAGAACGGTAACCAGGTCAATGTTATTATCATTGCAGAAGTCCCAGGCAGCCTTCTCTGCTAAGGTTTTCGACAAGGCATACCAAATCTGATGTTGTTCACAAAGTTCTACTGAACTCCAAGAGGACTCGTCCAGAGCTACATGATCCGGGTTACTAATTTCTCTTGCTCTTACAGTTGACGAGGATGAGGTTAGAACCACACGCCTTAATGATGGGTTCTTTTTGCAGGAACGAAGCACATTTAAAGTTCCATCGATTGCTGGTTTCAAGATTTCTGCCTGCATGGATAAATTTTATGTTGGAACTTACAAATCAAGCATACAAGCAGAGCAAATACGCATGCAACATGTACATATAATTCACAAAAACTACCAAAAATATGTGTATATATTACTTAATATGCATCATACTAATCAGAAAGAAAAAAAATCGCAATATGCTCGTGCCTTGGGATCAGAGGTAGGGCGTCCAAGGACCGGAGAAGCAGTATGGAAGACACCAGCACATCCAAAGATTGCATTATCAAAGCTGCCCTCCTCTGTTAACTCTGCCTTCACTAGTTGAAGTCTCTCCTTGGCTCCTTCCAGCTTCCACAGATGAGCAAGTTTCTTATCATCGTCTGCATACATAAAAATATAATTCAGCTAGTATTTCTGCATATGGGAACTTAATAATCCTACTAAGTCCGCATCCTACCACTTTAACGTTTTACGAGAACTGGTAACTTAACGTAGTATCAGAATAACAATAACCTGGATCTCTTACAGTCCCAATGACATGATAACCAGACAGGAGCAAGCGTTTGATGAGCCATGAAGCCAGAAATCCAGATGCACCAGTCACACATACTTTCCCTTCCATGTCTTCTTGATAGTTTTGTTAATTACCTGTTCATTCCTTCACACATACATTTATACATCAATGTACATAATTATATAATCGCACACATCAAGTACATGATACTAGCTTTATATAAATTTGTCATGTCTTTCGGTAATTTTACATTCTTGCATTATCATTCTCTTATTTATTTTTGTTTTTTTGTTTTTGGTTTGGAGTTAGGAGGGATTAGCTAGGGGGGCCTAGGAAGAATGGAGAATTGGTTAGTCATCAAACACTTGTGATAGGAATTTTTTATTTTTTTTTACTAAAGGGCTTGTAATTTTACATAGGTAAAAAAGATGATTTAGTAATGAAATTATCCCATCTACACAAGGAACTAAGTACACCATGTTTGGGGTGTGCGACTTATTCATTACAGTATAAGTTAATAGTCAACCCATCTCAATTTATAACTTATATGTTGATAATTTGGTATATTTTTCTGAATTTATTGACTTATTACTTGATTTCTTTGTTTTTTAATACTTTATATTTTTACCTTTGTGTTTTTAAATATTTTTTAATTTAAAATGCAAGTGTTGAAATCATTATATTTAATAATTATTTTTTCAAATTTAATTCAGCAAACTCTTAACTAACTTATAAATAAATTTATCCAAACACCCATATAACTTATAAGAATTTATCAACTTATCACTTATATATGTATGTGACTTAGTGCGTGTTTGGGATATCACAAAAAAGTTGATTTATAGCTTAAAATAAGTAAGTGTCATGTAAGTGATAAGTTGATGAATTTTTATAAGTTATACGGGTGTTTGGATAAATTTACTTATAAGTTAGTGAAGAATTTGCTAAATTAAATTTGAAAAATTAATTTTTAAATACAATGATTTCAACACTTGTATTTTAAATTAAAAAAATATTTAGAAACACAAATTTAAAAATATAAAATATTAAAAAAAATAAAGAAATCAAAGAATAAGTTGATAAGTTAAGTAAAATGTTAATGATTTCTATAAGTTATCAACTTATAAGTTATAAGTTATCAAATAAGCTGAGTACACAAACACCCCCGTAAGCTCTTATTAACTTATAATGTATAATTAAGGTTACCCAAACAGGCCCTTACTCATTTTAAATTATAAAACAACTTTTTTGTGATAGTACTAAATAAGTTCTGTACATTTAATCAGCTCAATGCAAATCAATGGTATGTTAAATTTATGTTTAGGGATGACAATTGGGTCGGTCGGTTCGGGTTTTGTAAAAACCAGACCCGGACCCAAATATATATTTTGGACCTGGACCGGACCCGATTGGATCTGAATGTCAAGATCCAGACCCGATCCGTCGGGTTTCGGTTCGGTTCGGGTTTGAATCGGGTCCCGATTTATTTTAACTTTTATACAATTATTTATTAATTTAATACAAACTTGTATTTAAAATTTTGACTAAAATAATTGAGATTCTTAAATTCTAAGCAAAATCCTTAACTAACAAAATTCATAATCCAAATTCTAAATAAATTCAAGAGTTTTTTGAAAGCTAGTTTACATCATCAAAAAATACATAATTACATAATAATCTAAGATTCGTATTAGGGTTTAGAATACAAAAAGGAATTAGAAAGTTTAAGAATAAAAACATACCAACAAATTGTGTAGATTAACTCTGTTTTCAGAGTCATTGGGAGAGTGAAGACATCAAGTGAGGGAATAAGTTAAAAAAATTAGAATAAGAAAATGAATTATAATATAATACGTCAATGTCTCAATAACCATACATAATGTAGTTAGGAAGTTAAAGTGAAATTCTTAGAATATTAATGATTTAAAGTATATTATATATACATCATATTTTTCATATATAAATATATTATATTATTAAAGCCGAAACATTGAAAATTTTGGTTTTCTGTTTTCGATTTTCGGTCATTTATTCTATTTAATAAATAATAAAATAATTTAAAAATAGTAACTAACTTATTTCCTTTTATAATTAAAACACTTTTAACTAACAAAATCTACTGCTCTTCAAAAAAATATCACGGGCAACTATCTTTAAATTAAAGCATATTACCTTTTATATTTGTTCTCACTACAAAATCTACTCATTTTCTAAAAATATCACGGGCAATTACTTTTAAATTAAAACATATTACCTTTTATATTTGTTCACACTAAAATCTCTATTTTTCAAAAATATCAGGTGCAACCCTTACTTATTTATTTTAAAACCTATTTTAATGCTTTTTAATTATTTAAAAAAGCTTACATATTTTAACATGCCAATGTATTTTTTTAACAAATACAATTAATATAATGTAAAACACTTCCAAAAATGTCATGATCAGTTACTTTCTAATCTTCTTTGATGGCCCGTGCCTTGCATGTGTTATAAGCTAGTATATATATATAATTATTATTATTCGGGTTTCGGACCGGGTCCGGGTTCGGTTCGAGTTTCGAATTTCGGGTTCGGTTCGGTTCGGTTCGGTTAGGGAAATATCTAAACCCGACCCGAAATTTAATCGGATCTATATATGAGATCCAAACCCAGACTCAAACCCAAAATTTCGGATTCGATTGGGTGTATTCGGGTCGGATACCCATCGAATCGGTACAAATTCTCATCCCTACATGTATCACATATACCATATACAAGTAACATTTTTCTGAATAATCAATTTTATGAGATTTCAGTTAGATTCATATAAATCTTATGTATTTCAGAAAAATTATTTAATTTTCTTATTCATAAATTATATCCCATTCATATGAAACAAAGACTTATTTGTAGAAGAAAATCATAGTGAAATGTGGATTTTAATTTTAATTTTTGAAATATAAATTTTAACTAATGTTTGATATATTTCTTTATTAAATAATGTTTAAGATTAAAGTTAACAAAAATTCATTAAGAAGGAGGATAATATAAAATGTTAAAAAATAAGGGACGTAAACTGTATTATTTTAAATCACAAATGATGCAAAATGTGTGGAGTGATTGGTTATTTTGTTGCTTTTTCCTTCAATTTTACGTGCACAATATGAAAAAAAAAACATGGAAATGAAGCCCTTCTTCTAAATACATTTATCACAATAATAATTTTAGCACACTTATTGAATTTGAAATACTGCTTGGTTTGGTAATTTGAGTCCGAATGTTATAAAAATTCAATTACAAATTTCTATATTGATTGTCCTGTATTAGGAGAGTACAAAAGTTACGTTTGGTTTAGTTATTTTAGTTCGAATAAAAAACAAAAACAAATATGTGAGGATTGAATATTTATTTTTCATAAACTTCCATATCTTACGGAGTTTCTCACTAAATTTTTCAATTTATAATATACTGCCTTCGTTTCTAAATAAATGACGATATACAATTTCTGAAAGTAAAACCTATTCGAGTTTGACCACATATTATATTTTATTAATTTGTAATTTTGTAAATTTAAAAATGACATATGATAGAAAATCAAACATACTTTTTAATAATATATTTTTTTATAATTTTTGTGTCAAACAAAATTTATTAACAATTGATCAAAGTTAAGTTAGTGTGACTTTGAAATCGTATAAAACGCGTGGAACGGAGGAGGAGGAGGACAGGCAAGACCTTAATAAATGATAGCAAATGTACTTGTTTTATCTGTTTCACATTTTAGATTCCACTTTTTCATGTCTTATTCACAAAATTCTAATGCATTTAAAATTATGTTTCTTATTCCATAAATATGACTACATTAAAGAAATAAACAAGAAATGGCATATACTTAAATTAAAATCTTAATTATGAAAGTCATCAAGATACATTGTTAAAGAGGTTACAGGTCACTAAACAACTAAGAACGCGTCTGAATTAACCAAATTCACAACTAATACACTCTGGAAACTTTTATTTCCAGTTTAATCGAATGGAAAAATGGAAGCTTTTTTTTAAAAAAAATTGGACGGTGATTTGTAGGGAAGAGAATTTGGCGGTTGTGAATAAAAATTTGTACTGCATTCGTAATCCGTTACTCGAAGTATATATTAAAGGAATCTAAAATACGTGCCAGCGGCAAAAAGGAAAATAAAGAGATAAAGGGAGGAAAGAGGAAAGCGGGTGCACGTAGGGGAGCTGGTCAGCACTAATCTACTACTACAACTACACTCCAAACCACTGTTTCACACCCTTACAGACATACATACATACATACATTGACCATTGTTACATACATCCAGCCTCCATCTTTGAATTGTCAATCCCCTTGATCTCCTCTCTCTCCCCTCTCTCGCCGGGAACATCTCCGTATATCCGTCGTCAACTTCACCTTTCCACTGCTCGTTCAAATTTCTACTTTTTTCATCCCTTCTGGTACTCTCTCTCTCTCTCTCTCTCTCTCTCTCTCTCCCTCTCTCTCTCTCTCCCTCTCTCTCTCCCAAGTCTTTCTCTCCCTCTCTCTCTCTCTCTCTCTCTCCCAAGTCTCAACCACTTTACAGTATTATAATTATTGTTTCTATTGTCCAATACATACATACCTACTTGTTGATGCTGTTTACTGTTTACTTCAATTCTTGCTCTGTCTCCTCTCTTATATTTGCATTCTCTATGGATCTGATCTAACTCTTTTGTTTCATTTATTTCCTGTTAAGTAAGTAGACTAGACTAGATAACTTGTTCAAGTCAAAACACATTTCAATATCAAAGTTTCAATCTTTATTTTATTTTGTTTTTTGCTAACTACCTATTCTATCAATCAATAGCAAAGTTTCAATCTTTATTTTTTGTATAATAAATATGCTTTTATTGTTGTCTTGACAAAAAGCACTTGATGAGGAAGAATCTATTTCTTGAGGATTTGTGATTGTTTCATGGGCAATACATGCCGTGGATCTTTTGGAGTAAAACAATACCAGGAGGGGGGCCTTAATCACCCCCAAGACCGTTCCAACTCCAAGCACAACAACAACGACAACAACTCTTCCCACTCTAACAACTCACCTACCACTGTAACACCTCAAGATTTCGTTAAGGACAGCCATTCCCCCGTTCCCGACAATAATCACAAGGACAGTAATTTACCACTTGTTAGCCCAATAAAGGAGACCACTATGAGCCGTAGCAGCAACAACCAGTCTTCTTATGTCTTGGGTCATGTCACTCCTAATATTCGTGATCTTTACACTCTGGGGCGCAAGTTAGGACAAGGCCAGTTTGGAACCACTTATTTATGCACCGAGAATACCACGGGAACTGAATATGCTTGCAAATCCATCTCCAAGAGGAAGCTGATATCTAGAGAAGACGTGGAGGATGTTAGGAGGGAGATTCAGATAATGCACCATTTGGCTGGTCACAACAATATCGTGACCATTAAGGGTGCTTATGAGGACCAATTATATGTCCATATTGTCATGGAACTCTGTAATGGGGGTGAGTTGTTTGATCGGATCATTCAGAGGGGGCACTATAGTGAGAGAAAGGCTGCTGAATTGACAAAGATTATTGTAGGTGTGGTTGAGTCATGTCATTCACTCGGGGTTATGCATAGAGATCTAAAGCCCGAGAATTTTTTGTTAGTCAACAAGGATGATGATTTCTCTCTTAAAGCAATTGATTTTGGACTATCAGTTTTCTTCAAGCCAGGTATGTGATGGGCAACGGAGTTGTGTATATTTTTAGGCAATGTTACATCATCCAGATATCAACTGATGTTTGGTGCGCATGTCAGTTTCACTTTAATACTAACTTTTACCAATACATGATATTGTTTCTTCAGGTCAGATTTTCAATGATGTGGTTGGAAGCCCATATTATGTTGCTCCTGAGGTGCTTTTGAAGCACTATGGGCTAGAAGCAGATGTATGGACAGCAGGGGTTATATTGTACATACTGCTAAGTGGCGTGCCCCCTTTTTGGGCAGGTACGGGTATAATTTAGAACAAAACTCAGGATCAACATATGACAAATAGACTGAAACTTCATCTTCCTTTCTTGATTCAGAAACCCAGCAGGGAATATTTGATGCGGTTTTGAAGGGAGACATAGATTTTGATTCAGATCCTTGGCCCGTGATTTCTGATAGTGCGAAGGATCTCATCAGAAAGATGTTATGCTCACGACCTTCTGATCGCTTGACTGCTCATGAAGTCTTATGTATGTTTTTGTTGTCTGATAAAAGTATCCAATCTTATTCTGTTTCATCGGGATCAACATCTGAAAATTTCTGTCAGTAATGTGGACAAGTTAGACTTGTTTTCTATTCATTTTTCATACACCCTACAACAAATGTTATAATTGTGTTGATTAACTGGTTGACGTAATATACGTAATGCATAGAGTTTAAAATTGTTGGTTCCAGATTTTATGGCGGCATTCCGACTATTTAGTAATTTATTGATCAATATAGAATGAAAATGGCCCAAATGTAGATACAACCTTGTTAAGTTTCTATAGTTATAGATCATTTTACAATGTTATGGTGCTTTTCTAATAGTTATTCTTATATTGAAGTACAGTGCTGGGAACAACATTCTGGTTTTTTAACATTATATCTATCCCAATCTTCAACAATAAACTAAACACAGTGGCAGCAAGTTGATCGCATTGTAGCATGCAATTATGCATTTTGTAAAGTCTAAGAATATAGGAGTAACGAAGTTAAATTTATTTGTTTTATCGGTTTATCTATATGTTCAGTCGAACTCATTGGTTTATCGTTTATGTTTATTTAATTCATCAAATATCATGTAGGTCATCCTTGGATTTGTGAAAATGGAGTTGCACCTGATAGATCCTTGGATTCAGCTGTACTATCTCGACTCAAACAATTCTCTGCAATGAATAAGTTAAAGAAAATGGCTTTACGGGTATGTAGATGATAAGCACGGGCATTTACGTTTGAAGCAAGGATTATCTAGCGGATATGAAATTGCACATTCTAATATAATGTTGTTTATATATTTATGTCTTCATTATGCCTCAGTTACTCTCTAGTCTAATTTTTCCTGACCGACTAACAAACTAATGTGCAGAAGTTTAGACACTTAATCATCCATGTCTATTCTAGTGGAATATTTAATGCATGCATGTTCTCCTGTGGAGGACAACGTTTCTGCACTAGAAGAAGCCTACTCTCTGTCTCATTTGTGTCTGCACTCTACAGGTTATAGCTGAAAGTTTATCAGAGGAGGAAATTGCTGGTTTGAAAGAAATGTTCAAGGCAATGGATACTGATAACAGTGGTGCGATTACATTTGATGAACTCAAGGCCGGTTTAAGAAAATATGGTTCAACCTTGAAAGATACAGAGATTCGTGACCTTATGGACGCTGTAAGTTTGTTTTAGAAAAAGTATTACTGTATAATTTATTTTCCTTCTGAAATAATGTCAGACCTCTAAATCTTGAACAGCTGAAACTGTATATTAGAAAACCATAGGTTTAGGCAAATCCCAAGTGTGACAGATTTTGGGGGAGAAGTATGAGCAAGAATGGGTTGAATGTTAGGGAAGGCTATAAGAGCCTCAGATCATTTCATATGTTATTTACCACATATAACTACTGTACTTGATAACATAAGTCTCGCGTCTATAACGTCGGTACTTGATGCATAACTATCTAGATACTTTTTACTTTTTTCACGAGTGGCAGCCATATACTAATATAAATTCCTTCGAGTTTGTCGATTTCCTCTCCAGGGAAGTGCAATAGCCAGTACTTATGCCCGGTTGTGCTAAATGCTTTTCCTCTGTAATACAATTCTTCCCTGATTTTTAGAGATATTTCTGTAAGTATTGTTTTCTTGACTCATGTCTGGGCATGATCAAAGCAGACCCAGCCATAAAAGGATGATCAAGTCCTATATCCTCCATCCTTGAGGATCCAGAAGGAGAGAAGCTCTCCTCTGTCATACACATCCAGCCAGATCTTTTAGTGATTGCTTGAGTACTAATTTGTTGATTCATGTTTGGTTATTTATTGGTTCATGATTGCCCATAATTGGAACCTGGCCCTTCAATTTTACGGACGATCAAGGAAGTGGTGCTTTTTTCAGGGTCTAAATACAAAACTGGTGGATCCTATTCTGACAATTCACCCACCTATTCCAATTTCCAACACATACAGAACCTTTCTTTTAAAATTACTCTTATTGTCAACGTTGGTTTTCCACCAATTATTATTCTTCGGATGCGTCACTTATACTTATAGACGTTGCGTTTCTCCCTCCAAATTATCATGTTTCTTTAAAACATATTTTGCATGCCAGCGTTATTTATAATGTTATTCATTATTTTTTTAGCTTATGACTTCAGTAACTAATCTGCTTTGCGAACTGCTATACGCCTATGCTAAGTATATTGCATATGTGCCAATAAAATTTCCAAGGTTCCTGGCATAGGTTAGTGCCTTGCAGGATATGTAACTTTAAGGTCACTGGCATGCTGCACGTTTCGTATAGGAGGTAAAACATTAGGAAAATCATCACTAACAATATTTAAAATATCTTCCGACAGTTCTTTAATTTGTTGTGGTAATTTGACCGCTGCAATGTGTTCATTCTGGCCCACTTTTTTTGCCAAAACATTGTAAATAACTCCGCATTCTTTAGTTGTGCAAAAAAAAAAAGATCTTGATAATTGAAGAACTTTTTCTCATATTTAGGTTGATGATTTAACTTACTTGATCTAAGCCTTGTCTATCTTCTCAGTTTCAGCCTTAAAGGTTGTTGGCCTTTATTTTCTTTGGCTCATTAGGACTTTCAGGATAAAATGTGATATCCTTACCCTTGGACGTAAATGTAATTTTCCCCCCGAAATGATAAACATCACAACTGAATAGCCAAGGTTGACCAAGTAAGATGTGAATGACATTCATAGGGACAACATCACATTAAACACCGGTCTTTGTAGTTTCCGTGAGTCATAAGAACTGAGCAACATTAAGATACCAATATTGAAGTTGCCAATCCAAGCAACGGCTTCAGATGAGAATTACTCCCTCCGTCCCCCTCAATTCTTTACATTGGGGTTGGGCACAGAGGTTAAGAAAAAGTGTAATTTAGTGAAGAAAAGTAAGAAAAGTGAGTAAAGTGGTGGGACCAATCAATATTTAATGTATAAAGTGGGGATAGTGGGGGAAAGTAGTAGATGTAGTTAATTTTTATATTATAAAACTTTACTATTATAGGAAACTTTTGGAATGTAAAGAATTGAGAGTGACATCCCAAAAAGGAAAGTGTAAAGAAATGAGAGGGACAAAGGGAGTATAAGAATACATAGAACAAGTGAAATGACACGAAATCGTTTCACCTCACAGGTTATGAAATGACAAGAAATCCTTATGAAAAATTGGTATGTTACACTACTAGGCCATAAAGAACAAGTGACAATCAAATTAATATAAGTAAATATACCGGAAGTAAAAGCTGAAAATAACAATTTAACTAAAAAAGCTATCTCATCTCATAAAATTTGAAGGCATTAGGAGGACCTTAAGTAGATCATATTATGGTTTTGATACTTTTTTGGTCAACAAACCGCACACTTATTTGTATTTTTGCTCCTTCAAAAGGCCTCATATTGATGGCGTTAACACCTCTTTATATTCAACACAATTGTTCTTCTATTCAAGACCATTGTTCCTTGACTTCCTCGATATGGGACTTGGGATGGGACTCCACTAAAAACTATGTAATTAAAGTGCAGACTAAATATGCATTAGTATGATGTACTCTACAAGCACCACATACATGTACTGTAGTCTAGATGCGACTAGTAATATTTGCACGATGATAATTTGACAAATCAAGTTGCATAAAAGAAGTTAAATATACCTGGTATTTAGACATGATAGCATTATTGCTTTGCGACCTGAGGAGAAGGTCTTGTACGAGAGAATTGTTTGTATGATGTATCTTACCTGGTGATGAATGTTTGTATAATGTTCATTCATTGAGGTATCATAATCCTTGAATGTTGTTAATCATAGAAATTTAGAAAGCACCAATATAATATCTGTATAGTTTAGAATAGTGTTTTAGATGGAATTTGTGATATAAAAATGAAAAATGTCATTGCTCTCCCTCTCCGTTAATTAATGTAACTAACATACAAGGGCATTTACGGCAACTTACTGTGCGTTCATTGTATGTAGTTGGAGACTTTGACAACAGAGTTCTAATGGATAGTTTTGCTGTAAATGTCAATACATTATGAACTATCTGAATAGTTAATTTACTTTTCAGGCTGATGTAGATAATAGTGGGACTATAGACTATGGAGAATTTGTAGCAGCAACACTTCATTTGAACAAACTTGACCGCGAGGAACATCTCGTGGCTGCGTTTAGGTATTTTGACAAAGATGGCAGTGGTTATATTACGGTTGATGAGCTACAGCAAGCTTGGGCAGAACATAACATGACTGATGTTTTCCTTGAAGACATTATTAAAGAAGTTGATCAAGATAATGTAAGTTAAAATTATTTGATGAAACTACATTATTTCTTTATATTGGTAGCAGTAGTATTATTCCTTATGGTATGTAATGCACCATCAGTTTTCCTATGCGGTTGTAGTTATTATTCCGATGGTATGTAGGGCACCACCATGCAACTCTATATACCATTATTTTCACGAGTGTTTCTCTCTCCCTGAAATGACTTTGTACTTCTATTTAAGAAATCTTATTTAAGAAAAATTAACCATGTCGTTACCAGTAAGGCAGTAACAGAAAGGATGTACTTATCCTTATTGAATGTGCCACCTCTTTTTTTTTTTTTTGCTAAGTGAATGTGCCACCTCTTAGTTAGTCTATTCTGTGTGATTATGTAAACCAGATATAAATCTGGAGGCTATTTGGGGAAAATGATATCAAATTGTTTATTTAATTTTCTGTAAATGAAGAAAGACCAATCATAATTGGATGTTATTTATAATCTGCTGTGTGTATTTTTCCAGGATGGGAGGATTGATTACGGTGAATTTGTTGCAATGATGCAAAAGGGCAATGCAGGAATTGGAAGACGGACCATGCGTAATAGTCTGAATATGAGCATGAGAGATGCACCTGGAGCTCATAGCTGATACGAAATGCACAGCATCCGTAAGTATCAGTGCCGGTCTATACAGTAACCCAGTATCTTGTTTTACTATTTTAGCATGAAATATTAAATGTCATTTACTTAAAGAACGATTACGATACACATTTTAGTATTTGTCCATGTCTGCAGCAAACTTATTGACTTTTCTTACTACTAGGTGTGGATCCAAGAAGGGTCTAAATAGGGCCTGTAAAAAGTGCACTACTTTATAAGTTTTTATAATCCTTTTTATTAATAAAAATAGGGAAATTCTCAATGGTACCCTTATATTCTATTAGAAGGGTACCATTGAGAATATCCAATATCATAGTGGTATACATGATGTTTATGCCTATTATAAAGGATTGCATTTGAAATAACTCCCAACACATTGATAGCTTGTAAAGAAGTTATATATGTTTATGTAATTTGATCCTATACTCACTTAACGAGGTAGTACTCTCCTTGCACGAATTTTGATTTACCTAATAAATATTCATCACAGACCCAACGCACTGCGCACCTAGGGTGTGAGGGGTGCAGGGATTTGCGGAGGGTGTGCGCACATGGCATGTCCCGGTATTTTGAGAAAGGGGGGGGGGGGGGGCACCGATGGGGTTGCAGGAGTGGGGAAATATGTATATAGGTTTGACATACCTTGTTTTACAATTTGACTTTATAGATCAAGTAACAATATTGCTTTGATAATCTGCAAATAATTATTTTGACAAGTCAGATACTTTTATTTTTTTTATCATAGTGATAAAGTAACAATATTGTGTGATAATACATATTAGTTAATGATTGTTCCCTGTACTTTTCAATTGTGTCCCCCAGTCTCAAAGCTGAAAACAAAGAGATGTGTTACTATTTATTCTGAATGAAACTCTTAGTTTTATTATTGAAAATTATCATGTATAGCATCATATGCATATGTTATAATATTTAGAATCTTCGTATCCTCATACTATGGACCTCGCAAGTATATCTTCTTAGCTAATTAAGTATATAGTACTTATTAGTTGTTGCATTATCATTCCTCAACTTTGAATAAACATTTTTGGATAAGTAATTTTCATTATCAGTTTACTGTTTTGGACAATCTTTTATGTATCTTGTTGCCTTAATTATTGATGTGGTAAAATAACTGTTACATCATAGAACTGGGGATTGACTTGTACTTGCAATTGCATCCTTAAACTGATTTTTTTTCCCAGTTGAATAAGTAATGACGAAGCATATTATCTCTTTATTTTGAGCATAAGGTTTTAAGCTAATTAGTAGTATCCATTTTTGGATAAATCTTGGGATGAGCGAAAATCAAACCAAGGACCTAGGAAGAGAGAGATGAGCCCTTAACCACTAGGCCCTTAAGCCCTTGAGCACATTATTAATGATATGATTTGTTCTTCTAAATTTGGGTTGCTTAGTTAGTAGGCTGTCTCATCTGAAAAACTTACGCAAGTTGCTGGTCTTTTAAAATATAAAAGAACTTTGCCTTAGTTTGTTGCTGCAAATGATGCAGGTTGTACAGCAAGGACATATCGGAGGTTCCACCGCGAAGTTAAAGAGATTTCTGGATGCTTCCATCTACTTTTATCAATCTGTGTGTAGAGTTTTTGAATACTTGAAATTTATTGATCTGTAACTTGAATGTTGTGAGTTTCGAAAATTATATAGCTGCTACTGGATGCAGATGTTTCCCACTGTAGTGAATGCAGAAGTTTCGATTCTTGCTGTAAGTCGTCCAATTAATTTATACCAAGGAAGTCATAGATATTTTTATTTTTTGAGTTATAAATATTATGGCACAACTGCATGTGAATATGTGATTTCAGTCTAGAATAGTTTTCAAAGCAACATTTTTTTTCCTTCTAATTTATTAGTAGACATGCAATGTGCCGTGCTTGTTCGAATGCAAACGAATCGTGTAATTCGATGACTCCAGTTTGTTGTTTCTCATGATCGTGAATTAATTTATTTTGAACACATTAAAAAATTGATTTCCAGAATTGGTATAGAATTTATTGAGTATTCTAAAACCGTTCTCAAAATTCATCCCAAATGATGACATGTCAAATGTTGAATTATAATTTGTGAACGCATATATATATGCATGTGGGGATCTAGTGTTAGTATTAGGAAAGTTATTATTAATTATACGGGTGACACATAATTTTTGGGAAAATTTATGGGGTATTTAGCATTTAAATTTTTGTGATATGCAAACCGAGTTTGCCTGCTTATCTGGAATCCCAGCATACGTTTACTTGTTTAGATTATTTGTTAGAACTTATTCCGGAGATTGTAATTTCATTTTGAACTCTGTTAATCAGAGTTCTGAATACCATCAAGGTACAATCTAGCTCGTTTGTTTATCCCAAATTGTTCAATCTTTATATACAATTGTGAACAAAATTCAAGATGAAACCCAGCTTGGAAGTTATTTCTATCATCTGAAACGACATATATGTAAGTTCTCTGAATCAATTCCTCCAACACAGAGCAAACAATAATTAGAAGCCATTCTAATTCTTCAAGAAATTGTTCCAATAATTAGTAGTAGCATAGGAACTAAATTATAGTATAAATAACATATCATATATAATATAATAAATATAAAAATATAAAAATAGTAACTAGATAATTACCTTTTATAATTAAAATATTTTTTTCTAACAAAATCTACTCATTTTTCAAAAAATATCACGGTAATTATCTTTAAATTAAAATATATTACCTTTTATATTTGTTATCACTAAAATCTCCGTTTTCCAAAAATATGAGGTGCAATCCTTATTTATTTATTTTAGAACCTATTTTAATACTCTATTTAATAAATAATAAAATAATATAAAAATAGTAACTAGCTGATTGCATTTTATAATTAAAAAAATTCTAACAAAATCTACATCTTTTTCAAAAATATCACGTCAATTACCTTTAAATTAAAACATATTATCTTTTATATTTGTTATGACTAAAATCTCTATTTTCTAAAAATATGAGGTGCAATCCTTACTTATTTATTTTAAAATATATTTTAATATTCTATTTAATAAATAATAAAATAATATAAAATAGTAACTAGCTGATTGCCTTTTATAGTTACAACATTTTTTTCTAACAAAATCTACTTCTTGTCCGAAAATATCACGGGAAATTACCTTTAAATTAATATATATTACCTTTTTTTTTGTTATCATTAAAATTTCTTTTTTCCAAAAATATCAAGTACAATCCTTACTTATATATTTTAAAACCTATTTTTAATACTTTTAATTATTTAAAAAAAACTTACCTATTTTAACAAGTCAACACATTTTTTTAACAAATATAATTAATATAATTAAAACACATCTAAAATTTTTACGGGCAATTACTTTTTTTTAATTAAAACATATTAGCTTTTCTATTTGTTCTTATCAAAAAACTTACTTATTTTAACATGTCAACGTATTTTTTTAATAAATACAATTAATATAATTAAAACACTTCTAAAAATATCACGGACAATTACTTTTTTTAATTAAAACATGTTAGTTTTTCTATCCGTCCTTATTATTAATATTATTTTATTATAAAATAATATTAATAATACCTTATTTATTTTTCTCAGTCCCATAATTTATTATTTTTTAAGACCCGTGCCTTCACAACTGGAGATCAGATTAACCTGACCTAATCCACAGGATTAAATGAGGTTAAACGACAGTCTTCATACAAATTATAATATACGTTGGGGCAAAAACATAAACTATCTTCTGTACACCACATCATTTCGTCTTTTTACTTTGTGCGTGCTCAGAAAAACAAAATCCGGCTATTTTCATTTAGCACATGGTGAGATTGAGACATCAAAGTTAATTTTCTTCAATAAAAAAATCTAAATTATTTATTTTGATATAGTAAAAGAGCATAGATAAATGAAAAAGTTTGAATTTTCTTTATAAAAATCTAATGATTGAAACAGATATATTTGTGTTTTCATTTATATTTTA
Source organism: Heracleum sosnowskyi (assembly GCA_030848705.1). Lineage (NCBI taxonomy): Eukaryota > Viridiplantae > Streptophyta > Magnoliopsida > Apiales > Apiaceae > Heracleum > Heracleum sosnowskyi. Next base: position 70,015,777 of record CM061241.1, on the reverse strand, counting down.
TTAAAAGATATGCAATTATTTAATATAAAAAACAATCTGTGATTATTAGAAGAGGCATAAAAAATATAACAATGCCAACGAATAAGTATTATAAACTATAAAAATGAATGTGATACTATGAGTTTTAATTAATACTAATAGATAACCGATTTTAAATAACTGGGAGAAAATTGGAGGCAGTTATAGTCTATTGGAGGCAGCTATAGTCTAGACCTGGCAATGGACCGGGTCGTGTACTTTCGTGTGTACTTTCGTATTTTTGTGTACTTGAATGTAAAACCCATATCCGACCCGTTTTGGATTCGTGTACTAAATTTGAAACACATATCCAATTCAAAACGTGTCGTGTACTTTACGTGTCGTATTCGTGTACATTAACCAAAAATATAAATATAAATTTAATTTAATTAAAATTTATATATTATAAAATTATTTTAATTATGTAAATTTTTATGAAATGTGTATTAAATATGTATTACATACAATTTTACAAAAATTTGTAAATATAACTTATATATATAAATGTATACTTCTTATATATAAATGTATAACTTACTACCAATTAGTCGTGAAACTTTTATTTATTGTTCATATGTAATTGTTTATATATTTTCTAAATATGCAATACTATAAATAATATATATTTTTTAAAATTATATATTTACTTCATTAATTCGTGTACTTTCGTTCCGTGTCGTGTACCTATTGTGAAAACCCAAACCCGACACTAATTATATTCGTGTTTTTTCGTGTTCGTGTACTTTCGTGTTCGTGTACCAAATTTTTGCACCCAAACACTAATTATCCGTGTCATGTTCGTACCGTATTCACGTGTCGTGTATCAAATTGTCGGTTCTAAGTTATACACTTCTATTTGTAAGCAAGGGGCTGTATAGCTGTCGTTTAACTTCTGTTTTCATGATTAGGATGTCGTTTAACCTGATTTAAGCTAATAGCTTAAATGAGATTAATCTGACTTACATTATTCTCATATTATTTATGATATTTTATATTTTCGGTTAATTCGGTAAAAAATTCAAAATAACCGAAATACCGAATAACACATATTTTTAAAACCGAATTAGAACCGAATTATTTCGGTTATTTCAATTCGGTATTCGGTTAACCGAACCGAATGCTCAGCTCTAGAACTGATCACTGAAAATTGGCAATTCATTAATTTCAACAATTCAAGTCGGTATATCTTGGTATATTTAACTTTTTCGACTATGCTTCTTGGTAAAAGAAAAAATAAAATAAAATAGAACATTGAACATTGAACACACAAAGGAAAACACGAACCTATAATTATACAAACCTAACCACCAAGACTGGTACGGGTTAAGCTCGACTTAACACGTAAATGATGATGCTGGTGACCCATATACGAAGATAAAGTTGGTGTATAAATGCACTTCATACAAATATATACAGTATATATTAGTGATTTTATTCAATAAAAAATTATCAAATTATTCCCACGAAGATTGAAATCGATATTTTTAGCAGAAGTCCTTGAAGAGCATTAAAGAAAATAATTAAGCCATCAAACTGCAAAATTATAATTATGCAGACCATCATGCAATTCACTCATTCTAATATTCTACACATGGCATTATACTATACACATGACTTGAAAAGAAAACACGACAAGACTTAAGGTGGTACATGAACGAATTCATATAACATTGTGTTTGTGTTTGTATTTGGACTTCATACATGAAACATAACATGACTGTCAAGTCTAACTACTAACAATGAACGAAGAAAGATCTCTAGTTTGGGTTTTAAAGTACAGTATAGATAGTACTGATATGCTTCGGGTGCTTAGTAATCAATTTTAGCGCAGGTTGTGTTGTTGGACTAGGAAGGAGTTACACTTTGCTTCCTTTTTTTTAATATATAAATCTACTTCATGACGACTAGCCTCACCGGGACAACAGTTGGAAATGTAGACTTAGAGGCTAAGTACAAGTACCCATTCTTCTCTCCAACAATATACTAAAGTCCCAATATTCTTTAGGTGAACCATAATTGTACCATTGGTTCACCTTTTATTTTTGTAGTAATAAAGCATGAGGGGACTGCTGGCAGTGTCCAAGCATAAATCAAGTGTTAAGATGCATCAACAAAGAGTTATAACACCTAACATCGCAATGACATAGAAAATTTGATCAATCATGGCTTTTTAAGAGTCGTTAATAACTATCTTCATCAGTCTCTGGCCTCCGAAGATAGTAACGCAGGCAGTTAATTAAAACCTGCATGGTTAAAGATTAGAGTTATAAAGTTGGCATAAACTACATACAAAAACAAGCAGCAACGACGACTTTAAACATATCCTACATACTGCCACAGAAATATTTTAACCAAGAACCACAATTCAGTTCCATACATTATACGTATAAATTATATTGGCTCAGTAAAGAGTACAGTAGTTTGACGAGCCTCAGTTGCTGTTCTCAACACTAAATATGAAAAAAAGTTAATCTAATCATATCCTCCAAGATTTTGGTTCACCTTACTCAAGAATTACAAGTAAGCCAAAAATCATCAATTAAGCTTTAAAATTATATAGTGAACCTGATATCTTTCCTCACATTAATTGTACAACTCTACAAAGCAGTTATGTGCCCTGAATTTGGCAAAAGAGACCAAAAGCTAATAGCTTAATTACCAATACTATATAATATAAGAAGCTACAAAAGGAACTTGGGACATCCAACACCAAATTGCCAAAGAAATAAATAAATACAAGAGAGGCTACAGGAAATAAAATATGCTTCTGAAAATAAATATTCCTTAGCAATCGTGTGAAGGAAAAAGTATATTCCGTACAAAAAAAACTATTTATGATAATATGGTATAGAGTGACAGGATTTAAATCATTAAATTACATGTAAAGTTACCTGGGATAAGGAACTGTTTAATGCTGCTCCTCGGTAGCTAACATGAAACTTATCTTTGGCTACCAAACCCTATATAGTACAAGAGAACCAACATTGATGCTACACACATATTAAATAAATGAAAACAGAGATGTATATATATAGGGGATGGATCAAATAGAAACTTCAATACTTTTTTAACATGTTGAGCCTTAGTTATCAATTTGTTTGAACCTTATGTGTTCGAGTTCACAAAAGAATATTTAATCACAACGAATTTTCTGGGCTTCACCTTTTCAAAATTAGGGTTTAGAAATACTAAGTTTGTTAATAATTTAATTTAAGTGTCACATTCTTTTTTAAGGTTAAAATATTCAGATACCTAAGGTTGGTTCAGTTTTGAACCTTATTTAAGCCTTTCAAACCTCAACTATATGAAGTTTTAGTTATTAACAGAAATGCCACCATTTTCATCATTTGGAAGATGTGTTTAACTGCAGATACATATGTAATGATCCCAGTTACACGAAAATTATTCACTTATTTACAAAAATGTCATTATTTAATTCTCTAGCTAAAAGGTCATAATTATCCAATAGTTTTAAATGCCTCTGCACGTAAGGTTCAAGTTTAACAAACATATATCCAAGGTTCAAACATGTTGAAAAGAGTTTTAAAGTTTATATTTTAACAAAGTATAAGGTCCACACACACACATATGTGAAGAGAGAAACCCACTTCTGTGTCGATCTCTGCCGATTCCACAGTAACATTGGTATCAGCCACAATTTTTATGACTTCCAGCAACAATCCAGGTCGATCCGCTGTCTCTATAGAGAGCAAACTAAAAAGCACTAAAAGTGATTAATAAGAAAGTAATATTCCTACAAGATTTGTATAGTTACCTGTATTGATAATCTAGGCATCTGTAGATTAATTATCAAGAAAAGTATGCACTTCTGTGTGTATAACTCTTATCATCGTACAGGTATCTACCACAATTCATAATACTAAATCTTTTAAATCCAAGTCTTGCATGTTCCATACCTCCTTGTAGGCCCATCGTCCTTGACATGTATATGAGTCGCAATATCAACATCAAGCTGTCATATACCAAACAATTGAAAGTTAAAACATGAGGTTAAACATATACATATGCAAAATAGAGATCCTGTCAAAATATGACGAATCATACCCCAAAACAGAAGTCAACATTAGAATACGAAGTGAGAACCAACTTTACCTGTGTGTTAAGTCAGTAACTTATTTTTATTGAACTACTTAATGTGGAAACATAGATAGCAAATAACGTGTTGGTATAAATATCACTTACACCCTGCTCCCGAGTTTAAAAAAGGGATGAAAGCAAGTGGAGGAAGCAAATAACATAATTTGCACTCCTATTCATGCTCCTGAGTTTTTTTTTAAGGAAGAAAGCAAGCGAATGGGAGTGAAAATTATTTAGGTTTTCTTTCCAAAACTCACTCCAAAAATGGGATGCAAGTGAAAGCAAGTGGTGCGGCTAATTAAAAAACACATGGTATTACAAATATACCCATACTACTTAAATTATAGCCTTTTAGATCTAAGGATTGAATTGTAACTTTGTAATCATTTATATGCTTTTCTTCCAACTCGGGAGCATGTTAATGAAATTAATTTCACTCTATAATTTTTTAAACTCGACAGCAAGTGAGTGAAATATATTACTTCTCTTTTCAATTACTTCCTCTTACATCTATTTACTTTCGCTCCTTAAAAAACTCGGGAGCAAGGCGTTAATAAGCAGAATGGGGATGGGTTCTCCAAATGTCCTCCTTCCGACTAAGTTTGTAAGCATCGAGAAGTTTATGTAAAGACTCAGGTATTTTTCTGCCTATCGATTCAATACAGCTTCACTTTTACATCGTGAAGTTCTTCATAGAATGAAATTTGGTATCATCCCTTTAAGGTAAGTTACACCGAGATCAGTGATGGTGCTTCTCCAAAGTATAGGGTGTCGACAAGGTTGGTAGTTCAACATTTATGAGGGAGCATGTGATTCCTTCTTGCATGTGCAGGTTTATTTGCATATAGAAACATTTCAGTTACTATCTGTACCAGATAAATAATTTGTAGAGAAACACTTCGCTTCTTGTTTCCAGTGTTATTAAAGGCAAAAGGCACATCAAGGCCCAAGATCCTCCTAGAGCCTAGGTGCAAGGCACTGAAGCAAGGTGGACAAGTTGTAAAAATTTAAATACATTATACATCTACACACATGCAAATACTAAACCGAATTCCAATCTTAAAATGCAACTTAAAGGGGAAAATCCTATTATAATTTCAAGACTTAAACTTATAAACATATATTACTACAAATACATATAAGTATATAAATAGAATGTACACATGATAAAAATAAATATACATGCGGCAGCCAGCAGATTTTGTTTTTTATCAGTAATTAGAAGAAAGATCCAAAGATCCAAGAATTCATATGATGGCTACTTTAGATCCAATAATAAGAAAATAAGAAGAGAAGAAATCAAGAACAAACATGTTAGCAGGAGTGGGATGTAAATGAGTTAATAATTGTCTTACCAATAAGAGTTGCATACAGTCAGGTGTTAGTAATACGTTGATGAATGGCTGAGACTCTATATTACTTTTAATACACAAATCCAAAGGTTATTAGCTAAGGCACGCGCCTCGCTAAAGTGAGAAGAATGATGTGCATGTTGCGTGCCTCAAACAACACTCATTAATCTTTACTTTAATTCATTACGATAAGTAGTGCATGCTGCGTATGTAAAGCACTGTCGAATGAACATGGTAATGTCAGTAAGGATCCTAAATTGGACTTGACATTATCCCTCATATTTTGACACTTTTCTAGTTTTGTTGCTCCTGAATGTACGATCATACAACCTTAACTGTTCAATTAGTTTAATATATGTCTGTAGTCTCTCTTGTAGATATTTATTCCAGCAAGTTCGTTCTCTGTAAGGCTTTCTGATTATTGTTTGGTTGCTATTTACAGAAGTTTTCTCCATAGGGCTTCTAATTATTGTTATGTTGCTCTCAGATATTTATTCTTATCGGTCTGCCTTTTGCAAGGAAATGGCATCTCATGCTAGCTTCTCGGCATTTTGTGCACTCAACTGCGTACAGATTATGCACACTCATGCATACAGATCTCATTCTTCTCCAACTGGCTTTTATTATATAATTATCATAGAATGAAAAATCAACTATGGCCAAGAGGGATCTTTGAGCTTCAAATATGTCATTTTATGACAAGATTTTAGAAACAATCTACATAAGACATTAACCCAGCAAATGTATGGTCAAGGGCAAATAGAATAAAACAATGCAACAAAGGTGCAAATATAATAAGCTTATTTAAGCGTTCCACAATAAATAAAGCAACAGATAACACTTGTTCCTTATATGCAGAGTGATATGTGAGTGACAGAAGTAAACTTTACATTTAAAACACTACCTTCTTTTCTGGTGCTTTTATGCCAAAAGCCTCCCCCATTGCTAACCTCTCACTAGATTCCTAAAAGTTCACACATTTTTTGATTTAGGTATTAGTATAAACAATGTACAGAACATAATGAATGACCACAGAAATATGAAATATATTGGTAAAAAATAAGAACGTGAATTTTTACGAGTAAACAGCTTAACATACTGGATGATACTTTAGCAGGTTGTTGATAATGGTCAATCGAATTCTTTCTAGAAGATCCGGATCTTCTACTTTGCGCCCAGTTTCTCTGTCACATAAATGAAGGTAAACCGCAAAGGCTAATTCATTTGATTTGAATCTTAAGTTTTATCTCAAATTAATAGCACCCTAATGTGTTATCAATTAAAAAGACATGAATCATCCCTATTTTAGTGCTGGCAAAATTATAGTTAGAAAATCAGATTAGGCTGCATAATTTTTTTCTGGACAGGTCAATTAAAGTTATGAAAGATTTTGAAATGTAGGACGGTCCTATATAAATAAAGGATGTAAAAGCATGGGGTTCAAACTATAATTTACATTACAATCATCACGGAAACCATCAAATAAGTTTGACACTTATTTTAAAGGACTCCAACTAGTATATTTCATTTGGTGTCCTTATTGTTAAAGGACTCCAATTATTATTTGTGAATTTATTTGACACCTTAAAATATATTGGAATTTTATCCATATATAAAAGATCAAAAATTTAATATCATAATACAAAATGGGAAAATAAATTCTTTCGTCCTTAAACTATATGCCGTTTTTGGTTTAGGTCCTTCAACTATACGAAAAAATATTACGGTACTTAAACTTTCAAATTTTCTGATTCTCGTCCTTCCGTCCAGCATTGACTAACGGACGTTAGTCAATGCTGAGACTAACGGACGTTAGTCAATGCTGACGTGACAATTACATGAAAATAAAGAATTCTCGAAATGAAGTGAAATTTTGGCATGTTAATCTACGAATGATTACAAGAATATCGATGGTGAAAGTTTTCGATTTCGAGTTCACTAACATATAAAAATCTGCAGATTTTAGTTAAAAAAAATTTGTGTTCTTGAAATTAAAGTGCAGATTTCTATACGTTAGTGAACTCGAAATTGAAAATTTTCACCACCTGGATTCTTGTACCTGGATTCTTGTAAGCAGTAGTAAATTAACATATCAAAATTTAACTCCATTCCGAGAATTTTCGATTTTTCACGTAATTGCCACGTCAGCGTTGACTAACGCCCGTTAAGTCAAATTTGGACGGAAGGACGAGAATCAGAAAATTTGAAAATTTAAGTACCGTAATATTTTTTTGTATAGTTCAAGGACCTAAACCAAAAACGACATATAGTTTAAGGATGAAAGAAAATAAACTCCAGTTTTTTTCTTCTTTTTTTTTGAAAGAAACAAAATAAACTCCAGTTATTTTACATTACTCTAAATATCAACAAATAATTTCCCCCTGTTATGCCTGTTATTACTGGGTCTTTAGTCTTGCACTCTTGCTAGTTTTTAGCCTATCATTAGTTGGAAAAAAGGGAGTCAAGCTGAAAATCAATTTGTTTGAAACTCAAGTACGGTAAAATGTGAACAAAAAATGCACCCAAATCTAAACTCTGACATAGTAAGGAGAAACATAATTAAATTAATAGTATCATACCAGATTACATTGTGTAACACAAAGTTGCACATAATATGCGAGATTGAGAATTCCTACAACTCAAAGAATTAATTTATTTTCTAGCAAAATGCGAGAATGAGAATTCCTACAACTCAAAGAATTAATTTATTTTCTAGTTATCTTACATCTAAAAGTCTTTACATTTACATCTAGAACTGCATGTGGCCTAAGAAACATAATAATTTATCAAGCTTGTCGCCAGAAACCAAATTTCTCAAGCTTGTCGCCAGAACAAGAAGAGCATCTTCATCCACATATAAATGGGAAGCAATAAGGCTGCTCATTCAACCAATGTGTGAAGGTTGCAGAAAGTTAATCCAGTCCTTTAACAGATACAAGAGGATGGTAAAAGGGTTACTTACAGGCGTGTAATTAAAAATTTTGTTTGTGTGACTGAGCCTTCTGTGCTAACAGTCCCTTTCACCACATCCAGGCCCAAATCTTTTAGTGATTTCATCTACAGAAAACAAAAACAGGGACTATAAATATGTAATTAAAAGGTCAGAGCAACAGTTCCCCGCCCCCTTCGCTGACGAAAAAGTAGCTAACAACTAGGGTTTTAGAACTAGAGAATATAATTTCACAAGAGAATGCTTGTACGAGTGAAATATATTTAACATCGAATGTGTGCATTATGCATATAGGCATCCAGTCCCTTTACTTGAGCATAAAGGACAAATCAGGTAACTTCATCGACCTCCTATAGAAAAAGTCCATTGCAATTGGCACTGACACAAAGGACATAAAATAAATTAACAAAATTCTTTTAGTCTTCCACAATTAAATTTACTCAATTTCTCTAATGTGTTTGCTTTTCCATAACTTTATTATTTTCTGTTCTGCTGATGCGGAGGCTTACATGGAAGCAAAACCCTACACCATATCTTTAAAGGAGTGTGTGCTTCTTCCTATTAGAAGGCCATGTGAAATCGAGGTGAAATGCTAGATTATTAATCGCTCACATCATTTAAATATTTAAGTAGTCTACTCCGGTAGGTCAATGACATTAATATGTCCACAAAGTCAACACTTAGGAAACAACCTGTTGGCTGTTGTAAACAGTTAAGGCACACAGACACCATAAAAAGAGTGAAAAAGAAACCTAAAGGCAACAAAATATTTCTAATAAGGAATATATTATCAATCAAAGAAACATATGCTTAAAATCCTTACACAGTTGCTTTCATGCACGATAACTAACCGTATGTAATGATAAAATATAACCACAAAATGATTATTTAAGGAGGAAAGTGTTTGTGTCACTTTACCCCTTAATTTTATGACCATATTATGGGAAATCACAATTATGACCATATTGATTGTGTATAGATATTTTTGATTTTGGGGCTTTGATTTTATATTTAGGGTCCAGGCTGTTGAAATACTGTGATTACAATAATACCCTCACGGCGTTAGGCTGTAATGAAAGGAGAATTTTAGTATTAGCAAGTGGTGCTTTTTAGAGTACCATATTGCAAGTGGTGTGACAAGTAGATACATGAAGTGCACTTTAATATTATTTAAATATGTCGGCATTCTGTAAAACAGAGGCTGCCTATTCAGAACATAGTAATAAATTTCCTCTAAAAATATATATAACAGGACAGCGAACAATTTCAGTTCTGAAATACACTTCACCGTATCAATTAGAGCACCAAGACGATCCCCAAAGCTCACTTGCACCATTGTGGCGTCTGAATCTGAATCTTGATCAATATGAACAATTGGCATTGGCACGTAATCAGCATCTAGCTCAGACTTCTGAGAAGAATAATTAAATCTTAGCACTTGGACAAATATAATTATGTAGGTAACACAGTACCAAATCAGCTATATTGTTAGCATTTAATGATAATTAATACATATTGTTAGCATCTTTGTGGCATTTCATCAAACAGGTGCTAAGCTTGTCAGTGAGAACAAACAGTTGTTCGCACTTCATACATCTGAGACTCGAGGCATTGTTGTTGTGAGGAGCAGAATCAGGACATTGCTAGCACTCAGCATTAGTCAACTTAATTTACTAAATCGTAGTAGCATTACCTCGTATATGTTAAATTGTTAATTACTTGAATAAGTTTAATTGCATTTACACAAATTTGTTAGAAAAACTCAGTATAGCTGCAAGTTTGGCATCGTAACATAAAAATCCAAGTTACTATTCTTCGGAGCATGGCTAAAACTCATTAGTACAATATCATCGAATTCAGGTAAAAAAATTAATCGAACCAAAGCATAATACATATAACACGCATATTCTTCGTAAATAGGACCCGAGGTTTAACACTATAAAATTTGTGCAATATGTCATATAGAGTAGAGCATATAATCGAACTCGAACCAATAGCGAATAACCGAAAACATCTAGCTTAGCAACAAATCAAAGAGTAAAAATAACTACACAAACTGACTAACCAGCGAGGTAGAGCTGACAGATTCAACACCATCAATAGAAGCACAAAAAATCATCCTACACAAATATTCAAATAAAATAATCAACTAAATTGAAAACAAAACAAAATAAATCGAAAACAAGTCGTGAATTAAATAAAATCGCATTTAATTAAGTAGAGGACTTCACTTTTTGTACAAATGAGTGGATGATCGGAAGTGAGCGAGCGAAGAAGAGAAGCTTCTGGAGTTGAAGAACAGGTCTCTGCTTCTTCTCATCGTCGATGACGATGATGAGAATAGAGCAGCAGTGTTGTTGGCGATGGCAGCCATTGAATTGGAGTAAGAAATGTTGAGAAAGATGAAGAAAATTATCAACTGCCGATCTTTCTACACTTGTGGTGAAGTCTTGTCACTTGTTTTAAAAAAATGAAAATAGGCGTCATGTACTGGCTTTTTAGGTGCATGATTGAATACAGAAATGCCCCTTAATTATTGCCAATAGCCTCCCATTTGCATATGCACACCATTAAAGTTAAAAAAATCGGCTTAAACGGCATTTAGTTGTAGTTCATTGTATTGATTACTAATTTTTAATTGGGTCATCCAATTCAAAAATTTCTCGATTAGGTTATATAATAGATAAAAACTTTTATTCAGGTTACTAGACGCGTTGAATTTTCATGATACCATATTGGTGCCGGATCACCTGCCACATCAGTAAACTAACCCGCCCAATCTTAAAACCGAACCAATTATAACATGTGCCCCTTTTATATCGTTTACCCGATAATTGCAAACAAAACAAATAAAATCCTTAACTTAAATCTACCCCAAATCAAACCCCTAACTGAAAACCACACCCAAATCAAACCCCTGTATCAGAGATGGTGCAAACTCGCTCAGAGGTTCGTATACCTGTGCAACACAACGATGAAGATGAAATCGAAATTGAAGATGATAATGATGTTGAAGATGATGAAATGGAGATGGTCGATAAAGATGAGACCACTGGTGAAGAAACAATGTGATGTATCTAAATTTTGTTCTACTTTTTTCATTTAATTAGGGTTAAATGTTCTGTCTTTTTTTGTTGAATGTCATTTTTATGTGGCAAAATTAGGGTTCTTAATTTGTTTACATTTTACAGGAATAGAGTGTATAATGTGATCGTGTACTATGGAGGTTATTTTGTTCATGTTTCATTTGAGTCATATACAAGCAGCGTAAGAAAGGTATACAAGCATATCGATTTAGAGAACCTTAGTATTAATGATTTGAAGTTGTGTTTTGGAGCTTTTGTTGGTGAATTTGATTCTCTGTATTTTAAGACTTCTGGCCTGAAAATAGTCTTATTGAATGAGGAATCAAAGCCTGCAGTAATTAAGTTAAGTAAGGAATGTGGTTATAATATTGTCTTATATATGTATCATGTAACCCATGTTAATGGTGATTCTAATACAGAAATGGATGATTATGCATGTAGTGATGACGAGTTTGTAGAGATTAGGAAGGCTTGTAGAGAAGAAAAGATGAAAATGAATGAATATGAGATAGAAGCTAATTTAGGTGAAAGTGAGATGAATTTGAAGATGGTAGTGAGCTAGATAGGGAGTTTTATCCTAGTAGTGAGGAGAAGTGAGGAGCGTGATGAAGAATATTGTTATGCTAATCCCCTCCTGAGAATGAGAAAATGAAACATGTAGGTGATGTTTTTAATGTCCATACACCTGCAAAAGACATAAAATTTAAAGTTTGTCAGATATTTGGTAGTAAAAAGGATTTTAAAACAGTTGTGAGGTCAAGTTCTATGGAGAGTGGTAGACCCTACCAATATGCACATGATGATTTACAAAGGGTTCAAGTTGTGTGTGCACCTGGGTGTCCATTTAAAATGTGGTTAGGGTATATTAAAGATAAGGACCAATGGCAGATAAAGTCAATAGTAAATGATCATAATTGTGTTTGGTCCTATTAAAATATGCATGTAGTTCCTGCAAGAATGTTTGTAAAAATGAATGCAGACCAGTGCTAGGACTAGATGGCTACTTTTTAAAAACAGTTACTGGTGGACAGTTGTTGTCTGCAGTGGGGAGAGATGGAAATAACAGTATTTTACCTATAGCAATGGAAGTAGTAGAGAGTGAAAATTATGAATCATGGAAGTGGTTTCTGGAGCTTCTCATTGTAGATCTGGATCTTCAAGATGGACATAAAAAAACACTAATTTCTGATTAACAAAAGGTAGCCATTCACTTACTTGTAAATGTCAATTATACTTTACTTTCTTTAAAGAACTTATTACTGATATGTACTTGTATGTGATGATTCAGGGGTTGGACAAGGCTATAAGGGAATTATTACCTTATGTGGAACATAGATTTTGCACCAGACATCTAAATGCAAACTTGAAAGGAAAATATCCAAACAGTCTATTGAATGATACATTCTGGAAAGCATCAACTGCAACTCACCCTCAAACTTTTAAGTCTGCAATGAAGCAACTTGCTCGTGCCTCTAAGGGTGCACTTGAGAAGATGGATGCTCTTGATCCTGCTGTGTGGTCCAAGGCATACTTCAAGACACATTCATTGACTGTGATTTTACATAGAACAATATCAGTGAATGCTTCAACTCGTGGATTCTAAAAATAAGGTATATGCCACTGATAGATATGTTAATTGAAATACTTGATATGATTATGACAAGAGTGCATGAAAATAGAGATAGAATTGCTAGATATGATTGCTTAATTGTTCCCAAAGCTAAAAAAACCTTAGATGAAGCAGTGAAAGAATCATGTGGTTATTCTGTGCTTTGGGATGGGAGGGAAACTTATGTAGTGAAGGGAATGGGTACTTCATGTTCTATGAATTTGCAAAGTATGACATGTTCTTGTAGAGTATGGGATTTGCTAGGGATACCATGTGTTCATGGTGTTACTGCAATTCAAGAGGTTAGGCATAATGTTTTTGATTATGTTGAAAAATGCTATACAAAAGAGACATATATAAGGTGTTACTCTTATTGCTTGGATGTTATAAGGGGTGAAGATTTCTGGGAAGATGTAGAAGGTGACCTAATTTTGCCCCCTCTGATAGTGAAACAACTTAGGGGTAGGCCCAAAAAATGAGGAGAATGGAGGGTTGGGAGGGAGTTGTTTCTAGTGGTAAGAAGGTCAGATTGAGGTACAGTGGTAGAAAAATACACTGTGGTCTGTGTGGGAAGGAAGGCCATAGCAGGGATAAATGTCCAGATAAACAAATGTATCCAGTGCAACCAAAAAATACAAGGGGGAGACCAAAAAAGAAGCAGCCTGAATCTGATCCTGTGGAAGAGGTAACTGAAGAGGTGCACTTGCAACAACAAGAAATCTTAACTGGTAAAGATGACTTGATGAATGAGACATTGGCACACATGGAAGGATCAGAAGTCGTAGATGAATCAATTCCACTTGAAGAAGAAGTTGTTCTTGACAATATCATGAAGTTTGTAAGAGCTTCTGTAACTTTTTTTTAACATTTTTAATTACTACATGTATGTTGTACTATACTTATGTATTTACTTGTTTTCTTAGATGTCTGCTCCAAGTCTAAGGAAGCACACAGGTATTGGATGCACAACACCAGTGTCAACACCTCCAACAAGAAAATAACAAGTTAAGAAGAACACACCAAGAAAGAGAGTGGCTACATCATCAAAAACTATGAAAGCATTTGCACCGCCAAGGAAGAAATAGTTGAATTCTTTTGGGACTTTATGTCCTTTGTTTAAGTTTTTATTTAGTCCAAGAAAGCAAGCAAATAGATTCTTTTTGAGACAGTGGTTTATGTAATTTATGCAAGTGTTTAACTTTGGATGCTATTTGACAGTGATGCTATCTATTTGCTTTTGTTTATTAATTTGGGGTTCTATCTATCTTTACAGATTCTTTTCCTCTATTCTTTTAGTACCTGATAAGGATCAGAACTAACAAGAATGGTCGAAACATAAAACATTAACAAGACATTAAGGCACATAACCACCAGTACATTGATATAACAATGTCATTTCTTCACAGCCACAATTATATTTTCAAGAATAAAAACAAACACATATTGAAGGGTTTCGGGCATGAAAACACAACGGAAAAACGCGTAAAACGGAAAAATTAACGAAACCCTCCGCAGGATCCATGCGAAAAACGATATTTTAATTCGTGAACAGAACTGTTTACCTTTTAAGAAGCTTTACTATTGGTTGACAGATGGAGGTCTTTTGCTATGATCACCACGTATCCCGTCTTGCGATATACGTCTCTAATCAGTCCACACGAACGCCCGATCGTTCAACGATCACCGGAGTTGGTACTAGCCAAAAAGCAGCATCAAATTTCCCTCTCTCTCTAGTCTCTCCTTGATGTAGAGCGGCTAGGGTTTTTTTCTAAAAATTCTGAATATTAAACCCTAAAATAATACATCCTTATGTATTTATAGGGAGAGAAGAGTGGGGTGAACCCTAATCTGATTGGGCTTCCAAAACCCAGTCCAATTATTGGTTGTATTATTATTAAATTCGAATTATTGTTTAATTAATCAAGTCCCACTTAATTAATTCAATAATTCAATATAATAATAATAATTTATTTAAATTCTTAATTTAAATAAAGCTCCATTTAAAACGTTCTATGTGTGTGACCCTTTAGGTTATTATTACGTTGGCAATAATTTTAATATCTAATAATAAAATTATAAACAATGAGCGGCATCTAGTAATACATCATTGCTACCCAAGTAATAATAATAATTGGTGATCCAATTAAACCTTTAATGAATAATGTTCCATGTAATAAATCCTTTTAACCTTATATTATAGATTAAACTCGAGGCATGGTTTATGTCATCCTCTTCAACATTTAATCCCGGTTTACTTGATCAATGAGTAGACTATTAAACAAATAACAATTTGAGCATGGCCATGCATTTCATAGTCTCATTCAATCAAGAGGCCAATAATATCACTCCTAAATAGGAGGGTTAAATCCTATATCTATCATTCATATTTCTCATATGATTCATAATATACTCAATGTCCACCTTTATCATTACCCGGTCAAAGGTAACTTTGAGTAGAATCAAAGTATATTAATTCTCATATAGAAATATAATGATTTCAAGTCTAAGGATCATTACACCATTATCACTGTGAGAATTGTTTATGACACTTGATAACATTTACCATGAAGAATTCACACGATGGGTCTATCCAGTGCCATGTTCTGCTAACATGCACTTATGTCTTTGACTTTAGTATCACAATACTTATGACCAATGAGATGTGGTCATCAGTCAACAAACATACTAGTCTTAATGCATTATTATTGTCCTCAAATAATAATACTCGACTAGGGATCTTTTAGGATTATAAACACTACTCATATAATCTCATTTCTAAGTCACATACTTAGAGATATAGAATTCATGCTTATATTCCAAGGACATTTATTATTCTAATATTTATATCGCAGTTAACAAAGACATAATAAATAATTGAAAGAAAATCCATAGAACATATTTATTAATAATCAAAATGTCTTCCCTAAGAACATTATAGTATTGTCTCTAGGGCACAAGTACTAAAAATCTCCCACTTGCACTAGAGCCAATCACCCATTTATCTAATACCCATGGAACTAGTGTGACCTTCGTGCTTCTGCTGCGACAGAGCCTTAGTCAGTGGGTATGCAATATTATCATTAGTATGCACTTTACATATATGTATATCTCCCCTTCTTGTAATCTCTCGAAGTAGATGATATCGTCTAAGTATATGCTTTGCTCGGGAATGGGATCTTGGTTCCTTAGCCTGCAAAATAGCTCCATTGTTATCGCAATAAAGATCAACTGGATCTGCGATCGATGGAACTACTCCAAGTCCCTCAATAAATTTCCGAAGCCAAACAGCCTCTTTGGCTGCTTCACTGGCAGCAATATACTCAGCTTCCATTGTAGAATCAGTTACTGTCTCTTGCTTCGAACTCTTCCAGCTTACAGCACCTCCATTTAGATAAAACATAAACCCAGATTGAGACACAGTATCGTCTCTGTCTGTTTGGAAACTAGCATCAGTGTAACCTCTTACAACTAGCTTCTCATCTCCTCCATATACCAAGAATGAATCTTTAGTTCTCTTGAGGTACTTAAGAATATTCTTGACTGCCGTCCAGTGACCTTCACCTGGATTAGACTGATATCTGCTCATCATGCTCAAAGAATACGAAACATCAGGTCGAGTACATATCATTGCATACATTATTGAACCAATTGCAGAAGCATATGGTACCTTTTTCATACGGTCCTTATCATCTAATGATTTAGGACAGTTTTCTTTTGAGATCACTATCTCATGAGACACAGGGACAAATCCCTTCTTTGCCTCTTGCATCCCAAAACGATGCAATACTTTGTCAATGTATGTACTCTGACTTAAGCCGATTAATCTTCTAGATCTATCTCTATAGATCTTGATCCTTAATATATAGGTAGCATCGCCTAAGTCTTTCATTAAGAAACTTTTTCCCAACCAAGTCTTAACAGTCTGAAGAGAAGGTATGTCATTCCCTATTAGTAATATATCATCAACATATAATATTAGGAATGCCACTTTGCTCCCACTAACCTTCTTGTAAACACAAGTCTCATCTTCATTTTGAATAAAGCCAAACTCTTTGACTGTTATATCAAAACTAATGTTCCAACTCCTTGAGGCTTGCTTCAATCCATAAATAGATCATAGTAGCTTACATACCATTCTAACAAATCTCGGATTGACAAAACCTTCTGGTTGTATCATATACACATCCTCTTCTAAGCTCCCATTTAAGAAAGCGGTTTTGACATCCACTTGCCAGATTTCATAGTCATAGTAAGCTGCTATCGTAAGAAAAATCCTGATGGACTTGACCATAGCTACTGGTGAGAAAGTTTCATCATAGTCAATACCATGAATTTGTTTGAAACCTTTCGCCACTAGTCTTGCTTTGTAGGTCGTTATATTACCATCCATGTTTGATTTCTTCTAGAAAACCCATTTGCACCCAATAGGTTTTACCCCTTCAGGTGGTTCAACCAAAGTCCATACTTTGTTTTCATACATGGAATCCATCTCAGATTTCATAGCTTCCAGCCATCTCTCAGAATCTGGACTATTCATAGCATCCTGATAGGTAAGAGGCTCATCTTCATCCATAAGCATTACATCGCCAGTCTGAGTTAAGAGAAATCCATAATATCTCTCAGGCTTGTGGCGAATCCTACCAGATCTACGAACAACTTGTGTTTCTTGAGCAGTAATATTTTCATGTAGTTCATGCTCATGTTCCAACTCTGGTTCAATGTCATTATGTGGTTCTCGAACTTCATCGAGATCTATCATACTCCCACTGTTTTTCTTAGAAAACATTTCTCTTTCAAGAAACACAGCAGTTCGAGCAACAAATACTTTGCTCTCGGTACGATTATAGAAATAATACCCTTTAGTTTCTTTTGGGTATCCCACAAAATTACATTTGTCTGATTTCGGTCCTAGCTTGTCAGTGACTAAACGTTTCACAAATTCTTCGCATCCCCATACTTTCAAAAAGGACATGCTATGACGTTTCTCAGTCCATATCTCATATGGTGTAGTTTGAACCGATTTAGTAGGAACTCGGTTAAGTGTGTGTGCAGCCGTTTCCAGAGCATAACCCCAAAAACTAATTGGAAGATCCGCTAGACTCATCATCGATCGCACCATGTCCAACAAGGTACGATTTCTCCTTTCAGATACACCATTCCACTGTGGTGTTCTAGGAGGTGTGAGTTGTGATACAATACCACACTCCTTTAAGAAATTCTTAAATTCTAAGCTTAGGTACTCACCTCCACGATCAGATCGTAGAGTTTTAATACTTCCGCCTATTTGCTTTTCCACTTCTGTCTTGTACTCTTTGAATTTTTCAAATGATTCGATTTGTTCTTCAAAAGATACACATATCCGTATCTACTAAAATCATCAGTAAAAGTTATGAAGTAGTAAAAGCCACATCTTTCCATCGTACGCATTGGACCACATACATCACTATGTATAAGCTCTAATCGTTTGGTGGCCCTCTCACCAATTCCGGTAAAAGGAGCTTTAGTCATTTTTCCAATGAGACAAGGTTTGCATTCATCGTATGATTCAAAATCAAACTTATCCAAGTATCCATCCTTATGTAACTTGGAAATGTGTTTCTCATTTATATGACCTAAACGACAATGCCAAAGGTATGTTTGATTTGAGTCATTAACCTTAATACATTTATTATTTACATTATAGACAGGAATATCAAGATCAAGAACATATAAACCATTAAATAAACGTGCAACCCCATAGGTAACATTATTCAAACCAAAGGAACAACTATTGTTCTGAATTGTAAAGGAAAAAACTTTCTTGTCCAATCAAGAAACAGAAATAATGTTTCTGCAAATCGCATGCACGTAAAAACAGTTCTCAAGTTCTAAAATAAGCCCAGTGAGCAACGATAAATTATAAGTCCCTACAGCCAAAGCAGCAACCTTTGCTCCATTGCCAACGCGTAGGTCGACTTCTCCTTTCGCCAAAGTCCTACTCCTTCGCAGTTCCTGCACATTTATACAAATGTGAGAACCACATTTATAACATACATACCTGAATCAGAAATCTTCACAGACTTCATTCTCTTCAGGTTCTGATCCTCCAAATAAGCTTGACAATTTCGCTTCCAATGACCCGGCTTCTTGCAAAAGTGACATACATCACCCTTTGCAGCACCACCTTTTGCAACACCTCCAGTAGGCTTCAAAGCCTTTTTGAAAGCAGGCTTCAGATTAGCAAATTTAGATCCAATCTTCTTCTTGCCTTTCCATTTCCCATTTCCTTTGGCATTCCCTTTGTTCACCATCATTATGGGAGCAGAGTTAGCCTTTGACATATTGGTTTCAGTAGTCCTCAATAATGCCAAAAGTTCGGTAGGTGTTTTGTCTATCTCACTCATAGTATAGTTTATGACAAATTGAGTGTAGTTGCTGTTCAAAGACTGCAAGATCAAATCTGCTTGGTGTTCCGGTAAAACCGGGTAACCCAAATTCTCAAGGGTTTCCAAATACCCTATCATCTTTAGAACATGCGGTCCAACCGGGTCACGATCTCCCTGTTTGCATGCATACAACGCTTTGCTTACATCAAACCTCTCTTGACGAGCTTGACCCTCAAACATCCTTTTGAGGTGCTCAATCATGTCATAAGCGTCCATACGCTCATGTTGTTTCTGAAGCTCAGGACTCATAGTCGCTAGCATCAAACAACAAACATCCGTAGAGTCATCAAGATGCTTCTGATAAGCATTTTGTTGAGCCTCGGTTGCTTCAGCAACAAGAGGTCCAGGGTGAGGAATATCAAGGACATAAAGCTTTCGCTCCTGCCTGAGGACAATCCTCAAATTCCTTTGCCAATCAAGGAAGTTGGTTCCTGTCAGCTTTTCCTTCTCAAGGACTGATCGCACAGAGAAATTGTTTGAGTTTGAAATTTTAGATATCTACAATGTTAAAATGCATAAAATAAGTTAGTTGCAGATTTATTAAATTATGTTCAAGTGATTATCCATATATATTCACAATATATATCTCCCACTATTTTTATCAAATCAATAGCCCTAACTATTAATTCGGAAGGCATTTCTCTAAATCCTTCTAGTGAGCCAAGATCCATATTTCGTCATGCTTAAGGTCAGCTTTGGCTTTACTCCCAAAACATGATTTATTTAGGTAGACAACTCTTGTCAATTATATCATATATAACTCTTGGAAAGTTTGGTAGAACAATATTTGTTCACATTTATCCAATAAATCATACCAAACTCCATGCCTCTAAGTTCACAATCCTATTGTGGTAACTTAGTTAAGTCTAACCCAATGGTCTAACAGTTAAGTATCACATTTACTTTATCGCGTTTTACCACGATAGATTGGAGTGCTTCCCTTTGGCGAAACCAATCTTTCTCGATCTAGGTCTTGACGAGTGTTGCCCATTGGAAGGCATCTAATTGACTTAATATTTTAACTTTAGGGATTTTATTATTAAAACGACCATGATCCCATCATCAAGAGATTCCCAATTTTTCCTTGAACTAAGTACTTCAATTCAAAATTCATCAATGGTTTGACAGTCCAACGGAGGAGTCACAGTGGTCTCACTTAAAACCCGTCTTTCTTACAAGCGATGCTTGTATTTTTGTCAAAATCGTCCCATATCAAAATTTTAAAATTCATACTTATTTCCATGTTTCATAACACAGGAATCTCATGTTCGTTTTTGTTCAATTTTAAAATCTTGAATCGTTACAGATTTTATCTTGTTTAGCAAACATGGCATGGGTGATGTATCTAATACATATATGTTTTAATCTAATTAAAGCATGCATCATAATAGCTACACATACATATCATCATCACATGCATCATATATGTAAAGTGCGTAAAGTAAACGTGCTTGGTTATGGCCCAATCCTTTGTGATTTTTCCAAGCTAAAGGAAAAATCGAGGTCAATCTATTTTGGTATGAAATACAACATAATAAATAAAACATATCTTCATGCTTCCTTGTAATGACTCCTTTGAATGTCTCCAAGTCTTCATATCTTTATGTCTCCATGTCTTCAATTACATTACATAATATGAAAGTATCTATACTAAAGAACATACACGTGGAATTCGAGTTACATTCGAGATTTAATCATTACAAGAATAAACGACATGCAAGTCGTATTTAAAAACCAAAACCATAATCAAAATCTCTAACCTATGGGTCTTAAGGCTATAACCATACACCATGCTCATATAACAATTAAGAACATCTCATATTGCATCAACATATCACTCCATATCATATTTTTCATGATCCAATCACAAAATCAAATAAAGTGTAAATCAGAAAATTAAAATCAGAATTCTGAAAACAATAAATCGCTGTTTAAAGACAGTAAACGACGTCAAACGCCTTACATACGAACGAGTGACTAAAGTCAGTATTGTTCAGACGCCCGTTTCCCTTTCCGAAAAGGTATTTTAGGCGAAATTCTGAGACAGTATGCAAATTTCACCAAATCTGCGCAGCCAATCAGAAATCGTATCGAATACGATTCTTATAACAAGAATAAAAATATATCATGTATATATCAGTATACATACAGATTATATGATCATCTCAATCATCATTATTATACAATTTATGTATATAAATCAATACAATATTCATGTTATCATAAAAACAACGCATCAATCATGATAGTCGCAAACATGCTTTCATCATCAAAACAGTAAACATATAAACGAATTAAACACTTTTCGCAAGTAGCTCTGATACCATTGAAGGGTTTCGGGCATGAAAACGCAACGAAAAAACGCGTAAAACGGAAAAATTAACGAAACCCTCCGCAGGATCCATGCGAAAAACGATATTTTAATTCGTGAACAAAACTGTTTACCTTTTAAGAAGCTTTACAATTGGTTGACAGATGGAGGTCTTTTTCTATGATCACCATGTATCCCGCCTTGCGATATACGTCTCTAATCACGAACGCCCGATCGTCCAACGATCACCGGAGTTGGTACTAACCAAAAAGCAGCCTCGAATTTCTCTCTCTCTCTCTAGTCTCTCATTGATGTAGAGCGGCTAGGGTTTTTTTTCTAAAAATTCTGAATATTAAAACCTAAAATAATACATCCTTATGTATTTATAGGGAGAGAATAGTGGGTTGAACCTTAATCTGACCGGGCTTCCAAAACCCAGTCCGATTATTGGTTGTATTATTATTAAATTCGAATTATTGTTTAATTAATCAAGTCCCACTTAATTAATTCAATAATTCAATATAATAATAATAATTTATTTAAATTCGTAATTTAAATAAAGCTCCATTTAAAACATTCTATGTGTGTGACCCTTTAGGTTATTATTACGTTGACAATAATTTTAATATCTAATAATAAAATTATAAACAATGAGCTGCATCTAGTAATAAATCATTGCTACCCAAGTAATAATAATAATAATTGATGATCCAATTAAACCTTTAATTAATAATGTTCCATGTAATATAATCCTTTTAACCTTATATTATAGATTAAACTCGAGGCATGGTTTATGTCATCCTCTTCAACATTTAATCCCGGTTTGCTTGATCGATGAGTAGACTATTAAACAAATCACAATTTGAGCATGACCATGCATTTCATAGTCTCACTCAATCAAGAGACCAATAATATCACTCCTAAATAGGAGGGTTAAATCCTATATCTATCATTCATATTTCTCATATGATTCATAATATACCCAATGTCCACATTTATCATTACCCGGTCAAAGGTAACTTTGAGTAGAATCAAAGTATATTAATTCTCATATAGAAATATAATGATTTCAAGTCTAAGGATCATTACACCATTATCACTGTGAGAATTGCTTATGACACTTGATAACATTTACCATGAAGAATTCACACGGTGGGTCTATCCAGTGCCATATTCTGCTAACATGCACTTATGTCTTTGACTTTAGTATCACCATACTTATGACCAATGAGATGTGGTCATCAGTCAACAAACATACTATTCTTAATGCATTATTATTGTCCTCAAATAATAATACTCAACTAGGGATCTTTTAGGATTATAAACACTACTCATATAATCTCATTTCTAAGTCACATACTTAGAGATATATAATTCATGCTTATATATTCCAAGGACATTTATTATTCTAATATTTATATCGCAGTTAACAAGGACATAATAAATAATTGAAAGAAAATCTATAGAACATATTTATTAATAATCAAAATATCTTCCCTAAGAACATTATATTATTGTCTCTAGGGCACAAGTACTAACACATACAACATTAAGTTACTTGAACAAATAAAAAACAATCCAAGCTATGACTACAATCAATAACAATTTCTTCCAACTATAAGATGTGTTCTCCTTCTTCAACATTTTTTTTCAGTAGCTTCCATTTCAGCATTCTTATTATTTCCAGGTGACACACATTCTTCATTTAAAACCAACAATTTTTTTCACAAAACTTAACTCTGTCATAACTTTTTGCAGTTGTTCATTTTTGTCTCTTAGTTTTAGCTTCAAATCTTGAATAACCTCTCTTGTTCTCTTAGGGTATGGAGGATCGGCCCATAGAAACAAGTATTAGTAATATGAACCAAGTATAAGTATAAATGAAAAACAAGTATTAGAAACCTTACCTTAAACTGGCTACAACCGAAAAATCTCTTCCCGGGATCCAATGTGCCTTACTTCCAAGCTTCTTGACAAGGAGCCACAATATCACACTTGCATTTGATACCACTAAACCTATACTCGAATTCAGAGTTGTAGTTCTTACAACTCATGAAGAAGTGGCTATTGTCATATGGATTATTATTTGGAGAGTTGCTACTCCTTGAAGTAGACATTGAAGAAGGAAGAAAATTTTTAAGAACCGTAATTGAAGTGAGATTGATTATATAAGAGAAGAGTGAAATAAGGTGAATACATGGGTGATAAACTGATTTTAAGAGCAGTTGGGTCGGGTCAGCCACATATACATGCCACGTTGGTCCAACTCGGCTTGCTTACTCATCATTCCGTCAAGTATTTAACGTCAGTAACATCTGGTGACCTTAATGAAAGTTTTTATCTGTTATGTGACCTAATTGAGAGTTTTTTTAGTTGGATGACCCAATTGAAAGTTAGTAGTCAGTACAGTGACCTAAATGCCATTTAACCCATTAAAAATCAGGGAAAATAATTGGTACCGATGGATACTCGTTACGTTTCCTTTTGATTTGGAATTTTGAATTTAGATTTGGAAAATTCGAATCATGTTTATATTTTTACTAATTGAACTCGTTCGAAAACTTGAAAATATAATTAAAGTTAAATTCAATTCAAAATTTATAAAAAGTATGACTTAATTACACTTAAATGGTCAGAACTATTATTTTTTTATTAATTTTTTTCAAAAATAACTCAATTATAAAAATTGTCAGATTAATAGCTGAACTTGTAATTTTTTTAGCAAATTGAATACATTCCGTCAAATGAACGGAACACAAAATGACACAACTAGTTATACGTGTAGTCAATTATTACACACCTACTTTTCATAAATTCCCCCCAAAATACAAAACTTAATTTCCTGTTCGACTACCTCACAAACTCTAATTTCAATCTGAGCAACTCGAAGAAAGTTGAAGAAAATGGTATGGATAATAAGATCCAAGGAAGATCTAAACATATATTGACCTTACGAATTTTTCGAATATCGTTGTAAGTTTTTCGATCTTTTAGTATGCATACAACTATAACATTCATGTACATGTAGTTAAATTTTGCTCATAAAATTTGGGGGTCTTGATGTTAGTATGTACTGATCGGCTTATGTTACATATATATATTCATAAAGTTGCATTTTTCAGCATTTCTATCTAGATGTTGTTTATAAGTGAAATATATGTTAGTAGTGGACTCCATTTAAATCCATGTGCTGATATGTCTGTAATTGAAGTTGTAAAATCGTGTTTTAATTTAATTTTAATATATTTGTGTTTTTTTAAATTTTGTTTTGTGTTTGGTATTACGGATCCAGAATAGTTTAGTATTAAGATGTTTTATGATGGTGAATTGGTAGATGATCCTAAGTGATATATTGATGGGTCAGTTATGTATGTGGACTTTTGTGATAGTGATGAGATCAGTCTATTGGAGATTAATGTTATGTGTTAGTAGAATGTGGGGCAAAAGGTATGTTGGAAAATGAGTGCTTTACAAAATGCAATACAGAGGGGGGGGGGGGTGAATGTATTGCAATCGTTTTGTTGTTTTTAATCAAACAAATTATGCAATAAAGTAAATTGTGTGTGCAACAATATGCGGAATAATAAATAACACAAACACCAAAATTATTTTTCAATCTAATATTGTATTAGAAAGAGTGTTTCTACAATATGTGAATATAAATAAGTATTCTCAGTTTCAATTTTCTTAAAGAGAGATACAAATATTCAGAATAAAAACCTTAACAGCCAAGGAAGTAATCTGTGCACTTATATTGTTACGCACAACTTACTTTTACAATAAGACAAAGGTAAATTGTAAAATGTTGTTTTGTAACCAACACAAATCCACTTCTTTAACTGTCATTTACTTGAATTTCTCTCCAAACTTCAGTGTAGACTTTCCATGTGTAAATTGTACTAGAATGGACCACTACATGTGCACATGATTTGTTGATCCTTTGTCTCCAAAAACGTTGTGAAAATTTGTCTTTAGTAACTTTGAAATTTGTCTAAGTCCCCCATTCGATATCTCTAATAAGCTTGATTTGATATCTCGACTTCTCGAATCAGTGTAGGTTTGACTTCTCGAAACTTCACAAACTATTCCTCGAATCAGTGTTCTCATAACTTCTCGAACCAGTGTATTTTACTTCTTTAATTGAGAAATCTCAAATTAGTACTTTTGACTTCTCTAATTCTTGACATCTCAAAAATCAATATAATTGACTTTACTAATTCAGACATCTTCAATAGTGTATTTGACTTCACTAACTCAGACTTCTCAAATTAGTGTTTTCTCGTTCTCGAATCAATACACTCGATTTCTCGAATTTTTATATAAAACTTCCCGAATTGATGACTTCTCTAATAGACAATTATATACTTCTCGAATTTTCACAAATGATTTCTTGAAATACGACTTCGTAGCAATTATAAAACAAAAACTATGACTTTATAGCAATTAACCTTATAATCATACTTTTTGAGCAATATCTCTCGAAATGCAGTTATAATCTTGCATATTTATAAAATATGATAAACACATGGGTTACAACTCTCAACACTATTTATTAAAACACTAATTAAATCAATATTTTGACTATATTAACTTTAACATAAATATTCTTGATAATTTTACTATTACCATAATAATAAAAAAAACTCCCAAAATTTTGCATTTTTGAAAATGTCAATAATAGTGATTATACAAATTGATACCTAAATTCAAAAAGAGAAAAAAGTATATAAACATGAGATAAATGGAGAAAAAGGTTAATAGAATAAAGAAAAGCATTGCAATTGAAGAACGCTAAGAATAAGATCCCCTCTCTCCCCCTTTTGGCCCCAACACCTGTCTTTATTACACTATATATACACACAACAACATACATTAGTCTTGTACTAAGTAGCATCCATTGTCCTTTCATTACATATTTTTTTATATTTATATCTGTATCTATATACTCTTCCTTAAGAAATGGCCGATCAGCTTACAGATGATCAGATCTCCGAGTTCAAGGAAGCTTTCAGTCTGTTCGATAAAGATGGCGATGGTTTTATTTCCTTTCCTTTCTCATTTCTATATATTTTTTTTATTTCGATCTGTTAATTTTATTAATCTAAGATCTGATTTATATGAATGAATCCCTTTATTTGTATGGATTTTAATTTGCGTGATTAATTGGTTAGTGGTTTAGCAATTTTATCTGTTCATTTGTGTAGGCTCTAGTGGGTAATTTATATTTGTATATATGGTGATTGGTTTTGTAATTTGTAATTGTTGTGTTTTGAAATGCAGTGAAGGTTTATTATCAGCCTATAGATGTTGGTCTTGGATCTAATCTAGTTTGTAGTATTTAAATCGATTTTTGCTTCGATTTTTCGATGATTCTTAACATCACATCGAAACTGATGTCATTTTACTTCAGTGTTTGTAATATTTCTTGGCTGTGGACTCTTGAGTAAATGCATAAATGTAACAGGCTCTTTCTCAACAGTCAATTATCTGTGTTCTTTTTCTTCTTTCCGCATTTCTTTCTTTCTTTTGGTAATGACTCTGCAACTGTGTACATGGGTTGTCAACGGTTGTTGTCCTTTTTCTCCTTTAAGGATGGTTATGAAACCGAATTTTCCACTTAATACTCGGCATCTCATTATGTTTCAATTTGTTGAAGATTCAGTCCCGATGATGTTGTTTGAATGGTAAATCTATATTTGCGTACTACACAAGGGGTGACAATTACCAAAAGTTATTTATGCCAGCACGCATGGCGTGGCTGAACATAATTATTATTTTGTTTCTTCAATCTTTTCCACTGTGCAGTAAGAGTTCAATGTGCGTGTTATAATTTTTTTGTTTTTATGGGAACTTGTCTATTCTTATCTTTGTCAAATGACCATATTTGTCATAATTATCTGGATTTATTAGACAATATACTAATTTAACAAATTATATTATAGTAAAAATGGATTAATTGCTATTCCTTTGGTATGAGCGTTCTCCTGTTCAAATTACCTATAGAATTTTACTCTTTACCAAGCATAAGTTGAGAAATTACCTATGGTACGAGCGAACCATCCATGATATGATTGTATTTTTCTTGAACATGTACTTTATAGGAAGAGCTGATTAAGAATTAAGGAGCTTCTTGAAAGTCTAATATATGCTTGTATCTAATTGCAACTTTTATTGTTTATTATATCATATGTAACTGTAATCATCTTTACTTGTATTTGTACTTTTTAAAATCTTGCAGTTAAAATATTGATCAATTTTTGTGTCTTTGTATAGTAATACCTGATCAAATATTGCGTAATTGCTGATAAATCTGGTTGCAGGTTGTATCACTACCAAGGAGCTTGGAACTGTGATGCGGTCCTTGGGACAGAATCCAACAGAGGCTGAGCTTCAAGACATGATCAATGAGGTTGATGCTGATGGGAATGGGACAATTGATTTTCCCGAGTTTCTCAACTTGATGGCAAGAAAAATGAAGGACACAGACTCTGAGGAAGAGCTCAAGGAGGCATTTCGGGTGTTTGATAAGGACCAAAATGGCTTCATCTCTGCAGCTGAGCTTCGACATGTTATGACAAACCTTGGGGAGAAGCTGACTGATGAAGAAGTGGATGAGATGATTCGCGAGGCTGATGTGGACGGTGACGGGCAAATCAATTATGAGGAGTTTGTCAAGGTTATGATGGCTAAGTGAGGATCATTTACCCAAAACTAAACTTTGAGAAGTATTTAACATTTAGTGAAGGGAACAGGGAAGCTAAGTTTGATGAGCTTTCTCTATCTCTCGGAACTGCTAGTTTTACTTGGTTGTCTGCTTCCTGTTTGCATTGCTTTTGTAGTGCTTCTCTTTGGTATCTGTACTTGTTTGCTGTGTTTTGGTTTCTATTTGCTTTCTTTCTTGTATTCTCTGAGTACATTACATGGTATTATGAACCTAGACATTGTGACACCCTATGTTTTGCTAAGTGACTAATTTTGTTAATATTAAATTGAATTTTAATAATTGTTTTGCATGCACTATTGATGGTATTGAGTATTTGAAGGTTGTATATGTAGCATCTCTGTTAATATTAATACATGGCCAAGTAAAGGCAGTGCAAAATGTTGGTGATTAAAGATTTAGGGTTCGCGGGTATTCAACTTTCCTTTTCACCGAAAGAAAAAAGGGATTGTGTTGGGTGGAGGAGGAATATTTAAAGTTGGGGGAACCTTTCAAGTGAAGGAAGGGAATCAATGAAAACATGGATAGTGAAAACGGTATGATTCTGTTAATATCTATCCTGTCTAAGTGCAGCTCCTTTGATTGAGAATATTAGGTCGAGTATGGTGATATTGATATGTGAATCTAGATCATAGAGAAGAGAAGGAAGATATGAAGTGATTCCAACTGTAGAAAATTTCTTAGAATCGTGGCACAAGGTTAGTTTGCTGTTTGGCATGTTTCTTGCTAGAGAATAAATTTCACTATTGTTACTATTCCACTTAAATTACAAACCAGCGGCGACAGCCTTCTTTAGTGCCAAAATCTTCTTTTTTTTCAAGTCAGCGTTTTAAAAATCGGTCAAAAAACATTTTTTTTTAAAAATTGGTGATTAATCGAGTTTAAGCGGGATTAATCGGTAAAAATTTAGACGTGATTAATAGGGTTTAGGTGGGATTAATCGGTCAAAATTATAAAAAAAGGTCAAATTTAAAATTTTCATTATAAAAAAATAATTTTATAATAAAAAATTAGAACTTACACATGAAAGGAGAAATTCACCTATTGTATTTGATAATAAAATGTAAATGTCTATGTTTTTACTTATATAAAAGATATCTTTAAATATTATAATTAAATTATATAAAATATAAGATTTAAATACATCCAATTAATGATTCAATTAATCGTCGTCTAGCGGATTAATCGCTGGAAGGTAAGTTAATTGCCTAAACCTGACTAGCGTTTTTTAGAACATAGTTTCAAGTCCCCTGACATCATTTTTGCCCAATTTGAACTGTTATATAATCCAAAATTTTGAGAGTAAACCTTCTAAATTTCTATATTTTTCCTGGGCCAATTATTCGATGCTACTCACAAACCCAAAGTGCGAAACGACAACATAAAGTTTGTATCTTGAGTTGAATAGGCAAGTGATGACTCCAGGACGCACCTTTCATCGTAAAATCGATTACAGAAAAGTTGCAGGATGGACAAGTATGAACAATTTGGCTCCCCAGAACATGAATAAAGGCCACCGAGTAATCCAAAGATCATGGAAAAGAAGGTACTACCTCTTCTGGGTTGAAGCTTCATGGTGGTTGGAATGGACCCTTAAAAGCTGAAACAGAATGGAAGCATTATTCAACTACTTTAAATTCGTAATACCCAGACCTCTTGATTTTATCCCACTCCAAACAAGTCTATAGTGGCATGAGGATTGTTGATTACCACTCTAAAGAAATCTTGATAAAATGGATTGTATTTTCTTGGTGAATACCAACTGGACCTGAAATCCCTGATAGCAAATAGGATTTAATTTCAGGAGCTGCAATACCAACTGGACCCGAAATCCCTGAATAACACATAGGACTCGATTCAAGGTGCTGCAGTCTACCAGGTTGTCAAAGTGCAATTTGAATTTGGATCAGGAGATTTTCTTTAAAATTGCAAGGTGACCTGTTGAAAGCACTAGTTATTTGCATTCAAGTTCAACCCCACCTCTTGCCGTTGTCTTCTTACACACCTTCATTGTTGGCTTCATTTCGCCATCTTGGCTCCACCTCAGTTTCCAACTTTATTTAGAGCTTCATCATCGTTATTGCGTTAAAATCATCAAGTTATTGCAGAAAGAGCATAAATGGGGAAATTAAGAGGCGCGAATGAGGTCAAAGGAGGAGATGATGCAGTTGACATGTCTATTGGTATTCAGATATGTTTGTCACTCTTCTCATGGTTTATCTGTGTGTTTTTGTGACCAACTTTGCGATCTTAGGTACATATATGAATGATTAAATTGATGCATATATATGAAACCATTCTTGATTTCTTTTACATGACATTGAGCGCATATATATGAATCCAGACTTGATTTTTTAAGTTGTATACTTGATACGAGGATATATGATGTATGCACTACTTATATTATTGGTATTGGATGATCAAATAGGAGAATGGGAAGGAAATATCAAGGCACCAAAAAGGACAGAAAAGTATCAAAGAAGGGCAAAGTGAGTAGAATGTTTCAAAGACTTCGTGAATGCGCCATCCTTTAATCGATCGCCCATCATCTCCCCAATTTGCATTCTCATCATCAATAACTGTTGAGGAGAAACAGCCCTGCACATTAACATTTACGACAAGTAAACTTAAAATACTAATGTGAGATGATATGTATTAATCGTTTTTACCTCTCATCACGTCTTTGGTTATGGATGATAAGTTAATTCAACTGCTTTGCATTTGAGTGTATATATGATTTATACGTTGGTAATGTATATAGAGCAAGTTAACGGTTCAATTATCCAACTTATTCACGACCTTGTTCACCAACACATCAATCGAACTTGTTCATGAACTATTCAGTCAAACTTTACCGTGATCAAGTCCGGCTCGTTTATAAATCGATCCTTGCTCAAGATCGACTCGTTTGGGAATCGAACCGAGTTTTTCTCGAATCGAACACCAAGTCGTTACCGAGCGTATCGGCTCATTTGCAGCCCTATGTCTAATATAATTAAAAAATTTATATCTTTGAAAAGTACATTTAGTCTATTTTAAAATG
Source organism: Heracleum sosnowskyi (assembly GCA_030848705.1). Taxonomy (NCBI): domain Eukaryota; kingdom Viridiplantae; phylum Streptophyta; class Magnoliopsida; order Apiales; family Apiaceae; genus Heracleum; species Heracleum sosnowskyi. The sequence goes on along the minus strand of CM061241.1, from coordinate 69,984,164 downwards.
TAATTTTCAGTTTTTCAAAATAATAAACGAATAATTTGTAATATTTGATCAAAAATTATAGGGGTGATCGTGGTCCGGTTTGGTTCGGGTTAGATATCAAACCGGAATCAAACTGCAAAATAGCGGTTCTTGAAAAAATCAAACCAAACCGTAACCCGTAAACCAACAAAACCAAATCATTTGGTTCGGTTTTAGTCGGTTCGGATTAACGGATTTTGACGGTTCTCGACAAAATTTGGTTAAAAAAATTATAAAATAAAATAATACTTTTCCAATTTAAATTTTCCCAAATAGTTTGATTAGTAAAATTAGGAAATAAAAATACTTATGAAATTCAAATTTTCCTTCTTTAAATGTGCATAAATAATAAAAATTATTCTTACATAACAAATTATTAACCGCAAATGACTAACGTTCAATTTAGTTAAAACAATGAAATATTGGATACGAAAAATAATATAAAATTTGTGATTTAATTTGTGATTCATAAGATAAAATTACTTTATATTATATAATCATAAATATATATATGTGTGTGTGTGTACATAGATGCGGTTGAGATTGAGAGCGGGTTGAGTTCTTGTCAACCCCAAACCAACCCACGATCCGCGATTTTTTAAAGTAGTTGAATCGAAACCGCGAACCACACTTTGGTTTTGGTTCGGATCAGTTCAAAATCGGATTGGTTTTTGCAAATTATGCGGTTTAACCCGAACCGTGATCAGCCCTAAAAAATTACTCCCTCCGTCCCACCAATTGTTTACATTGGATTGGGCACGGAGGTTAAGGAAAATAGATAAAGTGCGTGTTTGGGGTATCACAAAAAGTTGATTTATAGCTTAAAATGAGTAAGTGTCATATAAGTGATAAGTTGATGAATTCTTATAAGTTATACGGGTGTTTGGATAAATTTACTTATAAGTTAGTTAAGAATTTGCTAAATTAAATTTGAAAAAATAATTTTTAAATACAATGATTTCAACACTTGTATTTTAAATTAAAAAAATATTTAAAAACACAAATATAAAAATATAAAATATTAGAAAAATAAAGAAATCAAAGAATAAGTTGATAAGTTAAGTAAAATGTTAATGATTTCTAACATTCAACTTATCAATTTATAAGTTATAAGTTATGAAATAAGCTGAGTACACAAACACCCATCATAAACTCTTATCAAATTATAATGCATCTATACTCTTTATTAATAAGCAAAACAACATGAAAATGGCGCGCGGTACCAAAGTACCAAAGTACCAAATTTGGTTATCACTCAACCCGGGTTCGATTCATCGCAACTACATAATTATACAAGATTTATTTACTTTAAATTCTTTAGTTTCATCCAGGGTTCGATTCCTTACAACTACGTAATTATACAAGATTATTTATTTACTTTAAATTCAATAGTTTCATCGAGCGTTAGATTCTTTGCGTAATCATACAAAATTTATTTATTTACTTTAATTTCTTTAGCTTTATGCACAGTTCGATTGTCTATAACTACATAATTAAATCGTTATTTATTTATTATATATTTTTATCATTCAATTCTTGAGAAATACATTTTAAATTATATTTATTAATAATTTATTAATACTAATATTTTAGTGCCGACTCATGCTCGGCCCGTGCTTGACACGGGTTATAAGCTAGTATATAAAGTAAGTAAAATGGAGGAAAATAGTGGGAGTAGTTGATTTTTATATTATAAAACTTTATTATTTTAGAAAAGTTTTGGAATGTAAAAAATTGGTAGGAACATCCCAAAAAATAAACGTTAAAAAATAAATGGGACAGAAGTAGTTAATTTGATTTTTAGAAAATCAAAATGGATATATGTAATTAAAGAAGGAGCGAGTATTTTAGTTTGAAGTATTGATTCCGATGAATTCCGGTAAAAGAAGACAGGAAAGAAATGGAGTTGGTTACAGCTGTTTGACGTACTGTGAACTTAGAAATGTGGTAACTTGTCTAGTTTGCAGGCATCATATTTTCAAGTTAGATTGAGTTTGGTTAATTTAATTTGACAATTATATATGCAAATGGTTGGACCAACCTTTTTTAAAAATCATTTAGAATGTACTCTCTTTGTTTTTTTATATGTCGTTTGATTTTTTGCACGTATTTTAAGATACTTTGATTAGATACTTAAAATTATTATTTTTAAAATTTTCGTTTTTTGAATAAATATATATATAAAGGATAGTTTAATTCAAAAAAAATAAAATTAAAAATAATAATTTTAATTACCCGATCAAAGCGATTTAAAATGTAGGCAAAAAATCAAACATCCTATAAGATAGAGTATAATTTAAAGATCAATTATTATAAGGTTGGTTGGACCAACCTTTTGCACATTATAAATGTATCTGCTTCACTAAGTGTAATATCAACGCTGCCTCTGAGTTTGCATTCAGAGCTAAGTACTAAACCAACAAAGTTAAACAAGAGGGAAGAGTTAGAGAAAGGTGGCATGGCATTGACATGTTGCAGAAAGTTTATGGTTCTGTTGTGTTTCATCCCTGTGTTAATCGACTGCAAGATTCTCCATTACAATTTCGACGTAAGTTCACTGTCCAAATTGCATTTGTGTTTGTATTAACATGTTTTCCGTCGTAAGTTTTCAATAAGTTCGGCGCGTCCAATCATACCGCGATATAATAAATGCTCTTATTTGTTGTAGCGAAGTTAAATATAACGGATATTAAAGTTTCATTATGCATGGCCTTAGACCAACATAATACATTAATTTCCCTTGCCTGTTCTTCTCATGCGATTCTTCCTAAACTTCATTTCATACATATATATTTATACAGTGCATGCATCTTTTCTGTGTTGATAAATTTAAAATGCTACTTTTATTTAACTTTTTTATTTGTCAGTTTCATAACAGCGACTCATACATGTAGACTAATTCATGCTTAACATTCAACCTTCTGTGGACGTGAATTGTTGAGCAACAGTATTCATATAATGTGATTATTTAAGTATGTGGGTCTTCTTTTTGACGATTGATAATGATCAGTGAGCCACCACTGTTTAACCAATGGATGCATGAAATTGTTTAATATATGTGAATTTCCACACTTTAATCCTTGACTTTATTATTGCTTAATATATGAACCTTAGTCAAAATCAGTTTACGGATCCGTAAAATATATACGTTGCATAATTTATACATTAATATTTAAAAGAATTTGAGAATTTCCGGGAGGTAAGTGGCCTTTTGGATAAACTAGTACCTAAGTTGGAAGTGGGTCATAATTCATAGACAAATTTGTACTACAGACCATCACTGTTTGGAATTAATTGAAGTGAAATTTTTTGAATGTAAAAACCGACCACCAGATCCGCTGGTCTGCAATGTTCACCCCGGAAGGGCTTAATGAGGGCGGATCCAGAAAGTTTGTAAAGATTAACTTGCACTGTGTTTGTAATACATGCAGGTGGAGATAACGAACGCAACGAGGCTATGTTCGAGTAAGCCAATCGTAACAATCAATGGACTTTTCCCAGGTCCAACTATATACGCCAGGGAAGATGACACAGTGCTCATCAAGGTCGTCAATCATGTTAAATATAACACGAGCATCCACTGGTAACTACAGCTAGATTAGTACTCCTTAGCTTCCTCACATTTTTAACACAAACTTACTAAAAACTAAGACTAATCTGCAAAATACATCTATTTGATTCGGTCCAAAATCATTTTAGTATACATACTTTTGATAATTGCATATTACATTCCTACACATATTTTGGCGCTGCAATATACACCATTTTCATCAATTTTTACCGTTACTTTAAATGACTCCAGGGATAATTTAGTAAATTAACAATGACTTAATTACATTTTGACACTTAAAGTATGACATATCGTACACATGAACCCTTAAAGAAAAAGATCACACATATTTGCCCCAGAACTATAAAAATTATACAATTTAATCCTTTTAAAGAATTTTTTAAATCATCAAAAATCTTCGAAATCCGATATGAATTGAATTTACTACGAATTTTACAAAATTTCTAACACTCCAAAAGTCAGCTCTATAAAATAATCTATGTTAAATGTTTTTTATTTTAATATATTTAAAAAATTCTAAAAATAATGTAGGAAGATGATATTAATAAATGGGTTAAACTGTACAATTTTAAAGTTCTGGGACAAAAATGTATAATATTTTTCTTTAAGGATTCATGCGTACCATATGTCATACTTTAGGGGTCAAAATGTAATTAAACATTGTTAATTTACGAAATTACCCCTAAGTTATTTAACAGTAACGGTAAAATTCGATGAAAGGGGTGCATAATGCAGCGCCAAAAATATATGTAGGAATGCAATTTGCAATTACCAAAAGTATGTATACTAGAGTGACTTTGGACCGAACAAAAGGGGTGCATTGTGCAGATTAGTCAAAAACTAATAATAAAAGAATATATGAATGACAGGCATGGAATTCGACAGTTACGGACGGGATGGGCTGACGGGCCAGCATACATAACGCAATGCCCAATTCAACCAGGCCAGATCTATGTCTACAACTTTACGATCACAGGGCAAAGAGGCACACTTTTTTGGCATGCACATATTTTATGGCTCAGGGCCACTGTTTATGGAGCTCTTATTGTGTTGCCGAAACTTGGCGTGCCTTACCCCTTCCCAGCCCCGTATCAAGAGCATGTGGTTTTATTAGGTGAGCCGAAAATCTACATTTCTGAAGAATTTTGAGCTTCTCTATTATATATTTGCACTCTTTTTTGTTTGCAGGGGAATGGTGGAAATCAGATGTTGAGGCTGTGATTGATGCAGCACTTCAATCTGGATTTGCACCTAATGTTTCGGACGCACATACTATTAACGGTCTATCAGGACCGGTCCCGAATTGCAAGTCACAAGGTATTATCAATTTTTAAGGGCACCATTACAGATTTGAGTCGAGATATTTGAATATCGGACATCATATTTTTTTTTATGTCTGCAGAAGGGTTCACTTTGGAGGTGGATCACGGAAAGACATACATGTTGAGAATCATAAACGCAGCACTCAACGAAGAGCTATTTTTCAAGATAGCAAATCATCAATTAACTGTAGTTGAAGTCGATGCCACATACGTTAAACCCTTTGAAACAAACACAGTTGTCATAACACCCGGGCAAACCACAACTGTTCTACTCAAAACCAGCCAGTTAAGTGGAAAATATATGGTTTCCGTTTCTCCATTTATGGACTCTCCGATTGAAGTTGACAATGTACCTGCCTCAGCCACCTTACATTATTCTGGAACTCTCTCTACTGTTGCCACCGTACTCACTGCCCCAACACCACGAAATGCCACCTTGACTGCTACGAAATTTATCAACTCTCTGAAAAGCTTGAATTCCCAAGCATTTCCTTCCAATGTACCATTAGAGATCGACCATTCACTTGTATTCACAGTTGGGCTTGGATTAAACCGTTGTCCAGATTGTGTTACTGGTAAAAGAGTGGTGGCCCATGTCAATAATGTAACATTCGTCATGCCAAAAATTGATATTTTAGAAGCACATTACTACAATATAAATGGAGTTTTTACTGACGATTTCCCTGAAAAGCCACCAATGTCTTATAATTACACCGGAACACAACCTGAGAATTTCGCTACAACAGAGGGGACCAGACTGTATAGGCTAGCTTATAATTCAACTGTACAGTTAGTTCTTCAAGATACTGGAATGATTGCTCCTGAAGATCATCCTATTCACTTGCATGGGTTTAATTTTTTCGCTGTGGGAAGAGGTATTGGGAATTTTGATCAGGAAAAAGATCCGAAGAAGTTCAATCTAGTTGATCCTGTTGAAAGGAACACTATAGGAGTGCCTTCTGGTGGATGGACTGCTATAAGATTCAGGGCAGATAATCCAGGTAAAGTTGCTATTCACTTGTTCTAATTCAGATATTGTAACTACTGTTAACATATATGCATTTGCAGGTGTTTGGTTTATGCATTGCCATTTAGAAGTACACACAACATGGGGACTCAAAATGGCATTTGTTGTAGACAATGGAAAAGGCCCCAATGAGTCTCTGATTGAGCCCCCGGGTGATCTTCCCTTGTGTTAAATCAGAATTTTAACTCATCTTTTGAGCAAGGAAAATGAGAGCTCCCGGAGTTTGGATTTCAACTCATCTCGTTTTCCGTTTTCGATTTCAAAGTTTTACTGTATACTTGATCGTGATTGTGTCTTCTTGCTCAACATTTTCTTCACTCTATTTCTTTGGTGTAAATGGAATATATTTTGTTTCTAGCTTTACTGCTTTGCTCTGATATAATATTTGCATATTATTGAGGTCTTCTTGGATTCTTATTTCAGTTTCTTTACTGAGGTTGTCCACACACTTTGCTTGCTTTTTAGCTACTTTCAGAAGACGAGTATACGAGCATCTTCAACACCGGGTTAGCTAAAATGGTTGCCTAAAATATTATAAATTAATGGTTGGCTAAAATTTGCTGAATCTGTAACGTTTTGTACTTCAATGGAGTTAGCTATAACGGTTGGCTATAGTTTGAAAATAAAATCTAAAGATATTAATACTAACACTAACTGATTTATGTGTTTCGTCTGTAATTTCTAATTTCACACAAAAAATGATTAAAAAGGAGATTGAAAATGTGTTTGCAAATCAAAGCAGCAGCCAAGAAGAATAAAAGAATAGCGATGGGTGGAAAATGTAGACAGAGGTGACCTCGCCTGCCTTGGCCAAATATGGCCAACCATATACCTTGACCAAATATGGCCAACCATATATTGATGGCTATCATTTTGCATAACAGTAGTTGGTGGTTGGAACGATCATTTTCTTGGAGATTGGACACTGTTTAGTTGTCGGCTGTACTTTTTACCTAAGGGTTCAGTCAGGTTGGAGATGCTCTAACACCTTTCTGAACATGGATCATTAACCATAGGTAAAAAAGATATCCTAATTCCTTTTTCTTAGTACATCACAAATACTGTTCTCAAATTTTATCTCTGCATTCTCCTCCCTTACCCTACTTGTCCACAGTTTCGAGAATTCCACATCTTTCAGAATTCACCATGAAGACCTGCAGATTGGAGCCCGGGTCGTTTATTAGAAACTTAACTTGTTGGGAATTGAATTTTAGAGGAAGTTTACCTGTAAGGTTATACATTATTCAGGCATGGTAGTTTCTTGATTTCAAGACCATTGATGGGAAAATATCACTTAATTCCAATATCTGCCGATCAGAGAACTTACAACCAAGAAAAAAATAATAGTCATGTGAAAGTTGTATGAGCGAAGATACACATACATTTCACAAAGAATACAAATTGAAGTTTTGTTTTCATGAATAACTAGTACTAAGTCGCTTTCTTGTTGGTTTTTAGCCCAAAACCGAAGGGAAACAAAGGATCGTAGGAATTCATTTCATGATGTGTTGGCAATTGATCAACACTTCGAAACCATGTAATTGGGAGTTGTCCTTGGAAGCCATAATCTCCAAAGATGACATCGGTAATACCATTGCCTTCACTGCCAGGTAGCCAAGCAGCAACTAGAGCATCTACTTTCTCCAAAAGCCATGGATATAGAACCAAAGGCCTTCCAGATATTAATATTGCAAGTGTGGGTACCTTATCAGCAACTGAGCTTATAAGTTCGGATCCATTAAAGGGGATTGTAAGCTCGGAGTTATCCCCACCAGTTTCTACATAAGGAGCTTCGCCTACAGCAACTATTGCAAAAGAGAAATTTTGTTCAGCAAACGTTTTTGCGGTTGGATTTTCCTCGTATACTATCTCTGTTTCTTCTCCCACTGTCTCTCTGATAGCATCCAAAATGGTTGTACCTTAACAATGGAAGTCCTCATAAGTTAAATATGCAGAGCAAACAAATAAATAAAAACTGTCCACCTTATATCCTCTTTATAATCACAGACTCTTAATGTTGTGTCCACATTGGAAGTTTTCATAAGTTAAATATGCAAAGCAAAAAAATAAATAAAAAATGTCCACCTTATGTCCTCTTTATAATCACAGACTCTTAAAATTGTGTACAGATATATTTGACAAAGAATAAAGTCAAATGTATAACATGTTTCTGTCCGTAGTAGTAAGTGATAATCTGGTGCAGCAAAATCTAATATTTGCAAGTATATCTTGCAACAAATTAGCTTGCCTAATAGACAAGAAATGAATTAACATATCTATTGATACTTACTCCATATCTACATTGTACTATTAAAACCGAAACATTAAAGTTTGGTAATCACTAATCGGTCGATTAGTCGGTCGGGACCAGGGTTAAAACAATAACAATAGGGACTCTTTGGTCTTTGGGGAAGGATAAATATTAAAAAACCATGAAATTTTCGAAAAGAGTTGATATGGACGACTTATTCAAAATTCATTTATATTACATGTTAATTCTTATTTAAAATTTATTAACATTATATTAATATAAAATCCCATGGCTATATGTGATACTAGAATATACCATCACACATTTTACTCTCTTTCATTAGCTCGTATCAATTGCAGTAGACCCTGAACTATATAACAGATTCTCACAAGTATCAACTTTAAGTATTGATTATGGGTTAAAATTATGTATAGCTTGTGAGCTTCAACAAACAAATACAAGCTATTAAAACAAGTAGATTATGAACAACTAAAAACATATTAAACTACATCTGCAGCTCATAAAATGATTTTCATTATCTGACTATTCATATAATAAGCTAAAAAAGATTCTAAATTATCTGACAACTGACACAGCATATATAATAACTAGCTAGTGTTCTTTTATACGTACTGATCAAGTACCTTAAAAATTAAGATTATTACTTCAAATTGTTAACTTAATTATCTGCTCATATATATTAACTCTTTCTTTTGTGTTTTTTTAATCCGCGTCCTTTAAGTCGAGTCTGAGCCGGACTGCTGTCCACAGATTATCAGAAAAATTCCCATCTTTGAGGGTCCTCATTTTCTCCTAATTCTACTAACAGACAGTATTGCTCAAGAAGGCTCATGAATAGGCCAGAATGAACATATAAACATCTTACTGATTCATACTGTATATAGATTATATTTTTACTAATTAAAGTGATGCATAATAGTACTTTCAGTCCAACAGAAAGTCTATAAAAATTTGGAACTCAAATATGTCAAGCAATGCTATATAAGTACGTACCAACTGTAATTCTGCCACTGGTTCCTTCCCACGTAGCTGTCCACCCTCCGCATTGATATCCAAGATCATCAGCATGTTTCCCAACTACAAGAATTTTTTTGGCATTTTTATCTAGTGGAAGAAGGGGTTTTTTTGGATCCTTCCCATTCTTCAGAAGAACCAAGGATTTGCGAACTGCTTCACGTGCTAGTTCTCTATGTGACTGTAATTATTAAAACCAATGTAAAGAAATTTCGTAATCAATTATCTAGTTTGTTCTCCCAGTTTTCTGGTTCTAAAAAGGTACTCAAACTTGCTCAAAATAACCACCCAAGCATAGCAAAGGGTATAAATATTAAGTTTAATAGGTTAAAAACAGATATACCTTGCATCCGACTGTATCTAGCAATGATCTATCAGAGTAGGGATATTCAAATAGTCCAGCAACAAATTTGACTCTCAGGATTCTTTCAACAGCATCATCAATTCTGGACATTGGTATATCCCCCGATTCCACCAGATGAAATAAATCATCCAGAAACAATTCATATCTGAAAGGCACCATCACCTACAAATGTTTAAAAAGTAGAAATTGATGTCAGCTACATGAAAGGACCTTCGGCACAGGTGTTAATTTTCAATCTTTACCATGTCAACTCCTGCATTGACAGTTGATAACACACATTGTCGGTAATTTGAGCCATAGGGATCGGAAAGTCTGTCAAGTGCTTCCCAATCAGTAATTACCATACCCTACAACAAAAAAAACATCTCTGAATTTTTCTATGTATACTTTTATAAAGAAACGAGTTTCACAGTAATAATGGAGCAATGCACATAATTCTCTAATTATAAGTAGCATGCTTACAAAAATAAGGATGCCCCTAATCATGATTTTGTTTGGATTCAGAATGAAAAATTAATCTGTTATGCTACCTTAAATCCTAGCTGGTCTTTCAAAACTTGGGTTAGCAGGAAATGGTCAGTGTGCAGTTTCTTCCCGTTCCAACTCGAATAGGATGCCATAACTGTGCAAACTCCCTGAGCAATGCAATCCAGGTACGCTGGCATATGGATCCTCTCTAAATCATCATATGTTACTAGAGTATCCCCCTCGTTTTTACCTTTATCAGTGCCCCCATCACCAACAAAGTGTTTTGCACATGCAATTACGTTGTTTCTGGAAAAATTTGAAGATGATTGGCTCATACCATAAATCATCTAGGACAAAGATATAACACACACAATTATAGAATGGAATGACTACACAAGATTGCAAAGAATAATTTATCTACCTTCCAGCTACAAAAGGATAGCCCTTTTCATGTCCTTGTGGTGGCTCCCCTTGCAAACCTGATACAATGGAAGTCATCTTTCTAACAATTCCCGTGCCCTCACCATAACTCTCATAGCTTCTTCCCCACCTAGGATCTCTGCATACCTGCTAGGATAACCTAATTAACTTAACCGTAACAACATTGTCACATATATGATACAAACACGAATTACACGATGGTACTCACAGGAAAAAGAGAGAACGGAAAACATTCTCTTCCATATGGATTCTGATGACAATCCTCAAATTTCATAAGTTGAATGGTATGGACCAGAGCCTAGTTTATATTAAAAAATTTGCTACCAGCCTACCATAGTACCACTATATACCTTTAACTAGAAATTGCACATAAGATATGCTTCTGTCTATTTTATCCAAATCATAGACAGTCATATCTCAAACATACTTTTCTTGGTTCATTTTGTATCTCAAACAGAAGATATATAAAACACTACAAGTGCATTGCATTCAGTTTGGTCTGAATTTTGATCACAGAAACTAAGGTTCCGACTAGATGGATAGCATTAAAAGTTATAAGATCCATTTAGTGGCTTTTCCAAACACCTCTTTGAACCATTTTCCTTTCCTTTCTACACACTTTTTTTTTCTCAAGGGAAAAAATTGAGTAGAACAGAGAGAATGCTAGAATTGGTTGTAGTGTTTTGGTAAAAGTAATTGCCAAGCATAGAATGAGAACGTAATACTCTTTGATACCCCAATAATGGAAATTACGATGCTAATACGGGACAGATAAATTTTGATATCACATTTCACCACTTACAGCGATACATGGAGAAAAAGCATATTGAACGCCACTTGCTCTAACTTCAAGAGCTGTTGCAACCCCAATCCTTCGTGCTAAGTCTGCATCTCTGTATCACAACTTACAAAAATTGAGTGCTAGAGAACATATAACACACTTCTATGTTTGACTACTACTAGTACAATTTTCTACTATTTCAGCTTATGTGCCTTAGAAATAAGAAATATAGCAGTTAATACCTCTCCTATGTTTGGACAGTATGTAGATAAGCATCAAGCAACTAATTAGCAGCTTATATGTTTTACCAAAAAAAAAAAAACTTATTTCATTTTAGCAAATCTGATCTTCCTCTAAACTCATGTTTGTGCCTGTTTATGATGTAGGGACTAAATGTCATGATGTCACCGTATACATTTTCAATATGTGATTGTGTAATGACCAAATTTAGCAAATGATGCATTCATGCTACTCTTAATGTCAGAAGTAGATATGTCTTTAGGGAAAATTTAAACCTTCACACATAAGATCACTCTAGTCCAGGGACGGAACTGGAAATTCAAATCAGCCTGGGCTTGACAAGTTACAAGCTGGGCTTGATGCACAATTGGGCTCAGAAAAGCTAAAACTTTCATTGCTAATAATTGTTTTTTGTTATATCACCCTGGGCTTTAGCCCAGTCAAGACCTTCTGTACTTCCGTCTCTGCTCTAGTCACCTCGTAACTAAGTTACCCAGACAGCCAGACCCTTCAATTTTGCCTTTATACCCGTGTCGACCGGACATGACATGGGTGTGGATATGGGATCTGAGTCGGATCCTTCATATGAAAACCGGACACTTCAATTTCCAGCAATCTAGTTCAAAATGATTTACAAGGCCTCACAATATGTTTCTAAAGATGGATGTCCATAGATTACTGTTTTCATGTTATCCTTTTGATTTATGCTATAAATTTGACATAAACAGTTATGCATATGTCTTTTTATTAGTAGAAGACACTAATTTAAAAATGTAAAATTTATAAAAAGTAGTTATATTTCACTTATGTGAACGTTATATGTTGAATCCCCGCACCCGTGTCCATTTTCGGATCCATATCCAGGAATCCTAATATTTTAAAAACTAAGAGTCTGACGCTTGGATCCGCACCCGTGTCCGACACCCGAACCCGAGTCCGGGTAACATAGCCTCGTAATAATTAATGACAATGTCTAGTAAAATATCAAACAAACGAATTTTAGAGCATAAAAGTCAAACGAGAGAAAAAGACGAAACCTGGTAGCTCCAAGGCCAATATTATGTGGAAAAACAGTGGCACCATAAACATTATTATTCCCATGAACAGCATCAGACCCATAAAATAAAGGTATCCCTAATCTAGAATCCAAAGCAGCCTTCTGAAACCCATCCACCATATCCGCCCAATCCTTCGAATTCGCATTCTCAAACGGCTTGCTACCACCACCACTAAGTATACTACCTACATACAAATAAAAAAACACACTTCAACACATTGACCTATCAAACAATAACACTAAATTAGCCCAAACCCTATAGACAAAACATATATCAGACCATTCAACAACCCTCAATCCAAAAAAGCTAGCAACTTTGGTATAATTTACAAATTAGTCCATTCAATAACCCGCAATCCAAAAAAGCTAGCAACTTTTAATATACATTATCCGTACTAGACCATTCAACAACCCGCAATCCAAAATAACTAGCAACTTTGATACACATTAGACCATTCAAGCAACCCGCAATCCAAAATAGCTAGTTATTTTGGATTGCGGGTTGTTGAATGATCTAGTACGGATAATGTATATTAAAAGCTAGCAACTTTGATATACATATACAAATTAGTCCATTCAACAACCCGCAATCCAAAAAAGCTAGCAACATTGATATACATATAAAAATTAGTCCATTCAACAACCCGCAATCCAAAAAAGCTAGCAACTTTGATTCACATTAGACCATTCAACAACCCGCAACCAAAAAAGCTAGCAACATTGATATACATATACAAATTAGTCCATTCAACAACCTGCAATCCAAAAAAGCTAGCAACTTTGATTCACATTAGACCATTCAACAACCCGCAACCAAAAAAGCTAGCAACTTTGATATACATATACAAATTAGTCCATTCAACAACCCGCAATCCAAAAAAGCTAGCAACATTGATATACATATACAAATTAGTCCATTCAACAACCCGCAATCCAAAAAAGCTAGCAACATTGATATACATTTTACGAGTACTTACAACAAAAAGGAAAAAAAGTAGAAATTACCAATGGATAAGTGAGTAATGGCAGAAGGGGTAGCAACAGATCTTTCAATCTGAGTCATTTGACCAATCTTTTCTTTAAGTGTCATCTGGGAAATCAAGTCTTTGATTCTTTCTTCAATTGGAGCATTTGGGTCTTTGTAAATCACCTTACTTGCACTCATTTTCACACTTCTTGTTCTTGTAAAACTACACCTGGAGTTGAAAAACAAACAGGGAGATGAAATGTACAGTGGTTTGATTGAGATCATTGAAGTGTGATTAATTTATACTAGTATTATTACAACTATTCACCATTGGATTAGTATTTATATTACTAATTTATTAGTTGGGTCAGATGTGGATTAGTTCTTGAATATTTTTGCTGACAATATGCCACGTGTACAGAATTAGGATTTTTTTGGTCATAATATCTTATCATTAGTCATTGATTGCTGAATTTTTTTTAGTTATTGTTGTATCTTCATTCAGATATTCAACAGCTGTAAATTTGTGACGATTTGTTTGTGAAATGGTTTGGGTGGAAACACGCGTGTATGTTTGGTGATAGAGATATGAGGAGGATGGAGACATTGGAGAAGATTTATAAGAGCATGCTTAGCCAAGTAGATGTCAAGATTAGAAGTGACGATGAATTTTGCTGTAAATTAAGTTTTATAGAAAATGTACATTTTATCACGATTAGAAGATACTCCTCTCGTCCCTAATTAATTGTACGATTTTGACTTTTAACGATTAAATTGATCAATTTTTTACTAATATATTAAAAGTCAAATGTGATAATTAATTAATTAAAAACGGAGGGAGAGGGAGTAATATAATCGATACAGATGTAGATCAACAACACAAAGATGAGTGTGAATATATTTAATTTATGGATAATGCTAGATATCTCAAATATATTTTCAAAACTTTTCTCAGATGAGATGACATAATAGACGGTAATTTGATTTATGAGCTCATATTTATACATGTAAGTCCTCATATTATTATTAAAAAATTACCAAATATTCTTTGATATATAAGCATTTGAGAACATTTTTAAAAATATTTTTTTAGATACCTAACATTTTCCTTAATTTATATAGAAAAAAGATAGTAATTAAAACGAAAGACGTGTAGCTTGCTAGTTGAAAGTTTGGAACACATGAAATTTACGGGATGAATCACGCGGCCTCGATATCTATCGCGATGCATCTTTAGTAGCTGAAACAGATTAAAAATTTATAAAATACTTTACACTTATCTATATTCTATACTATCTATCTATATTATAATATTATAAGCAAAATACTATCTATTTGATTGGTTGGAGTCTGGTTCATCCGGGTTATAGGCTAGTTTTTATTAAAAGTGACCGTATTTAAATTTTGTGGAATGCAAAACCTCTTTATTCAGTGTATTTACAATATTTACTTTGTTAAATTTGATCATTTGGTCCATAACAATATACATAGTATGTCAAGTTCCTGAATAAATTCATCATCAGTCCTTGTCGATGGCTAAATGGCTATGAAATGGGCCATTTTACCAGATTGGAGGAGCTATGGACACTCTACAAAATAGTTAGGTTATCTTGACAGTGATGCATCCACCTGCTCCTTCAGTCCTTGGAGCTTAACAATAGTATCAACAATCTGCAGCACTTCCTGACTGATTGCGCATTTTATCACCATCCCATTTTTAATATTCTGCTTCTGGACACATCGGTGCAATAATAGTCTTCAGTTGAATGATACTGTACGAGCTAAATTATTTCCTCACCAGTCGAAAACAGATTCCATATTACAGTTCCCACCAAATATAGGCCAACTGAGACCTTGAAGACATCATCCCAAGAACCTGAAATTTAGCAAACAAGGTAATGATTATGGTGCAGAACAAATCCTAGTCTGAAAGAGAGTAAAAGACATTATAAGAAAATGAGGCCACCCTCGTAACAAGGTTATTATAATAAAAAACGACATAGCAATCTATCTTTTATGCATCAATAGGCACGAGGGTAATACAACTTTTCTCTTGCTTTGAGTGGATGACATTGTTCTAACAGCCTCTTCCACACTATTCTTTTACAAATTTATTCTCTATTTTTTGGAGGGGGCAAGGTCAATGACAAGAAATTTTAGTACTCAGGCGCATGCCTCCACTTAGACTCGGACTCAACCTCTTGTTTGGATTATCACCTAGCTACAAAGGGATGACAAAATATCTTTATGTTGAGCCACAAATTTGCCATGTTAGATTTAGTTATTTATCATCCTAACATTACATATAATTAATTATTCTTATGTCAATCTTAATCTCATTAACCAATTGCTTTACTTCTGACACTTTGAAGTTATTTAAAATTAAAATGCTTGGAAATTATAATATGTACCATGTTGCAAGATATAACCGGTTGCTGCGGTTCCCAAAACTCCAGCCAGCACACCAGCAGTATTGGATAGACCAAGCAATACTCCCTGCCGAATAAGCAAGAAGCACACTTAGAAAATAAATATATCTTAACAACAATATAAATTATTTCGATAAAAAGTTTAATAATACAAGGATACTCGCAAACTAAAACTTTTGCTTACTGAATATCGAGGAGCTATATCTTGATGATTTGAATATAAACCTGATTGTGAGAATGCATCAGTTCCCTGTTTGAAGATAGAGTTAGATCAAGTGCTATCAGTAAAAATGAGCAAATAAATCACCTTCTTCTACTTTGTCAGTTCATAAAACAACATCAATTCGATAAAGTCGATTCAATTCTTTTCTGAAATCATAATTAATCTTGTTCATATGATGTTTCCCTGATTTAGTATTGTGAAATGAAGTAATTCTCAGGAATTGGTAGTTATGTACTTTTATGTAACTTAAACACGTAAAAGAAACTACAGATAAACAAATCTTACCATATTTAAACATTTAAACATCAAGTAAGAATCACAATTCATACTTCGTCTGCACTCAATAACATGAACAGCTATGCCACACTGTATAATATTAAGTATTATGATGCCACAACCGAACTTGGCCCGCTAATGGCCTAAACATGAAGCAAGTGTAATGTAATTCCGTGCTACGTAACTTTGGGAGATAAGTTTAACTGTAAAAATATCCCTTTACAGAACCTTCAAATTTTGCAATCTGGAATATTTCCGTTCGGGTGCCAAAAAATGGTACATGCAAGTCCCAGGATTAACATTACCCTCATTGACCGGTTTTTGAACTTAATTGTGATAATAACAATAAGTAAATGAATAACATTACAGTAAAAACATAACAAAGTTGTATAGGTTTTGAAGATTATGCACAAATGACAAGATTGATGCCTCAGCAAAAGCCGAAAGTGTATTAAAAATCAAGGAGCTTTTTAGCAATTGTATTCACAACCAACATAATTCAAAAATTGCTATGCGTCTTTTATGTTTAGGGAATTAACGAACTTGCAACATTCTGGATAAATGTATTCAAGGATTCAAAGGCAAGGCTCCATATACCACAAACTGCTGTTAATGTTTTAAAGAATATCTATTAAGATAATGTTCAGTCATGAATTTCAAAACAAACCTGACTGCATGCCATGCACAAAACCGCCATTCCAGGAGAATTAATATGGCTCAACTGCGTCAAGAAAAAAGCAGGGCCCAGGAATCCAACAGTCTGCATAATCTGTGAAAAAAAATTACGGTCAGGACATATTACATAATCAAGTGCCACATGAGGTATACCTAAGCTGTATTACTTTACGTCTGTACAAAACAAGTTAAGGTGCTATTAAATGCTACTTGGATAATTCATTTTCCTCAAATCAGAGAGTCATTTTCTGCTGCAACTCACAACATTGGCAAACAAAGTCTATCCTACACTCTAACCAAGGTTTATAGAAAGAGGTGAAGTATTCACTTCACTTCACTCCAGCCATCCTATCCAAATCATCTATAATATTATTCATGCTCTTAGATATTTTCAGTTTAAACTTAGACAACAATTGAAATATTTGTGGGAACTATGTCTCTAATTTCATTTGTTTCAAAGCAACGTGTTTGAATTTTGGTTGATGTTATGTTTAATTTTTAATTTACTAAAAAAGAATGTATTGTATCCCTTATATGGTTTTAATAGCCTGAATGAGTGAGGGCTGTTTACAAAGAGGATGCAAAAATGATTCAACTGGGCCTATTTACCCACACTGAACAGTAAGATGTTAGTTTAGAATCCTTTCAAAATATTTTCACACCTACATTCATAAAAGTACTCCCAGGCCCAGTAAAAAAACTTCACTAAACACCCTGATTTTCTTCGAGATGTCCCAGAACTAATGTCCTCATTCTAATTTTGACAATATTTCATACCATTTTTACCATCATATTTTCACAATTCTCTTGAATTTTTTGTTTGTAAAATGAAAAGGCTTACATGAAGGAAGGTAGAATGCAAGGATGAAGATTTACTGTTATGGAAAAAGAGTAATTATGGAAGTTCCGGTAGGAAAATTTGATAAAACATTCCACATAATTGTTATATTACCAGTTTTATATCGGAAGTATATAGTCCACCATCATTACTGATTTTGTCTTTGCAGCTTTAGTAAATGAAGTTTAAAATTTTTACCATCAAATTTAACAATGCATGGAGGACATAAAGCTAGATAGAAAAGTCCTTGACACACTGAAACCGGACTGTATGACCCCTCAGTGGAGCTAAATTTCACAAGAATGATGAAAGCCCGTTTTGCTACCTAGCTGAATATAAGATATTGGTAACCCAAGCCTAAGGAGTCGAACCAGCCCCAAGAAAATTGCAACCAACAACTATTTCATATGTTAGAATAGCTATATTTGTGGTGATTTATTTCTTGCTACATTGAAATCTTGATTTCATTGATTGATCTATCCTATTGTAACTCCTTAAGTTGGCTCTAAACACTAGACCTTTGTGTTCCTAAACATTAATTGTGCTAATTATCATGTCTGCCATAGTTTATAATATTTCATTCCTTCCTAAACTTCAAAATTGTAATTTGGTAAAAAAAAAGAGGGGGGGGGGGGGGGGGGGGGGGGATTGTATGAGCATCAAGTTCGAGGGACGATTGCTAACAATATCAAGGGGTTATCCACTTCAACTAAAGCTGATCACATAGAGAACTAAACAAACTCCAGAACATATAAAACCAAAATATATAAGCATACCTTCCGCACAGATGTCACGGAAAATCCTCTGCTCACAAGTGTATCAGCAATCCAACCACCGAGATTAGCAGAAAATGCCATCGTAAGCCAAGGCAATACACACAAAAGCCCAGACTCGGTTAGGTTGAACTTTAGGACCTATACACGATTTAGTTACTTGGTCAGTTCTTATCTGGGTATTCTAATAATGCTGCTTTGAAACCATAGAGATGCAAAATAGAGAACATCAACTGCTATTAAATCTGTCGTCAATTACCAACCCCAATGCTGGCAACTATTGGCAGTAATAGATGCATATATGCACCATTCTTTTATGATCGACAGCAAATTGAAGATAGTACTCTTGGTTGAATAATTTATTGGATTACATGGATCACAATTACTATACATATGTTCACTACTCTGAAAAATTAGAAATCTGGGAAAGGACTGGCCTCTAGAA
This sequence comes from Heracleum sosnowskyi, assembly GCA_030848705.1. NCBI lineage: Eukaryota > Viridiplantae > Streptophyta > Magnoliopsida > Apiales > Apiaceae > Heracleum > Heracleum sosnowskyi. Next base: position 69,964,963 of record CM061241.1, on the reverse strand, counting down.
ACCTTTTGTGCTTTCAACATTAGTGCAACAACTGAAACACTCTTGATATCATTAGTATCAAATTTTAAGTTAAGGTCGTGTCAAATATTGTGTGCAACAGTTTACTTAAGTCCTCAGTAAAACGAAAAATAAAATTGCACAAATAAAAGGTAACCCTGCCTCATAACGATAGAAATTTTACTTAGGTCACAAACTCAAAATATAATGGACTAATACTGACAAGACCCTGACACTAAGTTGGAATGGATAAAAGTGAGAATGACAGACAATGTTGCTTAACTAATTACCGTTCTGGTAAGAAATCCACAAGGTAACAGAAATATTAAAGCCCTCATCTGAAGACTAGAAGAGTACAAGGCAATTACTAAAGTTAGATACCTGGTTATAGTATGTTGGCATCCATGTGAGAAGAATGAATGTTCCCCAATTATGACAAAAGTGACACACTATTAAAGCCCATACAGGCCCTTTTGACAAAATTGCTTTCCAAGGTATACTTTTCACAGGTTCTTTAGAAACTCTACTGCTAAGTATCAACCTCTTTTCAGCAGGTCTTAGCTCAGGATCTTCAAGAGGAGAACTTTGTGCCTACAGAAATAAGTCTGAGGCTAAGTGAAAATGCTATGTGTAATAGAAGCAAAAAAGTAAAAAGTAAAAACTGCAAAATTTTCTGATGCACGACAGACAATTTTCGGTTTCTCAAAATTTGCAGCGGAAGCATCAAATGTGGAACAAATACCTTACTTAGCCATAATGCAACCCAAACTGTTCCTAAAGAGCCAAAAGAGTAAAAAACTGAAGGCCATCCATACTGATGAATTAGAAATGGTGAAAAAGCTAGCCCAGTAACAGATCCAAGGTACATTCCACTGTATACCAGTGCCAATGATCTACTTCTCTCTGAAACAGGAACCCATTTTGACAGCAAATTATTCATTGCTGGCATAGCTACACCCTGGAAATTAAAGAGAGCGCCTTAAAACTTATGAACACGAAGCATGCAAAATAAAATGTTACAGTGCTACTGCTAGGTAGCTGTGAAAGTATGTAACAACTGAAATATGGAAACACCCGACTAGTATACCAAAGAAAAAACCAACCTCGCCAATACCCATTAAAGCACGGACAACAAGTAGGAAAGGCAGCCCAATCTTTGCAGCTACTGGTGTAAGAATAGTAGCTACAGACCACCAAACCACTCCAAATGCCAAAACACGTTTCCCACCAACAGTGTCGGCCCAAATACCACCAGCAATCTGAACTCAATCGGATAAACTAGAATCAGAGTTATACCACTACATTAAAAATATTACAACAAAAATGAAATTGTTTGGCGGTCTAAATGGTAACAAATTAAATTGCATCCAACAAATGCAGGTGGATCTAAAATTATTATCCGGCAAAAAAAAATATATATATAGTAGTTGCAGGTAGAAAGTGGAGAATCTGAAATTATTATATCACGTTTCTTTCCATCACATCCGAATTACAATGATGAAGTGACATGATCATTGATTCCAGTATTCTACTTGCATCAAAGCCACCAAGTGCTTTAAGGGGTATCTAGATTAATCAGCATAAATCCAGATAACCTCATTTAAGGAGGAATGAGGCATTTGTGTTGCTTTGGTCTATTGTTTATTAGTTGTGCAATATATCTCATTAAAAGTATATATGTATGACATCAACCCCATAAATTTACTTACTTCAACTCCCAAGTCCCAAGTGTATCTAGCTACAGTAGTAACATTAGTCTGGTGAAATCTATACAACACAAGGATACACCCTAAATGAGGATCCTTATTATTTTCTCTCTGTTTAAATTTATGCATATTGATCTTTTGTCAAATTATTTCTATATATAGTGGACAGAAAATAGATTACAGGGTTGTTCATTGTAAGTTTAACATAATCGATTTGACAATTATATTCTCCATTTCTAGTTTTATTACCCCCTCGTTGCATTTCTTGGAATGAATAAACACATACACAGACACATAAATCTTTCATATATTATACTCTCTCCGTCCCAAATTACTTGTCTCTTTGACTTTTTACGCGTGGACTAATTTGGGACGATAGGTTGTTAACATTGTTGGGCACGAAGTTTAAGAAAAATGAATAAAGGAAAAGAAAAATGGAAAAAGTGGGCGTAAATTAGTGGAACCCATTAACATTAGTCATGAAAAATATGTTATTTTAGAAAATATTAAGAACCAAGACCAAAATAGAAAATTTTAAGAATGTATTGGGACGGAGGGAGTATACATGTAGATATGTAAGCTAGCACGTACCTGAGTGAGAAGGTACCCCCAGAAAAAAGAAGACTGTATCAAACCAACAGTCGTCGAATTCCAATTATACTCCGAGGCCATGGGAAGTATAGCAATACTCATATTCACCTATCAAAAACCATTCTCTTCACATTAACTAACTTGCACTTGCACTCCAAAATGTATAAACATATACACAAAATTCCTAAGGAGTCCCAATTATATTCGATATATTCCGCAAACAAAACACGTTTGTAGAACAATATGTTTTGCAATGTTCTGCTCGAATATCCCAATATAATTGGGACTCCATAAAACTCAATGAGTTATCACACATTGGACTTACTCTATCCATATTGCACAACAGAAAAGCGGAGAAGCAAAGAATTACAATAACCCATCGCTTCGGAAACTCTTCCCACCACACAACACCTTCTTCCTCAATGTCATCGTCATCTTTCTTGTCATCCTTAAATCGAATCGAGTCCGGAGGTGAACCAGTAATATCGTACGGTTCAGACTTCACATCAGCACGTATTTTAGTCCCGATTTTTTTGCGTACTAATAAGACTCCCTCTCCTAAGCTAAAGTGATTTTTGTTGAAACTGGAAAAATGACAAGTAGAAGTGTGTTTTCTGATAGTGTTGTTATCGGGAGGACGGTGGTGATGCGGCGGTGAGTAGGAGGAGGAGACGATGAATGCTTTAGTGCAGTTCATTGCCGCGGCTCCGATCAACTTCCTCCGAGTTTGAAGGAGTGAAAGAAGTTTGATATTTAGTTATGTCTACCTGGTTCTCCTCTTCACACGTGTCGTCTTGCTCTGTGGATAGCGGCCGTCTTTTCTTTATGTTTTTCGGACAAGCTAAATATGTAATTTTTTCAAATATGTACCACTATTATTTTTAGTTATAGTCTCGTTCTAAAAATCCTTGATCTATTAAAAAATTTCAATTAATTTTTCTAAAATATATATTTGATTATCTAAAAGTTTCTAATTTTTTAAAAAATCTCTGATTTATGAAATAATTTTATTAATTCTTGATTTATCTTAAATTATTTAGTGTTGTAAGCGAACAGAACTCGAGTTCGGACTCGTTTACATAAACTCGTCTGGGTTCGTTGAATTCGAGTTTAAACATAAAAATACTTATAGTAATAAACGAGCTCGAGTGGATCTTTATCTCTTTTTGACTCAAACTCGGCTTGTTTTGTTCGGGATCAGCTCAAACTCGTTAAACTCAGCTCGGCTCGTTTATCTAATTATAAATTTATGCATTTCATAAATATTATATCCTTACAATTTGAATATGTTAAATAAAACTTCATTGCAATCTATTTTAATTATTATTGTGGTTAAAATATTATCAAAATACAAAGAACTCGGCTCGAGTTCGGCTCGGCTCAAAATTTTCGTGAACAAGCTCGTGTTTAGCTAGTTTATTAACGAGCCGATCTTGAACATCACTTTTTGTTCGATTAGAAAGTTCGGCTCGACTCGATTCATTTAAAAAAAAAATCAAACTTCGATCGACTTAGGTAAAACTCGGCTCAGCTCTATTCGTTTATAGCCCTCAAATTATTAGATTGACATGTTAGTTCCGATTTCAACAAACATAGATATAATTATAGTATATATTCAGTGTATTCGAGTCTAACCGACAAAAAATTTTGGGCTTGAGCACGAATTTGATCGATTTTTAAATTTTACTTATGTAAATAAGAAGACGGGGTGGGTGATGTGACGCCTCTCAAATTGCTTCGATCTATTTTTTTAATTTATTTAAATTTTTTAATTAATAAATAGAAATCATCTTAAAAATATAATAATATTTGAGATAAGATTAAAATTACGAAAGTATTAAACAATTACCCTTTTTATATTTATTTAGAATTTCATTATATAAATCAAGACGAAGTGGATAATAAAAAAATCTTAAATTTCTGTTATAAATATTATTATATTTTATTTAAATATATATTTTGTAGAATATTTTTAGAAAAAATTAGAATAATAATATAAGTCGGACTTAATAAACTAATTTTATTAAAATAAACTAGCTTATAATCCGTGCAATGCACGGTTCTTTCTAAAAATTTATAATTTTATTAACTAACGAAATTATTTTTAATTTAATGATGATTTAGTCATTATTATTCAACTAATATTACCCAGGAACCCGAATATAAGATAAATTTATGAATTTTTACATTGACAATTCTATTCAACTTAGAAAATCTACTCATTTTTTATTTATACTATTACAATTCACAATTTAGTATTTGAATATAATATAATTCTATTAATAATTAAACACACTTATTAATATTAAATATAACGGTTCTTATTTATCTCTTTCAAAATCAACGGTCCTTATTATTATTCCCTAACAATGAAATCACAGGATTGTAGAAGGGGGGTTGAATACAATCCTTTAAATTTCCAATTCTTTTTAACTGACAAAGCTAAACTTAGAACAGAAATATGAAATTGCAGAAAATTAATAACACAAGAATTAAAAATTCAGGTGAATTGATTGTTCCACCTGAGAGATTTTATTTGAAGAAATCTCTATGTAGTTTTTGAACAAACTCACAGCTGCAGTTACAATGTTTTTGCTTCAGCAATTTACAAAGGTTATTGCTTAAGTTCTTTAAAAGTAAATCTGATTTCTTAACTTTAAAAACATTGCTACACTTAATTATATACTCCAAGTTTACAAGCTTGATTGAACTACATAAAAGTGTACAGTAGGTAAATTCCAAAAGCTTGCTTTTTCACTCTAAGTCCAATGGTCCTTGCAATGATTTGCCTTTTAGCTAATTGTCCTTGAAGAATCATCTCTTTTGACCATATGGAAATAGAATGCTTCCTTTTCTTTAAGTTTTCCCAAAATACTGGTTTCCCTGCTCTTTCTGTTCCATCAACCCATGTGACTTGTCAGGACTGTCCCTTTCACAGTTTCAACTGTTAATAATTGAAGTGGTATCGGTTGAGGTTAATCATGTAGCATCCGTTGAAAGTGTTGTGGTTGCATCCGTTGAAGCTTTCCATTGTGCATCCGTTGAAAGCTGAATGACTATCCGTTGAAATACAATTTCACTTATGTAAAATTACAAGGCACATAGTATTTATAATTAGCCTCCTTATTCTACATATCTATTTGTAAGTCAACATGACTTGTTCAGCCTACACAATTACATTTTAACTACTAGTACTTGAACAAGAAAGAGTATGTTACATTAAGACTTATCAAGAGATAAGCTACCCTTCAACCGATATTGTAATAACATTATATCCGTTGAAGGATACCCTTTATTTATACAAATTTTACCGAGTTAGTTTAGTTATCATCAAGAATCAACATAATTCCTAACAATCTCCCCCAATTTATGCCTGGTTGAGAATCATACATAAATTCAGGGCTTGATGATAACAAAACACTCCTAAGAAAAAGTATACAGAAAAATGCAAAATTTGTATTAAGATGCAGTATTGAAAAATATGAAAGACTCAAAGTGTGAAGTACATTATATGGATAATGTTCCTCTAGTCTGAGCAGATTTATGTCCTTTTCTTCTCTTTGGGAGGCTGGATCTTTTTCCTTCCTTCCTTAGCATAATTGGCCTCAATTTGCTGTTGGAGTTGTCTATAGAAGTTATCTTCTTCAACAATTTTGGGGTCTAGCTTGGATTGCAATCATCTAAGGTATTTAGTACTAGCCTTAGATAGTTGATCCTCTAGTCTGAAGAATCTTCTACATCCCTCTTCATCTCTGAATTCCATCATCCAATAGGGTTGGAGATGAATTCTTTGTCCATTGTAGGGAATCATTAGCTTCCTTGGCAAACTATCAGGTGAGTTCCAACTAGCTCTTATATCCTCAATTTTCTTAAACACACTCCTCCTTGCAAATTCAGAGAATCCCCTAGTACTCTTGAAGCTTGAGAATACCTTGACCAAGGTTTGGTATCCTTCTCCTAGAATTCTCTACAAGGGCCATGGACTTTCCTTTCCTCCTCTATAGACAAACATGAGTCTTTCTGGAAGATTTTTATGTTTGTCAATGCCCCTGACTTCAATCAATTCATCTAGATAGAGGTCCAAGTCTGAATACTCTTGTATGTCAGCAATGTATAGATAGTCTGATTTGTCTTCAATTGTCTTGACAACTTGAAGAACAGGTTGGAGTTTGAATGGTCCCTTAAGACTTTTCTTTTTTGGCTCCCTTTTTCTCTTTTTCTTTTCCGCTTCCATTATGAACTTAGGGAATTCCAAATCATCAAATTCTATGGGCTCATCTTTAAGTTCAACAGGAGTTCCACGGAAGGTTGTGTGTTCTTGAGTTGAAGGTTTCATGATGTCATCAATTGTAAAAGATTTGCCTTCAGCTTTCTTCACAACTTCTTCTTTCTCAGGAGAGACATGCCTATTTGATTTTCTTTTTATCCTCCTGATTGGATTTGTTTTGGGCACTGTCTTTCCTTTCTTTTTCTTTTTGGGAGGAGAGGCCACTTCTTCTTCAGCCATAGTCCCCCCATCTTCAAGTTCATCTATTAGCTATACTGCAAGTTTTGCTTTCTTTTCAGGAGTAGACTCATAGCCATTAGGGTTAGCCTCTCTTAGCATTCTAGCTATCTCTTCTATTTTTGCCTCATTGAATTTAGGATGGTTGTTTGTGATATGTAATTATTTCATTCCTATAGATCATTTCCATAGACTCCTTGGCCTTCACATCCTTTGTTTCTTTCAGCTCCTTTATCTGCTTTCCCATCACCTTGACTTCATCAGGCTTGAAGAGTGGATAATCCAGTTCTAGCTTGTTCTTGCCATGATGTCTAAGTGGAGAACCAGTCCTTCCACTAAAGTATGGTTCAAACTCCTTGAGAAATGAAGGTTCAACATCATATAGACTTTTTGGGAGAACTACTTCAGGAGTGAGAACCTTTAGAATTGTGGTGTGACTAGGCACTGGTTCTGAGGATGCTGATGTAGTGGTTGTTTGAGACGAGGTCACAGCCTTCAAAATTGAATCTTTGATCAATCTCTCAGAGTTCATAAACCTCTGATTGATCTTCTCATTGATTTCCTTAGTCTTTAGTGTTAGATGTTCCTGTTTATTCCTCATCTCTTCTTCACTCATTCCAAAAAAATCAAAGTCACTGAGATGGACTTCAGGAAGTGACACTAGAGGTAGAACCACCCTTGTGAGTTGAAACTCACTTGGATTGACAATTATTTGAGGTGTTGGCTTATCCCCCACAGTTGATGGCACAATTAGATTTGCAGACTCCCCCTCAATTTGTGGCAATTTTTGAGTTGTTGATAATGTTGGTTCAGAGACCACTGGTACATTCTCCCCTTTTTGTTATTATCAAGGGTTTGAACAATGCCAATAGCCTGCAACAATTGTTGTAGGAGTTGAGTCTATGCATTTTGATTGGTAATGAAAGTGGCCATCTTCTACTCCAGTTTTTCCACTCTCTTAGAAAGAGTCTCCACGGACTCTGAGAGGGTATCTTCCTTGACTGCTTTCCTCTTGAGAGTATTAATTGTTGTAAGAGGAAAAGCAGTGTCTATTCTTCTTCCCACGGCATCTTTGAGATCATCTATCTTAAGTTTGACCTCTTCTGTCTGAGCTTTTTGATGAATAAGCTGCATTTTCTGAAGTTGGAGAGAGGTCATGAACTTGGATAGAATGATCTTCCTTGTAGAATTAGCTGACTGTGATTCAGTAAAAGCTTGTTGATATTGATTTAAGAGCACCATGTTGATCTCATCAAATTTGGCTTCATGTGAGAATAGCCAATCAGGTGTGCTTTCTGAGGTGGAAGGGCCTTCACCTCCTCCTTCACCACCACCTGAATTACTTGTATTATCTTCTTCAAAGGTGCTGTCATAGTTGAAGTCATCACCAACTCTTGGAGGCAGTGATGAGATTGCATCTTTAGCCCTTAACAGTGACTCAGTAGTGTGTACTAAGTTCAATGTTCTTTCTGCCTCCACATTGCCCTGGCCAACCAACACTTGATAGGCTGGTTCAGGATGAGTAAATGTCTCAGCATCCAGGTTGATTTGATCCATTTCATGTTGATATTCTAACTGGAACAACCTCTTCCTTTTAGCTTCATTGACATTCATTAACTCACTTGCAATGGTTGTTTCTTCCATCCTTATAACTCATGTACATGCATTTCTCTCATTTTCTCTATTTTCTTGCATCATGGGCTCCCCCTGGCTCACACCACTCACACCCTCACCTTTACCTACTAAGGTGGAACTCTCATGCTCTCCTTTTGCCAAGCTGGAAGAAATAGCTTGCCCCTCATTCACACACTCTCCTTTTGCCTGAATGCAAGCCAGCCTCTCACTCTCAAGTGTGTCACCCCTGCCCTCAATCCTAGGAGTGTTTCAACAACTACTAGCTCATCTACACTTGATGTTGAAATAATTGAAGTTGAAATTTCAAGTGTAGGAGTAGTAGAAGTGAGTTTCAACGGATGGCTGCTGTGAAGCGTATCCATTGAAGGAGAAACACTCATCAACAGATGAGAAATATTCGTTGAAGAAGGAAAAGAAGTAGCGGTTAAAGTAGAAACCAAAATAGAATCTATAGTGATTGATTTGATTATTGGTGCCACAGAAGCTACTAAAGTCTCAAAAATGAAGGATTTGTGGTCCAACAAATCATCTAAAAGATGATGACTACCAATTTCAGAATGGGGTTCCTCCAAGAATTTAAGAGATGGAGAATTAGGAATTGATGTGTGAATCATGTCCACATCCAGAGAGAGTTGGTGAGTTTGGTGTTTCTGTTTCAATTTGAATGTTAATAGAATGGGGTTATGACTCCACATTTATTGGAGTCGCATCAAACTGACTTTGTGAAGGTGCAAGCACAAAATCTGTGATTTTGGCTTGCACAGTGTGTGTACCCTGTGCATCCCTAGTGGTCTTAGCCTTCTTTCTCTTGACATAGGCTTTAGACATATCTTTAGGGCTACTTGTGTCTCTATCCCTCTTGTTCTGTGTTCCTGGTTGGGAACTCTTTTCAATAGTGACATCTTTTTGGGTGGATGCCACTAGGGATGTGCTTAAATCCTTTTCAACCATTGTGTCATTTTGAGTAGACACGGGGTGGCTATGATGGGACTCACTCACCTCTCCCACCTTTTATCCTTGGGGTTTTCTTGATGTCCACCCCTTCCCTCACCACTTACTTCCACCTGAGCACTCCCCTCTGGTTTAGAAGTAGTTTTTACAACAGGTGCCTTTTGAGAGACACCTGAGGTTGGCCTTTTAGATTTGGATTTGGGAAATTTGGTTTTGGCCACTTGGGTAGGAGTCTGTGGGACATTACCAGCCTCCATTGTGGCACTTGAAATCAAAGAAGAAAGGAGTTGAGAAGTTGCAGTAGTAGTTACCTGAAGTACCTGAATGATAAGCAAGTAATGTAGCTCCACAGTGCTGTTTAGGTTCATCATATTCAAGTCCTCAAGGACTCTCTTATTTTGAACCCAATAGTCCATCTTGTTGGTGGGAATGTTGACTGTCAAGTCCTTGTCAACATGGTTAGCCAACAACATAATGAATCTAGCAAAATAAATATTTTTGTTTCTAGACTCTTTGTGACCTAATTTAGCACCTAGCTCAATTAAGATCATAGAACCTATATTAAAATATTTGTCACTTAGGAGCATGTAAATCATATCTAACATGGAGGTAGTTACAACATCCCAATTACTTATTTTACCAGAAAAAACTTTAATAAAGGCATCACAAAGGAAACTCCATTCTTTTCTCATGCCTTTTCTCTGGATTTTGCCTAAGGTAGTGGTTTCTTTAGCATAATTGATAGAGTTAAGCATGGCAATAATATCATTATCTTTATGCTTTTCTAAATAATTATTTTCAGGCAATTTCAAGCAAGCAGAGATAACATCAGCATTAATAATGTACTCCTTACCCTTAAGAGTGAAAGAAATTGTACCGTCCTGAGAGTTGTAGACTGCAGATTCCCAGATTTCCTCTATTACTTCACAGTATAGAGTTGGAGCCTCAAGCATGGCATATGAGAGCTTGTAGTTCTTGATGAACTTCATCATTTTGTGATATGCCTCAGGATGGTTCTCAAAGTCGACTAGGGTAGTGAAATTGTTGTTCTCGTAACTGAAACCAGTCAGAGATAGAGTCTTGTTTGTGGGTGCCATTGCTGAAGAAGAGATTAATGCAGAAAGAGGTTAGTGCAGAAAGAGGTTTTTCTTTGAGAGAGAAAAGAGTATTTTTGCCTTAGTGAATTTGGGGAAAGATAAAATTGAACGGTTAGAAGCAAAAATGTATTTATACTTCCCACAAATAAATCACAAAGTTAATCAAAATAATTAAAAGAAATCATTTGATTGGTGTAAAAAATAACCGTTTAAAAAATAAAGTAAGATAGAAAATGACCACAAATTTACTGCAATGATATACATATATGTGTATATATAAAGCGGCGGATAGAAACATGATCATTTAACGGTTGAGATTAAAGCGCTACTGATTAACGAATGAGAAGTAAAACTCTTAAAATTCAGCTTATCTGTTGAAAAACAAGTAGCTCGTATCCATTGAAAAGTAATAATCCAGTAATATGTTTGACCTTCAACCAATAGCAGTATCGGTTGAAAGAGTAATTTTGACTTAGACAAAATTATCACTTTTTCTGAGAATGACGATTCTCAAGAAAATTAACATTATACTGGCTGCATTACAGACTAGCAAACATTCAAAGTAGTTAAGAGTAGTTAAGCATACCTAGCTCACTTACCAACCTTGAGAATGTTGATTCATCAAGTGGCTTGGTAAAAATGTCTGCAAGCTGTTTTTCACTTGGAACAAAATGTAGTTTCACAGTAACATTCATCACATGTTCCCTGATGAAATAATACTTGATGTCAATGTGCTTGGTTCTTGAGTGTTGCACTGGATTCTCAGTTATGGCAATTGCACTAGTGTTGTCACAGAAAATTGGAATCTTATCAACTCTTAAACCATAATCAAGAAGTTGATTTTCCATCCAAAGTATCTGTGCATAACAACTTCCAGCTGTAATGTATTTAGCCTCAGCAGTTGAAGTAGAAACTGAATTCTGTTTTTTACTGAACCATGACACAAGCTTGTTTCCTAGAAATTGACATGTGCTTGTAGTACTTTTTTTTGTCAATTTTGCACCCTGCATAATCTGCATCTGAATAACCAATTAGATCAAAACCAGAATCTCTAGGGTACCAAATGCCAAGGTTTGGTGTTCCCTTGAGATATCTGAAAATTCTCTTAATAGCAATTAAGTGAGACTCTCTAGGATCAGCCTGAAATATAGCACATAAACAAGTAGCAAACATAATATCAGGTCTACTAGCTGTCAAATATAAAATTGAGTCTACCATGCCTCTATAGCTTGAAATGTCCACATATTTTTCCTTAGTATTCAATTCAAGCTTACTGGCAGTTGGCATAAGGGTTTTTGCAGGAGAACAATCCATTAAGTCAAATTTCTTTAGAAGATCATAAACATATTTTGTTTGACTTAAGAAGATTCCCTCTTAACTTGTAAGCCAAGGAAATAGGTAAGTTCTCCCATCATGCTCATTTCATATTTGATTTGCATAAGTTTGGCAAATCTTTTGCAAAGTTTCTCATCTGTAGACCCAAATATTATGTCATATACATAAATTTGAACAAGTATACTAAAGCCATTAACATTTCTAAAGAAGAAAGTTTTATCAACAGTACCTCTAGTGAAGTGATTCTCTAAAAGAAACAGTGAAAGTGTGTCATACCAGGCTCTAGGTGCTTGCTTCAGTCCATAAAGTGCTTTGAGTAGGAAATAGACAAACTCTGGATAATTTGGATCTTCAAAACCAGGAGGTTGACTGACATACACCTCCTCTTCCAATTCCCCATTCAGAAAAGCACTTTTGACATCCATATGATAGACCTTGAAATTAGCATAGGTTGCATAGGCTAGGAATATCCTTATTGATTCTAGTCTTGCAACAGGAGCAAATGTTTCATCATAATCAATTTCTTCCTCTTGAGAATAGCCTTTGCCAACCAGTCTAGCTTTATTCCTTGTTACTATGCCATTTTCATCCATCGTATTTCTGAATACCCACTTTGTACCTATAACACTTTTGTTTTTGGGTTTGGGTACTAGCTTCCATACATTGTTCCTTTCAAATTGGTTTAGCTCTTCCTGAATTGCTAATACCTAATCTGGATCTAGAAGAACATCCTCTACTTTCTTTGGTTCATCTTGTGAAAGAAAGCTACTGTATAGACATTCATCTTGAGTGGCTCTTCTAGTTTGAAATTTTGTAGAGGCATCACCAATTTTCAGTTCAAATGGGTGATCTCTTGTCCATTTTCTCTGAGGTGTCAAAGAGGCCCTTGAAGAAGTTGCTTCAATGTCATGAATGTGATCATGAAAGTTTGATGTTGAGTTTTGACTTAGAGAAGCTCCCCCTGAGTTTGTTGTGTTAGTCATTCTGTTTTATGATCCTTCAACGGATGCCTCAAAATGACTTTCAACGGATGCATCAAGTTGGCTTTCACCAACTATGGCATTTTGTCTTTCAACCGATGCTCCATTTAACCTTTCAACAGATGGCTCCAAAGCACTTGTGCTTTCTGAGTTGACCATTATTGGAACATTTACTCTTGGTGGAACTTCTTCACTTTCTTGATCATTGAATTCATCATCTTCTTCATTGTACATCAGACCCTCAACCTCATTATTAAACCTGAGAGTTTCATGAAAACCCTCATCTGTAAGCCCTTGAACCTTTGCATCATCAAAAACAACATGTATAGATTCCATAACAATGTTGATTATGTGATTGTAGACTATGTAGGCTTTTTCAGCTGCATATCCAACAAAAATAGCTTCATCTGCCTTTGCTTCAAATTTACCAAGATTTTCACCTTGGTTTCTCAGTACAAAATACTTGCATCCAAAGGCATGTAGAAATTCCAAAGTTGGTTTCTTTTTCCTCAATAATTGATATGGAGTCATTCTTTTTGCTTGATTTATCAAAGAAATGTTCTGAGTGAAACATGCAGTGTTAACTGTCTCAGCCCAGAAATAAGTAGGTAACTTTGATTCATCTAGCATTGTTCTTGCAGCTTCAATAAGATTCCTATTTTTCCTTTTCACCACTCAATTCTGTTGTGGTGTCCTTGCTGCAGAAAACTCATGAAAAATTCCATTTTCTTCACAAAACAGGTTCATTGTTGAATTCTTGAACTCAGTGCCATTATCACTCCTGATTCTTCTTACTTTGAGTTCAGGATTATTGTTTGCAATCTTGAGTGATTGATTATGATTTCACTTGCCTCATCCTTGGAGTGCAGAAAGTAAGTCCATGTAAATTTAGAGAAATCATCCACAATCACAAGGCATTATTTCTTTTTTGATATTGACATTACATTTACTGGTCCAAATAAATTCATGAGTTGAAGCTGTAGAGGTTGATCAATTGATGACTCAGTCTTGCTTCTGAAGGAGGCCTTCTTTTTCTTCCCCTTTTGGCATGCATCACACAATGCATCCTTGGAAAACTCCAATTGTGGAATACCTCTAACCAGATCTTTCTTCACCAAGTCATTCATGGATTTGAAATTTAAATGTGACAGCTTCTTGTGCCATAACCAACTCTCATCCTTACTTGCTTTGCTGAAAAGACAAGTGACTGTATTTGCATTTATTGAATTGGAGTCAGCAATGTACACATTTCCCTTTCTGTAGCCTGTCAACACCACATTGTTGTCCTTTTTGCTTGAGACAACACATGCTTCTTGTGAAAATGAAACTGAAAAACCTTTATCACACAGTTGACTAATACTTAGCAGATTATGCTTGAGTCCATCAACCAATACTACTTCATCAATGATGACATTTTCTTTTGCAATTAAGCCATATCCCTTTGTATAACCTTTGTTATCATCTCCAAAAATAATGCTAGGGCCAGCTCTTTCCTTGAACTCTGTGAGCAGGGTAGAATCTCCAGTCATGTGCCTAGAACAACCACTATGCAGGTACCATAGATTCCTTCTTTTTCCCTACACACATCACAACCAAATCAAGTTGATTTTGGTACCCAAGTTTCCATGGGTCCTGTCTTGTTAACCTTCACCTTATTTCTCAAGTCATTTTGCACTTTAGGTTTTGATTGATTTAAATCAACCTTGGCCCTTGGTGTTGACCTTTGAGACATATCTCTCTGCATATTCTCAGGTGCATAAATGTTTGATGCAGGCATTTATGAATGTTGTGCATACATAGTGCTCAAGTTTGGCATGTTTCATGACATTTTTGGCATGTTAAATGCATTCATGTAAGGATTTGGAACAAATGGCATGTTAGCATACAGATTGGATGCATGAACATTATGTGCAAACATATTAAACATGATAGGAATATGAACATTAGTCATAGGCATAGGAATTTGAACATTAGCATTCTTAACAGACTTGCAGTTAGTAGACAGATGATTAACACTACCACAATTAATACATGTCTTTCTAGCTGCAACCTTATCAAGTGTGTAATTGTTGTGTTTGTTAATGCCTACTTTACCATTTATGTTTTTCTTTTTTTTACCCTCAGCCTTAACCTCAATGTTTTCTAATTTGTCCTTCAATTGCTTGTTGGACAAATGACCTATGTTCACCTTCTCAACTTTCTTAGAGTTGCTACTTTCTCCTTGAACAAAGTTTTTACTGGTTGGACCATACTTCCTGTTCAATTTCTCAAGTTTTTCCTTGCAGACATTAACAGTATATTTCAACGGATGGCTCTCATCCGTTCAAGAGTTATCTTTCAACGGATGATCACTATTTGTTGACGCATCATCAGCTCCTAGAGCCTCAACAACCACATCTAGTTTCTTCTTTTCCTTATTCCAGGTTTCTTTATAAAATGTTTCCATTCCTTGAACATTTATAATGTTGGTTGCAACATTCCTGGCATCATTCCAAGTGGCAATTATTTCATGTTCTTTGGCTATCTGATTTTTGAGAATTTCTTCTTTTTTCAATACAGCTAGTAGTTCATTTTTAGCATTCAGACAATCTAACCTCATTTTCTCAAACTCAATGAATTGAGATTCTAATGCAGCATTCCTATCACTTAAGAACATATTACCATCCTTAATCCTAGTGTTTTCTTTGGTAAGTGATTTAAGAGTCACACGCAAATGGTATAATTCAATAGACATTTCATTAATGGTACTATTGCATTACTCTTTAGAAAGCTCAGTGAAGTTTGTAGAGAATACCTGATTGCTTGATGAACTTGCTTCCTGCTCAGTTGAATCAGCCATGAGTGCAAGGTTGACATACTTAGTGTCTTCATCTGAATTATTCCCATCAGCAGCCCAATCATAGTCCTGAGTGATGAGTGCCCTTTCCTTTTTGAGAAGTTCAAAATATTTCTTTTTATAATCTACAGGCTCAAACTTCCCATCTTTCTTCTCAGTTTTAGGTTTCCTGCATTCACTTGCAAAGTGACCTCCAATTACACAGTTAAAGCACTTGAACTTAGACGTTTCAACAAAATTTTTGTTTGGTTGAAAGTCTTTCTTGAAAGGTTTGGTCACCTCAGGATTTTTCGTGAACTTTAGCTTAGAGAATCTTCTTGACAGAAAAGATAAGTGTTCATCTAGCTCATCCATCTCTTCTTGATTAGAAGATTCACCTTCCTCATACATCTTTCCCTTGCCTTTGATTGATTCAGCTCTACTTTCACAAACATCACTGTTTGGCGTAGTTTTAGCATTTCCTTTCATCTTCATGTCCTCAGCCTCATCCACACTAGCAACAAGAGCTACAGAACCACCTTTCTTCTGGACCTTCTCAATTTCTTCATCTTGCTCCATTTCTAACTCATAAGTCTTCAATGTTCCATAAAGCCTCTCAAGAGTGAAGTCCTTGTACTCTTGAGTGTTTCTCAAAGAAACTATCATAGGCTTCCATTCCTTGGGCAAGGCTCTTAGAAACTTGAGATTTGAGTCCTTGGTTTGTTACAATCTTCCATACAACTTCAATCCATTTAATAATTTCTGAAATCTACTAAAAGTATCATTCAGAGATTCCCCATTTTTGAAGTAAAAGTGTTCATACTGTTGTATGAGAAGTTGCATCTTGTTCTCTCTAACTTGCTCAGTTCCTTTACACAGAGTTTGAACTGTGTCCCAGACTTCCTTGGATGTAGTGCAGTTGATAACATTGTCAAACATATCATTCTCTAGACCATTAAACAGAATATTTATGGCCTTTTTATCCTTATGCATTTTAATGATATCTTCCAATGTCCAGTCTGATGGCAGCTTTGGGATTGTGTCTGGGGCTCCTTCTCCTTGCTGAGCAATTCCAGTGTTTGGCTTCATAGGTACATGAGGTCCTTTCTCAATGCAATCTACATACCCTTCATCCATAGACATGAGGTGCATATGCATCTTTACTTTCCAGTGAAAGTATTTGTCTTTATCAAGAATTGGTATCTTCACTCTATTATCCTTCTTTCCCATGATTATGATTGTCTTTGATCTTTAAACTTCTTGTATGTTAGAATCTTGTTCTGATACCAATTATTATTCCCTAACAATGAAATCACAGGATTGTAGAAGGGGAAGGAGGGAGGGGGGGGGGATTGAATACAATCCTTTAAATTTACAATTCTTTTTAACTAACAAAGCTAAACTTAGAACAGAAATATGAAATTGCAGAAAACTAATAACACAAGAATTAAAAATTCAGGTGGATTGATTGTTCCACCTGAGAGATTTTATTTGAAGAAATCTTTGTGTAGTTTTTGAACAAACTCACAGTTGCAGTTACAATGTTTTTGCTTCAGCAATTTACAAAGGTTATTTCTTAAGCTCTTTAAAAGTAAACCTGATTTCTTAACTTCAAAAACATTGCTACACTTGGTTATATACTCAAAGTTTACAAGCTTAATTGAACTACATAAAAGTGTACGGTAGGTAAAGTCCAAAAGCTTGATTTTTCACTCTAAGTCCAATGGTCCTTGCAATGATTTGATTTTTAGCTAATTGTCCTTGAAGAATCATCTCTTTTGACCATATGGAAATATAATGCTTCATTTTCTTCAGGGTTTCCCAAAATGCTGGTTTCCATGCTCTTTCTGTTCCATCAACCCATGTGACTTGTCAGGACTGTCCCTTTCACAGTTTCAACTATTAATAATTGAAGTGGTATCAGTTGAGGTTAATCATGTAGCATCCGTTGAAAGTGTTGTGGTTGCATCCGTTGAAACTTTCCAAGGTGCATCCGTTGAAAACTGAATGACTATCCGTTGAAATACAATTTCACTTGTGTAAAATTACAAGGCACGAAGTATTTACAATTAGTTTCCCTATTCTACATATCTATTTGTAAGTCAACATGACTTGTTCAGCCTATACTGTTACATTTCAACTGCTAGTACTTGAACAAGAAAGAGTATGTTACATTAAGACTTATCAAGAGATAAGCTACCCTTCAACCGATATTGTAATAACACGCTATCCGTTGAAGGCTACACTTTACTTATACAAATTTTACTGAGTTAGTTTAGTTATCATCAAGAATCAACATAATTTCTAACACTTATTAGTTTGACGGTACATGAACCAAAGTCTTGGATAAGATCCCGTACAACACCCTGCTCTTGTTTTAATATCTATAAATATATTATTTTGTATTTTTTTTTAACATTTTTGTGTTATTAATTTTTGGACTTTATTTATTTGATTTTATACGCTCAATTAACTATTTATACTATATCTTGAGTTCTAAAAATCAGATTTGAATGTTTTATGACACACACAAAACTCATAAATAATATTTAATTTAGTGAGAATTTAACAATTATTTCCCATTGAAAATATCCTGAAACTGAAGAGAAAAAAAAGAAAATGACGAATGTTTACATTAAGAATTATTATTGAACTTATTATCAAAATTCTCTCTTTAGCATTTGAGTATAGTTTTACTAACAACCAAATACACTTTATAATATTATTACATCTGACGCTTTTTCTAACAAAATAACCTTTAATTTAATGATAGTTTAACAATATTTTTACAATTAAAACTACACAAAAACTAAAGATAGAAAAAAGTGGCTATTTTTACTTTGATAATTATATTCAATTTAGGAAATTTCATATTTGGTTTAAATTTATCAAGATATATTTTTTAATATTTTTAATTAAATTCAACTAACAATCGAATACCCATTTTCATATTCGATCCAACAATTCTCATTTATTTATTTTAAAATTCAACCACCCTTATTATTTTGATAAATAATATTAATAACTGCTTCAAATCCAATTCTAATAACGCTTGAGATTTGTTTCTACTCCTATAAATACACACCTTACGTTAAGTTTTTTCCTAGTGTATCTATCTCACAAGACCACTTTTTATTCCCGTCTGAGATTTGTTTGTCCGCGAACTCAAACTCTCTTCGTGTTCTCGTAAGTTCCCTCTTAATTATTCCCATGTTATTTGTGTTTTTTATAATCTCTCTCTCTCTCTCTCTCTCTCTCTCTCTCTCTCTCTCTCTCTCTCTCTCCGTAGATTGATTCATCTTTCAATTTATAAATTAGGGTTCTTAGTTTGGTCGATGATAGAAATTGAAATTAATGACATCCAGCCCAGAGTTTAGAATTAAATTTGCTTAACTTTTGTTTAGTGATTGAGAAATAAGCTAGGTTTATTTTATTAATCTCCATTAGGTGTTTGATATAACTCCTCTGAGAATTTAGGTTACTATAGAATGATTGATATAGCAGATACATGATTTTTATAGTGAAATTTATAAAGCATTGGTATTAGGGTTATTGCTTATTTATTTTCACC
This sequence comes from Heracleum sosnowskyi, assembly GCA_030848705.1. NCBI lineage: Eukaryota > Viridiplantae > Streptophyta > Magnoliopsida > Apiales > Apiaceae > Heracleum > Heracleum sosnowskyi. Next base: position 69,945,781 of record CM061241.1, on the reverse strand, counting down.
TGTATAATCGTTTTCTTTATGCTTGTAGGTATTGAGCTATTAATATGTCTGCTGTGGAAGAGGAAGAGAATGCTGCTGAATTGAAAATCGGAGATGGTAATGAATTAATTCACTCATATTAGGATTTACTGTGGTATATAATCGGAGATTTAGTCTTTTGTTATTTTTGAAATTGAGTTTGGAGGTGATTTTTTTTTTTTTTAACAGAGTTTTTGAAGGCAAAGTGTTTAATGAACTGTGAAGTGGCGATAATTCTTGATCATAAGTATGACCAGCTTAAACAGACATCGGAAGATCCGATGAATCAGATGTCACAGTGAGTATCTATCTACCTTATATTAAGCATGTAGAATTTGATGTGTTAAATCTTTTTGATTACGTATCACTGTTGTGCCAGTCACACATTAATTATATATTCTTGTGCCTATCAGAATCCTAATTTATCTCTAAAGAAAACATGTGTTTTTATTCATTTGTCCATGGAAACTAGTCATCTCGTTGTATTTTCACATGTCATATATTTGTGTTATTCATATAGGTCTGTTTGGGACTTGATTAATTAGTTTATCCTTTTAAATTTCAACCCATATGTGAATGACCTGCTGCAATAAGGTTATGCTTTATTAGTTGCTTAGTACAGGAGGTTAGGATAACAATATTTGTCAAGTGTCGGAAACCTCACTGCTATGTTCGCTGACTTCCAATACATACAGGACTATTTTAAGGAAGTTCTCTTATCCACTTTTGTCTAGTGTAGACCTGAGAAACTAAGTATATTTTCTAGATTTACATGATCTGGATACCCCCCCCCCCCCCCTTTTGTGTAAAACCTTCATTAAAATCCGTTAAGCATTTAAGAGTACAATGCTACAATTTTTAAATGTAGAATAAAATGTCTGACTTTGAATAAGGGACTATTCTCTCAAATTACCTTGCTGTGCTTTTATACTGTGCAAGAAACTAAACTCAATCTGGGTTGTCAATCCTGGTTCCAGTTAACTTGATTTGTTGCTTATTGCCTTTCTTTTCAGGGTGTTTGAAAAATCTCTGCAATATGTGAAGCGTTTTAGCCGCTACAAAAATCCTGACGCTGTTCGACAAGTTCGAGAGTATCCTTTAGTTAGTATTAGAATATGTATATTACTTGAACGACATTTGTGTAGAATTGTTACCATGCTGAAGCTCTTGCATATTCTGCTTGCTTAAATTTTTGGTTTCAAAATACCCATCATTGATCATATGGTTGAGATCTATGATATTTTATAATTTTACGTGATATTGTTGTTTGTGCTCATCACCTGAGATATGTTTTGAAAGACCAACTTGCAATGTTAAAATACATAGTCTGATGTGTAAGTTTTTATTCTTTAGTTATTTAAAGTAGTTTTGACAAATCATATTGCAGAATAATTATGAAAGGATGCTCATTTCCTATTTCTAATTCTCTAGAACAATGTCTCAAATATAGGCAAATTTATTGTTGGGGAACTTATGTCCCACGTCGTTTGAGCTTCTGAAAATGGTATACCTTGATGCGATGCTTTATCTCTGCTTTGTCTACATTTCATTTCATTTGTTTGAAAAAAATACGTATAGCAGTTTTATCTTAACAGAGATGTTCAGAATCCTCAGTCGCTATCAATTGGCAGAATTTGAGGTAGGATACTGAGAAATCTATAAGCATAAATTTTGTATTAATGTCATTGCTTTTCTTGTGTATGTATATTGATGTCACGTATTTGATTTGTGAAGCTTTGTGTTCTTGGGAACCTCTGCCCTGAGACTGTGGAGGAAGCCATTGCAATGGTGCCATCTATCCGGGTACATATCTCTCTCTTCTTTTGTTATATATGCTTTTGACATGATTGGTCTTATATATAATACATAATGGTTTATAGATCGCAGGATGTAGGTTAAAAAGGAATTGTGATATTGTCTTTACCTTTGTGTTAAGATTGTGTTGTGGTTTGCCTTAGTTGAGTGAACTTGGGGACAGGAGTAGAATTATGATTGAAGTTTCAATCGCAGTACAGTTGATATGCCCTTTTTCCCCTTTTTTCCCAAGTACATCCTTGCCACACACATTACACTACACAAAGACTTGAGTACAGAGGTTTGTTTGTAGAGGATTGATTATGTGGTCCTCTTTTCCCCTCTTTAACTTGAATATTAGGGTTAGAAAATTGAGACAATTTGTAACATGAAGATAGCTAATTGTATACAATAGGGGTGTGTGAATTTGATTTTTTTTTTTTTTTTAATATCTCAATTCCTTTATTTCAAGGTAAAAACTAGCATTATCTAGGTCTATCTCAGGCTTTAGATGTTCAAATTAGTTTGGTTGATGGTGATGTTATAAATCAATTCAATTATATTAACGGAAACTGTTTTTCTCTTGCAGTCCAGAGGACGAGGGCTTGATGATGATGCAATTGAGAAAATGCTGAATGATCTTTCTTTGATCAAGAAATTTGAGTAGTGCACTAGTGTTTCGTGTCATGTGATGTCTTGTAACTACTGTAACTTTATTCTTAGCTGTAGACATATCTCAATGAAACAAACCCAGCAGCAAACAGTATTGTCATCTTATGTATCAAGTCACAATAATTGTCTGTGATGTGCTGGTAGTTGGTACTTTAAATTTCTCTATTCCAGAAAATGATTAACTTATTAATTGGAAATCTGCAAATTTTAAATGCCTTGAGAATTATTTTTGAAATTTTGACAGTTACAGATATTATTATATTGCTATGTATGATTCTGCGTTTTGTGTTCAAGAGCACAAAATGAGGACGGGGAATCAGATATCTTGCTGGTATACCACCCAACGATATCTTGTCCCAGTGAGGTTTGCCCCGTTAGTTCATTTTTGGTTCGATTATCGCTCATCCAATTAACTCATAATTTATAACAAAAAATACGAAAAATTATCAAGGCTCTCGCATAGTATAAGCCAAGTTAAATTTAGATACATAATTTAGTTTCCGTAGGTAAATTTGTAGATGGCTACTCTAAACAGTCCACTTATTTGTCTCCCTAACAGTCACCAACTAACTTCCTTAACAGACAACTACCGTATCTTTGCAACTCACCCAACACTCTCCCTCATAAATCAATGTCCAAACCTCAAACATCTCCAACAAATTCAAGCCCATATGCTCCGTACAGGTTTACTGTACGACCCCATTTCATCCAGCAAACTAATCTATGCCCTGGCTCTACCTCCAGTATCAAGCATTGAGTATGCACGTAAGGTGTTTGATGAAATTCCCCAACCAAATCTTTTTACTTGGAATGCTCTTATTCGCGCTTATTCGTCGAGTGTTCAACCAGTGCAAAGTCTGCTATTATTTGTACAGTTGCTTTATAAGTGTGATGAAATGCCGAATAAGTTTACATTTCCGTTTGTTATTAAAGGTGCAGCAGAGGTTTCGGATTATGAGATGGGAAGGGTTGTTCATGGAATGGCGGTGAAGACTGCGCTTAATGAGGATATGTTTGTTGTTAATTCTCTTATTTATTTTTATGCTAGGTGTGGGCATTTAGATTTGGCGTATCGGGTTTTTGTTAGGAGTTTTAAGAGGGATGTTGTTTCTTGGAATTCGATGATATCGGGGTTTTCTAAAGGGAATTGTCCTGATGAGGCATTGGAGTTGTTTAATGTAATGCAAGTGGAAGGGGTGGCTCCGGATGCTGTTACAATGGTGGGTGTTTTTTCTGCTTGTGTGAAAAAGTTGGATTTGGAATTAGGGAGGTGGCTACACTCGTTTGTGGAAAGGAATGGTATTCGTAAGGACTTGAGTTTGTGTAATGCAATTCTTGATATGTATACAAAATGTGGGAGCATTGAAGATGCGAAGATATTTTTTGATAAGATGCCTGAAAAAGATATTATTTCATGGACAACAATGCTTGGAGGATATGCGAAACAAGAAGATTTTGATTCAGCTAAGCGTGTTTTAAGTGCAATGCCTTGTCAAGATATTGCTGCATGGAATGCTCTTATATCTTCTTATGAGCAGAGTGGTAATCCAAAAGAGGCTTTAGCTGTTTTTAGGGAATTGCAACTCAGAAAGAATTTGAACCCTGATGAGGTAACTTTAGTTAGTAGTTTGGCAGCATGTTCTCAACTAGGGGCCTTGGATTTAGGTCAGTGGATTCACATGTACATAAAGAAGGAAGGCATCAGGTTAAGTTGTCATATTACTACCTCGCTGATTGACATGTATTCCAAGTGCGGGGATCTGGAAAAAGCCCTTGAAGTATTTGAATCAGTAAGTTGGAGGGACGTGTTTGTCTGGAGTGCGATGATTGCTGGTTTTGCAATGCATGGTCGTGGAAAGGATGCAATAAGCTTGTTTATGAAAATGCAAGAATCTAAAGTAAAGCCAAATTCTGTAACCTTTACCAATGTTCTAATTGCTTGTAGTCATACAGGATTAGTGGACCAGGGGAGGGAATTATTTTACCAAATGGAACGGGTGTATGGAGTTGCTCCAGGGGTCAAGCACTATGCTTGTATGATTGATATACTTGGTCGAGCAGGAAAACTTGAAGAAGCAACAGAGCTCATAAACAAGATGCCAATCGTCCCTGGTGCTTCTGTTTGGGGAGCTCTTCTTGGGGCCTGCAGGCTTCATGGAAATGTTGACCTAGCAGAACGGGCTTGTAAATTGTTACTCGAGTTAGAACCTAGAAACCATGGAGCCTACGTGCTTCTATCAAATGTGTATGCGAAATTAGGTGAATGGGATAAGGTTGCATCATTGCGAAAACTTATGAGAGATGCTGACCTGAAGAAAGAACCGGGTTGTAGCTCAATTGAAGTTGAGGGAACAGTTCATGAGTTTTTAGTGGGAGACAATTCTCACCGTTCTTCCAAGGAAATCTATGCGAAGTTGGATGAGATTTCTTCTAAACTACAAGCAGTTGGTTATGTTCCAAACAAAACTCACCTACTACAGCTTATTGAGGAAGAGGAGTCACAGGACCATGCGCTATATCTTCACAGTGAGAAGTTGGCAATTGCCTTCGGACTTATTCGTGCCAGTCCTTCTCATCCAATTCGAATTGTCAAGAACCTACGAGTTTGTGGAGATTGCCACTCTGTGGCCAAGCACATCTCTAAACTCTATGACCGACAGATAATCCTGAGAGATCGGTATCGTTTCCATCATTTCAGAAATGGGCATTGCTCTTGTATGGACTATTGGTGAATGTACATGATCCTAATATGATATTTGTCACTTGCAGTACTTAATTTTCGAATTCTGGATCAGACTATTGGTTATTACTTATTAGTTTATTACTGTACAGTATTTTATATATCTGTTAATAACAGGAAGATATCATTGATATTTTTGGGGTGTATTAAATATCGAAAACATAGTATAACTGTTTTTTTTAATTAGAAGATATCGTGTTATTGGTATTTTTGGTTGTGTAGTTAATGATTGAAAAAATTAAGAGTAAATAGCAGTTTGCACCCCTTTACTTTGGGCGTTTTTTCGATTTGGTCCTGAATAATGTTCTGTAGCAGAATGCACCCTTATGTTTAATTGTCGCTTCGATTTGCACCATTTTGACCAAATTCCGTTAATTTTGACTGTTAACCTTAACAGCCAGGGTTATTTGGGTAATTAGTTAGGATAATTTCCTATTTATTTAGATTTTAACAGTATTTATGTGAATAATCATGGTGGATTTGTTCTTGATAATTGATAATTGGATTGTGTTTGTTATGAAATTTATAACATGATTATGATTTTTGATTTAATTTTTGACCTTGAATTCGAGTTATTCGGAAATTTAAGGGTCACCGGATTTTCTTTAAGTTTTTGGCCGGAATTGAACCTCGGTAATTCGGTTGTTAATGACACTTATGCCACAGAATAGATCGTAGAATGGCGATTATATACATGTAAAAATATTTGAGTTTGGTGTTAATCTTTGGGTGGCCGGAAACGTGGCGGTGCCGCCGCCGGCGAGCCTTGGGCTCGATTTTTAGCCGTTTTGGTTGATGTTTTGTTGGGTATTGATTGTGTTATGAAGGCATGTGATTTCCTATAAGAAAATCGGGCATTTTGGAGGTCGTTTCGAACGATTTGGGCTCGCCGGCAGCGAGGCTATCGGTCGGATTCTGGAATTCTCCGGTTCCGGTGAGGTTGTTCGTCCGATTCCGGCGAGTTTCTTGATTAAGCCACCGTTTGATCCATTTGGTTAGTAAAGTATTTCATGAATAGTGTTTATGGGATTTATTTTCCAATTTTACCCCTGCTCTAATTAACGGTGACAGTCCATATGGACGGAATTTGGTCAAAGGGGTGCAAATCGAAGCGACAATTAAATATAGGGGTGCATTCTGCTACAGAACATTATTCAGGACCAAATCGAAAAAACGCCCAAAGTAAAGGGGTGCAAACTGCTATTTACTCAAAAAATAATATAATTGGTATATTTAGATATAATATTACTCATAAAAGATAATTGTTTTAATTTAGATGAAATGTTAATTTGAAAATACAATTATTTTATTAATTGTAGAAAGACAGTGCAATTGTATTTTTGGATGTATATCAATAATTGAAAAACATAATATAATTAATATTTTTATGTGCGTTTATAAAAAGATATTTCCTCTGTTCCAATTATTTTGGTCTCGTTTGACTTTGTTGGTCAAATAGACCAAATCTTGACCTCAAACAATAATTTAATTTTTCTTGTTCTCATAAATTTAAAAATTGAATATTGAAATATGATAAGTATATTTTGTGGTAGTAATTTAAAAAAAAAATTAATTGTCATATAATATAAGTAATTTTTCATTGTAAAATTGGTCAATGTGATAAGATTTTGTTCAAAGTGACAAAATTAATGAAACGGAGGGAGTAATTATTTTAATTAAAAAAATGTGTTTTAATTAGAAAAATAATTAATTAATAATTACCAATTATTTTATTTTATTATTTAATAAATAAAATGACAGAATTCAAACCAAAAAGTAAAAGTTCCAATATTTATGCTTTAATATAGAAGCATAGATATGAAGTAGCACGTGACCTGTTCATAGCTTGAACCATTTTTTTTTCACATAAATATATATTATCAAATACTAGCATTTTATTTGTTCTACGCACCGAAAACATTCTTAAAATTTTTTAAATCTTAAAAATTTTAAAATAATTAAAAATATATTATATAATTGAATTCATATTAATTTTTTCATATACGTTTACTAAATATACGCACGCATGTAAAAATAAGTTATGTTTAGGGATGGACATTCTCCCCGCCGCGCCGACCCCGATCCGATGCCCGCCCCGTACTGGATCGGGAGAGTTCAGGGACTGATTTTGGGGTCGAGGATAACATTTCCCGACCCCGAAGTGATCCGACACTCATCCCCAGTTATGTTATTGGTTGCTAAGAAAATAAATATTTATAATTAAAAATTAAATATTCAATGCATGAAATATTGATTGAACACACACACACAAACATATATATATATATATATATATATATATATATATATATATATATATATATATATATATATATATATATATATAATGTTACCATCATAACAAAATAACATAAAATACAATATTAGTATTTGTTTGAAATGTACCATTTTTTTTAAATTAATAAGAATGTTGAACGTCCTAACCCATTTTAGAATTATACTTCTTTTTAACTCCATCATTATTGACGTGGATATGCTTTATTTGTTCCCGATTTCGACTCTAGATTATCACAATAAAATTATCATTATTAGCTGAATCGTGCACCTGATTCAAAATAAATAAAATGGTTGAGTTATTAAGAATGAGATTTGATATTGGACAAATATCACAATTAATTATTTGAATTGAAAATTTTATGTCCATCACGTCAAAATTAATATTGTATGAGCTGAAAGGCATATGCACTAACCTATTTGTAAACATCGAGGATTATACTCAACTTAAACAAGAATGTAATAAGTAAATATTAGATTAGATGTCACAGGAATCTCAGAGGGTATCAGTCAAGTAAATGAAGATTTAAAGTCATCTACTAACTTGGAGTAATTCTACACTGGAAGAAGTTCAGTAATTTGATCAAGCATCGGTGAAGTATTCAAGAAAGTGAATCTATTTAAAGTGGCAGAGATTTCAAGAGTGTGACAGGAAGTGTATAGGTTACAGAGTTTGATAAAGGGAAAAGAAAAAGAATCTCAGCTTAAAGTCAAAAATGAAGAACAGTCATTGTAGTTAGTCACTCATGAACCAGACAGTATATTGAGTGTCAACATCGTCCAGTGGAAGTTCATCATTAATTTCAGTGGTTCAAGAAATGATTCTGCTATTAATAAATTGTATTAATTCTCTTTTAATTAATTAAATCAATTAGTTAATTTATTCAATAAATTAATTTTATTAGAATTAATTTATTTATTAAATTAAATAATAGGTTAATTAAATTAGAATTAATATAATTATGAAAAGACTTAATGTTGCCCAGTAAATAACAATTGTAGAAGGGGGTTGAATACAATTGTATAAGATTCTCGACTTTATATAACACAAATATGAAAGATCAATAACAATAACAATAACAGCTTTATTAACTTTGATATAAAACTGTTACAAACTCTCTTAAGAAATTCTGATGTTCTTAAGAGCTGCTAGCTTACAAAAACTCTCTCAAGAAATTCTGTTCTTAAGAGCTTCTCTCCGATTATGTTCTCTCTCTCTGATCAGTACATAAATCGAAACCAAAACTGTGTTTATATAGTGCACACAGCTTCTCTATCAATAACAAGATAAGTCCTAATCATAACAAAGATAGAAACATATCTTTAATCGATAGCTGCATTCTACAAACCAGGAACAAATAGAATAAACTTCCATGTTTATCTAGACTCCAAATATAACTCGAAGTAGGAATCCTGATCAGCTTCAAGTCCTGATGATCAAACCTGATCATAGTCTGAGTAGGAATCCTGATGATCAATAAGATACTGACGCTTGATTAAATACTGATGACCATGCAATACTGATGACGTCAGCAATCCTGATCAGTTGAGTCTAGCTTCTGACGATCATTGAATTCTGATCTAACAATCTCCCCCAATCTCATACTTTGTAAAATAAAGTATAGATTCCAAAATTTCAATGATGTCAAAAACATGTATCAAAATGTACAAGTATCTTCAGAAACAACTTATCTGTTTAAGCTTTGTGATAGAACAGATTCATCTTCAAGAAGTTGGATAATAAACTTTCTTCTTTTTCTTCAAGAACTTGAATCAGTCTTTCCTTAAGATTTCTGAGTTCTTCATCTTCCTCATTAATCTGGTAGATAGCTGCTCTGAGATTCTGTATGGAGTTTCTCTGTAGACTGTGCTCTTCAAGCAAAAGATAAGCAATTTCCTTCCCATCAGGACTGAGTGAAAGATGAGTCATGCCAAAATTTACTTCTTTAACAGCAGAACCCCTTTGCATTTCCACATCCTGACCTCTTTGATTTAAGTACATGGGAGTATAATTACCATCGAAATTACTGTTTCCATCCAGTCTTCTTCTTATAGTTGACAAAATCATGTCACTCCATTCTTTGTACACTTGGTTCTTCCATCTTAACAGATAGTGAACATATTTCAGTTCCTGTGTAGTTTTCATCAGCAGATCTTGAATAGATAGAATCTTCACACTACCATCTTTCATGAAGTACAGAAGCTTTTCTTTCTTTTCAAAACCATCATGACAATCTATAACTATATCAACAGCTAATAAATTGTTCAGGTTTTCAGAAGTTAAAGTACCTCCAGTTTCTGTCAAAGAGTAAGGATCAACATATGACATATTCAGATATTCACCATCTCTGTGTCCAATACCTCCTCTTGAATTACTTGACAATTGCTTCAGATTTGAAAACATCTTTAACCAGAGTGCTTTTGATCTAGCCATATCAGACAAATCAACAACACTTGAAGCGCTTGTAATAATTCCACCAGACTGAAAATTGATAAGTGTATCACAACTTAATGTGCTAATATGTTTCCACTTCTTGTCTTTTTCCTTTTCAAAAGCATAGCTTCTTTCCAGTGAAAATTCTTGTCTGCTTGAGTTTCTCCATTTTCTTTCATTTGAAACTTTAAGCCTTTGTAGATAGAGATTAAAATCTTCATTTGTTCTTCTTGTAATATCTCTTCTTCTGGCTTCTTCTTCTTCATCTACTTCTTTGTTGTGACAATCAACAACAGTAGATAAGATTATCAAATCAACCTCTTGCAGAATTTCAGATTCGTCAGGATCTTGAATATTGTCAGGATTAGAATCTTCAATTTGATTTGTATTGCTGAGAGTTGATTTACTTGATTTTCTTCTCAATTCAGGTTCTTCTTCAACAATTCCATCATCACCAAAAGTAGATCTGTCAGGAACTACTAGAGTTTGAATAGGTTCAGGAATTTCTTCAATTCTTAACCTTCTAGACCTTGTCTGTCTAGGTATTGTTTGAGTTGAAGAACCTCTTTTACTTCTTCTAGCACCTCTCCTACCTCTGCTTCCTCTACCTCTAGTAGGAGCAGTATAGCTTTCCATTGTCTCTCTTTGTAGTCTCAAGAATTCTTCATGTGAGAGATCTGGATATTCTTCACTTGCTGTAGAGAGTGCTTTTCTTGCATATAATTGTTGAACTCTTTTATCAGTGTGATAAAGAGTAACAATTCTGCCGTCTTTTGTAGAAAACTTCTGGAATAAATTTGATGCATCTTCAGGATTATCAATAATCACATCTTCATCACCTTCAGGAATTGTAGCAAGAATGTGTCCATGACCAGGTGTCAGGATTTGATCTTCCGTCAGGATCTGAGATTGCACCAATGTTCTTACTGTCTTAACTCCAGAATCAGAAACATGAGTTGACTGCGTTGTTTGACTTTGAGAAGTTTGGATTGTCTTCATAACAACAGCATCAGAGGTTTCTCCTTGTATCGCTTTGTCACCACCATCATCTCCAGTATCATCATCATTATTCCTTAATACTAGATCAGGTGTACATTTTGACTGAATAACCTTCTCCCCCTTTTTGACATCAGGATTTGACAATAATTGCAAAATTAAGGAAAGAGAGGCTTGAATTTCAGTTACCTTAGTATCCAGAGAATCAATTCTTTGATTGATTGAGGTTTGTTCTGAAACAACAGATTTCACTTGGGATTCCACTACCCTCAGTTGGAAAGTAGTAGGCACCTTTGTAAAATTATTAAAGATATCAGTCCTCACTTTTTCAGTTGAACCCTTGATAGAATCAATCTCACTTTTCAGGCTTTTGGATAACAGAGTTGTAGCCTTCAGATGATTCTTCAAGTCTTGATTCTCTATAGACTTCACTGCATTATAGGCATGTTCAATAGCAGAAGAAAAACTGATAGATTCATCAGAATTGTGCCATGAATTGTTCCATTCATTCTGTCTAAATGCCTCTGCAGGATCAAAGGAAGGAAAAGAAAAATCTTGTCTCTGATCTTTCCCAGTGGAAGCTTTGCCAGCCATATATGTACTTGATGAACCAAAATTAGTTCCAAGACTAATCTTGAGTGCTGTAGCAAGCTGTTCCTTCTCTTTTCTATTCTCATTATCATCATCACTATCATCATCAGAATTATCATCATCAGAACCATGAGATATGTCAGGATCAGGAATTGCAATACCTTTCAGTTTATCCTGTGGTTCTGAGATAGGATGATCTATTGGTCTTGAACGAAGTGGCTGAATCAAAATAGGTTCATTATCAGGAGCACCACTAGCGTCAGGATGAACATCGTCAGGATTTGATATGCTTGCATCAGTATTTGCTACCAATGGTTCTTGTGGAGCTTGAGGTTCAGAAGCTGCTTCAACACTTTGAGCTAAAGGTTCTTGTGTGCTTCCCTCATTGACAATGTTCTCGACCAATCTTTCAACAGAAGCTGTAGCTTTGCCTGCATCTTCACTTTGAGAAGATGGTTCTTGTGTAGCTGGAATGTTGATGTCTTCATTCTCCCTTTGAGAAAATGGTTCTTGTGTGACCATTCCACTAGCTAAGCCTTCACCCAAACTTTGATTGAGTGGTTCTTGTGTGGCAGGATCAATAGTAGCTGCTGAATTACTCTGAAATTCAGGTTCTTGTGGGCTTGATCCTTTCAGCTTCTTCTGTCTCTGATAGACTAACTCTTCTGCATTCCTCTTTTTCTTTGATGTAGGTGTAAGACCAACCAAGGAAGCAGTTGTAGATACCTTCTCCCAAGAATGTCCTCGAATCTGAGATGGAGAGGCTGGAGAGTCTTTCTGAATAACCATCAGGATTTGACAGTTATCAGGATTTCCTCTCTGTAGCTTTTCCTCAGAAATTCTCAAATTTCATCATTCCAAGTTCATTCACCAACTTATTGAAAGTAGCTTCAGGTAGTGGCTTGGTGAATATATCAGCTAGTTGTTGATCAGTAGGAACAAAGTGAAGTTCAATTGTTCCTTCCAGAACCTGTTCTCTTATAAAGTGATATCTGATACTTATGTGTTTAGTAAGAGAATGCTGAACTGGATTTCCTGTCATTGCAATAGCACTTTGGTTATCACAATAAATAGGGATTTTTGAGTATGACAGGCCATAATCTAACAACTGATTTCTCATCCACATTATCTGAGCACAACAACTTCCTGCAGCAATGTACTCAGCTTCTGCAGTTGAAGTGGAAATAGATTTCTGCTTTTTACTGAACCATGAAACTAGTCTTCCACCCAAAAACTGACAACTTCCTGAAGTACTTTTCCTGTCTATTTTGCATCCTGCAAAATCAGCATCTGAATAACCACACAACCCAAAATCTGATTCCCTTGCATACCAAAGGCCAAGTGAAGGAGTGCCTTTGAGATATCTGAAAATTCTTTTGACTGCAATCAGATGTGGTTCTCTAGGTTTTGCTTGAAATCTTGCACATAGACAGGTTGCAAACATGATATCTGGTCTACTGGCAGTGAGATACAATAAAGAGCCAATCATTCCTCTGTAGTGAGTTACATCTACCTCTTCACCTTGATCAGGATCAAGTTTGGTAGCTGTAGTGTAATATCCCGTAATTTTTAGAATAATAATAATATTAGAAAATAGAAAAAAAGATTAAAACTTGAAAAAGAATAGGAATTAAAATTAAATTAGACTAATGGGCCTAAAATATGGATCGAATTTTGAGTACGGATAACAAGTAGGTTTGGAATTAGGGTTTGGTGTCTTTATATAAACATCTTATTCTTCTTCTCAGTCTTTTTAATCAAAATTCGTAGGTCTTTGTCTCTCACAAATCAGCTGTCTTGTAAAATTCGTAGAATATTCATTGTAAGTCGGAATTTGATGATTTTGGACTTTTCGGAAAGCTCTTTCAATTTTCTACAACTTTTGTTTCACAGTGTGTTTCCAGATTATGCTCTGAACTGTTCTTAAAATCACAAAACACAAACAGATCTTGTTTTTCAGTTTCTGTTCAAACTCAGCAGACGTTTTATTCAATTCCCGATTCGTTATAAGTCCGATTTTGATGAGCCATATCTTTTCAGAAAGGTCTTTTCGTTCTCTACAACTTTCATCCTTTGAGTTTTTCATGAAAACGTCGTTTAGATGGTCAAAAAGAGTAATTACAGTTCTGGTCAGAATTGGGTACGTGCTCTAGGATGATTTGATTGTTGATTTTTCGCGTTGAGGTAAGTTTCCGATTGTTCTCTCTAGTGTTTTTGAAATTATTTGTTGAGTATGTATATTTGATTATATAAACTCGGGCTAAGTGAAATTATATTTTGAAGTGATATGTTTATTTGATATGTGTTATGTGTAAGCAATAGACTTGAGACTTTGATTTGTGCCATGGTTTGTGAAAATATCGAATAACAATAAGGACCGAGTCACCGGGTTATAGTGATAGTTTTCTGAAAATTTAGGACCGTTATCACCGGGTTGTAGTGGTCGTGGCATGAATTGTGGGTTTCAGGTTATTGTTGTTATGTGGTGTCGTGTCGTATCGTATCTATCGAATAAGAATATGAATGTGTATCGAAAGTTATTTGTTTCATATAACGTATTGAATATTGTATTTTGTTTTGTATATACATGTTATTTGCCCGACTAGTTGGATCGATTGGTTTCTTGCTGGGCTGTATGGCTCATTCCTTACAATTTTCAGGTTCGAGTTAAGATCAAGTGGATGTGCTTTCGAGTTCGAGAATCTTAGGTTTGGATTAGTTTGGCTTGGATTGTCATCGTTAGCTGCGCTTTTGTAATAGTTCTCTTTGTAATTGTCTTTTAGATTAATAAATTAAATTGTGTTTTAGTTTTATATTTAGATTTAATAGTCCGAAAAGTCGGGCTGTTACAGTTGGTATCAAGAGCAGGCTGTCCTTCGGAGTGTGTTAGGTATGGGACTAATACATTCTCTAGGGTGCGGTCTTGTGGACGATAGTTTAAGTTTGACTTGTAGGAGATTAGTAGGTAGACGTGTCATGTGATAGGATTGTTGTGAATTTGGGGACCAAATTCTTTTTAAGGAGGGTAATATGTAATATCCCGTAATTTTTAGAATAATAATAATATTAGAAAATAGAAAAAAAGATTAAAACTTGAAAAAGAATAGGAATTAAAATTAAATTAGACTAATGGGCCTAAAATATGGATCGAATTTTGAGTACGGATAACAAGTAGGTTTGGAATTAGGGTTTGGTGTCTTTATATAAACATCTTATTCTTCTTCTCAGTCTTTTTAATCAAAATTCGTAGGTCTTTGTCTCTCACAAATCAGCTGTCTTGTAAAATTCGTAGAATATTCATTGTAAGTCGGAATTTGATGATTTTGGACTTTTCGGAAAGCTCTTTCAATTTTCTACAACTTTTGTTTCACAGTGTGTTTCCAGATTATGCTCTGAACTGTTCTTAAAATCACAAAACACAAACAGATCTTGTTTTTCAGTTTCTGTTCAAACTCAGCAGACGTTTTATTCAATTCCCGATTCGTTATAAGTCCGATTTTGATGAGCCATATCTTTTCAGAAAGGTCTTTTCGTTCTCTACAACTTTCATCCTTTGAGTTTTTCATGAAAACGTCGTTTAGATGGTCAAAAAGAGTAATTACAGTTCTGGTCAGAATTGGGTACGTGCTCTAGGATGATTTGATTGTTGATTTTTCGCGTTGAGGTAAGTTTCCGATTGTTCTCTCTAGTGTTTTTGAAATTATTTGTTGAGTATGTATATTTGATTATATAAACTCGGGCTAAGTGAAATTATATTTTGAAGTGATATGTTTATTTGATATGTGTTATGTGTAAGCAATAGACTTGAGACTTTGATTTGTGCCATGGTTTGTGAAAATATCGAATAACAATAAGGACCGAGTCACCGGGTTATAGTGATAGTTTTCTGAAAATTTAGGACCGTTATCACCGGGTTGTAGTGGTCGTGGCATGAATTGTGGGTTTCAGGTTATTGTTGTTATGTGGTGTCGTGTCGTATCGTATCTATCGAATAAGAATATGAATGTGTATCGAAAGTTATTTGTTTCATATAACGTATTGAATATTGTATTTTGTTTTGTATATACATGTTATTTGCCCGACTAGTTGGATCGATTGGTTTCTTGCTGGGCTGTATGGCTCATTCCTTACAATTTTCAGGTTCGAGTTAAGATCAAGTGGATGTGCTTTCGAGTTCGAGAATCTTAGGTTTGGATTAGTTTGGCTTGGATTGTCATCGTTAGCTGCGCTTTTGTAATAGTTCTCTTTGTAATTGTCTTTTAGATTAATAAATTAAATTGTGTTTTAGTTTTATATTTAGATTTAATAGTCCGAAAAGTCGGGCTGTTACATGTAGCTATGGGAGTTGAAGCAGGAGTACTGTCTTGCATGTTAAACCTTGTCAGTAAGTTCCTTGTGTATTTAGACTGATTAATAAAAATCCCTTCATCAGTCTGTTTAACTTGAAGACCCAGAAAGTAACTCATTTCTCCCATCATGCTCATTTGATATCTTGACTGCATAAGCTTGGAAAACTTTTCACACAGCTTATTGTTTGTTGACCCAAAAATGATATCATCAACATAAATCTGAACTAACAGCAACTCCTTACCATGATTCAAATAAAATAGAGTTTTATCAATTGCACCTCTTTTGAATCCACTTTCCAGTAAGAATTGAGCTAAGGTTTCATACCATGCTCTTGGAGCTTGCTTTAGTCCATAAAGTGCCTTATCCAGTCTGTAGACATAATCTGGATATTTAGGATCAATGAAACCAGGAGGTTGTTCAACATAAACTTCTTCCTCCAGTTCACCATTTAAGAAAGCACTTTTAACATCCATCTGGAAAACCTTGAATTTCTTATGTGCTGCATAAGCAAGAAATATCCTGATGGCTTCTAGTCTTGCAACAGGAGCAAAAGTTTCATCATAGTCAATTCCCTCTTGTTGGGAATACCCCTTTGCAACTAGCCTTGCTTTATTTCTGATAATGACTCCATCAGAATCAGTCTTGTTCTTGAAAATCCACTTTGTACCAACAATTGATCTATTCTTTGGTCTTGGTACCAGTTTCCAGACTTCATTCCTTTCAAATTCATTCAGTTCTTCTTGCATTGCAGTAACCCAATCAGCATCTTTAAGTGCATCTTCAACTTTCTTAGGCTCCTCCTTGGATAGAAAGTTATTATATAAACATTCATTCTGAGTTGCACTTCTTGTTTGAACACCTGCATCAGGATCTCCAATTATCATATCAGGAGTATGTTCTTTAGTCCATTTCCTTGCTGGTGTCAAATTGTTTCTTGAAATAGATGCTCCCCCTGGATTGGTGTTATCTTGATTGAAAGAATTTGATTGATTTGAAGCTCTCCCTGAATTATTGCTATGCCCTCCTGATGTGTTATCAGGATCTTCACTTGAATCAGTATCTGAAGAATTCTGTCCTGATGATTGAGTTGACTCTGAACTTGTAGTAGAATGCCGTTGCTCCCCCTCAACATTAGCACTACTAGTTGTATCACTATTGTTTGTATCATCAGTATTAGCATCATCAGTATCTGGTGTGTCATCAGGATTTGGTGACCCATCAGGATCTGATGTATTGACAGGATCTGATTCACTTTCTTCAGGTTCCTTGGAAGCTTCATTTTCAAATAACAATCTATCATGCGAGTCTTCAATGATTCCAGTTATCTTCTTGTCATCAAAAGATACATGTATTGACTCCATGACAGTTCTTGTTCTCAAATTAAAAACTCTGAAGGCTCTGGATGTAGGATAACCTATGAATATTCCTTCATCAGCCTTTATTTCAAATTTCCCTAGCTGTTCAGGATGAGTTCTGAGAACAAAACATTTACAGCCAAACACATGCAAATGCTTCAGACTTGGTTTCTTCTCTTTGAGAGACTGATAAGGAGTAACACCATGCCTGTTTATCAATGTGAGATTTTGTGTATAGCATGCTGTGTTGACTGCTTCTGCCCAGAAATATGTAGGTAATTTAGCTTCTTCCAACATAGTTCTGCCAGCTTCAATAAGAGTTCTATTCTTCCTTTCTACTACTCCATTTTGCTGAGGTGTGCCAGGAGCAGAGAATTGTTGAATGATTCCTTTGTATTTGCAGAACTCTTCCATCTTTGAATTCTTAAATTCAGTACCATTATCACTTCTCAGAATCTTGACTTTGTACTTTGTGGTTGTCTCAATCATCCTCACATGATCCAACAGAACTTCAGGAGTTTCATCTTTTCTATGCAGAAAATACACCCAGGTGAATCTAGAATATTCATCAACAATTACAAGAGTGTGCCTTTTCTTACTGATGGACATGATGTTGACTGGACCAAACAGATCAAGATGTAGCATGTGATATGGTTCTTCAATAGAGGATTCTGATTTACTCTGGAATGATGTCCTTCTTTGTTTTGCTTTTTGGCATGCATCACAGAGTCCATCAGGTGTATATAAGACATTAGGTAATCCTCTTACTAACTCTTTCTTAACCAACTCATTGATGTTGCTGAAGTTGAGATGAGAAAGCTTCTTGTGCCAATTCCAACTTTCATCTACTGAAGCTTTACTGATGAAACATGTAGGGGAGCCATCAGTATCTGAGAGAATGTTGGCTTCATATATGTTACCATGCCTGTAGCCAGTTAGTGCTATCTTCCCTGTTGCTTTACTGACTACTTCACAATGTGTGGAATAGAAATTGACATGATAACCTCTGTCAGTGATTTGACTAATACTCAACAAGTTGTGTTTTAGTCCCTTCACTAGAGCTACTTTTTCAATGATGACATTTCCAATGATTATATTGCCATATCCCAAGGTTTGTCCAATGTTGCCATCTCCATAAGACACAGTTGGGCCAGCTTTTTCCTCATATTCTGATAACAGGGCTTTGTTTCCAGTCATGTGCACAGAACATCCACTATCCATGACTAACACATTTTTCTTTTTACCCTGCATCAGAATAGAAACACACTAGTTAGAACACTTAGGAACCCATACATGTTGGGTTCCTTTCTCATGCAATTTATTAATTTTAACAGCAGAAGACTTTTTGACTTTAGCAGTCCTGACAGGATTTACTCCATCAGGATTTGCTTTGTCAGTATCAGTATTAACAAAAGCATGCTTCATTATGACATTTTCAGTTCTATCAGACTTTGTACTACTTTCAAACTTAGGCAATGGATCATAAAAGTTATAGTACAAATCA
Source organism: Heracleum sosnowskyi (assembly GCA_030848705.1). Classification (NCBI taxonomy): domain Eukaryota; kingdom Viridiplantae; phylum Streptophyta; class Magnoliopsida; order Apiales; family Apiaceae; genus Heracleum; species Heracleum sosnowskyi. The sequence continues at coordinate 69,927,032 of CM061241.1, read as the reverse complement.
TGATACTCTTTACATGTATAAATAGAATGCCATAGACTACCACAATGAAAACAGGACTTCTGCGGTTTATAGAGTACTGATCTATTCCTAACATCAGACTTAGGAATATCAGTAATCTTCTTCTTACTCTTCTTACAATCAATAGCAAGATGATTAGAGTTACCACAGTTAAAACAACACTTTCTAGGTGCATTTGGGATATACTTATAACCATTCTCTTTATTGATCCCAATTTTACCATTCCTGTTTCTCTTAACAGTAGCTTCCTTTTTCTTATCTGTAACCTTACAGATTTTATCTTTAAGCTGTTTCTGAGACAATAGACCTACATTCTTAGTGACTTTGTTCATGACAGGTTTAGACTTTATAACTTTAATTCCTTGAGTAGAAGAAGATCCCTTTTCAAAAGTAGAATTGGAATCCTTACCAAAAACAAAATTAACAGGAGTAATCTTAGATTTGGTTGAGTCTATAACATGTCTATAGGTCTTTGGACTGACTGTCTCATCAATGACAATTTTCTCTTTCAATTTCTTATCCTCATCTGACTTATATCCTAGACACTCTTTCCAATTCTTAGAGGTATTAATCTCATGAAATTTCCTACCAGAGTCTGTCCAGGTTCTGATTTTCTCATTAGCAAATTCAAGTTCTTTTTCAAGGGAAGTACATTTAGATGTCATCTCTAAGTGCATGTGCTTAACATTATCACATTCTTTTTGTACTTCTTGCATACGAGAAAATTCAGCTTCTAATATCTCATTCCTTTTTCTAAGGTCAGACATCTCAGATAAGATTCTAGTATTCTCAGCAGTTTGACTTCTAAAGCTAATATGTAATGACTTTAGAAAACGTCTTAACTCAGAAGCATTATCAGTATCAAAATCAAAGATAGTATTTAGTACCTTATCATCAGGAGCAGCAGTTACATCAGCATTGGCCATTAACGCATAGTTGACTACCTCAGTATCAGATTCTGAGGAAGAGTCCATCCAATCCTTGCTTGATGTGATGAGTGCCTTTGTCTTGTTGCATTCAGAAGCAAAGTGACCCATACCATTACACTTGTAGCATCTAACCTTTGACTTGTCAAATTTGCTACCCGTGCTGTCCTTTTTGATATACTTGTCTTTGTCTGCTTTGAAGGTCTTTTTCTGAAAGTTGCCTTGTCTTCTATTCTTCCTGAACTTCATCCTTCTGAAGTTTCTGACAATCATAGCAACCATCTCTTCCATGTCTGAGTCAGAAGATTCATCACCAGTATTGGCATCAGGATTGCCATCAGTATCTGATGAAGAGTCGTCAGGATCTGATTCAGCTACTCTTGCTTTCCTTCTAGAGACCTCCATAGCTTTCCCTTTTGATTTTGCTTCTACATTCAAAGCAATTGACTTTGCCTTGCTGCTTTTCTTGTTCTTCCTCTGTTGAACTTCAAGATCATGAGTTCTTAGCATCCCATAGATCTCATCAAGAGACACAATGTTTAGATCATATTGGTGTCTAATGATTGAGGTCTGAGTATCCCATTCTTCAGGTAAAGCTCTAAGAAATTTGGTGTTTGAATCTTCAGTTTCATATACTTTGTCAACTAAGGATAAGCTGTTCAATAGTGTCAGGAATCTGTCATATAGATCAGTCAGGCTCTCTTCAGGTCTTGCATCGAATTGTTCATATTCTTGAATCAAAAGAGCCCTTCTGTTTTTCTTAACAGATGCAGATCCCTGGCACTGAGTTTCCAAAGTATCCCAGATTTCTTTTGAAGACTTGCATGCAATCACTCTGTTTGACATGACAGCATCAAGGCTATTATGCAAGATATTCTTTATCTTTGGTTCTCTGAGTACATGAGCTTTTTCTTCTGGAGTCCATTCAGCTTTAGCTTTGACCACATAATGTTCTGGTACTGTATCTGTTCGTTCTACGAACTTTGTTGGTATATATGGTCCATCACGAATCCTGTCCAAGTAGTCAGGATCCATAGCCTCCAGGTACATCAGCATCTTTACCCTCCATGTGGGATATTCTGATATCTTTAAGATGGGAATCTTCATGCTTTCATACTTGGTTGTCGACATCTTTAGATCGTATCTGATTCAGAATTAAATCAGTTTGCTCTGGTACCAATTGTTGCCCAGTAAATAACAATTGTAGAAGGGGGTTGAATACAATTGTATAAGATTCTCGACTTTATATAACACAAATATGAAAGATCAATAACAATAACAATAACAGCTTTATTAACTTTGATATAAAACTGTTACAAACTCTCTTAAGAAATTCTGATGTTCTTAAGAGCTGCTAGCTTACAAAAACTCTCTCAAGAAATTCTGTTCTTAAGAGCTTCTCTCCGATTATGTTCTCTCTCTCTGATCAGTACATAAATCGAAACCAAAACTGTGTTTATATAGTGCACACAGCTTCTCTATCAATAACAAGATAAGTCCTAATCATAACAAAGATAGAAACATATCTTTAATCGATAGCTGCATTCTACAAACCAGGAACAAATAGAATAAACTTCCATGTTTATCTAGACTCCAAATATAACTCGAAGTAGGAATCCTGATCAGCTTCAAGTCCTGATGATCAAACCTGATCATAGTCTGAGTAGGAATCCTGATGATCAATAAGATACTGACGCTTGATTAAATACTGATGACCATGCAATACTGATGACGTCAGCAATCCTGATCAGTTGAGTCTAGCTTCTGACGATCATTGAATTCTGATCTAACACTTAAAAATGAACTGGTAAGACTATCCAGGATAGTCTTACCGAAAGTCTTTGTAGTACAAAGACAGTATTGCCGATTATCTTTGTGGTTCAAGGATAGTTCTACCGATTGTCTTGCTAGTTCAATTGATAGTCTTTCCAAGCCACTGATTGTCTTGCCGATTGTATTTCCAAGTGTGATGATTGTCTTTCCGATAGTCTTTCCAAGTCATTCTGGTTAGTCTTTCTAATTCACAAGCAAATGGCGTACATTTAAAGAAAAAGAGGCAGTTGACTTGCAGATACATCAGTTGTTAACAACACAAACAGAAGCAAAATAACATCTTTCTATCTGTTCTTCAATACAACTATCGAGCCTTCATTTCAAGATCAAGCAATTAATTTCTAGCATTATTGTTAAATCTAAACCACTAGAAGTTATTTACTTTGTTTGACTATCTAGCAGATCATTATCCCTAAAATTTATCTCGAACTACTTTTTAGTATTCGATCTTTTTATTACAAAAATAGATAAATTCATGTTGAATTTATTATAGATTTGTTTTAAATAGTTTGAGATTCAAACCTTGTAATCTGTACTGTATTTGCAACACCTTTCAATTTTAATATTTTACTTGAATTTTGTTTCATTTTATTTCGCTTAAATTTGTTCTTGAATTATTATTTCACGAACCGAACAAATTCGAGAAAACGGTATAGTTTGTATTCGACCCCCCTTCTACAAACTTATCAGGACCTAACAATTGGTATCAGAGCCTACTGATGGACGCACAAATCAAGATCCATACTTTTGTGATTTACCAAGAACAAGTGAATTTTTATTTTTCTTAAAAATTCAAGATGTCTACTCAAAAAGTTGGAGCTGTCAAAATTTCTATGTTCAGTAGAGAGCACTATGGGATGTGGAAGAAGAAGATGTTTTTATTTCTTCAAGTGGCAAATCCAAAGTATATTGGTGTATTGAATAAAGGCCCAAAAGTCCCAATGATTATTGAAGAGGAGCGTATTGAGAATAACCTTGTTGTTCATGTTGCAAGGACTTATCCTAAAGATCCAAAAGATTTTACAGCTGATGAAAAGGAAGATGCTTCTCTGGATGCTAACCTGCAATTAATTTTGGTTGATTGTTTGGATCCAATTATGCACAATCATGTTTTGAATTGTAAAGATGTCAAACATATTTGGGAAATAATTGAGATAATCAATGAAGGGACTGAAGAAGTAAGAGAGAACAAAATGGAAATTCTTACCTCTACATATGAGCACTTTAGATCAATTCCAGGGGAAGGTATCTCTGAAGTTTTTGAGAGATACAACAAATTAATCAATGATCTGAACCTTCATGGAAAGTACTACACTATCAAAGAAATAAACAAGAAATTTATTTTGACACTTCCAACCCATCTGGAGCATAGGATTTCAGCCATTAGAGAAGCAAGAGATTTATGTGAGATTTCATTATAGAAACTCTATGGTGTTTTGAAAACCTATGAACTGGAACAAATTCAGCAGCAGGAAATCTACGGGGAAGGAAGAGTGGTCAGTACGTCTACTGCATTGGTAGCTGAAGTCCCACAGAAGCAGGATGTGATTGTACCTGAGTATGGTGTTACCTCTTCAAGTCAATCTGATGGTGATTTCTATACTATGGAAGAACTTGAACAGTTGGAAGATGAATCAATGGCCTTGATAGTGAAGAAGTTTGGAAACTTCAGGTTCATGAGAAATCCTAGTTTCAAGTTCAAGACAAATGCTAACAGATTCCAGAGAGGAGGTTCTTCATCCTCAAATAGCACAAGGGTGGCAATAAAACTGGGATGATTGATAGAAGCACGATTCGGTGCTTTAATTGTAATGAGTTGGGACACTTTGAAACTGAATGTAGAAATCAAAGGCAATCAAAGAAAACCTCTCACGATACAAATCAGAAGAACAAGTCTGGTAAAGCTTATCTTGCTAGAGGAAAAAGATGGGATTGTTGGAACGTAAGATATATAGGACTGCATTTTATGATATAAATTAAAGAGTTCGAAAAGAAAATTAACCTTAATCGCTACGGCGCAAGCGATTCAATTCCACGTCTTCTACTGAATTCCTTGATTCCCTTTGAGAGAAGTGTGGCCTTCGATCTCCCAAAGTTTCATCTCCTCAAGCCTCGAAATTCCAAAACCCTAGCTGCGTGCGGCTGCCCCTAGGTCTCAATTTCGATTTCTGTTGTGTGTCTAGCTTTAAGGAGAACGAGAATATATATATATATAGGCTTCAGTAGGGATCATGGACTATTAGGTCGGGCCTTCCAATGACATTCCGGGTCAAGCCCAATGTCATTAAATATTAATTCAATCCACTAAAGAATTAATATTTGCACTACCGTTCCTAATACCGCAATTCTTTTATTATTTAACTCGGCTCATATATTATTTGCTTATTAAATTCCCCGCGTTTAAGATATCGCATGTCCATTAATTAAATTAATCACTGATAATTAATTTAATTAATATCTTATTTATCCTTGATCATCCACTCAACCTTATAATTATGTCAGAAATTAATCTGTATGTAGGGCTTCACATAATTATCTTTATGAGCTTTCAAGAGGACATCATCAACCCGAATATTATCAGGACATGGATTCCTTCTGTAATTAATATCCCACTCTGCATGCAATATCATTGCTCAATACATAATATTGTAATTAATAATTAATTACATCACATATGAATCAAAGCATGTGCATTGCATACAAGTGTCAATCACTACATCCGGATTAAGAACATAAGCAATAATAATATCATAGAATCTTAGTTCTTCTTTATTGTCAGAATAGAAGAGCAATTCTAATATTTTGATCATGTTCAATATACACAAAGTATACAAGTATTATTCAATAGTCAAGATAAACTATTCCCAAATAATACTTCATTCATTCCAGTGGTTTGTCTAGTACCACTTAAATTGTGAACCTTTATTATATTATATACATACACTGATAATCTAGACTGATAATCTAATCTTCTGTTATCCCATTTGATACTAGATTATCCACAATATATAATAAACAGACAATGTAATAATATGCAATCAAGATTCTCAATAAAATGGTCAATGTTTATATACTTCAACCGAATAGTTCAGTATAAAACCCAACAATCTCCCACTTATACTCAAGCTATTCTTTGAGTATATCAGTGTTTATTACAAGCAATCCACTACCAGTTTAAATAACTACTATGTGACCAGACATCTGACTCCTATCGCCTCCACGTGTTCCTCAAAAGCCTTAGTTGGTAAGCACTTCGTGAAAGGATCTACCCGGTTGTCCTTTGATGCTATATCGGTCACAACGATATCTCCCCGCTTAACGAACTGTCGTATGAGGTGATACTTACGCTCGATGTGTTTTGCTGCCTTATGTTCTCGTGGTTCCTTTGTATTTGCAACAACACCAGTGTTGTCACAATAAATTGTGATATGCCATGGCAAATCAGGAACTACATCCAAATCCAACAGGAAATTCCGGAACCATACTGCCTCTTTGGCTGCCTCAAAAGCTGCCACATATTCAGCTTCCATGGCTGAGTCTGCGATGCATTTCTGCTTCACACTCCTCCATATTACGGCTCCACCTCCTAAAGTAAAAACACACCCCGAGGTTGACTTCCTCTTATCCCTATCTATCTGGAAATCTGAATCGGTATATCACACAGGCAACAAGTCTGAGGCCTTGTAAATTAACATATACTTCTTAGTCCTTTGCAGGTACTTAAGTATTGTTTTACTGCACTCCAATGTTCCTGACCTGAATTAGACTGATATCTACTGACCATGCCCACAACAAAGCAAATATCATGCCTCGTACATAACATAGCATACATTAAGCTTCCACATATTGAAGCATAAGGAACTAATTTCATGTTCTTTATCTCTTTAGGTGTCGTAGGACACTGCTCCTTCGATAGAGAAACTCCATGTATGAAAGGTAAATTACCCTTCTTAGAGTCCTGCATGTTAAAACGAGCCAATACCTCATCAATGTAAGGTTCTTGAGATAAAACCAGCATCCTTTTCTTGCGATCTCTTATTATTTTGATCCCAAGGATGTATGCGGCTTCACTTAAGTCCTTTATTTCAAATTGTTTGAACAACCATGCCTTAATTGATGACAACATCTCTACATTGTTTCCAATGAGTAAAATGTCATCTACATATAGCACTAAAAAAACCACTGCATTTCCATCACTCTTCCTACACACACACACACACTTCGCTTGGACTCTGATTATATCCATATGACTGGACTTCCTGATCAAAACGAATATTCCAATACCTGGAAGCTTGTTTCGGTCCATAAATACTTATTAAGCTTACACGCTAGATGCTCTTGGTCTTTCTTAATGAATCCCTCTGGTTGCTGCATATAGATGGTTTCCTCAAGACTTCCATTAAGGAAAGCTGTCTTGACATCCATTTGCCAAATCTCATAATCGAGATGAGCTGCTATAGACAAAAGAATCTGGATTGACTTAAGCATAACTACAGGCGAAAAGGTTTCCTCATAATCGATCCCTTCTTTCTGAGTATACCCTTTCGCAATAGGTCTTGCCTTTCAGGCTTTCACCTTTTTATCAAATCCTTTTTTGTCTTGTAGATCCACTTACATTCAATGGGTTTTACACTTTTGGGTGGTTCCACGAGCTCCCAGACTTGATTGGAATACATAGATTCCATCTCAGATTACATAATCTTTTGCCATATATCTGCATCCTTATCTTGTAGTGCTTCTTCGTATGTCCTGGGATCCTCATCATGTTCACCAGAGACTAAGTCCGAAGACTCTCCCAAAAACATGAATATCTCAGGTTGTTGAACAACCCTCCCACTACGATGAAGCACTGGTGCGGTATTAGTGATAGGCTGTGCATTTACTTGAGGTTGTTCTACTTGTACTATCGGCACATTAGTATTATCTGTTCATCCCACTAATTCCTCTAAAACAACAGTACTCATGGGTTTGTGGTTCACTATATAGTCTTCCTCTAAGAATCTAGAATTGGTGCTAACAATGACATCCCGATCCTTAGAACTATAAAACAAATAGCCTTTCGTTCCCATAAGATAACCCACAAACAGCCTCACTTCTGTACGAGAATCTAACTTAGTCACGTTCTTGTTCAGCACATGTGCTGGACAACCCCAAATCTGAATGTGTCTTAGACTTGGCTTGTCACCAGTCCACAATTCTATCGGAGTCTTAGGAACCGACTTAGAAGGTACTGGGTTCAGAAGGTAAGTCGTTGTTTCTAAAGCATATCCCCAAAACGACTCGGGTAAATCCGAATAACTCATCATCTATCTAACACTCTCCAACAGAGTCCGGTTCCTTCTCTCTGCTACACCGTTCTGCTGGGGTGTGCCAGGTGTAGACAACTGGGATGTGATCCCATGTTCTGATAAATATTCCCTAAATTCTCCAAGAAGGTATTCGCCACCACGATCTGACCGTAGTGACTTGATACTTTTACCAAGTCATTTCTCCGTTTTAGCTTTGTACTCCTTAAATTTATCAAAGCACTCAGACTTACAGCGCAACAAGTAAATGTACCCATATCTGGAATAATCGTCAATGAAAGTGACGAAATACTCATAACCACATATTGCTTGGATATTCATAGGTCCACATAAATCAGTATGAACCAACTCTAACACTTCTTTAGCTCTATTCCCCTTTGCCTTAAAAGGCATGTTAGTCATTTTACCTTCCAAGCAGGATTCACATACTGGAAATGGCTCCACTACCAATGAGCTTAAAGGCCCGTCTACTACCAGTCTTTGAATCCTCCTCAAGTTAATATGACCTAATCTTAAGTGCCAAAGAAGTGTTTGGTTCAAACTAGAAGGTTCATTTATTTTATTAGAGATAAAAGATGTGTTATTTAGTACCCTATGTTGTAGTGCAGGTTGAGGTTGTCTAGGATTAATAATGTACAAATTGTCTTGCAATGTACCAGAACATATAACTTGTTTATTCATCATAATAGAAACATTACGATCCAAACAAACATTATAACCATCCAAAGCAAGTTTAGAAACCGAAATCAAATTCCTTCTAAAAGAAGGTACATAAAGACAATTGTTCAAAACCAAAATCTTATTACAACCAAAAGATAAAGTAACGTCTCCCACTGCTACTTTTGTAACATCGCCCATGAACATATATATCTCGTCATCTCTAAGCATTCTAGATTGCTGGAACCCCTGCATAGAATTACAAACATGGTCAGTGGCTCTTGTATCTACACATCAAGTGCTCGTAGATATAGCCGCTATATATGTTTCCATAACTAGAGAAAGAGACATACCAGTTTTGTTCTTCTTAGAAAGAGGACAATCCTGTTTCCAGTGACCCGACTGCTCGCACCTGAAGCACTTGCCCTTAGGCTTCTTCACAGCATTCTGAACTCCCAAGGGTTTCATAACTTTCTGTGCATGAGCCTTTTTCTTCTTCTTCTTCTTCTTCTTCTTGCCTTTCGGTTTAGAAGAAGAACCTTTCTCAGCCACATTCACTTGAACATTCTGCTGAAATAATCCTTCAGTTGCCTGAAGCTCTGTCAGAAGTTCGGCAAGACTATACGACCTCTTGTTCATGTTGTAATTCAAGCGGAACTGCTCAAAGCCTTTGGGTAAACTCATAAGGATGATATCGATTTGCGTTTCCGCAACAATTTTAGGCTTAGCACCAAGGACCTCCGGTTCATTTATATGAGACATCATTAAAAGAACATGGTCCCTTACAGGTGTTCCTTCAGCCATCTGAGTGTTCATTAGAGATTTCATTGCTACTTGCCTAACAACCCTATTCTGATCTCCGAAAAGTTCCTTGAGATTAAAAGCATATCCCCAGCAGTGGCCATGGCCTGATTCTGATGCTGCAAAATACCCGACATTGCTGCCAGAATGTAACATCGCGACATCTCATCTGCCTTAATCTACTTATTATTATACTCCTTATCCTCATCCAGAGCCCATTTTATCCTTAAGTATGGTGAAAAGTGGATTAAAGCCCATTTTATCCTCAGAATCATACATATAACACATAATTAGAAGGTCGCACATAAAAACTTAATACCTATAGACTCCTCTAACTATTAATTAAGATTAATGTACTAACACTTAAACACCATAAGTATCTGGTACGCCACGATGGGAGACATACATACCACCTATATTTGTTTAAATGTTACTTCGGTCTTATTACTAAATAGTATGCCACGTTAGGGTGGTCTCTTACTACCTTTCATAGTTTGTTCTAGTAATATCCTTAACACTACCAGACACCATAAATCATACTCCACGATGGGTGACATATATACAATTCATAATTGTCTTAGTGTTAAATTACATACAAACAATAATGGATGACCATGGGACTTAATATCAAATTAAACCCCTCTCCCACTTAGTATTTTACTTGTGAGGATTTTAATCTAGATGCATCGTCCTATGTTATTTCTTCGAAGTCCACATGTATCACAAAGAACAATACAAACCACGTATAATATAGCAAGATACACATCATGATTAAACATAATAAACATAACTCTATGTACATGTCGTTCTAGAATACTAAGGTTAGTATCGCATGGCATGAAAACACACATTATTGTTTTTCCAACATCGCAGAATCGTTGGAACTGCCACGAAGCCATCATGAAGCGGAAGAACTCTTGTCTCTTGTAGCTCCGTTGATTAACCAATTACATACAAACATAACAGACCTATTCTATTACAACATATCATAATCTAACTCGAATATACATCGGATTTCAAGATTACAATACAAACCAAAATAGGAATAAAAAAACTATCACGATCAACCCTCGTGATTTACAACCAATTACCCACGATAAACCACGTGGGATCCAATTGCATAAAAATAACCATGATTAAACCACGTGGGATGCAATCACATAATCATAAAACATGGCCATAATAGTGGATAACAACCTACATCACAGAATACATACGAGCAACCACTATATACATGCATATATAATTACGACATGGACATCATATCATAAAACGCAGAACCCTAGAACCAGGCTCTGATACCAATTATTGGAACGTACAATATATAGGACTGTGTTTTATGATATAAATTATAGAGTTCGAAAAGAAGATTAACCTTAATCGCTACGGCACAAGAGATTCAATTCCACGTCTTCTACTGAATTCCTTGATTCCCTTTTAGCGAAGTGTGACCTTCGATCTCCCAAAGTTTTCTCTCCTCAAAGCCTCAAAATTCCAAAACCCTAGATGCGTGCGGCTGCCCCTAGGTCTCAATTTCGATTTCTATTGTGTGTCCAGCTTTAAGGAGAACGAGAATATATATAGGCTTCAATAGGGATCATGGACAATTAGGTCGGGCCTTCCAATGACATTCCGGGTCAAGCCCAATGTCATTAAATATTAATTCAATCCACTAAAGAATTAATATTTGCAATACCGTTCCTAATACTGCAATTCTTTTATTATTTAATTCGGCTCCTATATTATTTGCTTATTAAATTCCCCACGTTTGAGATATCGCATGTCCATTAATTAAATTAATCACTGATAATTAATTTAATTAATATCTTATTTATCCTTGATCATCCACTCAACCTTATAATTATGTCAAAAATTAATCTTACTGCAGGGCTTCACATAATTATCTTTATGAGCTTTCAAAAGGACATCATCAACCCGAATATTATCAGGACATGGATTCCTTCTGTAATTAATATCTCACTCTGCATGCAATGTCATTGCTCAATACATAATATTGTAATTAATAATTAATTACATAACATATGAATCAAATCATGTGCATTGCATACAAGTGTCAATCACTACATATGAATTAAGAACCTAAGCAATAATAATATCATATAATCTTAGTTCTTCTTTATTGTCAGAATAGAAGAGCAATTCAAATATTTTGATCATGTTCAATATACACAAAGTATACAAGTATTATTCAATAGTCAAGATAAACTATTCACAAATAATACTTCATTCATTCCAGTGGTTTGTTTAGTACCACTTAGACTGTGAACCTTTATTATATTATATACAGACACTGATAGTCTAATCTTCTATTATCCCATTTGATACTAGATTATCCGCAATATATAATAAACAGGCAATGTAATAATATGCAATTAAGATTCTCAATAAAATGGTCAATGTTTATATACTTCAAACGAATAGGTCAGTATAAAACCCAATAGATACCTCTATATTATCTTCAAGTGAAACTCATACTCAACAATATAGTTTATAAGGTAGTTAGAAGGTGTCCCACGTGGTTTGGTACTTAAATTTTATTTTGGCGAAGTGGTGTATAAAAGGTCGTATAAGGTAGTTGGTACTTGGACTGTATTTTGGTGGAGTGGTGGATGAAAGAAGGAGATCAGTGACATATATCTTTTGTACATTGTATTGACGTACTTAGACTATATTCATGAATACTTATATATGTACAATCACGAGAAAACATGATAGACAATTTATGTGTGCTCTACAATTTAAAAAACTACCAAAATCTTTGTTGTATATAGATTTAAATAAAATTCATTTAAAATCAAAAAATTAATGTCAATCTACAGCATACAAGTATTGATGATTAAAAAAAAGATTAAATAATAACATAAAAGATTAAATAATAAAGTTGGGTAATTTTAGCCTTTGTAGAATGTACATAATGAATCATATTATCCGATAGGCTCATACAAACAAAAACTGAGAAATCACTACAAAGAGCAACTATAATCGGAATTTTAAAGCAAGAAAAATTAAAAATAGTGAAATGGAAAACAAAGTCTTACCAAGATCCAAAAGAGTGAAATGGAGAGGTGGTGTGCTTCGACCGAGTGACGGCGTTTTGTTTCTATTTAGGTTAGTTGTCCCTTTTTTGCCAACACATATAATACGCCTTTAAAAAATAGATTCATGTTTTCTAATTTCCTAAATAGTAGTAATTAAGTAAATTGTTTATCAATGATGTGGTTAACAATTGTAAAATGAGCAATAAATGCTACGAGTTCCAAAATGAAATTCAAAATTCTTTCTCAATAATCATGTTTTTTAATTAGTGAGATTTATATTAGTGATATATTGTAACAGCCCGACTTTTCGGACTATTAATTCTAAATACAAAACTAAAACACAATACAATTTATTAATCTAAAAGTCAATTACAAAGATAACTATTACAAAAGCGCAGCTAACGATGACAATCCAAGCCAAACTAGTCCAAACCTAAGATCCTCGAACTCGAAAGCACATCCACTCGATCTTAACTCGAACCTGAAAATTGTAAGGAATGAGCCATACAGCCCAGTAAGAAACCAATCGATCCAACTAGTCGGGAAAATAACATGTATACATACAAGATAATACGATATTCAATACAATACAATAACGATACACAATACATAACTTACGATACACATATTCTTATTCTTTTTCTTATTCAATATGATACGATACGACACCACATAACCACATAAACAACAATAACTTGAAACTCATAATTCATGCCACGACCACTATAACCCGATGATAACGGTCCTAAATTTTCAGAAAACTGTCACTATAAGCCGGTGACTCGGTCCTTAATCTTATTCGATATTTTCACAAATCATGGCACAAATTTGAATCACAAGACTAATGATTACACATATCACATATACAATAATACACATCACATTAAAATATAATCACTTAGCCCAAGTTTATATAAACAAATATACACACACATCACATAATTTCGAAAAAACTAGGAAGATCAATCAGAAACTTACCTCAACGCATCCTAGATTGGGTACCCACTTTTGACCAGAACTGTTTTTACTCTTTTTGACCCTCTAAACGACGTTTTATTAGAAAACTCAAAGGACGAAAGTTGTAGAGAATGAAAAGACATTTCTGAAAAGATATGACTCATCAAAATCGGACTTATAACGAATCAGTAATTGAATAAAACGTCCGCTGAATTTGAACATAAACTGAAAAACGAGTTCTGTTTGTGTTTTATGATTTTAAGAACCGTTCAGAGCATAATCTGGAAAAACACTGTGAAACAAAGGTTGTAGAAAATTGAAAGAGCTTTCAGAAAAGTCCAGAATCAACGAATTCCGACTTACGATGAATTAACTACGAATTTTACAAAACTGCTGAATTGTATGTATAAAAGCCCTACGAATTTTGACAATAAAAACGAAGAAAGAGAATATGATGTTTATATAAAGACTCGGAACCCTAATTCCAAACCTACTACTTACCCGTGTTCAAATCTGATCCAAACTTTAGGCCCATTAGTATAATTTAATCATTAAATCCTATTCTTTATCAAATTTTAATCCTTTTTCTATTATTTTTTTTTATTATTCTTAAAATTACGGGATATTACATACTACCCTCCTTAAAAAGAATTTGGTCCCCAAATTCACAACAATCCTATACTCCAAACGTTCATGACACGTTTACCCACTAATCTCCTACAAGTCAAACTTAAACTATGGTCCACAGAAATGCATCCTAGGAAGTGTACTAGTCCCATACCTAACACACTCCGGAGGACAGCCTGCTCTTGATACCAACTGTAACAGCCCGACTTTTCGGACTATTAATTCTAAATACAAAACTAAAACACAATACAATTTATTAATCTAAAAGTCAATTACAAAGATAACTATTACAAAAGCGCAGCTAACGATGACAATCCAAGCCAAACTAGTCCAAACCTAAGATCCTCGAACTCGAAAGCACATCCACTCGATCTTAACTCGAACCTGAAAATTGTAAGGAATGAGCCATACAGCCCAGCAAGAAACCAATCGATCCAACTAGTCGGGCAAATAACATGTATACATACAAGATAATACGATATTCAATACAATACAATAACGATACACAATACATAACTTACGATACACATATTCTTATTCTTTTTCTTATTCAATATGATACGATACGACACCACATAACCACATAAACAACAATAACTTGAAACTCATAATTCATGCCACGACCACTATAACCCGATGATAACGGTCCTAAATTTTCAGAAAACTGTCACTATAACCCGGTGACTCGGTCCTTAATCTTATTCGATATTTTCACAAACCATGGCACAAATTTGAATCACAAGACTAGTGATTACACATATCACATATACAATAATACACATCACATTAAAATATAATCACTTAGCCCAAGTTTATATAAACAAATATACACACACATCACATAATTTCGAAAAAACTAGGAAGATCAATCAGAAACTTACCTCAACGCATCCTAGATTGGGTACCCAGTTCTGACCAGAACTGTTTTTAATCTTTTTGACCCTCTAAACGACGTTTTATTAGAAAACTCAAAGGATGAAAGTTGTAGAGAATGAAAAGACCTTTCTGAAAAGATATGACTCATCAAAATCGGACTTATAACGAATCAGGAATTGAATAAAACGTCCGCTGAATTTGAACATAAACTGAAAAACGAGTTCTGTTTGTGTTTTATGATTTTAAGAACAGTTCAGAGCATAATCTGGAAAAACACTGTGAAACAAAGGTTGTAGAAAATTGAAAGAGCTTTCAGAAAAAGTCCAGAATCAACGAATTCCGACTTACGATGAATTAACTACGAATTTTACAAAACTGCTGAATTGTATGTATAAAAGCCCTACGAATTTTGACAATAAAAACGAAGAAAGAGAATATGATGTTTATATAAAGACTCGGAACCCTAATTCCAAACCTACTACTTACCCGTGTTCAAATCTGATCCAAACTTTAGGCCCATTAGTATAATTTAATCATTAAATCCTATTCTTTATCAAATTTTAATCCTTTTTCTATTTTTTTTATTATTCTTAAAATTACGGGATATTACATATATGTTACCAATGTTCACTAATGGTGTCAAAATTTAGTAACTTATATGTAACTTATTTTCATATTAGATTAAAAATAATTTACATTGGTGCTTAATACATGTTTATCATAATAAATACTTTTATATTTATAATGTACTTGGTAAATTTCATCAAGACAATCGGAAAATTAATTTTTGAAGAAAATTGAACAGATTTAAGAATAGCGTCAAATCCTTGATTCAACTTATATTTATAAAATTACTTATAATCCATAGCAAAATAATTTATTGTTGGTAAAACATTCATTATTCTATAATGCCCATTTTTCAAAATTGAACAGAAATTTTGATGTAGTTTAGTATACAAAAATTTAAGATATTTCACAAAATTATCTTAAAACATCTTAAATTTGGTATAATATGCTAAAATTATCATATATTCCTGAGCAAAATTTGCAGAGAAGTTTTTGAGTTCAAATACACAGATATTAAGTAATTCTCACATGTGACAATTGCAGCCATTATAAAAAAAATGTATATCAAACGTGATCTAATTTTTGTTATAATTGAGTTTATAATTTAACTAATACTATTTCATATCAGTGATAATGATCCAAATAAGATAATTTATTATTAATTTTTCTATATTTGCTGGAAATAAATTTTAGTTTATTCTTTGCGGAATGAGCGACAGATCTCCTCCGTTCACCGAAAACCTTTCACCAACAAACAAAGCTAACCAAAATTTGGTCAGGTGATTATAGAGACGTTAATACAAAAGATTATTGAGTTCTAGACTTTTAGAGTAATAATATCATCATGATCATAATAATTTGTATCAGTATCAATATCAACATGCTTAATATGAGTTAAAGTGTCTTTTATTATAAAGATATAATTAACAAATCCTAATTACGTAAGAACAAGATTTCGTTTTCGAAGATATAACTAACAAACTATAATTATGTTAAAATTCAAAATTAGCAAAATTAGATCAAAGATAAAATATTGGTGATATATGATTTACTTATGTGTATATGAAAGTCATATACAATTAATATTTACAAATTTTGTATGTATATAGTTACGAAACAAAACAAAAATAAAAATTTGTAATTGCCTTGACGAAGTTACCTGTAAAATGAAGATTTAAACGGATAGATTATGACAAATTCCGTAAAAAGTATGAATTAATTAACTCTAATACTCTGATATCATGTAAGAATTGTGTAAATATGCATATGTTCAAGTGAATTTATATATACTTTTGTATCTATGATATCATGTAAGAATTGTGTAAATATGCATATGTTCAAGTGAATTTATATGTACTTTTGTATCTAAATAACTTTCTATCTGATTCAAGTGAATGTACAGAAATATCCTTATTATAACTAACTTTGTAACAGTCATTTGAAAATCTTTCTCTTAGTTGAACATTGTTATTATAATATATATATACATACATAAATTATTTTAATCTTTTGATACATATCAACACTTAACCAATTACACCTAAAATTAAAATTTTGGTGACATGTTTATTAGTTTGAAGTGAGTATATTTATTCTATTAATTTTAAACTTAGTAGTCAACATAATAATAAAATTGTGAATATTATAGTTATTTTTTGTAAATAAATACTTTTACAATTGAATAACTTTTGTTTTATCAAAATTAAGAATATTTTACTTTTTATTATTTTGAGATTAAAATTGATATTAATTTATTATTAAAATTATGCTCTTGTTAAAAATTATAAAAATAAAATGCAAGAAGAGTGAAAAACAATTACAAATGAAAAAAGTTTCTTAATAATCGAAAGATGTACATGGTTTTAAGGATAAGCATAAAGAAGATTTATATGAGTTACAACAATAGTGTGATATATATAATATAATATATTTTACATATTTAGGCACAGATAAAAACATCACACACTCACACACACACCGAAAGCTCAAGAAGACTAAAATGAGACCATCTTCAATGGCGGTAGAGACATAGAAGTTATCAAAAACATAATTAATAAAATGAAGAAAACTCTGCAAATTCATCACCAGCTTCTCGTTAATCAGAAAGTTGAAGTAATGTCTCCTTTTTTACTTATTACAATTCTTTTTATTCTTGCCTTTCTTTCTTGTAAGTCTTTAAAATTTGTATCTAATGTGAAATCGTATCAATTATGTGTATGATCTTTAATTTCTGTGTGATTTGATCGTTTTCTTGATAACCCTTGTTTTTGAATGCTGTGATTTAACATTTGCCAGGTGGGGTTTGGTTTTTTTATTGTTTTTATGTGTTTTCTTGAAAATCTTGATTTAATTTGACAGTGGTTTTGTAAAGTTTTAGTCTTTTTGTATGTGTGTATGTGTGATTGTAATGATTTTGTATTTGCATGTTGGTTTTACTGTGATTGAAGTTGATGAATTGGGATTTTGTGATTGAGGTTTTTGATGAGTTTTGTTGAGTTGTTTTTTGTATTTTACATGCAGGAGTTAATTTGATAAAAGATGGGGGTTTTTCGGTTGTTTCATTTTTGGGTCTATAAGTTTGTATTCTAGCTTGTAATTTGAGATTGTAATGTAAAGAATTGTAAATGTATTTGCAGGTAAGGAATTTCGATGAAGGGCTACTAGGTTCTTGGCACTCCGGAACTGTGATTGCGTGTGAAAATGAATTCGTGCGTATTAGGTATGATTATCTTTTAAGGGATGATGATAGTCGTAAATGTGTAATTGAATGTGTCAGAGCTCCATCGGTAAAGGGCGGATCTCGATCTTATTGTCGTGGCTGGATACGCCCATTGCCGCCAAAAATTGATCCTGAGAGATGGAGTTTGCAGTATGGACATTGTGTCGATGTGTTTCACAAAGATGCGTGGTGGGAAGGTGTGGTTTTTGACCACGAAGATGAGTCTCCTGAGCGAATGATTTTCTTGCCGGACACGGAAGTGGAGATAAAGGCGCATAAAAGTAATTTGCGAATCACTCATGATTGGGACGTGGTTAATGAAAGTTGGAAACCACGGGAAGGGTGGAAACTCCTTAAATTAATCGAGAAAATTAAAGAAGAGAAGCCAGTTATGGTGTCCATTAAGCAGATTTGGTATGATGTGCGCGCCAAAACTAATTTCCGATATTTAAAAGACTGGACTTCTCCGTGTGATGATGTTTGGATGGAGTTGGTGAGAGAGGTTGCTGCTGACAATTTTAAATTATCTGTGGAAGAGTATTTGCCAAAGTTGAACATGGAAATTAGAACAAATGGAAGAAAAAGAGAAGTTTGCAACTTAAATCTTGAATCTTCTTCTTTGAAAAGAAAAAAATGTAGGAAAATTCAAACAATTGAATTGAGAGATAATTCGAGTTATACAATTCCAGCACCCATTTATAAAAATGCAGAAGGGATTTTAGCTAGTAAGACATTGTGTTCTCCAGCAAAGGCTCGAGGGACATTCAAATCACAAAGACCAACATATGCTAGGCAACCAAAAAAGTATAGCAGTTCATCATTGTCAAGTGACATCTCTGACAATAGTGAAATCAAAGCTCAAGGAGTCAAAAAGCGTAGAAGAAAAAGCAAGATCTCTTCTGTTGTTTCTGCTTCGAAGCTCAAAACAACAAACAAAAAAAATATTGCTGTTTCCAGGCCTGTTTCGCGATCACGCAGAAGAGTTCATCCTGTAATGGATCCATCTTTCTCCAACAGCAACCCTCAAACTGTGTTATCTTGGTTGATAGACAAGAAAATGTTGTTGCCCATGTCAAAAGTATATTATCGTGGAAGAGAAAATGATTGCAAGATGACAGAAGGTCGAGTAACTCATAATGGAATTATGTGCAGCTGCTGCCAAGACACTTTTACTCTTAGTAGTTTTGAAGCTCATGCTGGTACTAAAAGTAATCGGCCTTCAGCCAATATATATTTGGAGGATGGAACGTCCCTTTTAAAATGCCAGATGCAACTGAAATGTGATATTGACGCACAAATCTCTGTGGAAGAGCCATGTCAGGAGAAGATTGATCAAAAAAATGCTAATGATGACATATGTGCAGTCTGTCACCATGGAGGTAGCATAATTATGTGTGATGGATGCCCATCATCATTCCATACAGTTTGTCTTGGTCTAGAGGTGCGTCTATTTCAAATTATTATGTCATCCTTTAATGGTAAATTTTATTTTATTTGCTTCCGCTTGCAATTGTCTAAATGTGTGTACATATGTATTAGCGTATAGGTACTGAGTATATGTTTGCATGTATATGTTCTAAGAGTGTTAATTTATATTTCTCTATGTAGAGTGTTCCATATGGTGACTGGTTCTGTCCATCTTGCTGCTGCAAGATTTGTGGAGGGGGTAAAACGAAAAGAGACATGGAAGATTTTAAAGATAGTGTTATGAAGTGCCATCAGTGTGAGCGCATATGTAAGTTACCTTAGATATAAGAATGTTGTACTAAAACTGTATATATGTCATTGCCATTAACTTCTGTAAAAACTTTACATGTTTTACATTTCGGTTGCAGCTCACACTCGTTGCCTAAATTTACATAGCCCAATGCCCCAGGGAATCTGGTTCTGTGATACAAAATGTGAAAAGGTAGTTTCGACCAAGTGCTTCTTATTTGGTTAAGTTTAGGAATTAAAAGTGCATTCTGTGGTTTCTTTTGGTATATTTACGTCAGACTTTTGTTGTTGTTGCTAATTAGATTTTTAGATGTTGTGTCGCAGTAACAACACAAGTATCGTGATTGGTGGTGATTGGTGCGGGTCTTTTAGACAACGGCCATGTTTTTGTCATGTTAACAATATTATGACCATAAGTTTTAATAATTGTTTTCTCAATACCAGCATCAAAGGATTATAGACTTGTAGTCCAACAAATATTACCATTAAATGTTTTGGCAAATATCGTGTTGGTGTAGATAAATATAATTACATTTTAATATTTGTAAATGAACATCCAAAATTTTGGTGGACCTTAAAGAGGATGATATTTATCTACTTTCTGTATCTCCTTTCTTATTGATTGCTTACTATGTTCAGGTGGGCTAAGTTGCAGATTGCTCAATTTTTATAAAGATAATGACCAAAATAGCACAAAAAAGAGTCGATTGTCCAAAATAGCACCGTGCAGAAGTCTGGCCCTTGACTAGCACATACTTAACGATTATAAAATATGCGTTTATATCCTTCACAAGGACCTCGTACAAAAGGTTGAGAACAGAGCGGGCAAAGAGAAAAATGAGTTAACCAGCATGTGGGTGGGTCCCTTTTCTTAGGATATGTTCTGTGTATGAAGAGAAGGTGTAGGTCAGGTATTCTAGTCAACGCAACCTTTTCATGTGTTAATTAATATCGGCAACGCAATTATGTGATGCGTTAATGTAGATCAATGCAATGTTGTGATGCGTTAGTGCTGGTCAACTCGATACATATATGTGTTGGTTATGCTGATCATGGAGTAACTATAACAGTAATGTAACTTGGTTTTGCGTTGTTGTAGTAGTAACACATGATGGAATTGCATTATAGAAGCGCCTGTGAGGGCCAACATTTTCTAGAGTGCTATTTTGGACATTCTCTTTAGAAATTGTGCTCTTTTGGACCAAAACCCATTTTTATAAACATGTAAATTTAGATTTTACCAATTGATATGTTGTAACATCTTTCTTAAGATTTATATTGTTGATTATAAATTATACTCGCATAGATCTCATTTATTTAACATTTTAGTTGCCTGGTTCATATATTATCAATCTTGCATTCAAGCAGATATACTTGGGCCTCCAAAATTTATTGCGGAAACCAGTCCCAGTTGGAACAGATAATTTAACTTGGACGTTATTGAAGAACCCAAAATCTAAAAGTTGCCAAGATTCTTCTGTGATTGAAGAATCAACAGAGATATTCAGCAAGCTAAATGTTGCTGTCAGGGTGATGCATGAGTGTTTTCATCCTTTCAAGGAACTACGGACCGGGAATGATTTAGTTGAAGATGTGATTTTTAACAGAAGGTAGGACCAAGTTATTCAGAATCTATGTGGTGCTCAAGGATATGATATTGTCTTCTGATTAGTGGATATGTATAAGCTAGTGCTAATCTTTTGCTAAAACAATATATTCTAATTGAGCGCAAGGATACACAAAGGTATTCTATGGTAGCTGATTATTATGATATCCTTTTATGCTAATAATTTTAACGGATTAGCTCACTATGAATTTGTTAAAAAATTTCATGTATTAATTTCTTCTGCTCCAATTATTGTGCAACTCATCAAAGATATTGTAAATGCAACTAAATGTTGATCTCCTAAAGTAGGAATTTTTTTGCTTCCTTTTTACAGAAGTTTGCCTTTTGCACCGAGTGTCGGTCCAACTATCTTTAATGTGAAATAGGACATTGGCTACCCAATCATATTTTGGAAATAGTAGATTTGTTTGTTTCTATTCTATATCAGCTGAGTTTAGAATTTAAATAATGCTTATATTTCTGAGTTGGATGCCATATCTGGACTCTCATGTCAAAGTGTCCCGTGGGTTTTTCACCAGTATATAACCCATGTGAAAGTATCATTCTAATGTAGTTGATCTGGAGTTCATATGACTTAGAAACTGTAATTCTTAAACTTTAAAAAGTTTGGATTGTATGCCTGTTTATTTTTTATTTCTGAATGCCTTGGCATAGAATATATGTGTATTTACTTTACTTTTGTAGTCTACTTTACAACTAATAAGAGGTCTGACATTAATGAGCTATGTACCAGATCAGAGCAGCACCATTTAAATTATGAGGGGTTCTACACAATTCTTCTAGAGAAAAATGAAGAACTAATTACAGTGGCTACTGTAAGGTTTGTTATATGCATAAATGCCCTTGCTCAGTTTCATTGTCTTCTTCTAAAAAGTCGGTTATCGTTATCTGAAAGCATTTCTTTCCCTCTCAATTAGGGTTCTTGGAGAAGAAGTTGCAGAAGTCCCTCTTGTTGCTACTCGTTTTCTTTACCGTCAACGTGGAATGTGCCACACTTTAATGAATGAACTTGAAAAGGTAAGCCTCTCCTCGGAAATGTGTTTTTCAGGACAATTCGTTAAGAAATTTTTTCCTGAAGGATTTTATCTTATGAATTTCTACAAGTCAGTTGGCTGCATGAGAGTCCTGTTTGTTTATGTCTGCCCTGCCTTTAATTATGATGTGTTGGTGTACAATCTAACTAAGATTTGGAGGAAAGTAGGACGATTTGGAGGAAAAAAGAAAGTGCATAAGGTCGAAGTGGTTTTCCAGTGACCTGAAGGCCGGGGCAACGTAGCTGGTACTATGTTTTAGTGTAACTCAATTGGGCTTTTCACTATATGCCTAGGCAGTCCAGACGGGTTCGGGACTGTTAAGAAATTACCTAGGTGCCTAACTATAAATAGGTTCTTTGGATTCAGTGAAGTAGTTGAATTAATATGTAAGTGGTCCTGGCTCAGAAAGGAAGCTGTGTTTTTCAATTATTAAGATTACATAGCTACTGTGCGGATAACTATTCCAAAGAATGACATAATAATGACGTAATTAACATGTTTTCATTGAGTTTTAACCAGAATACCAAAACTCGGGTTTAGAGGCCATGTCTACCATTTTTGATTACCAAGTTCAGAAATGTGTATCATGAATAGGTTATCTCCATAGACAGCAATTGCAAAACAAGTGCTGAAGAGTATAGAATCTCCAACAATGTACACAAATACATGTATGACTGTCCCTTCTCATTTCTTTCTTATCAGCACCATGACTTTCTATTCCTTCTCATCACCACCATGACAACACATTCAATACAACACCTTGGTGTAACATATGAATATAGATTATGATACACATATGAATACAACACCCAGGTATAAACATATATATAGGCTGTTTACAAACCCACACAGCTTGGTAAAATTAGTAGTTTAACTCCCACCTAAGTAGTAATGATATCTAGCTGCAACTACTAACAGCTAGATTGTACACAAAGTCAACATACATAGTCAATAACATTATAAATAGGATACACACTAAACCTGGTTAACTTAAAACTAATATTAAAAATAACTAAATTAGTTACAAGTAAATAAAAGAGATCCTTTTTATTTTCATTCCCCATCATTTTCCCCTTGTTAGAGAAAACTTGACCACGAGTTCTATAGAAGGCAAGAGTCATGCAAGATTGTGATGGTATCAAAAAAACCTCTGTGAACTTAAAAAATATCAACTCTGTCGCAAATAACATTGGAAACTGATTTGCTTGTAAAGGATATTCAAACAAATTTTCTGGAATAATAAACTCGATGTGTTCAACCTCAAAAATATCATCATCGGCCATTTTTCCCTTTTGAACAATTGGAACACTTGAAAGTTACCAGTTAAACTATTTGTTTAGCCCCTCGAGATAGGAATTAACTGTGTTGTCCTGGAATAAAAAAAAATTTAATCTGCAATAATAATTTATATTCTTTTTTAGCTATTTAATTGTCATTGATATTGTTTCTGAAGGCATTATGTTATAATTGCAATGAAGGTTAAATAATTGCTACTGTGGCACATCATTAGGTGAAAAGAAGAGAATGTGGAAATTAGATGGCATTATTTTTGCCTTGAAATAAAATGGACTGGGAAACCTTGCCTACAATGTGAGCAAGAGCGATGGGAAGAGGCCCAGAGAGGGTTTAGGAAAAGAGAAATAGAAGGGGAGTGGAGGTTAGGAAGAGAGAGAAAATGGAAAAAGGAGATAGAGTCATACATATATAGGGTGGGAAGGCTGGGGGAGGAGCAATGGTTTAAACACTACATGTAGCGTATTTCGAACTCTATTTAGTTTTATATAAAAGCGTATTCTGTAACCAATAAATATCAGCTAATGTTCTCAGGGGGAATGCAAAATATGGACAGTGATATATGTTTTTCTAATCACAGCTCACTAGCTCAGAAACCCTTAAATGGACATTTAGCTGAATTCTATCTTCTTGTTCATTCTTGTTACAGGTTCTCGTGCAATTAGGAGTTCAGAGAGTGGTCTTGCCTGCTGCATCAAGTGCACTAGACACATGGATTTCTTCATTCGGATTTTCTGTGATGACCAAATTGGAGCGACAAAAATTTTTTTGTTGCAATTTCCTTGGTTTCATAAGCACTACCATGTGCCAAAAAATCTTGTTGCATAACCGTAGCATATCAGTTCCAGTTGGTATGTTCCCTACCCCTGCGATGTTTTATATTCGTAAAAGCATAAACATATAAATATATAATAGACTAATGTTTTCTGGTTCTGCATTATGCAGGAAATAGACAACAAATTTGTGATGATAGAACTGGAAATAATGATACAAATTCACCTGGACCTGGGAGCACTTCTGGTTCAGAAGTATCTCAAAGAAATGCAATTATTGTATGAGATTTGTAGGTAATGGTCGCCTAGCCTTTGTAGCTACCAGAAGTATTGAATTTGGGAATAAGGTGGATGAGTGAAGCTAATCTATATGTATAATTATAATAAAAAGTATCAAATATGCATTTTGAGATAAACTTCTAACTGATTCTAATTTTTAAAATGAAATATCATTTTTCTTTGTTCTCAATTTTGCAGCTTTCATACATAGTTCTGCTTGACTAGACCATTACTATGATGAACTAGAATGCTGGATGCAGTAGCAGCGACGTTGAAGTTGCGTACGGTGTTATTGCACAAGTCTTCTGTTGTTGTAATGAAATCAGTTTAAGAGCTGAAAAAAGGCTAGGATAAGCAGCACATATAATAGGTATGTGTATATGTATGTATGTTATCGATATGCTAAACTCAGTATTAGGTTAGTTTTTTTTTTTTGGCAAAGAACTTAGGGGAGTGAAGCAAAGTTAATTTATAAATTCATGTATTAATAGTAAATTTTGAATTTGGCCTACAGAACAGTGGGCATTGTAGACATTGTAAAAGATGTATTTGTATGTTATCCTTATTTAGCTACTAAATATATGTTGTCTTTATTTCTTTATCTTTTGCATTACAAATTCATCTGGATCCTGTGCAAACTCTAATCCTTTGTTATACGCAAAAAATTTCTTATCCTTTATTTGTGTTCTTATAGCAAATAAATTAGATTTTAGATTTTAACATATTTTTTATGAAATTCAAATCGTAAATCTTTGACATGTTATATTTGAATTTATAAATCTTATAATAGAATCTTGTTTATGAACTCATGCTTATCTTTTTTCCATCATCTGCATATTCCCTTTGTTTAACTAGATGACTCTCAGTTTGTAAGATCAAAATGTATATGTTTTGTTGGAGATTATTTATATAAGGTGATTGGCAGGACAAGTCATGAGCCTTGAAATCGCTTTCTTTTTCTTGCTTTTCCCCCTTTTGCTCCTGTCAGGTAGCTCTGTAATCTCGATAGTAAGACATGTTGCGATTCAGCTTCTTGCTTTAGTTTCTATTAGAATGACTTCCAGCATCAAATTTTCAGATGTGAATGTAGTGTGTAGTTTTTGGTCCTGCATATCTTGCTTTTGCTTACATCAACCCAATTAACATCATTTTATTACCTCCACTTCTTTTGTTGCTCGCTCGTGTAAATTCACAAGTTTTCGCCTTAACAAGTTGGTTTTCATGTCTCCTTGGTTTTTGTAAATGATTAGAAATCGTGTTTGGGCATAAGTTTTGCCATATATAGAGATATTTGGGCATAAGTTGTCTAGGAGTAAACAGTCTAAGGTTCTAAATTTTCAAAGCTTCTGATATTTGAAAGACCCGATCTTTTTTTTAATATTCGTGACTACAATTCCGAAAATTGGAAGTGTCAAGTCTGCATATATCTTTCAAGTGTTTTCTATTGTTAATTTTTTTTCTGTTTGCACTAAGCATATTCAGTACAGTTATTTTTTCTTAGAGAAGTTAGATTTTTACTTTACGCTGAGTCCATATTTAATATTTTTCTAGATACAGTGATGATCTGAAGGCTAAAGTAGGAATATTTCACAAAACTTGAGAAGAATGTTGCTTCAAGTACATCTGCCTTGTGTTCATATATTGGGTACATAATATTATTAAAAGTGGACGAGTTTTAGATGTCGAACATGCGGTGTTATAGAGAAGTACAACTATTTCCTCTGTATGTAGCACGTATCACTCGGAGTTCAATAGGACGGACTGCAATTTATGGCCCCCATATTCAGGGTGATCCACTAGAAATAAATGTATGAAGAAGATTATCCAGAAATGCAGGGAAAAGTCATTTTCATCAAATATGTGGATTCATAGTAAGTTGTATGATGCTGTGACCAGGTGTGAATTAACTCTATATGTGATCAATTAGTCCATCAATCAAAAACAGTACATACTTGTACTTTTTTCTTCCCTCGAAAAAAAGTGCCACAAAAGATTAAAATGATACTATGGAGGAATACTTCGGCTTGCTATTCTTCCTAGCTTTTTATCATGGCCCTTCTGCTATGCCATTAGAAAACTCATTACCTCCAATACCAGGACTTCCATTTGATAATCTGTTTATGCTAGCGGAGGAGCTAGTGGAACCTTGATTGCTTCTTGTCTGACGATTCTGAGCAGCTGTGGTACTTCTTGTGGACTTGGGGCGAGCTTTTCTTCCCTGTACTCAAGTGAAAAATGCAACATCGATATCGTAAGTAAGCTAAACATTGAAAAATGTTCAATTTACACAAGAAAACTTGGACAACTAAAATTGAAGTCACAAAGAGAGAACATTAATGGTGACAAGTACTTAATTCTACTAACAGGACCAGATGGATCACCTTTCCCATGCACTTCTCCAGATGAGGCGCAAACCTCCCAGCCATAATTGACCGACCACAATTCATACAATCAAATATTTCACTTGCAACAGGAGGATGCGTTTGTCCAAAAATGTCAACCACATACTTGCTATTTGCTTCAAAACTATTACTTGGATCAGTTGCTTTTGCCCGCGCTTCTGCTGACAACCTCAGTTCTTCTTCCTCTTCATCTAAATTACGGTCAAGTCTTAACCTTGCTATCCGATGACTCTCAGATGCAACATCAACAATAACAGAGTCCAGAAGCTCCTCAAAAAACGTAGAGGCAAGCTGCACAGACAGCCACAATAATAAGAATAGATAAATAGTGGTTTTAGCAACAAAAGAACACAAGGTGAAGTATGGCCTGCAAAAGTTTGGTTGTTAGCAAAACAGAACTTGGAACTTTGATGATTCACTACCAGTTGTATTAGAACTATAAACATAGACAAGGATACTTTTACAAAACTAGAATTGTCACCATAAACCTGATCAACACCATAACCCGTACTTTTTACAACAAATGCAGAAACCGCTTTCATCTAGAAATATTCCACTTTACTAATACAGAGGGCATATGCAGCACATTTAGCTGAAACACCAGCTTCTATATTTAATGGTTTAATCAATACATCTAGAGGCAATAAAGATGATTTACGAAGTTAACACAAGAACCTAGTCCCACTAGCACATTGGTTAGTTTAAATATTAGATACTAATATCTGCATTCAGAAATAGAGAACAAATATATTATTAGCAAACTTAATCTATGGTCATGAAACGTTCAGAAACACGAGTCCAGTGTGCACTTAACAAGACTATCTCCTGATGATACTTCGAAGCTTACAACAATGCTCAGATTATCCTAAATTCCTAATTACCACAAGCAAAAACATTTGAGCTATCATTTCTAATTATCCGCCAAGAATACACTATACAACAACTAATAATGTATAAATACCTGAGGATTAGAAGACAAATTCTCCTGGTTGAGTGTGGACATGATTATAAAACGAGCGTTTTAATTCTTAATCCGCAGGCTGAAAGCTCTACAGCAAAAGCTAAATGTGAGTAACTGAAAGGGAATGCTATCATATGTAAAAATACACTAGAGGCTCGATAAATGAATAATCGATAAATAAATAATCCCCTAATAAAACTTCCTAGTCTCAACAGTATCACGGAAACAGCGTATTTTTAACCTCTATAAATGAATAAAATTCTTCGGTCCCAATTACGGAAACAACGTATTTTTAACCTCGATAAATGAATAAAATTTTCCGGTCCCAATTATAAACGATTAATACAGTAATGCCTCAATCAGTATCAAAATGAAGCGAGTAGATCGCGGTTAAGTAATTGCCTAAGAATATTTCTAAGCTATGCATCATACACACGTGTATGTATATCAAATTTAATATCAAACACCACAGAGGCATATAGAATGACTACGCCGCATCGCAAATAGAAGATGATAAATACAATTTAATTTATTAAAACTCACCTCTTCATTTAAATGATTGAAAACGGCGCCGTTGAAGTTTAAATCGCCAGTGAAGTGAAAATGAATCTATGAAATTGCAGGAAGGGGGGGGGGGGGGGGGGTTTATAATTGATTATGCGATAACGATAAAACAACTGCTCGTATGAACCGGAGTTTCGGTCCGATCTGAGATTCTGTAAATTTTGATAAATTAAGATTAAATCAATAAATAATTGATAAATTTTGGTTTATACAAGTTTACGTATTTTGATTTTTGATATATAATTAATTAAATTTTTATGACACAGTTTGATATACCGTGTCCAAAATAGTGTAAAAGAAAAGATAATAGTCTTTTTTGTTTTTTGGTATTTTAAAGAGCAAATGGTGATCAGGGCTTCGCAGCGTATTAGAATATATTTGTTAAGAAAAAAAATATTATAATAAAAATTATGAAATTAATATCTATAAAATTATTTAAATTATCAAATAAAATATATTCTATAAAATTTTTATTTGAGTAGGTACTATAATAAAATATTTACATATTTTGTTTGTTTATATAGTTTGATTTTTTATTTTGTTGGACCGATATCATTGTCATATATATATATTATATCGACAAAAATCAATATAAACATATAATATTACTTATATTTATATAGTATTATTAGAAAAGATAATATATAATTTATATTATATATTATAAATCTTATAGTTTGTAATATTTCAAATCTTAGCAATATTTCATCCTTATTGAAACAAACATAATAATTAAAAATAGTTAAGAAAATGACAGTAATTATCAATCTCAATAGACCTTTAGTGCATATTCAAAATATATTAAAATCGGACAAGTTATCAATGTAGTTTAAAAGTATAATGCAAAACCTTTAGTACATATTATTTAATACTAAAAAGTAAGATCGGAAACACATGTGTAATTAGGCGGTAGCATAATGCTAAATACATGTTCCATTGCCTCCGTCACCAGCTCCACTTTATCCATCACCAACTCTGTTGTCCTTTTCATTGTCCTCAATTGATACTTTCATTTTCTTTTTGTCATACACAGTCTCGGGCATAGGAGAACTTTTAGAATCCTACAGTGAGTGCTTAGAAAAATATTAATGTACAATATTTTTATATAGATAATAGTGCATGATATTAGAGTTTTAAACTAATGAAGTTGACTATACATAAATTATAGTAATAAATTAGAATATGTCTTAACTGATTTCTTCAACTTGTACTCTTGTTTCGAATTTTCTTCAGCTCCATTGCCTGCATCACCAGCTCCATTGCCATGCACAAACACAGCACCAGTCTCGGATGTAGCAGAATCTTTAGAATCCTGCAATATAATAAGTGTTTAAAAATAGTTGCATGAAGAAGAAAAATCATGTACAACTTATTTGTTACATTATATAGTGCATATGATATTAGACTTTTGAACTAATTAATTAATTACACATAAGCTATAATAAATTAGAATGTACCTTGACTGATTTCTTCGATTTGTACTCTTGTTCCAAAATTTCTTTTGGCTCAAATATTTCAGCAACAGTAAAACTGTGTAATCCTTGTTTGAGATTATAAGTATTCAATCGTAACTTAAACACTATATCTTTTTCAAATAATCCTTCAAGCTCTTTTGGAACATCATTGTTGTCTAAAGATAATTTATTCACTATCTTATTTGCTGATGTGTCTAGCAATGGTTCTGCTATATTGTTGAATAGTACAAAAGTTGTATCTCCTGTCTTATCCTTAACTTTTATTTGTATTCTAAACCTATATAAACACACAAATCATAGTAAGATTAATATATGTATAAACAAAATATAAATTAAAGTTATTAAATTAATTTCTTACATGATAAGAGGATGGACAATAATTTCGTTGCAAGTCTTGCATCTATAATGTCCCTCACAAAAGTCCAACTTTGTGGAGCATGTTTTACAACCAGTGTAGTATCAGTTATGGGTATTATCAATCCCAAAAATCCCAACTCTTACCGTAACAATTTGTTCCTATAGTAATATGATTAGAGTATAAATATGATTACAAAAATAACATTGATAATAATTGAGGTCAAGTGCAAGGTACGTAAAATAAATTAGCTAAACAAAAAATGTGCAAAATTAACCTTTAGGTCTTCACCCCACTCTGCTTCCAGCAATTCCTCGATGTTCATCCTATTAATAAACATTTTTTCCTCAAGCAACATTATGGGGAGAGAGTCTCCACTGATTTGCAATTTAGTAGAGAGGTGAGCAAATCTCTCTCTCAGGGATGACACATACGGTGTATCCAGATTTGTATAAATTTTACTATTTCTTGTGGTAGAAAAGCTAATTGTATATGCATATAAGAGTAAATAAATGGTTAAAAAACTAATATAATAATTAAATCAATAATATCAATGAAACAAATATTTGTATAATATCTAATGATATTCGTTCAATCGAGATAAGATAGATTTATATATGTGCAATTTCTAAAACTATATATTATAAAAACATTAATAAAGATAATTATTTTTAAATTTTTTAATCTGGGTAGGTCTGACAATTATTATATAGGGTCACCATCCTCCTTGTATAAATTTGTATCAACCATCTCGACCTACTTTTCCCACAAAGTTATGGTACTGGTGATGGAGTTGTTTAAGAAAAAAATTAGAACAAATTAAATAAGTAAAACAAATAAATTGGGGTAACCAAAGAAGTAATATAAAATTACAAGAACAATAAAAAACAATTAAAAATTATATTAAAATTAATATAATGCATAACTTACTAATTTGTGACAATTTTGAGATCTCTTTTTTTCCAACCGTCTTTTACAACTTCAATGTCACCCAAGTAGGTCAAGCAGCCCACAACATCTAAATCAACATAGAAAAAATAATATTAGAACATGATAGTTTGAATTATAACTTATATAATAGTATTACTTATATATTACTCTAATATATTACTGCATCAAAAATCTGAGAGTATGTTGGTGTCATTAATACGTACATCAATCATATCTGGACATATGAACTGAAATCCATATAGTGATATGTTGACGATGCCTTTTTCCAATCTCTTAGGCAACGTTATGCGTATGAAGAGCAATTTAGACCCATGTGATAGTGGTCTATATTTCCCTGTACTTGAAACAACTTTCAGATTTTTGATGCTGTACACGGAGCCTTCCTCTAAAATATTTTTGAACCGAGAGACCAGAATCTTCGGAATCGTAGCATGGATCAAATTTTCCTGTCATACAACATATCTTAAAAAAGGTAATAACATCATACAATTTGACAAACTAATAAGTTATAAGTATATTGATTTATTAACCTTTTCATCGATCAAAATCATGTCAAGACTGATCAGTTCTTCAGTATTTGGATTGACAGATTCCCACATTCTACACACTCGTACTCTTATCATCCAGGTATAGTTGTTGTCGTTCAAAACATCCAACATGGTGTAGGCCATAGTTGTATTGATTGTAAATATGGTTGTAAAAATTTGAAGCTATGTAAAAAAGTTTCGGTGTAGATTTTTTTGTTATGAATGGCCTTTAATTTATAGGTGTTTGTAAGGTGAATAACATGGAAATCCATTATGTTTAAAAGTCAAGAAGTATTATTAAAGAAAAGTTCTATAAAGTTTGAAAATAATAAAAGAAAGTTCTATCAAGTTTGAAAATAATAAAAGAAAGTTTTATCAAGTTTGAAAATAATAAAAGAAAGTTCTATCAAGATTAAAAATAATAAAAGAGAAAATTGCAATTATTAACATAAGATCCTAAAAATTCAAAAATAATAAGGAAGTTGTAATTTTCTAAATCAAAGAAAGTTCTATCAAGTTTGAAAATAATAAAAGAAAATTCTATTAAGATTGAAAATAATAAAAAAGAAAATTGCAATTATTAACATAAGAGCCTACAAATTCGAAAATAATAAGGAAGTTGTAATTTTCTAAATAAAAGAAAGTTCTATCAAGTCCTACAAATTCGAAAATAATAAGGAAGTTGTAATTTTCTAAATTAAAGAAAGTTCTATCAAGTTTGAAAATAATAAAAGAAAGTTCTATCAATCCTACAAATTCGAAAATAATAAGGAAGTTGTAATTTTATAAATCAAAGAAAGTTCTATCAAGTTTGAAAATAATAAAAGAAAGTTCTATCAAGCCTACAAATTCGAAAATAATAAGGAAGTTGTAATTTTCTAAATCAAAGAAAGTTCTATCAAGTCCTACAAATTCGAAAATATAGGGAAGTTATAATTTTCTAAATCAAAGAAATTTTCTAAATCAAAGAAAGTTCTATCAAGTCCTACAAATTCGAAAATAATAAGGAAGTTGTAATTTTCTAAATCAAAGAAAGTTCTATCAAGTTTGAAAATAATAAAAGAAAGTTCTATCAAGCCTACAAATTCGAAAATAATAAGGAAGTTGTAATTTTCTAAATCAAAGAAAGTTCTATCAAGTCCTATAAATTCGAAAATATTAAGGAAGTTGTAATTTTCTAAATTAAAGAAAGTTCTATCAAGTTTGAAAAAAATAAAAGAAAGTTCTATCAAGTTTGAAAATAATAAAAGTGTAATTTTCAATTTCCTTCCTACAAAATCGAAAATAATAAAGGAAGTTGTAATTATTAAAATTAAAAATTGTGAAAAATTGAGAAAATTAGAAAAATAGAACGGAGAGATTCTAGAGGCGCCACCTCAACGCCCCCGTCTTCTCCTTTATATAAGTATATTGATTGTTCTGTTAAGGAATATGACAATTTTTCTGATGTGTCGAAGGAAGAGGTCTTATACAATTCTATTTTGTTACTCACATTCGTAAGCATCATTGTAAGCATCATTTTTATTCCGAGTCTCAAATTTCGTCCTACAAAGAATTAATTGGGAAATACCTTAATGCTTTTAATGCGGTAAATGTAGCGCTTCGTCAAATTGTCCAGTGGCTCCTTGATGATTGTTTAAGTGTACATTCAGTTCGTAAATATTGTAAACATGTCATTGAGCAATCCTTCTGTCCCCCACATTTGAGTTGGACGGTATTATTTCCTGCTATATTTAGGGTATTCCTCGGGCCGAGTGTGTTCGAAGCATTGTTGATTCCCCGATCTTAGGCTCTTCTGTTCAATCTCGTGTTTTGGATGTTGCATTACTCGACAAAGTGTTTCAATACTCCTTCATACAGTGAAAAGCATCCCCCCCATCTTGTAGGCTTGCACTTTCAGGGGTTCAAAGCTACTTTGTCAATGATTGTTAGTAATCCTTTCTCTTGTGATGCTTGGGTACGACTCTTTATTTTACCTGCATGTACACTACGGGTTTTCACACCCCGTGATTGTCGAGAAAGAAGATCTGATAACAAAAAGGCCTTAAAAATATAAGCATATTCTCAATGCTTTGACATCTTTGGGTGAGTCAGAAGGACCTTTTAAGATGCTTGACACGTTATTGGAGGAGACGTCACTTTCATTTAGTTCTAAAATGGATGAACACCCTACAAGAGATAATGTGAAAAAAAATTTGAGGAAAATTTTTGAAGGTCACTTTTCTGTCGCAGGTTCTGACATCTTCTGGTGTTGCCCCAGACACTCCAAAGTCTAGGCGTTTGCTTGAAGAAAAGCATCCACAAGCACCTCCTTCTAACTTGCCAAGTTATTTTCATGCTGAAAGTTCGCTTTTAGTAAATGCATACACTATTCACCATTGCAACAAATCCTTCCCAAAGGGGACTTCTTGTGGATGAGATAGTCTAAGAGCTCAGCACTTATTGGATGCATTTTGTGGCGCAGAGTCTACTATTGCTAGAGAGCTTCTCGCAATCCTTACTCCAGTTATGAATTTATGGTGGCATGGTAAGTGTCCGACTTCTCTGGCAGAATTTGTAGCGAGTGCTCCCTTGTATCCCCTTCTTAATGTTGATGGTGGTGTGATACCTATTGCGGTAGGAACCATATGGAGACGTTTAGTGTAATATCCCAGAATGTTTTGTAATTTTAATAGAATAAAATTTTCTAGAAATTAGAATTAGAAGTGGATTGAAATTTAAGATAATTATATAATTTGAATTTAGAATATAAATAGATTAATGAGTTTTGCTAATTTAATTTTGTTGGGCTTTAATTTAATGTTTAAGCTAACCCAAGTTAATTATAATGGACCAATTAATAGCTAGATACAAGCATGTAAAAAAAGATAGAGACATCGGTTATAAATCATTAGAAAATCCTAAAATCCGTGAAGAAAAGAGATGAGAGAGAGAGAGAGAGAGAGAGAGAGAGAGAGAGAGAGAGAGAGAGAGAGAGAGAGAGAGAGAGAGAGAGAGAGAGAAGAACACGAAAAGAGGAAGATTCATAACAAGTTTAGAAGAAGAGGTAACGATTCTTTAATTCTTTTGTTATTCGTGTTATTTCACGTGTATGATATTTGATTTATTTTGATTATGTCAAGGATCTTTATATGTTCTCTTCAGTATTTGTATATGTGTATAATATGATATATACATATCCATGAGTTCTTTGTTTTGTCCATTGTGTTCGTATGGCTACTCCGATTTTGTATGTATACTATATGTAAAGTCTGAATTCTTGTAAACATCGTATTTGACTCGTTATTTGTAGGAAGTTTATGATACTAGACTCTCTGAAAAGGTATTTGAATTATCTACGACTTTGATTCTTTGTGTTTTTCGAAATTCGGTCTGCAAACGTTATTTGTAGGAAGAATGTGATGACTGCGGGTTCTGCTGAATATGTATTTCGAAGAATAGGATTTGCGATCCAACGAAGTGTGGTTGCACTACTTATTGCCCGTTTACCTCGCACACTTGTAATTTAATCATACCATTTTACCTTAATATAAATTTTATATTTTATAAAAAAAATTTGAAAAACACTGATAAAGTAGTGTTTGTAAAAACACAACATTATGTTACATTTTTCTCTGTTCCTTTTATTTAATACACAAATTTTATTTTTAAAAAAAGCACAACATAATGTTACGTTTTATTTTAATGAATGTGGTACAAAATGGTGCTCCAACAGTATTTTAATGATTGTCTAAATCACTAATACATTCCCAAATTTACTGGACATTACCTATTTGTAGGTAATTATTAGTCAGGGTCATGTTCCTTGTAGAACCCTTAACCTTAGAACCCTTAGAACTCTATCTTATTTTTAAAATTAATATATATTTATTATATGAAGGTCATGGGTAAAGTTGTCCAAAAACACAAAATACATAATTTAGAGCTAATTAATATTTTATTAACGATAATAATCATACATCGATATTGATCACAAAATTATTCATCATCATCATAAAATTTCCCTAATTATTTTTATCATTTTTTGTGAAAATATTCAAGTTATTGTATAAACACAATATCAGATAACAGTGTTCAGCAGCTGAACATTTAAATACAAGTAAGTTCAGTTGCAGAACTTTAAAATTTATGTGTTTGATTTCAAATTCGATTGCATGACTTTTATGTTCAGCGGTAGAACACGAAAGTTATCGTAGGAAAATAATGTGAATAACATTGTTCAACAGCTGAACATTATAAAAATAATCAAGTTCACTTGTAGAACTTTGTGGAAAAAAGTAAGTTCAGTTGTAGAACTTTGAAGTCCATATGCATAACTTTTAAAATTCAGCTGCAGAACACTATATTTATACTATGAAACATAATATGTTCGGCAGTAGAATCCTTTTATTCCAAAAATACTCTTATAAGATTTTGTATATAAAAATGAGTTGAATCTGAACAGTTGATCTAGTAATAATCCAACGGCTTATAACAGTTCTAAAGTTCTTTTTTAGTGATTGATTCTCTCTTCAGCTTAACCCTTATTAGTCATTCCCTCATTTTTAAGAATAAAAAAATTCAATTTTCTCCTATTCTACATACTTGATTACCACTGCCTTTCCCTTTCTAAATTGTTATATTAATGAAAAAGTAAAATAGAAAACAATTAAAAGGTGGACAGAATGCAATTAGTGAAGTGTAAAAATTGATAACGGGAGAGAAGCGAAAAAAATTATTATAAAGGGACACAAATTCTCGATCTTAATTATTATTGTAAATACTACAAATAATATACTCTTACAAGACTACGTTACCCTGAAAAACCACACATGACCTAGGTAATTATGACGTAACCTTGAGTTCCTTAGTCTGTCATTAAATTCATACAACCAAATAATACAGGGTTGGGTTACAATGAACCAAACAAGGCAGGAGTGTTTCCTAATTATAATTCTAAATACTACAATAACAACATTACTCGTACAAAAACTACAATACACTACCAAACTGAATAAAAACACTACAATGCTAAACTTCCCACCAGTAAAGAGGCAAGGGGAACTGTAAGGTTATCATCCAGCACAGTGCTTAAAGGGTGGGATTCCACCAGTGTTGTCGCAAGAGAAACTATGAAAAAACCTATAACCATCTCCCAACTTTCCTCGAGGTAACCAAAAGAGCAGAAATAATGCATAAACCTGCAAACGAACTTTGTGAATTAGCAACTAATAATACAAATGATCAACCTTTCTAATATACTCATTAGAGGCAATGCAAAGTTAACCAACAGACTTTAGCAAAAAAAAAAAAAGTTACCCAACAGATGTGATGAAACCAGCAATTAGCATTGCAACACTACCAGCAATAGATTTGTTGCTGTTGTAAGGGAGCTTTTGGCTTCCAAACCTCCTTCCGATGATGTCAGCTAGTCCTGAATCCAGATGACAAAATTGATAGAATCAGTTTGAAGACACGAAACAGTTTTATACTCAGTCCGGTAAGAACATCTTTCAAACCAATGATTTAATTTAACATGCAACTGACTGTAAGAAGTTGAGCACAATAATATATAGATGCTTCGCACCATCTCCAGAACAGAGGTTGCAAATTGTTGCAATTGCGATGGGGGAACCTCTCCAATAAACAGCACAAGCTAAAGTAATTGTGGCAGCATAGTATAACGGTCCCTTTAGAAGTTCCCTGGTTCACCCAGTAAAGGACGATTCAGAAGCAGTTACATAATAAATTTTATAGTGTTAGTATGAAGCATTACATGAGGCTGACATAAGCTGATGACTATACCATGACATGATCTACTATAGAATGCTTGGCCACCAATTTTTGCTTTCTATATAAGTGCTTAAGCTCTATACATACATAAACTGCCATATATACATTACTCACTTCTTTCTCTTATCCTAATATATTCATACTGTCTCTGACTCTTATATATACTCTCTGTTAAAGATATATATTAAGAGATGGAATGTTTTCTGCATATGTATAGCGAGACTAGTAGTTAAAGATTCTTTGTCTAAAATACCAACAATCTCAAGAAATATCAAAGTGCTCAGTGGGAGGAGCTTAGTCAAAATTTTGATCCTCACTTTCCATAATTTGATCCCTTCCACCTTACCCTTTCCAATTAACATAATAAGAATGATGCTTTACACAAGCTCTTCGGTAAAGGAAAAAACAGAGATTCCCTGATCCCACCTAGAACTGTTGGATACAATTTTCAGAAACTGATTTTAGAAAGCACTGTGTAACTGAAAGTGTGAATCCATCCAACAACGTATCTATTTAGAGTAAATATTATCACTCCGCTAAGATTGTCGGATACTGGATAGGAACTCAGAAATCGTTTACATTGAGAAATGTGATGGTAACTACAAATTCATACCAGTTCACATCTATTACTTCTATTACTTATAATTGAAACTGAACTAGACAACTGTAGAATGGAAGTAGATGATCGCCCCAAGACTCGGCTCAGTTAGGGAAGGACAGGCCGGCCAATGAATCTTTGACCGGAGCCGGGCCAAGCAAATCATGCGTGCCGAGATAGCTGTTCTACAGTGTGATCTTATTTGTCATCATTTTATTATAACTTCATTTTTCTTGTTAATTGTGTACAAGTGATTGTGCTTCACACGGAAAACAGTTGTTATATTTATTTACTTTAATACCTCCTAATAAACATGTACAAATACAGATAGGCAAAATCATACTCGTCTATAGCAAATTTACCTGTGGTCACCAAACCTGCTCATCGATTTGACCGTAGCCTCATCTTTCCATATTCCAAGTCCAATAAGAAGCATTTTCAAGATATTTAATCCAGGAATAAGAGCTGCAAAGAGTGCTCCTTGACGACTGGAACTGTAGAAAAACATAACTAGCTCTATCACTTCACTGACAAGAAATGCAGTGCAATCTACTATGCGTGTTCCTGCAATTTACCTAAACATTGGCCAGCAGAGCATGAACACTAACCCAATGCTTATATGCACCAGCTTCCTGTTTAGTTTCTGAAAACAAAAGGGAAATTATCACATACTTCACGCTAGTTGAAATGTAAATTACCAATTTATAATTGCACCTTTTTGGTCCTCCGAGAGATACATGTCAAAATCAGTTAAAATGGAAGACTTTTTGTGTCTAAATCATAAACTTTGCCTCTTTTGTTACTCTTTCTTTATCCTAAATGGTTACAAGGCAACCAACATGCCTGTCTTTTTCCTTATAATCCAACCTTTCTATAACCTAAACTCCGGCCACTCAACAAATCCACCACAAGCAACCAACAAATAACCGTGCAACCACAGCAACAAAACCCAACTTCAATTTAAAACCCCAAAATGAAAAACAAAATCAAAACTCAAATTTGAAAAACTGAATCATAAATCAAACTTTAGGCAGATTCCTGCACATCACTTTTACTCACAAGTTGTCGACGGAACTTTAGGCAGTTCTTATAACAGATAAAGAATTTTATTTTAACTTGAGCCGATAGTACCATTATCAAAAAAAACCACGTAAGATATGCACTACTTCTTCGGGAATGTGAAAGTGGCCCTTAATTTGGTTAAACTGTGTCTTAATTTACATAAACTTATTTTTAGATAATAATACAATGTATTTAATGCAACAACAGATTCCCGCACATCACTTTTACGCACAAGTTGTCGATGGAACTTTAGGCAGTTCTTATAATAGATTAAGAATTTTACTTTACCTGGAGTCAATAGTACCATTATTAAAAAGAACCATGTAAGATATGCACTAATTCTTCGGGAATGTCAAAGTGTCCCTTAATATGGTTAAACCGTGTCTTAATTTACATCAACTTATTTTTAGATAATTATACAATTTATTTAATAAAAGAATGTTTAACTTCATGGTCCACATAGAGTTTAAGTCTGTATTTGGGCATGCTTGGCTTTCCTTAAAACAAAGTTACAAGTTACTTAAAGTTAAATCGATAATTTACAAGTAAAAGTATATATTTTACTTGTAAATCATCATGTATTAGAGATAATGTATATCTTCAAAAACAAAAAGGTTCACATAGTTACGTGATGAAAAACTAATATTGAATAGTACAAACAGAGAAATGCCAAAGGGAAAATTGCTCAAATCCAGTTCTATAAAGTCAAATGACTAAGTTTAAAGTCATAAGTACTTAATTGAAAGCCCAGTCAAATAAATTTGGGCGCGTAAGTTGGTTTCAGAAGCCATACTTGCCCTAATTCCTATGCAGGTTCAATTACCAAAATCAATGTAGCTAAGTTTTCCTAACATTAGCCCTCACTTACAATCATAAAACGAAAGAATAAATATGCAAAATTTAGGTGATTAGTAAATGTTCATAGTATGCCAATGGTCTTGAAGTCTATTCGCAAACTAGTTAGTCAAACATTTCATCCGCTAATTTTACTATAATTGAACAAACCAACGATTCGCAATTTAGTTATTCAAGCATTGCATCGCCTAATTTTACCATAACAGAACAAATCAACCAATCTAATTAAGCAATTACGAAACAAAACCCCTCGAAACCTCAGACAAATACCCCAAGTAGTCAAGTACATTTTTCGCAATTTCCGCAAACTAAACTCAAACAACAATACACTACAATTCAAGCAGAAAAAATACAAAAAACATCGGAGGTACCTGATCGAAAAGTCCACGTTTAGCAGTTTCTTCCCAAATTCGAAGAACAGAAACAGCAACAACACCTGAAATCGCCGTAGCACACAAGTCCCCGGCTATAGAATTACCATCAGAAAACATAACTGCCTTAGTTTTTCTGATTCTTTTTTTGATGGGGTTGTTAAAAATGGGAGTGTAAACAAGTGGGGGGGAAACAAGAATGGAAAATGAAGAGGGAGCACAAGAAAATGTAGGAAGATGTGGATAACGATGAGATCTGGAGAGAGTTGAAGCTAAATTGGTACTGGTAGTAAAGGAGTTTAAAGCCATAAAAATGCAGTGTACATGTGTGCTGAGAAAGATGTAATGTTTCAAACTTGGAGTGCGGTCGTGTTCATAATTACTTGTAGGAGTAATATGTTTTACCCAGAAATAATGATTAGTATCTTCTGTTGACAAGTCAATGAATCTGGTTGCCTTTGGGCCATACATGCACGTGGTTTGGGTCTTGTTATGTCAATCAGTCAATATACTTTTAATTTTGACTTAATAATCTTTTAGCTCCTTAAATATCTTAGATTATACTCTGCATGTCCCTCTCATTTTTTTACATTTTATATTTTGATAAATCCCTATCATTTCTTTACATATCAAAAATATTAACATTTT
The DNA here is from genome assembly GCA_030848705.1 of Heracleum sosnowskyi. Classification (NCBI taxonomy): domain Eukaryota; kingdom Viridiplantae; phylum Streptophyta; class Magnoliopsida; order Apiales; family Apiaceae; genus Heracleum; species Heracleum sosnowskyi. Next base: position 69,885,423 of record CM061241.1, on the reverse strand, counting down.
ATAATATAAAATTCAATCACATTCACTACTTTCCTCTACTATACCTACTTTATATCCACTTTATATATTAAATATTGATTGATCCCACCACTTTACTCATTTTTCTTACTTTTTCCTATTAATTTACACTTTTTCTTAACCTCCGTGTCGTCCCCTCAACGTAAAGAATCGAGGGGGACGGAGGGAGTACATGTTAGTCCCTAAAAAACTCGTTACATTTTTTCTATTTTTCTTCCGATAATACCTTGCACGACGTATACTTCTTAATTCTTGAAATATTAAATAAATGAATTTCTTTTAATGTAGAATTACTTCAATTCTGTAGATTGATTTTAATCTTCATTCTTTTGACTAATATTATCTTATGAGATTCCTGTGACATTTTGTATATTATTTACTTATTACATTCTTGTTTAAGTTGAGTCGAATACTCGGTGTTTACAAATAGGTCTATGCATATGTCTTTCAGAGAGGAAGACAATAATTATCAGCGTGTTGTCGAACTTCTAAATGATGTAATCGGTGAACTTTGTGAGCCGAAAACATGATATAGTCAAGAAAATTACATGATTGATTAAGTGTTATTGCCCTCATCACCTTCACGTGTCCCTTAATTGGTTAAAAAACCAAACTTAATATTTGAAGGGCTAAAAAATCAAACTTAATCTTGAAGGGCTAAAAAATCAAACTTAATACTTGAAGAGCTAAAATGTATATATATGTAAGGGTATTATTGAAAGAAAAATAGAAAAAAAAACTCGAGATGTATATTTTTAGTATATTGAGGGCGAAAAGGTACGAAATTAAGGAAGATTTTATGGATACAATGTCATATATTTGAAGAGTTAAAAGGTCATTAAGTCTTAATTTTTTGATAAAATACTTTTTGAATTCTAAAAAAATGTAATTTATTTATCAAATATATATATATATATATATATATATATCTAAATATAAATAATTTATTCATAATAAGATATTAAATTTATAATATATTAATATTAAAATACATCCATTTGATTAATCATTCAAATAGTAATGTTAGATCTGCATTTTAGACCTATTTTTTCATACATACTTTCATCTCACGTTTTTCTCCTCAATCTAGTTTTGACATTCTGTTCACGCACACGACATTTCGTACATGTTACATTATTCAGAGCAGTTAATTATATTGTTATTATCAGTATAACAGAAATCAATTAACGGTATTTCTTTAAAGTTAAACCTCGATAAATTAATATCCAATAAAGTAATAACCTCGATAAATTAATAAAAAATTTCGACCCGACTTGGGCCAATAGGATAAGCAATAAATTCTGAAAATATAAAATAATATTTAATGATATATATATATATATATGTGTGTGCGCGCGTGTGAATCATATTCATATTTTCCGGTTCCACCAAAATTCAAAATAAATTCAGTTCATAATTTTTTTAGTACATACAAATACAGTTTCATTATATACGATTTTCGTCATATAGTAAATATTCATTTGTAGGATATATCTTGATATTTCCTTACCTAACATTAAGTTATAAATATTAATATTAACTCTTTTCGGTTTCCAATCAATCATTAATTTTGAATAATTTTTACATTATTAGTAAATTTATAAGCATTATTCTAAGTGTGATAAATCTAATATTTATTTATACTTTACCCTTAATCGATTATTATCTGTTTTTATAGTATAAATTTATTATTTTAATACAAATATACTTCAATTCATACTAAAAATATTTACCAACTTTAAAATTTACAAAACAATATGCCCATAATTTTCTTCAAAATAATAAAATATTATAAAGTAATATTTAATATTATTATATCAATGAAGTAATAAATTTAATATTTTTCTTCGGTTGCAAGGATATTACTTCATAAAGAAGTTTAACTGTATATATATTGGCGGCACCTTAACCATGTTAATAGATTAAATTATTTGGTGGATGGATTACCGTCCTCTGTAAAGCATATTTATACTATTATATTTAGAGACGAAATATTGAAAGTTTTGTAGTCTGGTAGTGAAATTTTTTGTAGTCTAGTCCTCCAAAAGTTTGGTAACTCAATTTAGTGGTCCTGAAATTTTTTGTAGTCCGGTCCTCCAAAAGTTTGGTAACTCAATTCAGAGCCGTTAGATATTTATGATTAAATCGACGAGAAACCGTTAGATAAATTATTAAAATTATTATATATAATATCTTTTCTATTTTTCCTAACTAAAACATTTCATTTTCCAAAAATATCTATGGCATTTTCATTTAATAAAATAACATAATTAAATTATAATTGCTAATAACTAATCCATTACCTTTTTTAGCCAATGTGTGTATTCTTTTTTATATTTTCTGACTAAAATTTTTACTTTTCTATTTTTCCTAAATAAAATCTCTCATTTTCCAAAAATATCACGGAAAGTTCTATTTAATACAATAATAATAATATAATTACTAATGACTAACCGATTAGTTTTTTTTTTCAAAACGTATATTCCTTTTTATATTTTCTAACTAAAATTTCTCCTAACTAAAATCTCAAAAATATTAAGAGCAATTTCATTTATTAACATAAAATACTAATAATTAACCAATTACCTTTATTAGCCAAAGCATATATTTTTTATTCTAACTAAAATTTCTACTTTTTAATTTTTCCTAACTAAAACCTCTCATTTTCTAAAAATACCATGGGCAGTTCTATTTAATAAAATAAAATAATAATATTATAATTATTAATAACTAACCGGTTATTTTTTTTTGCCAAAGTGTATATTCTTTTTTTTTGACAAGAAGTGTATATTATTTTTATATTTACTAACTAATATGTCTCATAACTAAAACCTCAAAAAATATACACGAACTATTTCATTTAATAGCATAAAATACTAATATTATACATGTTAATAATTAACTGATTACATTTATTAGCTAAATTGTATTTTTTTTATATTTTTATACTAAAGTTTCTCCTTTTCTAAAATTATCACAAATGACATATATATAATTATCAGTTATCTCGAATGCGATTAGCTTTTTTTTCCAAAACATATATTCTTTTTTATATTTTCTTACTAAAATTTCTCCTAACTAAAACCTCAAAGATATCAGAGCAATTTCATTTAGTAAAATAAAATACTAATAATTAACCAATTATCTTTATTAGCCAAAGCATATATTCTTTTTTATAACTAAAATTTCTAATTTTTTATTTTTACTAATTAAAACCTCTTATTCTCTAAAAATATCACGGGTAGTTCTTGATATGGGTTAAAAATAACCCTAAAGACATAATTAATATTGCATTAATTAAACCTATATGGTCCATAAATAAGGCTCGTTAATAAGGCCCGAAACTCTAATTAAATATTAATTTCATAATTAATATTTGGGCTACAAGTACAACCTGTATTAGGAGACGTCCAATACATGCTTGTTCTAATACAAGTGGTCTTGTTTCAATACAAGTCCGTTATGATATAGAAACAACTCCTACAAGGAAGGATCTAGAATTTATTCTTATCCACCGTAAAGGATAAGACTTATCCTTTAATAAAGTTAATACTTATCCACCGTCAAGGATAAGACTTATTCTTCAAAGAAATCAATACTTATCCATTAGGCTTTTAAACACCTATATAAAGGGTCTTACCCCTCATCTCAGAACTACGTTTTGGACACAGCTCCATACGTCATCTACTACGTTTTGGACACAACTCCATACGTCATCTACTACGTTTTGGACACAGCTCCATACGTCATCTACTACGTTTTGGACACAGCTCCATACGTCATCTACAACGTTTTAGACTTCATCCTCGAATAAGGACATACAAGTCACTACGTCCTTGGTGTGCCCCTGCCGTCATAGCCCCGAAGGCAACACCAGGAACTACATTTTATTGGCTTGATTCTCTAAATACTAGAGATGCGTAGGCATCTTGTTAGGACCGAGTTAGTCCCCGACAACAAGAGCAGCCATTAAAGCTCGAAGCTCTCTTAAACCCTATCAATTAATTTACAAGTACACTTTTTAATCCATAACATTTGGCGCCGTTTGTGGGAAGACAGCATCAACCATGAAAAACATACGAAGAACGACTCGAGAAACTCAAACTTCTGAAGAGCTTCCTCTCACCTCTGAGGCAGGCGCTCAAGGAAATCAACCACCGCCAACTACTGGCATTCAAGGGACGAATATCCCCCTCACCACCACTCAAGGGCCGGAAATCCTAAATTCGGTTGAAGGGACGAATCCACTGCAAATGGTCGTTCATGGATCTAATCCACAAGAGACCACTCTCCAGCAACCAATCTCCACACTGCTCATGAATGCACCAAGTGGCCTTCAACTCCATACTACAGATCTTCCCCAATACTCAACTCAAACTCTTGGGATTCCAAGCTATGGCATGCCCCCTCGACCCATGGTGGGTGGTAGTGGTCTCAATCCCACTTACCATGAGGCATATGTTCTTCCTTACATACAAGGTCTGGGACCCCAAAATCAACAAACTCAAACTCGACAGACCCTTTTGATTCAAGACTACTCAGGTCCCTATACTGAGGACGAGAATTATACATCTGCATAAGAGAGAGATGTTGCCCCAAGGAGGAGACGTTCTTCCCAAACAAATCGGGAACAACCCCAAACCACCAAGGAAAAGATTGCGGCCCATGAGGTAGAGGCTGCAAGGCTCAAGAAAGTACTGGCGAAAGAGGAGGCTGCAAAAGCACAAAGCCAAGCAATTGGAAGAGTCCAGGTGATCAATTTAGATCCGACACCGAGAAGAACCAAGAGGGCTGAAGCCCCAAGGGGTGATCCTAGTGTTTTGTTGCCCCTAGGAGATCCTGATGATCCTACACCACCGTTTACTCAAGACATCATGAAAGCTAACATATCCAGGAAATTTAAGATGCCAACGATCAAAGCTTATGATGGAATGGGGGATCCCGCAAATCACGTAAGAACCTTCTCTAATGCACTGTTGTTGCAGCCAACCAATGATGCGGTCAAGTGTAAGGGCGTTTCCACAAACCTTGGCAGGCATCGCCCAACGTTGGTATAGCCGTCTACCTCCCAATTCCATTGGGTCTTTCAAGGAACTAAGCAAAGCGTTCATCAATCAATTTGTTAGTGGAAGGGTGCATGAGAAAAGTTCTGCATCACTCATGGGAATCCAGCAAGGAAAGAATGAAGCTTTAAGGGATTATATCAACCGATTCACCCGGGAGGCTCTGAAAGTCCCGGACTTGGAGAACAAAGTAGCTATGATAGCCTTGCAACAAGGAACCACTGATGATCACTTCAAAAGATCATTGGAAAAACATCCACTCGAGAGCATGCTGAAGCTCCAAGATAGAGCCGGAAAGTACATCAAGGCTGAAGAAAGCATGAGAAAGTATGAACCCACTGCTGGTGGCAGTGGAAATTCAAAGAAAAGAAAGGAAACTCAGGAGTACGACGTCAAGGAAAAGTTTCCCAGAACGTCAAAGGATTCTGATTCTCCGCCCAAGAGGAACAATTTTGGGCCAAAGTTTACGAAGTATGCAAGATTAAACACTCCCAGGAGCCAAATTCTGATGGAAATAGCAAAGGAGGAGGATCTCCGATGGCCGAAGCCACTAAGGACTGATATGTCTAAACGGAATCAAAACCAATTATGTCGGTTCCACGAGGAAGTCGGTCACGACACGGATGATTGCAGACAATTGAAAGATGAGATCGAGTTTCTGATACGGAGAGGAAAGCTCAATAAATTCACTAAGGATGGAAATCAAGGGAGTCAAAGAGGAAACTATGAAAGAAAAGATTACGACAGAAGGGACAACGATCAAGATCGTAATCCCAAGCCCCGAGGACCAGTCATCAACATGATATTCGGAGGACCAACTGCTGCTGGGTCCTCCCGGAACATGCACCGAAACATGCCCGAACAGAAATATCAATAGGTTTTGATGATTCTGACTTGGAAGGAGTGAAGTTTCCCCACGATGATCCCTTAGTCATCGTACCTGTGATAGGGAATTCTGAAACAAAGAGAGTTTTGGTCGACAATGGAGCTTCAGTGGACATCTTGTTCCATGATGCTTTTATCAAGATGAGCTATACTGACTCTTAGTTGACACCCTCGAATATGCCCATATATGGATTCAATGGAGTGGAGTCGAAGGTGGAAGGCGCTATCCAACTCCCAATGACAATGGGGCAAGGGTCGAATACGTTTACTCAGATGTTGAACTTCGTAGTTATAAAGGCAACCTCAACCTACAATGCAATCCTAGGAAGGACGGGTCTTCATGCGTTCAAGGCCATTGCCTCATCTTATCATTTGAAAATCAAGTTCCCAACGAGGAATGGAATTGGTGAAGAACGGGGAGACCAAAAGATGGCCAGAAGTTGTTACGTAGCCGCATTAAGGCCTGATGGAATCGGGGGCAGGTTCTCCCCATTAAAGACATGGATACTAGTGATAATGATGGCAGAAGAGGGAAACCAGCTGAGGATTTAATCTCAATTCCCTTAGTCCCTGGTGAACCGGAGAAGGTGACTTATGTTGGAGCACTATTGCCTGAACCATTGAAAAGCAAGCTCATATCTTTTCTCCAAGAGAACAATGACGTTTTTTCTTGGACAACGGCCGACATGCCAGGGATTGATCCCCAGTTGATAACCCACAAACTGAATGTGGATCCTGAAAGGAAGACAGTGAAACAGAAGAAGAGAAATTTTGCTCCAGAAAGACAAGAGGCCATCAAACAGGAAGTAGATAAGCTTTTGCAGGCCGGGTTCATTGAAGAAATTCAATTTCCGGAATGGTTGGCTAACCCAGTAATGGTCAAAAAGGCCAATGGAAAATGGAGGATGTGTGTGGACTTCAATGATTTGAACGATGCATGTCCTAAGGATTGTTTTCCCTTACTAAGGATTGATGCCCTAATAGATGCCACGACTGGGCACGAGATGCTGAGTTTCATGGATGGCTTCAGCGGATACAACCAAATCAAAATGCACAAAGATGACATCTCCAAGGTATCATTCATCACTGACTTTGGTGTTTTCTGTTATCTAGTCATGGCATTTGGACTTAAGAATGCAGGGGCAACATACCAAAGATTGGTGAACAAAATCTTTGAACACCTAATTGGAAAAACCATGGAGGTCTATGTGGATGACATGTTTGTTAAAAGCCTCGATAAGGCCGATCATATAAACCATCTACGGGAAGCATTTGAAGTGTTGAGGCACCACAAGATGATGTTGAATCCAGCTAAGTGTGCCTTCGGTGTAGGCTTAGGAAAGTTTTTAGGCCTGATGGTTTCCAAGAGAGGAATCGAGGCTAATCCCGACAAAATCAAAGCAATTCTAGACATGGAACCACCATGGACTGTCAAGGATGTCCAGAAACTAATGGGAAGAGTGGCAGCATTGGGAAGATTCATCTCTAAGTCAGGAGAGAAGTGATTACCTTTATTCAAAGCACTCAAGAAAGTGAAAATTTTTGAGTGGACAACTGAAATCCAAGAGGCCTTTGAGGCCCTGAAGAAATACATGGCTGAGGCACCACTGTTGGCAAAGCCAAAGCCAGGAGAAATTCTCTATTTGTACTTGGCGGTTTCTAAAACAACCCTTGGAGCCGTTTTGGTAAAAGAAGAGTTGAAGGTTCAGAAGCCCGTTTATTACGTGAACAAGATTCTACATGGGGCAGAAATAAACTACCCTACGATAGAGAAGTTTGCCTTAGCCTTTATAATGGCCTCAAGAAAGCTACGCCCATACTTTCAGGCATACAAGATAGAGGTCTTGACCAATCAGCCTCTAAGAAACATCTTGCATAGCCCTCAAGTTAGTGGAAGGTTGATCAAATGGGCTATTGAATTGGGAGAATTTGACATCAAGTATAAGCCTCGAACGACCATAAAAGCTCAAGCACTCGCTGACTTCATGGTTGAATGCACTATTGACAACCAGGAAGTCGGGGGGCAAGAAGTAATAGTGGAGGACAAGAAAGATGAAGACATGGTGTCCAAAGAATGTTGGGTGCTCTATTTTGATGGAGCATCAAAAACAAAATCAAGTGGAGCAGGTTTGGTGCTACAAAGTCCTGATAGATTTCTCATAGAGTACACACTAAAACTGGACTTCCCAACGACAAACAATGAAGCTGAGTACGAAGCCTTGATAGCTGGCTTAGGGATGGCTGGAGCCTTGAGAGCTAAAACTCTGAAAGTGTGTGGAGACTCGAGGCTAGTGGTTTCCCAAGTAAATGGGGAGTTTGAGGCCAGAGATGAAGTCATGGCCAAGTACCTAAAACTTGTCAAGGCCATCATGACTCAGTTTGATGAATGTTATGTGGAACACATTCCAAGGGAAGAGAACATGAAGGCTGATGCATTGTCTAAGTTTGCCTCTTCTGAAATTGAAAGCTACGCATGAAGTGTATACTTCCAAGTCTTAAAGACCCCAAACATCAATGGAAAGTTGGTAGCACCCATTGATGTTGCCAGCTGTTGGATGGATCCCATCAAATCTCATCTGGAAACTGGGTGGTTACCCAACGACACTTCAGAAGCACGAAAGCTATATGTGAGAGCACTAAGGTATGCCCTGATTGAGGGAATCCTATACAAAAATTCTTTCATCATTCCTTACTTAAAATGCTTGAGACCCCAAGAGGCAGAATTGGCCCTAAGGGAAGTACATGAAGGAATTTGTGGGCAGCACTTGGGGGGTAGAGCCCTTGCTCATAAAGTCACTCGTCTAGGTTTCTATTGGCCAAGCATACTTGCAGATGCTAAAAGCTACGTGAAGAAATGTGAACGATGCCAAAAGCATGCACCGGTGGTTAGGCAACCACCAGAGATGATGGCATCCATAAACTCACCTATCCCATTCGTCATGTGGGGAATGGATATACTTGGACCATTTCCAATGGCAAGTGCGCAAAGAAAGTTCTTGATAGTGGCAATCGACTACTTCACCAAGTGGATTGAGGCTAAACCTTTAGCCAAGATAACCACCAAGCAAGTAATGCATTTCTTCTGGGAAAATGTAATATGCAGATACGGGATTCCACGAATCCTGGTCAGGGATAATGGAACTCAGTTTAACAACGATGAATTCAAGAAGTATTGTGATGAGAATGATATCAAGTTACGCTTCACTTCTGTTGCCCATCCTCAAGCAAATGGGCAAGCTGAGGTTGCCAATCGAATTCTCCTGGATAGACTTAAGAAAAGAGTTGAACGCTCTAGAAACACTTGGGTAGACGAATTGCTCCCCATACTATGGGCATATCGTACTACTTGTAAAGTCACCACTGGAGCAACCCCCTTTCTGCTGGCATATGGGGCAGATGCAGTGGTTCTACTGGAGATTACTCACACATCTCCAAGAATCGAAGCTTATGAGCCAGAGACAAATGAAGAAGGCATGAGGCTAGCCTTAGATCTAATTGATGAAGTTAGAGATGAGGCAAATGCTAAGGTAGTTGAACATCAAAAAAGGGCATCTTTCTACTATAACCTAAGGGTTAAAGAGAGATTCTTCCATCATGGAGACTTAGTCCTCTGAAAGATTGAGGCATCCGGAGTTGGACAAAAAGGCAAGTTGGCCCCAAATTGGGAAGGACCATATCGCGTCAAGAACGTATTTGGTCGAGGCTCCTACAAATTGGAAACCCTGGAAGGGATCGAAGTGCCAAGAACTTGGCATGCTGCAAACTTGAAAGTCTATTATGTTTAAAGTGTGTCTTGACTGGACTCACTATCAGGACAAGTAGAAATAAGGTTCGATGAAATCATGAGCTTCCTAGAAAGCAGATGAAGGGTTGAACCCGTTTTGATTGGTAGAAACATCTTCAAAGCTTTGCCAAGACAAACTACAAATGAATGCAAAGGAAAGCATACAAAATATGCATGTCAACTGCACAAATAGAGTTGAATACAACGAACCCCGAAGGGTGAATGTTGGTAATAAATATACAAAAGAAAGCCTAAGGTGCCTATTGTCAATTAGCGAAAATTTCAAGCTCAAGAGAAGTTTGATATGATAGACTTGAGAAAGAATCACTACGAGTGGAGCCATCAATAAGAACTCGTAAGGGTGAAGGGTTGAAACCCCGGAAACCTAAGACATTCAGTCCAAACCCCATCATTCGATATGCTCAATGAAAGGCTTGAAGCCAAAACTAGACGGTATAAGATATAAAAGGCTTATGCAAATGTCAAGTTAGCCTCGAATAAGGCAAAATCGTCGTAAATGTGTAGGTCGCTCCACACTTTACACCAAGATGATACTCGTGAAACACTAGTGTATATTAAAATCCCCAAAAAAAGGTAGTAAGTCCCAGGTAAGGGATAAAAAGACCCCAAGTCTCGAAAAAGACCAGTATAACTTCAATGAAATCCTAGTGCATTATCATAGAAGTTGGGGGGCAAATGATATGGGTTAAAAATAACCCTAAATACATAATTAATATTGCATTAATTAAACCTAGATGGTCCATAAATAAGGCCCATTAATAAGGCCCGAAACTCTAATTAAATATTAATTTCATAATTAATATTTGGGCTAGAAGTACAACCTGTATTAGGAGATGTCCAATACATGCTTGTTCTAATACAAGTGGTCTTGTTTCAATACAAGTCCGTTATGATATAGAAACAACTCCTACAAGGAAGGATCAAGAATTTATCCTTATCCTCCGTAAAGGATAAGACTTATCCTTTAAGAAAGTAAATACTTATCCACCGTCAAGGATAAGACTTATCCTTTAAGAAAGTCAATACTTATCCACCGTCAATGATAAGACTTATCCTTCAAAGAAATCAATACTTATCCATTAGGCTTTTAAACGCCTATATAAAGGGTCTGACCCCTCATCTCAGAACTACGTTTTGGACACAGCTCCATACGTCATATACTACGTTTTGGACACAGCTCCATACGTCATCTACTACGTTTTGGACACAGCTCCATACGTCATCTACTACATTTTGGACACATCTCCATATGTCATCTACAACGTTTTAGACTTCATCCTCGAATAAGGACATACAAGTCACTACGTCCTTGGTGTGCCCCTGCCGCCATAGCCCCGAGGGCAACACCAAGAACTACGTTTTATTGGCTTGATTCTCTAAATACTAGAGATACGTAGGCATCTTGTTAGGACCGAGTTAGTCCCCGACAACAAGAGCAACCATTAAAGCTCGAAGCTCTCTTAAACCCTAGCAATTAATTTACAAGTACACTTTTTAATCCATAACAATTCTATTTAATAAAATAAAATAATAATATTATAATTACTAATAACTACTCGGTTAGGTTTTTTTGCCAAAATGTATATTCTTTTTATATTTTCTAACTAATATGTCTCATAACTACAACCTCAAAAATATCACGGGTTATTCCATTTAGTAGCATAAAATACTAATATTATAAATACTAATAATTAACCGATTACCTTTATTAGCGAAATAAATTATTTTTTTATATTTTCTAGCTAAAATTTCTCATTTTCTAAAATTATCACAAACGACATCAATACTATACTATTATATAATAGACGAAACATTAAAAGTTTGGTTGGTCGGTATGGTACGTTGTGATTTTACTTAATTGTCCTTAGCTGTATTTCGTGTTTTTACTTAATTAACCTTACTTATTTATATAAAAAAATTATTAAATAATAATATTATCTATTTATAATCAATTACTTTTTTTTCCTAAAATACATTATTTTTTTTAACAAATTCCCATGCTTTTTCAAACATGACAATTACCATGTTAATTTTTCTATTTTTCCTTACTAAAACCCCTCATTTTCCAAAAATATCACGGACAAACCTTTAGTTATTTATTTTAAACCTATAATATTATAATTATTTTTTAAAAATTTACCTATTTTAACATGTGTACTTATTTTTCTTAACAAATGCAATCATTAAGAATATTAAAATATAAATAATCAAATACTTATTTATAACCAATTACTCTAAAACACATAGATTTTTCTAACAAAGTCCATTGTTTTCTAAATATATCACGAACTTTTCTAAATATATCACGGGAAATTGTCTTTTTCAATTTACTTTTTCTATTTTTCTCACTAAAATTCAAATGTTTTCCAAAAATATAACAGGAAACTCTTTACTTATTTATTTTAAAACGAATTTAAATACTTTTAATTATTAAATTTTAAAACCTCATTTTCCAAAAATATCATGGGCATTTATCTTTTTAAACTAAATATATGTTACATTTTTTTTTATTTTTTTAAAAATCTGTTTTAATGTTTTTAATTAATTAAAACTATTTAGCTATTTTAACATGTCTACTTATTTTTTTAACAAAAACAATTAATAAAATATTAAAAATATAATAATAAAATAACAATTAACAATCCGTGCATCACACGAGTTTTAAGCTAGTATATATAACTATCAGTTATCTCGAATGCGACACTAAAAGCTGAAAATTAGACAAGAACAATCCTATAAATTATTAAATCATGTCGAGTTAAATAAATATTCATTATAATTTTTTTAACAATTTAATATAGCAAATGAATGCATAAATTAATCATCAAAATATAAAAGTAAACAAGACAACATATTAATTTTTTTATTTATAATATTAACTTTAAAATAAAAAAAAATTAAATTTCGTCAAATATGTAATATTATACTTTTTTTCCTTTAATATACAATAGATCAACTATATCATATATATAACTAACAAAAACTAAAATTAAAAAATTAAAAATTAAGTAAGAAAATATTTAAAAGTAACACTTGCAAAAGAAAGTTTTAATAGTAGTTTGGTTAGTTGTTTATTCCTTCAATAGTAAACATATTTATATATAAAAAATTAACCATGTTAATTAGAACACATATCTTAAACCTATTTATTTGAGTCGTCTGATGAGCTTATACTTTATAAGTCAATATACTTGGACCAATTTACGGGCTTATTTATTTAAAAATATTTTAGTACACCTTTAAAGATATTTATTTAAGAATAATTATTACATATCAATTAAAATAATATACTAATAAAGTATATAATTTTTAATTAGTATAATATATTATAATTAGTTATCACAAATTACTCTAATTATTTTAAAAATATGCCTAATTATTTGAAAAAACTTATTTAAATAGTCCTGTTTATTTTGAAAGGTTATTTATTATTTTTAACATGTCTTATTATTATAATTATAAATTTCAATAAAAATATATTTAGAAACTTACTTAGTTTTTTAACAAATTCATTTAATATCTGATTAATAAAAATATTATATACAAACATAAATAATAAGTTCATAACTATTAAACAATCCGTGCACGGTAACTAGCATAGACAATTCACATTTAAGTGATAGATGCACGGTGCAATGTCTTTCAGCCTGTTCTCACTTCAACTCGAACATCCAATGCTCTCAACATTCGCTCGTTGTGAAGGGATCAATTTGCAGGTTAGGCGTTAATGCTAGAGTACTGTTGGTTCTCCAGTCGAACGTCTCAGCAGTCATACATTATGAAGCGGATCAATTTTTAAGTCAGACATTAATGCTGGACTGCTGGTTCAGTTGTGTGGCTCATTGTAGTTATGAACGATTAATGATTACAATTGTTGAGTCTTTTAATTGATATGTGTAGTTAGTCAAAGGCTAAGTTTGACTCCAAAAACAAAATAGTTTGTTACCACCTATCAAAGGTGGGTTATTGGAAGATCAACTACAAGAGTTGTCTTGTATAGTTGAAGAATTAGAGAAGTTTAGTGGGACTGAAACTTCTCATTTTGAAACAGGGACTATAGAATAGAGGTAATGGAAATCCAAATCACTGTAGGCTTGGTCGCATAAGTGAGAAGAGTATTCGTTTATTCATGGTGATGGTTTATAAGAACCATATGATTATAGAATCTCAATATACAAGTGATACTTGTCTCATTAGGAAGACCATTTTATCCCAATTTTCTTGAAATGGGGAGAAAGTGAGCTACGGAAGTGTTAAAATTCGTACACATAATTGTATGTGCACCAATGATAACACATGTTAGAGAAGAATTTACACGCTTCATTAGAATTCACAGATATGATCCGGATTCAGATATATGTATTTGGTACAATGCAAATCCGAATCTTTTGGAGTGAGTCAAAATGAATAATAATGAAATACAAAACAAACCAGCAAGTGTTGAGACTCTTCGATAAGATCAAAGAGATATACACTTGAGTGAGTGTTTTGAGGTTATTTTAAATCTTAAGTTTAAAGCTTTACGTTGGACAAATACTGAGATTCCACAGGTAGATGGAATGAATGAAGGAGCGAATGAACTTTTTTAGATATTGTTCGGTTCATGTTAAGCTAAATTGATCTTCTAATATATGTTGAGAGTTGAATTTTGCAAATGTCAGTGTATCTGTTGAATATAGTATCTTCTAAATGTTCCTAAGTTATAATATGAGATATGTAGTGCAAGGAACACAAGTCTTAAACTTGTTAAGATTTGGGATGTCTATCTTATGTTAAAATATTTAATTTGATAAGATGGATGGTAGAACCAAAAATGTAAGTTTGTGAGATATCCTAATGATAGTCAAGGATATAGGTTGAATATTCTACTGAATATAGTGTGTATGACATACTGTCTGCTTAGAGGAATTGTTCATTCTAGAAGGGTTCAGTGGGAGGAAGGTTGAACTTAACTAAGTTCAAACACCACAAATTAATAAGGTTCTATAGGAAGAACATTTTCAGACATGATAATATTTTGTAGGTTAGCTTAAGTATAGGTCTTGATATTTTATCACCAACCTGACAGGTTGACTGTCTTGTCATTAAGAATGACAAAGAGGTGTCAATTATATGATAATGACCTTATGGCCTATACTAAAGCTATGAGTTATGACTCGGAGAAATAGCATAGTACCATGAAATCCGATATAGATTCCATGTACAGCAACCAAGTACAGACTATGGTTGAGGACCTAAATGTGTTATAACCGGAAGGGTACAAGTGAGTCTATAAAAGGGAGATTAGAGTGATTGGTTGGGTAAAGACCTATAAGTCCTTGCTTATTGTGAAAGGATTCAATCAAAGCAAAGAGATTGACTTTGATGAAAAAAATTCACATGAAGTAGTGCTCAAGTCTATTCGGATTTTGTTTGCGATTGCGGCTAATAATGACTAATATCTAATAATGGTCGAACGGTCGACCCTCCTCGATAGGAAACTTGAAGAGGATGTGTAGTTGACACAATTAGAGGGATTTGTTGCTATGAGTAACAAATCTATGGTCTAATAGCCACGACAATCCATTTATGGATTGAAGCAAGCTTCTCAATGATCGAACATCTGTTTTGATGAGACAATCAAATAGTTTGATTTTATCAAAGACAATGATGGATCATGGATATACAAGAAGGTTAGTGGGAGCGTGATGACATTCCTAATAATATATGTGGATGACATACTTATGATAAGGAATGATGTATCGACGCTAAAATTAGTCAAAGTGTGGTTATCTAGCATATTCTCTATAAAGGACTTGGGAATGGCTTCCTATGATATAGAAATGCGAATTTATAGGATAAACCAAGTGTTGGGCTAAACGCAAAGTATGTACATCATTTATATTCTAAGATGTTTAGCATAAATAACTCCAAGAAGTTACTTGAATTGTCAAGTCACTGAGTTACTTTCTCCAAGATAGTGTCTTTCTACGACATCTGAGGAGAAATGACGTATGAGTAAATTTATTATGCTTAGGCAAAAGGATCTATCAAAATACCAGATGTACTATATAAGACTTGATGATCGCTAACTCACTAGGCGAGATAAGCGAACATAAGTCTAGTCCTTGAGAAGTGCGATAGTAAGCTGGAAGAACGTCCTTGAATACTTTGGAAGAATTGAGGACATCTTTATTGATTATGGTGGGTCCAAAATGAAAATCGAGCGTTATAAACACTATGATTTTATTAGGACAAAAGTGATAGGAAATCCATGTCAAGAATAAGTGTTAATTCTGAATGGATGAGCGGTTTGTTGGAAGAATTCCAAGCAGTTTAAGATAACTGATTCCATAGTGGAAGCAATATATGTATATAGATAGAAGTGAAGCTGCAAAGGAGGTTCTTTGGATAACGAAACCTGTTTTTCGCTGGTCAAACATGGTTCCTAGCATATGGTTTATATTGTTGTATCGGTACAACATATGGTAGTAGCGCAGGTTATGGAACCTAGGTTTAATCAGGGATTCAAGATCCAAGTTGCGGCACTTTCATATGATATATGAGATCGTTGAAAATAGAGATGTTTAAGTCAAGATTGACTTGACACCCATAACAACACAGTAAAGACCATTTACTAAACCGTTATTTGAAAATCGCTTTGTTCTCTATTAGGAGAAGTTGTATGAGATACCAAGGTGATTGGTTTTAGTACAAGTGGGAGATTGAAAGATGTGTGTTCTAAATCCAATCATGGATGATGAGTTAGGAGACACTTTGTTCAATCTGATTCAAGTTTGTTTAAATTAATAAAATATTTATGTGTTTTATTATGGGCTTTATCTATTTAAAGTGTTTAAATTAGATGATATATAGTTTAGAGTAAAGCTTTAATGGATTATGATGAGATCGTGATAACGAGACCTTAAAGATGATAACTCTAAACTTAAATAGTTCATGGTCGTAGGATAATTAATTGATAGTTAATTAATCCGCAAAGATCGGTACATACTATGCTTGTTTCATTGTGAAGGATGTCTGTTCTCATAGGCATTTGTGTGGTGACACTATAGCTAGTATGTAGGTGCTTATTAGGAATAAGTTCACTGAACATGACTCGATCAGTTGAACAACTAATGGAGTTCACTCATGTGTCACTAGTTGTTCATATAGTGATGGTTGTACAAGTGTCCTTTGACTTGAGATCATCATAGTCATCTTGTGTACATTGAACTATACTTTGGTTTAGCTCTTAGTCTCGAGGGACAATAGTTAGTGCTCTTCTGGGTATAGGAATTTGTGCACGAAGATAGTGAATGATCAATAAAGGATCTGCCCCTTTCAGTGAAGGAAGAGAATGTCCTATGTTATTCCATTTATGCTAGTTTAGGAATCTCTGACCAGAGTGAATGAAATTAGAAAGAAGTTTCTAATTTGCATTAATCGGAACTAAGCATGGTGAATAGGAAAGCATATGATTAAATTAGATAGGCTTGACACGAGATCCATGCCTTGTATTTAATCGGGACATTGCAGGGTAGAAGGAATTCATTGTACGATAACTAGTCACTGAATAGGTTCTTGGTATTCTAAGCAGTGAATTCATATTATCCGGATAGTCGCGATATGCTGAGAAGTATCACTCACGATGTAGAATAAATATGATTAATTTATTAATCGTATTTAATGAATTAGAAGAATTCATATAAATAATAATAAAACTATTTTATTATTATTTATTTCTACTACCGGCTTAATATTGTACCTACAGGGTCACACCATAAAAGAGAATGATTTGATGGTGAAGGAAATAATTAATAATGGCTAGTCATTATTTATTTATGAAATAAATATTTGATTAACATTTTTTATAATCAATTAAATATGATTTAATTTATTATAAATTAAATAAGAAGAGTTCTTAATATTATTAATTAAGAATTTAATTTAAGAAATTAAATTAAGTGAGAGAATTATTTTCTAAAGAGTTTAGAAAAAGAATTAATGATTAAAAGAGTTTTATTTATTAATTAATTGATTAATGAGATTAATTAATTAAAGGGTTAATAATAATAATATTTTATAGGACAAATATTCAGCTGAGTATTTTGCCTATAAATATACTATTATAAACTCTCAAGCCCCCAACCCTAATTTTTAAGAAAAGAAAATGGGAGACAACCCTAATTCTCTCTCTCAACCGTTTTCTCTCTATGTCGAATCATCTTCTCTTGGTGGATACTTGTGGAGTGCTTCACACTTGAGGAGCAGCTGCTAGGAGCCTCTCTATGCCACTATACATCATCCATGGATCGCTTTTAAAGGTTAGTAATCGATTCTCTAATTTTATTCATGAATCGTATGCGATTTTACGGGTTTTATGTGTAATAAATTGTTATCCATGCTTCCGCGTATGCAATAAAACCCAACATTTAGATCCTACATCAAGCCAAGAGAAAAAAGCAACTCAAGACCAACTAACAACGCGCAAACAACCAACTTCGGACACCAGAAATAACACCTTCCTGAACCCAAAATCCAATCTTCACCATTCAGATTTTAGATATTGATGTAACGAAGCTACTGTCCAAAAATCAGGACGATCCGACCACAGATGACTTCTCAATCGTCAATTCTTCAACAGGTGCGCAGACAAAAAATTCCTGCGAATTTTCGTAATTACTTCATGATGTCTTCTCTTTAACGCCGAATATACTCCTCGAACCCAAGCTCTTGATACCAGTTTGTTAGGATCGTATCCAATATAGATCAATGTTAATCAATGATGTCTTCAATGTTATATTTCTCAAATATCTATCTTGTTTATAGCTTGTTGTTTGTCTTTGTAGTGAGTCGAAGTGAAGTGAGGTGATATTTGCTCTAAGACCCAAGTTCTAGGTGTGCTAACGGGAAGTTAGGCATCTCCGCACTGTGAGGAGGAAAAGAGAACCAAGAACTAAGACCTAAGCCAAGACCTACAAAAGTAGCACCAAGGCTACCCTAGGGTTCTACTTCGACTTTGAGGAGGTATATTGGATATACGCTCCAAGACAAGCCAAGCAGGTTGCTATATTATTTTGAGGAGGTAACGGGGAGTTACGCTCCAAGATAAATATTTTAGTGGTTTTATTTTGCTACTTAATTATGGGGAGCTAAATTGGATTTACGCTCCAAGATAAATTAGTAGTGGTTTTTGTAAAGGCTTCTCCGCCTAAGTTAAAGAGTGTGTTTTAGTGAAAAATCTCGAGTTCGGGGATGAGCTCAGGGACTGGACTAGGGGTGTTCGAATCCGTTAGGGGATTGCGGGCATCGCGAACCAGGATAAAATCGATTGTCTCGTACTCTTTATATTTCTCATTTATATTCCGCACTTTACATTAATTATTTATAAGTAATTAATTTTAAAAGAAGAAAAAGATTTTTAAACGCCAAGCTCATTTTTTTAGAAAGGATAATAAGCTATTCACCCCCCTTCTAGCTTATTTTACCACCCTTGTGGACCTATCAATCTTTTTAAAACATACAAACTCACTCACTCTATTAATTAGTATCAACAATACCAAAATCGGTAACTCTCTCCGCTCGTGTCTACATCATATACGAATTGGGGAATTCAGTTGTTGATCAATCAAGAGAACAATACAACTAAGTATCAAATGGAGGTTATTATATGTGATTGTGTTGACTGCAATATCATTGGTTTTTAGGTTTTATGTTTTGATCTGTGATGACATAGGATATAATGATCGAAGATAATATTAAGTTCTTGAAAAGTATTGCTGATCTTTATGGATATGTACAATATTATTTGAAGTTCTTAGTTAAACTTGTTCCGACGTAGTTTTAAGTAGATAGATGTTAAACTAAATATCGAGAAATTTAAGAATAAGATAAACTACGAGAATGATGTTTTAGAGTAGTGTTCAGAGCTTATTTTTTTGATATTTATCTGTATTGCATGTATAAGATGTGTTATAGATTAAATGACTTTTTTTTAATAATTTATGGTTCTTGTCGAAATAGAGTGCAGTGAATTAAGCAATGTAATGCTCATAAGGATATGACAAAATTCTACGAAATTTGTAATATATGAAGTATAATGTCTTGCCCTTACAATATCTCTTGAATTAAAATGTACTAAATTAATCTCAAAATTTAACATGCAACAACTAAAAGCAAAGTATTTTTCATTGAGTGATGCTGGTGAAACATGTAATATATCACTGGATTTTATTTCACTCCATATAATACACATAATTTGACTTATTTAATGTTTAATGTATTTATACTTATTTCGCGTTTAATGGATTTATATAAAATTTAGGAGAAGGTCGAAAAACATCATCTAGTTTTATTTCTTCAAATGTCGAGAAAGATCATGAAGGAAATTTTGTAAGTTTAGTTGTCTTAAAATTTGATTTAAAACAATAGGTTCTGCAAATGTTATAAATTAATTTGATTTGTTTTATTATTTATGATTTGTTACCATTTACATATAAGGTGTAATAATTTGATATGGAATGCAAAATATGACAAGGACACGAAAACAATTTGTGGCTTAATTTTTTAAAAATTTTATGGTTTAAGAATGTACTATGTTATGGTTTTCGAGTACTTTGGATACAAAATTCCCTAAGCAACTTCAATTGTTCCTCCAATAATTGAGCCTATCGAGTTTTTTGAAATGAGAGGTCAAAAAACTTAAAGATGGATGAATTTATCCATGGTTGCACTAACTCAGAAATTGAAAATTATATTGCATGTGTATCGTATAATGCTATCATGGATGATCCAAAGAAATTTAAGTTTCAGGTTATTGAATTAGATAATGTTGGGTATAATTACTAACTACACAGCAACAATAGGGCAGTTATATATATAATTGTATTAACAAGAACAGACAAAATACCAATAAACGAAACAAACACAAAGGTCGAAACAATAAATAATTAGAGACCGTAAATAATAAGATAAGAAAGAACACTTATCTCTCAGGAGCTTTGGCAAATACTGATAGATAAATAAAACAGCTGAGTCGCCAAGCCTTCGAGAAGTCTTGACTGTTCTTGAAGAGATTATTGCCCCACTTACGCTGTGTTGGGTTGCAGCAATATCACTCCCAGGATAAAACAACACAGATCAATCCACTCACAGATATGTAAATGATCAACAGCGACCTGCACCTCACTTCGCCCAAGAACTATGTATTCTGTATGTCATCAGGATTTAACAGCTCAGTCAGGATTTCCTGGTCCATCAGGATTTGATCATCATCAGTACTCCAAGCCATCAGGACTTGTTGTCCGTGAGGAGTGGCATCAGTACTTGATCGACCATCAGGATTTCGTTAGGACTGGACCATCATCAGGATTCAAATACTGACACAGGCCATCAGGATTTCACTCCAAGTACTGACCAGGCCATCATGATTTGATCCAAGAACTGGTCCATCAGGATTTAATATAAATCCTGATCCAGTTCGTTTAGCTGTTATAAATAAATACTGATACTGTTAAATTAAATCAATAAATAATATTTAATAAACAGGTAATAAAATTCCTCGCCCAGGTCGCCTCGCGTACGCGAGACGCCGAGACATTCGCCCAAATCGCCCTTCGACCCGACCCGACCCGACCCGAGTCGAGTCGAGTCGAGTCGTGGCGAGGCGGGCGGCGGCGGCGTGTGTGTGTGTGCGAGGCACATACTAACACCATGCACACCCACATGCCTTAGTAGTTGTACACTACTCTTGCACATGTTTCTATATAAACCCACCAACCTCTCATTACCAATGCTATGTGGGATACAAGTTAATTTAATATAACCAACCCACATAACTCATTTCAAGCAACCTATTTCAACTCAATTTATTTATGGATTACACTAAGAAAATGTCTTAGATCCAAATATGAAAGTTTAAGTCCTCATAACAAGGAACAACCTCCAATCGTTAGTTTCCGGAAATTCCATCAAGAACATATTTAAAATATGTCTCAAACTTTCCATTTTCTAACAGATAATATGAAGCATATGCCATGTGTGGCGAGCCCTTAATCTTTCAATGAAATTAATTTCGATTGACAAATTTGACAATTTTGTTTAATATCTGCTAAGTTCACTCGAATGTTGAACACGAATTGTCTAAAGAATTAGTAAATTTGTACAAAAATTACGAGGTTTATCAAACACTAGAAAACGAGGTTTATTTTGATTTCGGCCTTGTTTGTTTCGTTAATTATATAGTTACATAGGGACCTTGAACTTCCAACTATAAGTTCTAAGGTAATTGAAATGTATGTGTTTGTATTACCATGTAACTACAGATTACATAAATAATTTTTGTAAGTTGTTAATGATTATATACTGGATAGTTGTGGCTGTGGTGATCACGGGGACCTTGGTAACTAAGTTCCCATATTCTGTGATAAATACAAAAATTTTGGAACTTGAAACACTATGACTCATTTATAATCCAAATAACTTTGAGTTATATAATTGGGTGTTTGGTTCATGGTTAATGAGCTCAATTTTAGTTGTGTGGAATGAGAACCACAATCTCTTTTGGAGGGTAAATCAAATCCATCGTATCCTTGGATTTCGATTTCATTCTCATTCTCATTGTCTCATTCTCATACCGTACATTCTCATTCCCATTCCCGATTACAATACCTACTATCCATCCAAACGCTCCCTAAAAGTAATATTTTACATTTTTTTGTACCCTTAATAATATTCTTACTTTTTATTACTTAATACTAAATTTAAAGAAAATTTTACTTTCAATATTGATCTAGGTCCGAAATGAAAAAAAGAATATAAGCAAAAAAAACAAAGACACATATTAACCCGCCACTTACAAATTAACCCCAAATTTGATGCCGGAACGAAAAATCTTAAAATATAAACCCATTCCCTAGATTTCATAAACCCCCGAGCACTTGTTCACTGTGAATCGACAGTGAGTTAATTATCGCACTCTATTTAAACTGTGAATTGAAATGGATCGAATCAACGTCGTTAACGAGCTTCCTTTTCGGGTCGGGTTCACCGGACACAGCGGTCATCTCCGAATCGAGCCTCTTCCTCCTGTCGACAGCTCCGACCCGCTCGATTCGCTCCCTGACTTCATACTTGTGAGTTTTTATAACTTTTTATATATGTCTTTATTGTGATTTTATATTTTTGTAACTAATTGATTTGTTTCACAATTCACATTGGTTGCGTAATCGTTGTATGTCCGTTCGCGTTTTTAATTGTATTATGTAGAATTTGGCAAAGGCGGTGAAAGGCAATTTGAATGAGCAAATTTAACTGACCTAATGAAATGACGTGTGTGTTTTTATAGATATGTCTGGTAAAATGAGTTCGATTGCTGCGAAAATAATTTTTGTAATACTTGTATTTTTTATAATTTGCACAGGTACACTTTGTAGTTTTTTATGCCCTTATGCTTTTTTAATTTAGTAAAGTTATTGTTAAATAAATTTGGCCGTTTTATTAGAGTGATAAAATTCTTAATAGATGGGTAGATAGCTAAACGTCAGTACTGATGTTGTTATTTTAGTTTGATGAGGGAAGTCATAGATCGAGTTCTGTTTGAGTAAATTTTTTCCTATTTAAACGTAATAAGTAAAATCAATGCTGGCAGCGGCAGGCCAATTTAGTTTTCCTACGAGCAGTTGGTAAAATAATAAATTTATGTCAGAAGATATGTTGGATTTTCTTAATATATTATCGGGTGTTTGCCTGACGGGTAAAGGGATGCCAGACATACATTTTTTTGGCAGATTTCAGCTGAAATTATTATTTAGAATGTGATGTAATTAGTTATTGGAATACAAGGATACTTTTTCAGTAGCTGTTGAAGTTTTTAATGCAATTTTAAACTGCCAACTCAATAACACTTCTCATCTCATATTAGTTGTGGCAGGTTTTTGGCCAAACAGATCCAATACGTGGTAATTTAGTAATTTAATATAGCGTTTAATTCTGTGCTCAATGTTTGGACAAAATGATATGGTTATTATTTGGTGAAACTGCTCACATAATCATTTCATTTAGTTATTATATTTGAAATTTCACAAGAAGCTAATAGATATCCAGGAAAGCAGAATAATAGTGTAAACGTGAGATAAGTACTTTTTGCTCTAGTGAACAAGGTTTCTTCCCTAGCTTAAAAGACATTACTGGAAAATTTACTGCTCGGAAAGACTAACAAAAAGGCTTAAATAAGAGTACAATTATGGGGAAAGAAAGGTGATTATCCTAAGTTTGACTTAGATACGAGTTACAGCTGTTTGATTTTGGATACGGTTCCTTATGATTCATCTCTCTCTCTCTCTCTCTCTCTCTCTCTCTCTCTCTCTCTCTCTCCCCCCTCACCCGCTCCCTCTCTCGCCCTCCCCCTTCACACACACACACACACACACACACACACACACACACACACACACACACACCGTATGCAGCCTCCATAGGTGTATATCTATTTGACTGTCCATTTGCATTGCCAGTCATGGTATGTTTTAAAGTACTTCATTGCTGCTATTTGTGTCAGCCTCCTGCGTTTCCTACAGAGACGCCAGAATCAATAAAAGAATATATTGAAGAGAAATATCTCCTGCCGAGATTAGATGCAGATGACTTTTCTCCTGACAAAGATGGAAGGCAGTGGGCGTTTGACTGGTTCGATAAAGCAAAAGTTAACTTGGAGCCGTCATTACCTCGATCGGTCGTGGTTCCTACATGGGAGTTACCTTTTAGACGTTCAAGTATAAGCACTACATCAAACATTTGGGATCCCAGCTCAATACAGGTGCTACTGCTAATCCACCACCTAATTTGAAAAATAGGAAAAAGTAAAAGTTGTGAGCTTGTTTATCGTGTGTGGTAATATGTTACTTTTATTTTGCATAGTACTTTTTAGCAGTTAATGCACAGGTCAATATACTCAAAGATTTAATAGCATAGGTATGATTATGATACCTAGAGAATTCAGAGTAGTCTTTAGGTTATCACACCTTAGAGGACATATTTTTATATTCAACCTGATTATGTAGTTGGCTTATTCTTAGGTGGATGTAGCGGAACTTATGGTAGGGTCCAACGATTCTGGTGTTTTGCCACGGATTTCTGGACCTGCGAAGGACTTTGTTCGGGGAAGCATTAACAGCCGTCCTTTTCGGCCTGGTGGTTTGGATGATTCTCAAACCATTGGAAGGATTCTTCCTGATGGTGCAACCAGTGGGGATTGGGTGCAGGAGGTGCTCACTGGTGGTGCCTCTCAGTCCCTTCCCCCAAGTTTTAAACAGGGAATGAATTTTGGTAACCTCAAGGTAAACATGCCTGATTTGCTTTAAACTAGAAATGCAATTCTTTTTTTCATTTTGTTTCGTTTCCCTTTTTTTATTTGTACAAAAATTGTTAATTTCCCTCGTTCTCCTTTCTCTCTATGTATATCTTCTTAAAAAGCTCAGTAATATAAAGTATGCAACCTTTGTACATTTAACTTTTTGAAGGCACATTTATACTCATGGAACGTTCATCGGGATCGAGGTGAACCGGAGAGTACATCGGATGCTAAGGTGATCATTGTTTAATAATTGTGATACCACTGGCTAATCTATTTAATGAGACATGTGTGTGCTGACTTTGTATCCTCACAATTAATTTGAAGGATAGATACAGTGGATATTTCTTAACATATAAATCATGTTTGATAATAGTTTAAAGAACTAGTTTTATTAGTTGTCCCACGCTTTCAATGTCTTTCCGGTTTGTTTTTCTTCATATTCATATGCATGCACTTGCTTTTGTGTGATTTGGTTTCTGCAGACCCAGTTATCTGTGCAATTTGATGATTTATTTAAGAGAGCATGGGAAGAGGATGTTATTGAATCTGCTAGAAATGGTACGTGCATCTACATTTTCATGTTTCAATACTTTGAGCTTTATTTTTGAAGTCATGATTTATTCTTTTCTAGGCAACATGCTCCAAAAGAGCACAAGACAATGTTATAGCCTTAATGAAATAACAGAATAAGGGCTGAGCAACGGTCGGTTTGGTCGGTTTTTAAAGATCAAACCGGACCAGACCATTTATATCGGTTTCATTGGATATCAACCCGGACCCTACCATTTGAAGATTGTGACCTAATTGAACCAGACCGGAATTAAACGGTTTGGTTTGGTTGGTTTCGGTTTTGAACCTAATTAGAGACCTAAATATTTAAAAAGAACTGGACCAGAAAAAAGGTTATTACTTAAAATGTAGATGTAACTACTGCACATAAAATACTAATTTAAAAATATTGAAGCATAAAATTAATAAATATAAAAATAGACAAACTTATGTCATGTTGTATATATCCCCTCAAAGAAAAATGTTAAGTATATAGAGTAAGTATATTACTATATATTGAAACGGTCCAGTTCGGTCTTGATGGACAGTTTGGATATAAAAACTGAATTGAACCAGAAAGTAACGGTTTTTTTATCAAACCTAAACAAAATCAAACCTCCGAAAAAACCGAAAAAAGTGGTTTGGTCGGTTTGGAATTTTTTTTGCTCAGCCCTACAGAATATATTGTTGAATATTCTGGTTGGTAACAGTTCTGTAGGATGTGAAGTATCGGGTGCAAAGGAGAAACTAAAATGATGTCAAAGTTTATGAAAATAGAAAATATCGTGTTATTGATGTCAAAGTGTTTTGAGCAATTATTAAAAAAGGCGTTTTCAGTAAGTTGATCTCGAATAATTTACCATTAGTTATGAGATGTTTCAGTATGTGTTTGAGGCAGTAATTTTGGGTTGATCATGAATTATAACTGTCTAGAAAATTCAGTTGTAGAACTTCTTGATTGTTTAAAATTTTTTGCACAACTCTTTTTGCAAAGGAATCCAGTTCAAATAAAATTACAACTACCAAATTTCACCATCTTCGCAGCTTTCTAGTTACCTTCCTGCTCTTCTTTTTTACGTCCAATTTTTTTGCAGTACGACAAGGGTGGTGGTACTTCAACACTTCAATATCTTGTAAACAAAATGATTGTGATCATCTCTCATGTCTGTTCTGCTGAAACATAGATGTTACTTTAGTATTAATTCATTTGGACAGCTTTTTAAACCCTGGATATCTTATGAAGTGATTACTACAGCTTACAGTGTCACCCACCTTCTATATTTATTGATGTTCATTTTGCGAAGCTAATTGCAATGTTTTAATAAAGGTGAATCTAATGTTAATGTTGAGGATGAATCTAATGTTGATGTTGAGGATCTTAATAAGCCGGACTCGTATCTATCGGAAACTGAAAGGAGTATGTTGAATGTGAGTGGGAGTGGTTCTGTGGTGGAGACATCAGTTTTGGATGAGATTTTGTCGGTTGAATCGGGAAATTCAACTTCAGGATTGATTGAAGGTAGTGGCACCAGTGAGCAGCAACAAAAAGAGGTAGCAATATTTTACATATCATTTACAGGAGCTTTGAAAAAGTCAAAAATTGGTCCTAGCTTTTGTAATGTATCTATCCTTATACTCTTGCTTCATTAATTGATGATTTCCAGGTCTGGGCAGTTAGTGGAGGTAGTGAAAGTATTGCAGCGCGCTTCCATGATCTCATTCCTGACAAGGCGCTTGATTTTCCTTTTGAACTGGATGCTTTTCAAAAAGAGGTACCAGAAGTGCTATGCATCCCTCTATAGGGATAGCGACTCCTTTAATTACTAAGAAACCACTGGACATGGAGTTT
The DNA here is from genome assembly GCA_030848705.1 of Heracleum sosnowskyi. Taxonomy (NCBI): domain Eukaryota; kingdom Viridiplantae; phylum Streptophyta; class Magnoliopsida; order Apiales; family Apiaceae; genus Heracleum; species Heracleum sosnowskyi. The sequence continues at coordinate 69,857,923 of CM061241.1, read as the reverse complement.
GATAAAATGACTTTGTTGTAGGATGTGGCACAGTAGCAATGCCGTTATCTTTTCAGTGTTTATGTTTTTATGTGAATTTATGTATTAACTCAAATTGTTTATTATTGTTCAATGTTGGTACATCTTCGGTATAGAAACTAAGCCAATACTTGCTGACCTGCCTTCTATTAGTTTGAACAGGATACTTTTGTAAGTTCTTTTATCTGCTGCTTAAGCTAAACTTTGTTTCTGTTGTGATAATTTCAGGCTATCTATTATCTTGAAAAGGGAGACTCTGTTTTTGTTGCAGCTCATACATCAGCCGGGAAGACAGCTGTTGCAGAGTATGCATTTGCCCTGGCTTCAAAAGTATGATTTTTATCAATTCCCTCAATCTCTGTTATAAGATCAATGTGTTCCTATAGTTTCAATATGATCATGATCATTTTGTTCATAATATATTAATTTAATTACATTACATATATCTCAGTCATCGTACTGTTATCAATTCCACTGTTTAAATGCTAAATAACCAGATTTGATATGTGCGTCTTGCAGCACTGTACCAGAGCAGTATACACTGCTCCTATTAAAACAATCAGCAATCAAAAGTATAGGGATTTTTGTGGAAAATTCGATGTTGGTCTTTTAACCGGGGATGTTAGCTTGAGGCCTGAGGCTTCTTGTCTCATCATGACGACTGAAATTTTAAGATCAATGCTTTACAAGGGTGCTGATATCATACGTGACATTGAATGGGTAAGGTGCTTGTTTTATTGTACCATCCAACTTGCTATACAATTTCTTGTTTCATTTCCTGTTTTTTCTCCTGTTAAACACTCACGCTCCAAATTAGCCTCTTTGTTCTTGTTTAAATACCAAATTAGCCTTATATTTAATGTTTCCTCCGTCTGTTATATGTTTAAATACCAAATTAGCCTCTTTGTTCTTGTTTAAATGATGATTCGATGATATAGTTTGTTGATTTACTGCTGGATATGCTTGGAGGCAGGTTATATTTGATGAAGTGCATTACGTCAATGATGTTGAAAGAGGTGTAGTTTGGGAAGAAGTTATTATAATGCTTCCAAGGCATATCAACATTGTCCTCCTTTCTGCCACGGTATTTTCTTTAAATTTATAGTTAGTATGTGCGTGCTCGCAGATAAATATGTACGCCGGTTTATCATGAATTACACATCTGAATGTTGCATCAACTTAAATTATGACAAATAAGTATCTGTATTGAATTTATTACATGTGTGAACTACAAGTTAGTTGGTCGATATAGTTGGGATAGGTCATAAGATGCTTAAATTGTTGAATGCGTTGATGCCTAAAATGGATTGTCTTTCATAGCTTGATATAGTGAAATTTACCCTGACAATTGGGTTTCTTCGCCTACATGTAATTTTTTTTAACTAGACGGTTCAATAAATCATACTCCTATATTTACCTTGACTCTGGGTTCTTATCTGTATGTTTGGTACTTTACAGTTGATATACTTGCGAGATTTTTACACTCTTCTTTGAATTGGTTTTATTAGTTTTTGTCACATTTTATTTAAGGAAAGTTTGCTAAATTGTCATGTTTTAACGATCGAGTGTTCGCCAGAGTGGTTTCTGTTGAGTTTTGTGTACCTTCTGCATATTAATGTTCCTTCTATGTTAATATTGTTGGTCCTGCATTTACAGGTACCTAATACAATTGAATTTGCTGATTGGATTGGTCGCACAAAGCAAAAACAAATACGTGTGACTGGGTAATTACTTCATATCCTATATATAATAAGCGTAAAAGGGGTCTTATCTAAAGTATTACGTAGGTTGAGGGGAGATTCCCAACAACTATGTACTATTATATGAATATATAAAAACTAAGGTTTTAATCTTGACAATTACTTAAAAAAATGTAATAATTATTTATTAATAATTCTTCGATGGTCATTCTAATATTCATATTCACTTTTTGTAAATATTCTTTAAGCTATATATATATAGGGGAGGTCTCAGTGGGGAACTAGTTTATATGAGTAACTAAGTAACTTTCAATACTAGCCACTAGATTAAACAAAAAAATCAACTGCTACATACCAACTAACACCTTGAACACGTGACTGTGTAATAAAATGTATGGTATACTACATAACATTATAAAAAGTTAAAACAATCTGTAAGCCCGTAATCAATCTCATGTTCTGTACATATAAAATGTTATATCAATAAGTTTTGTTTTTGTTTTTATTTATTTTTATTAATTTTGTGTTCTGTATATTTCATATGTTGTGTATATTATTTTGTTCTGTATGTCAGTGTTCTGTATATTCCTCTGTGTTCTGTAATATCTTGGTGGATATTATGTTTTTATTAAATTAGTATAATTTTCATACAAATAACTTGTGATAAATATAAAGTAGTAAAAATATAAATAGTCATTGTGGTTTTTTTTATATGTTTTGGTGATAAGAAAAAACTACCGGTGTAAAAAGAATATAATTTTGTAAATATAAAAATACTAACACGAGTTCTGTAAAACTGAAATATTATGGTACATGTAATAATTTTAAACTTTCACAAGGTAACATTACAATAAAAAAATTAAGTTCTCAAAAACAATAAAATGTAAATATTATAAAATTATGAATAATTGTATTCTAAAATATAATGTTAAATAAAACTAAATATATTTTTTTATATATTTTGTGTTTGATAATGTATTAATTACAATGTATAACAGTATGTGTTCTGTTTATAAAAATACTGGTTCTGTTTTTGAAAACTTAAAATTATATAGAATTTGTAGGATAAAATTATAATATTAATTATTTTCTATATTTAAAGTATTGTATTTTAATAATTACAAAATTTTATGTTCTATAAATTATTTTATGTTCTGTATGTAAAAAATTAAAGTGAGATACAAAGAACATATAGATGGAGCATATAGTACATGGATAATGATATCATAATATTAAATTATATATTGTAATTGTTGTTAAGTGTTTAAACGTGGGATGAACATCACGTGTCACCTATTTTAAGTTGACCAATAAGAAATGGTTACCAGGTTACTCAAATAACTAAGTTACTCATTGAACCATCCTCTATATATATATATTTATATATATATATATATGCATGTATGTATGTATGTATTAGTGTTGACAGATGTCTGGGCCAAGGTCAATAGAATCCTTAACAATTCGTTAGCGTTAGTTTTTGTCTCTTCTGTATGAACTTTGTTCACTAATGCTTCAAACTTTAGCTTTCTTTTCAATTCGTTCTTCAACACAATATTAAATTATTAAATCCAAGTTTTAGTGTGAATAACCAACACCATTTCCGTAAGTTCAATTCTAGGATTTAGTTAAACTATTGATTATAGAATATTTAAATGCACATGGCACAGAAAAGGCACATAGAGACTGAAAAAATAAACATATGCTATCACTTTATTTGAAATATGCGGAGCATTTCCGGTTAACATGTTTAAATTGAAATTGGTTTTTTAGAATTTGTGCCAAGTAAAAATATCGAATATTATTTTGCTTCTGAGTTCAAAAATGAGGAGAAGAAGACGAGCAAAAAAAAGGAATGGAAAGTTTTAAAATTTTATTTGTAGGATCCCACATTTTTTTTAATAGAGAAGAAAAGAGGAGAGAATTTTTAGAAACCCCAAATTGCCCCCCTAAAACGGGGGATAATTTGAAGGGAAGCTCTCACGTACCTTTTTAAATAATTTCCGCTATGCCCTTTTTCTCAAAAATTTCTCTTCCCGTGTACAAAAAACCTGGGAGTACGCAAGAAAAAAGTTTATTCTAATCTTTTTGTTTCTTTTCTTTCACCTACTCTTCTGTTCTCTTCAACTATGAGAGATCTTCCTCCGTTTACAAAAAATAGGTCAAAAATCTTTGGAGTAGAGTATAAGAAATCGATAGTTCAAGTTCGATGGAATTAGATGTGTTTAAATATTTAGATTTTTGTAATTGATAATAACAAGAAACTAAAGAATAATAACATATGGAGGGGAACCACTCAAGAAGCTTATCCAGTTTGAAATCAGTAAAAAATAAATATAATAAAATACTAAACCTTATGAAGAGGCTATCACCACATAGAGAAAATGGAATGATTAATAAGATTAGAATCTTGATAAAATAATATAATTGATAAAGTAAAAATCTCGATAAACTAATAGTTTTGTCGGTCCCAACATGATGTAGAGTTTATTTTGAATCTTGGTAATTAATGAAATTCTCATGTCCTGAGGTTATTAATTCTTGGAGGTTTAACTGTAACATCTGTTAATCAACGATGTTAAGAAAATATAGATTAAAGAAAATATTGCCAATAAGATTTTGATGGTTTAAGTTTGGTAGAGGTATATATTATTTTCCTTTAATTGACTATAACAAAAAACTAAGGAAGGACAACACAAAGAGGAAAATCAGTAATCAGTTCTTATCCAACTTAAAAATGGTTGAAGTCAGTGGAGTATGTGTGTGTGAATATTTATTTTTCTTTTATTCACCATAACAAAAAACTAGGGTATGTGAACACAGAGGAAAGCAGTAATAAATCTTATATAATTTAAAAATCAGTAAAAACGTGAGAAAACTAAATCCTAAAATGTGCTTATTACCACATATGGAAATAGTGGAGTGGAGTAAATTGATACATTTCAATCAATTTTTTTTAAGTATTATATTTTAATACAAATTTTTTATGTAAATATTTTTTTTTTTAAAAATTTCTGATCCGCTTAGTTCAGATATTATATCGTGTATCTACTGATTGCAAGAAAATTTCTTTGGTATTTTTTGTTTTTTTCGTCATTATTAAGAATTGTTATTATTTATGTTCTGTAGATGGTAAAGCTCGCCTTAAATCGAGACCATAGTGCATGACTGCATTCTCACTTTATAAGCAAAATACATAATGAAAACCAACATCTTCTTTTGTACAAACATAACAATTTACATGTCTGCATATTGTTTACATATTTTATTATGTTCATAGCATGAACTGAGAAGGATTTCTTGTGTTATGTATAAGATGATGGTTGTCTAACTTACCTAAATTGCTACTGTTTTGTTATCAGGACAACCAGAAGACCAGTTCCATTAGAACACTGTATATTTTACAATGGGGAGTTTTTTAAAGTATGTGAGAATGAAAAGTTTCTTTCGCCGGGATATAAGGCTGCCAAAGATGAATACAAAAAGAAAAGCATGAGTACTGTTGGTGGTTCTGGAAAATATACTTCTGGACCTTCAGTATCCCATGATGTTGCTCGAACTCAAAAACGGGAAAGTTCTATTAAAAGCAAACAGAACAATCATTCTGGACCCCAAAATTTGGGGGGATGGGGGCACCAAAACAACGGGGGTAGCCAGAACAATTGGGGGCCAAGGAGATCAGAAGCTTCTTTGTGGTTGTTGCTTATTAAAAAGCTCACAAAGTTGTCACTGTTACCTGTATGTTTAGTCTGTTCGTCCTTCTATGCTATAGTCAAACTTTCCTACTTACATTTACACCACAAAAGATATACTCTAGGCACCTTGGGATGCTGATTTACTGGTCATGGTTAGGAAAGTTGAGTTAAATCAGAACTTTTTACATTTTTGCTATGCAAATTAAAAATTATTTGTACTCCTTGTTTTGTCTACCGTTTTGTCATCAACATTCTCACTCTCGAACCTTTTGCAATCTTTCAGTTCGTTTTCGGTTTTTAATTTTAAAAGGTTTAGTTTACTTGGATTCATCATATGCACACACACAGTCTCACACCAGCACATAGTTATATAATCTAGTCTCCCTTGATCATGCCTTTTTTTAATATATGATGTTGTATCTTCTGAACCTTGTTCTCAATCAAGCATTTGTCTCAATACCTGATTGTAGGTGGTTATATTCTGTTTTTCAAAAAATCGTTGCGATAAATCAGCTGATCATATGAATGCGGTTGACCTTACAAGTAGTTCGGAAAAAAGTGACATTCGCATTTTTTGTGACAAAGCATTTTCACGGCTGAAAGGATCTGACAGGAACTTACCCCAGGTGTTTTATACACTTTTTTGGCACAAAGCCTTCACTGCTTTGTACTAATTTAAGCGGACTAACTTTTTCTTTTTGCGTAGTTTAGGTTGTCAGACTCCAAAACCTTCTACGTCGAGGCATTGGTGTGCATCATGCAGGACTACTTCCAATTGTTAAGGAGGTAGTTGAAATGCTTTTCTGCCGTGGTGTCATTAAGGTAATACTTGTCACTGCTTATCAATAATGAAAGATAAACAAATCGTGTGAGAATTTTTCCTCTAATTGTGAAGGAGACGATCAAGATGCTTTTTGATGCTATTACATACTTTCCTTATTGATTCTACTTTCTTCATCTCTGTAGATTTTATTTTCAACAGAGACATTTGCGATGGGTGTCAATGCGCCGGCTAGGACAGTAAGATCTTGATCATTGCACTCTTTTGTATACTTTCCATCTCACCATAATCCATGTGACTTTCTTTTAATTCTAAAAAGTTGTGCCAAAAGATATTATCTGTATTTTAGCGAATATATACTGGTGATTAACATATCAAAAGGATGAAGTTGGTAATTTTCAAAGTGCAACTTTGAAAACTTTTGCCTTCTTTAAATAGTAATGGAGGCCAAAATAATTTTTGTATCAGTTTGGGTCTGGTAGAGTATAACTGTGCACATTGCTAATTTCATGTTAATATCAGTGCAAGGTTGTGTTTTATTTTCTACCAAAATAATTGGTGTTTTAGTTTGGGTCTGGTAGAGTATTACTGTGCACATTGCTAATAACATGTTATTACTAGCTTAAGGTTGTGTTTTATGTTCTAGCTTAATTTGATCTTTACTATATTTCTTATTGGCCAGATATATATTCCTTAATCAATGCTAGTATTATACAACTGTATTCACATAGCTTACAATATGCCATTATCTGCGGTAAGTCCTAAGAAGTGAAATCATTTTTGCTTGATATCAATTTAGTTTATTGGGAAAGCCTCTTTTCAGCAGGTCTCATTTAATATCTGCTAAAAATACTGGTTGACATGAAATTAGTTTGATTATGCTTGAGATTGTCTGTATATTTACTAGATTGAATTAAGCTTACCTATCAGTTGCCAACTGATAGCTGGCAAGGTTATCACGGCGCCAAGTCGAGTCTCGACGCCCGAGTACCTTCGAGAAGACTAGTCGACAAGTCACCCGAAGTCGGCAAAATGTTCAATATACACATAATTACTAGATTTAATATATAAAATAACTAAACACATCAGTTCCATAATTTAAATCAGAAGTACTAGAATAACAAGCTCAAATAAGCATAGTTACTGCATAATGACATCCATAGTCCAAATATCAAACATATCCAAGCAATTAAGACATAAGTGTGATGAATATGAAGCAAAGTTATCCATCTTAATATCATTTTCATTTCCATCTCTTTCTTGTGTACTTTCATTTGGTTGGATAGGGTAATTGGTTTTATCTGGTGATCGTACACCACAATCATGGTTTTCAAGGCCCCAAGTCGGGCTTTGAGACTCTCGGGCGAACCTTCGCGTCGACTAGTCGATGACAAGTCGGGCGTCAAGACTCCGGGCTTCGAGACTCTCGGCGCCCGAGTACCTTCCCGTCGATTAGTCGTCTTCGTGATAACAATGGTAGCTGGTGCTATGCAGACAAATTCTTGTATTACAACTGAGTAGGCGGGCCCTCTAAATCATGTATAAAATTGACCAATCTTCTTGAACAGTACACTTCTGCTAATTTACGCTACCAAAGTTTAACATCCCGAAGTGAAGTTATGTCTTTCACATATATATTCCTTGTTAAGTAAAAATTGTATTAATAAACAGGAGAATGTTATCATTTTGCATCTGGTTATACGGGTATTGCCACTTGTAGCATGTTCCTGAATTGTTGGAGGTTAATTGCCAAGTTAATTGGAACATAAGTTGCTTCATGTTCTGGAAGTTTATTTGCATTCAAAATTCGCAGGTTGTGTTTGATACGTTAAGGAAGTTCGATGGAAAGGAATTTAGACAGTTACTCCCAGGAGAATATACTCAGATGGCTGGCCGTGCTGGAAGGAGGGGACTGGATAAGATTGGTACGGTGGTTGTAATGTGTCGTGATGAAATCCCTGAAGAGAAGGATATGAAGAATGTCATAATTGGTAGTGCAACAAGGCTTGAATCTCAATTTCGACTGACCTACATCATGATTATGCATCTCCTTCGTGTTGAAGAATTGAAGGTACTAATATACTGGTATTATCTTAATTGTGTAGATGCTCGTAATATTATTCCATTGATCATTTTCTTTCATCCACGAAGAAATTACTTTTTGAGGAATTATAGACCAAACTACTAGTATTGCTGCTCAGTTAATACTGTTAAGTAATTAACTCATCTAAAACCTTAGGGTGTTAGAGGGAGGCCTTTATTGGGATCTTATACTATACTTTAACACTCCTCCTCACTCGAAAGCCCATTTTGGGTCGAAGAGTGGATCACAGGCACCCATCTTTGGGGCAGTATTTGCCTTCGTGTCTACAATAATTGTGAGAATATTGCGGGGTGGCAGGCAGTCGGATCTGAGTCGTACCATGTTAAGTAACCTACTCGTCTAAAACCTTAAGGCCTTGCCAGGATCTAATACTATACTTTAACATATACTTTTATCTTATCTTATTAAATCCTACTGTGTTGTCAAGCTTGTTCGTATTGTTTCCTTAACAAGGAGAGACAGAAACATTAATCCATTTTTTTACTGCAGCATAATAGAGTGATTTTTCATTATTGGTTTATATGGGACAATGTAGAAATTTTTGTGAATGATGCTATCCTCTTTTCTATCTATGCATTATTAGACATGTTATACCTAAAGTATTAAAATGCCCGAGAGTTGATGTGAGACAATCGCACTGTGCAGTTGTTGCATAAGAGACTCTCCACATCATTCAGCGTGGGTTTGAATGTTTGACTACTACCCCAACCCCTAAGGGCTTTATAACATAACAGTTGTCTTGTATGCTTCTAATTGAAGTGAAAGTTGATACTGTATAATGTTTACTTATGTTAGGTTGGATTAGTGGATCAGCAAGCATCCCAAATGAGATAAAGTAAATTGCTTTACCAACATAGGGTTATATATTTGCTTTCAACACGCTTTTCTTAAGGGTCATACAGTTCAGCACTAAAAATAGTAATAATAAACTTGCCACCCACTGAAAGTAGATGCAACTTCACATCAAATGATTCTAGAATATTCATTCCTTTTTTCTTTCTCCAAAGTGGTTTGAATTTAACAACTTATAGGTCTCCGAAAACCCCTTAGTTACATTGAACTTGTACCACTAATGCACCTGGGGCAAAGCACAAGAAGAAATACTCTTAGCTGACCCTAGAAAACCATTTTTTAAAGCTTAATTACCACCTAAACATCAGATGTTATCAGTAGTATGTTCCAGCAAGGTATATGACTTTTAGAGAGCTGTTATAGCACAATCGGATTGAATTGAATACAATTTGACACCTCTGCACCTGAACATTACTTGTAAGCTCTGACTTGGTAAATTTCGTTTAAGCTTTAACTTGCAACACTAAGCAGATGATGGAAATTAATTATTTTTCCTCTGCTTAAGAGTTAAAAGCCCTAGCAGCAGATCTTCTAGGTGACACCTAAATTTCTAGGCTGTTGGATTATTTTAAAAGAGTTGCTCGCCATGGAATATTTTTAATACTATTTACCCCTCTCTCTCTCTCTCAATATCTATATGTAATATGTATGTGTGTGTGTATATATATATATATATATATATATATATATATATATATATATATATATATATATAAAATTGTATAGCTGAACAATCTATCTTGTGCAAGTTAATCCTCTAATCTGAATATATTTTTTGACGCACTGTAAGTCTGTAATTTTTCATGTTATTGTACATTAAAGTGCTCAGACTTCTGATTGGCATTGTAAGGATCTTTTTCTCAGTATCCATCAGTTTTCTGGAGTCCTTTTGCTGATGTTGATGTTGATATATGTTACAGGTCGAGGACATGCTAAAAAGAAGTTTTGCTGAGTTTCATGCTCAGAAAAAGATTCCAGAGCAGCAACAACTTTTAATGCGAAAACTTGCTCAGCCAACAAAAGCTATCGAGTAAGTTTACCATTAAATTCCTCAAATTATGGCGTGTCTAGATGCATTGTAGCTGAACTTGTGCACCAGTTGAGCTTCTTTATTCTGAACCCCCTTTCCAGATAGATTAACATGTTTCTTTTGGTTAGATAAGGCTGTCGATGTTGCTCTAATCTTTGTTTCTTTTCTTCCAATACACGAAAATTACTGAAAGTGATAGCATGGTCCCAAGTACAATGTGTGCATGTACAAGTCATAATTGTACAATTTGGCTCTAACCTAATGTGAATCTGTCAAAAGGGCTTTTGGCGGTTGATACATTACTTTGCTTATAGTTATCCTGAAGTATTCTAGAATTAAAATATTTATTGTCCATTAATTCGCACACTGTTTATTAACAATTTGAGCACTGTATTGTTTAAATTGGAGTTGTGAATGGAAAAAGTTCTTATGCATGTACTATTTGCCTATCAGTCTCCCTAACAATGTGATGCGCTGATGTTAAGTAACTGTAAATTTCTTTTCCATGTAGATGTATAAAAGGTGAACCAGCTATTGAGGAATATTATGAATTGTACTCTGAGGCTCAGAAATATAACACTGAGATATTGGAGGCAGTTATGAAGTCCCCAGCTTCTCAACAGCATCTTGTTCCTGGAAGAGTTGTGGTGGTGAAGTCACAATCCGTGAGTCTTTCCTGTTCCTTTGATTTCCTATTAGTATCATTTAATGTAGTCATACTTTCTTTTTTAGAATAATATGGAACAAGCTCAAGTGGCTAGTGCTAATGTATGTATTCACCCCATCCTAATATCTGGTATTACTTGATGCTTATATATACCTGGAAATCACATATATTCTGTTAGGAAACATAATAAACACAATAAATATTTAATCAGTTACATATTAGTGTGTGCATCAGTTACGGATTTGAATGGGAGGAGTTGGTGGGAATAATAATATTTCAGCTTTAATTTAGGGATTATGGGTTGATGTTAGGGTTATAAATAGGGAAGTCATTTGTATGTTTGAGACATCAAGAAATAAGATTGAGTGAAGTGTGTGTGGAGAGCAGGTGGTCTCTCGAATACCACCAATATTGTGGAGAGCAGGTGGTCTCTCGAATACCACAACTATCGTGTTTTTTGTGTGTGTGTTTATCAATAAAAACGTTTGTTTCTATATAAATTATAGCAGATCAGACCTGGTCCTAACAGTGGTATCAGAGCATTTCGTTCTTGGGAAAATGGAAGGTTTGAAACGGGTCGAGAGTCGAGTGCACGAAACGAAGGAGAAGCTGAAGGGAGTACAAGCGAATGATAGAGAGCTTAAATCAGATTTTCAAGGGATTGATTTCGGAAAACTTCAAGCAGGAATAGACAAAATTTCATCACTTGGAGAAACTATTCTTGTTTTGGTTAAAAAAGTGGATGCATTTGTCAAACGGTTAGATGACACGACTCGAATGTCGCCACCTATTGACGAAGTTTTACAGCAAACTCAAGCATCTGATTTAGACAGTGGCAAAAACAAAGAACAAGTGATTTATTTGTTTGATGTCTCGCCACCTCCAAGCGCCTCCATCGACTCATTACCACAACAACATGAAACAATCGTATTTGAAGGAGTAAAACCTGAAGCTAGGTTGTTTGAGGTAGAACGTTGCTTTGAACTCAATAATCTCTCATCACCAACATACAAGGTGTGGTCCTTTGTAGTATGCTTGAAAAAGGATGCATTGTTTTGGTATTGTCACAAGGAATGTCGACGAATTTTTCGCCACTGGGAAGAATTCAGAAAATTATTGGTGGAGAGGTGGGGATTCTGGAGTAGAAAGAAAAGGAAAAAGAAGAACAAATAAATAAAATATTGATAGAACAATTTTCTTATTTGAACCTTGAGGACAAGGTTCAAATTTGGGCGGCGAGTAATGTTAGGAAACATAATAAACACAATAAATATTTAATCAGTTACATATTAGTGTGTGCATCAGTTACGGATTTGAATGGGAGTTGGTGGGAATAATAATATTTCAGCTTTAATTTAGGGATTATGGGTTGATGTTAGGGTTATAAATAGGGAAGTCATTTGTATGTTTGAGACATCAAGAAATAAGATTGAGTGAAGTGTGTGTGGAGAGCAGGTGGTCTCTCGAATACCACCAATATTGTGGAGAGCAGGTGGTCTCTCGAATACCATCACTATCGTGTTTTTTGTGTGTGTGTTTATCAATAAAAGCGTTTGTTTCTATATAAATTATAGCAGATCAGACCTGGTCCTAACATATTCACATCGGTATGTAGTTTGTAATTATGTACTTTTGTCCTGTAAGCTCTATTTGTAAGTTTAAAACCCCATTTAATCTCCAATAAATCCCCAAAATTTCACAAAAGTTCTTTTAAAACTCAAAATACAGCTGACAAAGCATTAGTTTTTTAAGGGGTTATAGTTTTATTCCCAAGAATAACCCTACTCAAGTTAATGGTAACTGGTAAATTGGATAGCAAAACATTCCTGAACTCAATATTTACCAGATCAAGCTGCATAATTACAATGTATGTATACCAATGTCAATATGTGTGATTTTTAGGGTAAGCAAATGCTATCTACTTCAAAAAAGATGTAAATGATTCCAGTAAGAATTTTTCCTTACAAACTGGAAAGAAAACCCTTTAATAAAGTTGGTTACTGCATAATCGAAGTTGACACTGTTTCCACTGGAAGGGTGTTTCTCGGTATGTGGAATGTGATCCAAACTTTCAAAGAGCCGATTATGATCAGTTTGAATATAAAACTACTGTACTGCTTTACTCTTTAGGGATAGACCAATTCTTTTCTCATCGTCTTCTGCTTTCTTATCTTTTAATCTATCCTTTATTTTCCTTTTATTATTTTTTAAAATTAGGTTTAAGCATGTGATCAATAAGAACTAATGGAGTTTTCTTAAAAATATTAGTTCTGTGAAGAAATTTAGTTTACCCTTCTAGTTCTTAGATTCGACTTGGATAATATGAAAGGTTGAAATTTTGCATGTGAACTGCAGTTGTCCAGCATGTATACTTGTTGAATATTACTTCTAGTTTTGATTGCATCTATAATTGCTGTGATGTGTGCTGTGTTCGGTTGATTTTGTAATACTATATTATCATTTTAATGTTATGCACTATGTTTTTCTGTACTTGTCATAAATTTTATGTTTTTCTGTACTTGTCATAAATTTTATGTAACAAATATTCTAACAGGGGCTATATCATTGTAATATGATAGGTACAAGATCACTTACTTGGAGTGATAGTAAAAGCACCTTCTTCGAACAGCAAACAGTACATAGTTTTAGTTATCACACCTGATTTACCCCTGACACTACAAGCTCCCATTAGCAGTGGTGATCAACATAAAAACAGTGGTGATTTTCAGATATTGGTACCCAAGGCAAGACGTGGATTTGAAGACGACTACTTTTCGTCTGTCTCTTCTAGAAAAGGATCAGGTGCGATCAACATAAAATTACCACACCGTGGCAACGCTACTGGGGTGAATTATGAGGTTCGAGGAATTGAGGGCACAGAATTTTTATGTATATGTAATTGCAAATTAAAGATTGACCAAGTTCGGCTTTTGGAAGATGTTAGTAATGCGGCTTATTCCAAGACCGTACAACAACTCTTGGAGAAGAAATCTGATGGAAGATATCCTCCTGCACTAGACCCAGTGAAAGGTATTTTTCTAACACCGAAGACTGAACTATTGTCTTTTCATAATGAGTATCTCAGCTGTAGGAAATAGGATTCTATGTCCTATATGTTGGCTTGATATAAACTGAAAACGAGTCACCAAACTTGTGTAAAATAGCAGTTGTGGTCTGTAGACAATTCTGCCATGCAGAATGTTATTGTGCATGCTACAAGCACATTTTTTAAACACTTTGGGGATGTTCACGGCGTTCTTCGGGGATGTTGCATATATCGAGGAAAAATGAATTATATTACTTTTACCGTACCTATATAAATGTTCTTTTGGACAAATATTCAGTCAGATTGACTAAATTTCGACGCAATTTTATAATTTTATTAATGTTTTGATATTTTAAAAACTTGTAAATGATAATCTACAAAATAAACTTCCATCTGTATAAATATCTACTTTTATTACTTAACATTTACAAATTATAACAGAATTGTAAGGTCAAAGTTTGGTCAATCTGATTAAATTCTTCTCCAAAAGGACATTTAAATAGGAAAGGAGGAAGTATATAAATAATCAGAAGCTCTATGTTTTAATGTGAAAATGAATAAATTGCATGGATTAGGAAAAGCCAATAGGAGATAATGATTTGTTGGGTCCTATCTACAAGAGAATATCTACAGTGTGCGGATATAGAACCTTTGCTTTTAATCCTTTGTGTTGGACTGCAAGCCCAAAAATAGACTCAACTATTTAAATATTAGTAAATGTTGAAGTAAGACAGGTTAGTTGGTAGATGGTTTATTACGGGTCCTGATAAAGCAGTTGCCTCAATTGCTCCCAACTATATGGATTTTAGATTGTGAATTTGTGATTGTTGCTTCAACAAAAATACGTGTTCAGGTTGGAAAAATGTGCACTTTGCATCCCTATAATTAGGTGTTCTTGCACTTTAGATTTTATAGTTATTGAATTCTGCAGCTTCAGTTTCTCTACTTTTTGAACCCCTTGGACGAATCTCTTACGGTCAAAACAAACGGGAATTCGTTAAAAGGGTACAAAAAGTATTGAAACTGAAAGTCACTAAGGTTCTGATCGCAAACTTCTTATGGTCGATTTTTTTTTTTGATTTTGTTGAAGGTGTTTGTAGCTTAAGCCTATTATACATGCAGTCAAGGAAGCTCGCAAAAAACCATGAACATTAAATATTAAAAATAATAGGCACACCGCACATTAATGTTGATGTTAGTGATTATAGTAATAATCTAAAGTCACTAAAATAGACACAAATGATATAAATTACTGCAATAATCAATCCAAAGTTTTCTCGATGCAGCAAGTTTTATATGTCGATCGATTTAGACATCCTAGGATCTGGGAATGTTGGGTGGATTTGTTAATAACAATATGTGAGCATACAGTGTACAGGACACTAGAGAAAAGCAGGAAAATTAAGATGCAGCATGCATTTCATATTTGAGTGTTGCAATACCTTTAAGACCATCTCTTATTCCATAATGCTTTCATTTTGTTTTGGTGACTAAATAATTACCTCTTTTGTCATTCACATGATTCTTATTGTTTTTGTAAGTTTACCTGCCAAAAGCATGCTTGATATCTGGTTGCAGAAATAAAAATAGTAGTTCAACGTGATATTGGTAGATATATTAACGCCAAGTAGTGAGGCACCTTTTTCTGTATATTGTTACGCTGCACTGAATTATTTTTTCCCCGATTTCATACTTCAATTGTTAGGCACCTCTTTTTGGATGAATAATCTTTTACCTTTTCTTAGTATGGTTATAATGTTTTTTGAGAAAAAAGATCCTGAGGTTACCTCAGGAAGATTACCTGAGATAAACTTATTTTCAAGTACAAAAAAGTGATGGCAATTTTGTAAATATGTTAATCTTTCTGAAATTACAATAATACCGGCCTGTATTTGTATGAAAAATTTTTAATTGCCTCAGGTAACTCCCTGAGGTAACCTCAGGAACATGATACTCATGTTTTTTTTACCTTTTCTTCTTTGGTGGTGGGTTCAGAATTAAAGCTAAATGATCTGAATGTTGTGGAGGCATACTACAAGTGGTGTGCCCTATTGCAAAAGATGACACAAAATAAGTGTCACGGGTGTGTTAAGTTGGAGGAGCACATTCAGTTAGCGAAAGAGGTGAAGAAGCATAAAGAGGAAGTTAAAGCTTTAAAGTTTGAAATGTCAGATGAAGCACTTCAGCAGATGCCAGATTTTCAAGGCCGGGTATGTCTTCCTGAAATCGTTTACATGTTTACTTTTTGGCAGTAGTATGTAGTAATAAGTCAATTGACGTTAAGGATGTTGCAGATTGATGTTCTGAAGGAAATTGGATGTATAGATTCTTTCCTCGTTGTTCAGATAAAAGGCCGTGTTGCTTGTGAGATGAATTCTGGGGAGGAGCTGATATGCACTGAATGCTTGTTTGAGAACCAGCTAGATGATCTAGAACCAGAAGAAGTGGTAGCAATAATGTCAGCCTTTGTGTTTCAGCAGAGGAATGCTTCTGAACCTTCTCTCACTCCTAAGCTCTCAGAGGCTAAACAGAGGTTACTTTCTTTTACTGATCATTCCATTTATATGATTGATACATGTATGTAAGATTAACGTCTCCTGGACATGGCAGAAAAATTATCTGCCCAGCCATAATTAGCTCTATTTGGTTTGATTAAAAGATGGGAATTTCACTTGATCCTCTCCTTATTTTTGATCGACTCCAATTCTCTTTGCTATGAAGTACATCATCATTTACTTCTTATTTTATCCAGTTTGTACTACATTTTCCCAGCCATAATTAGCTCTATTTGGTTTGATTAAAAGATGGGAATTTCACTTGATCCTCTCCTTATTTTTGATCGACTCCAATTCTCTTTGCTATGAAGTACATCATCATTTACTTCTTATTTTATCCAGTTTGTACTACATTTTCTGCTTAAAAAGTCATGCTCTAGTCAAAAGGGAATTTTAAAATATGGAAAAGTCCAGTTGATTCTTCTTAGATCTTGCCTAGGGCTGAGCATAATTATCCGAAACCGATCCAAACCGGCCTATCCAAACCATCCAAACCGAAATTTTCGGTTTACTAACGGTTCGGTTTGGTTTCGGTTTCGGTAATTAGCAAACCGAAATTTTTCGGTTTGGGTTCGGTTTTCACTTTCAAACAGACCGAAATAACCGATCCGAACCGTTAATACA
Source organism: Heracleum sosnowskyi (assembly GCA_030848705.1). NCBI lineage: Eukaryota > Viridiplantae > Streptophyta > Magnoliopsida > Apiales > Apiaceae > Heracleum > Heracleum sosnowskyi. The sequence goes on along the minus strand of CM061241.1, from coordinate 69,840,851 downwards.
TATATTTTATAAATAATATTATTATTATTAAATTTACATATTAAGATGTTGATCATTATTATAGATATTTATGACTTTTAAAATTATTCTCCACTTTTATCTACATCCTTATTTTATTTACTTCTCGTGAACAATCATTGATTTTTTTTTCTTTTTAACAACAAGTAGCACGTAGAATTATTTATATTGGATGGTTACAAATTTCATCTTTGCCTTTTATATAATTTTTTTATTAAGGGACAAACAAAGGTAACATTTATAATTATTTATTTTAATTTAATGATAAAATATAATATAATTTTTTTTTTTTTTGGTTTAAACCGAAACCAAACCGAACTAATCCGTTAAAAATCGGTTCGGTTTGGATTGGTTTTTATGGCATTCGGTTTCTATATTTTCAAAACCGAAAATTTCGGTTTGGTTTGGTTTGGTTTAGACCTCCAAAACTGCCCAAACCGAACCGTGCACAGCCCTTCTTGCCAGTGATCCTTTGTTGTTAATACCGAATTTTTTTATCTTGTTTGAGTTATATGATCTGGCCTCTCTAAACAACAAAAGATATTACATTTATGTGTCAATTTGTCTCATTTTTATGGTCTGCAACTTAACTAATCTTTATATTTTTTTTATGCTCCCACAAGGTCATTTTATAAAATGTGTTATAATCTATGTACTCTGACCCTGATCATTGCTTATCTTAAATATTATATGTTGATTCTGCTGAAAAGTACGAACGATTATTTTTTGCATTCCGGCTCCCTTTTCTCCAAATCTATCTTTTAACTGGTCGGACTCTTTCTCTTGCACTATTATTCTGTGTGCTGTCACTTCATCTTACTGCCTTTAGTTCATGCTTAATTTTGAGTACCAAGAACTGAGAACTCAGTCAAGATCTAACTGCATCTTGAGTGTTTGTGATGTCACTTAGTCTAGTTGAGAGCATCAGCGGACCTACAGCATGGCCAGGGTATGCTTTGGCCCATGCTCAAATTTTTGGGCCTGCTACTTTTTTCTATATTGATGTCCAAAAGTCACAGCCCAGACTGTTTTTTCACAGATGACAGCCCAAACCAATTACTTTATTTGTAATACGCTCTGTTTAAGTAATATACAACATGATTGCATCTATACTCTACTGTCTTAATACACACAGCTGAGAAACAAAAATAGGGTCTCTGCCCTCTGTAATGTGTGCTGAGAAAATTGAAGTCCGACGAAATTTACAGCAATTAGCAAGCTTCAGGCAAAAAGAAAAATTTAGTGTTTTTTGGCCCTCCCTGCCTAAATTCTCTATGTCCGCCATTGAGAGCATGTACATCTTTTGGTTTGCATATGAGAACAGTCTTCATATGACATGTTTCTTCTATTATGTATATTCTGATTGTCCGTCATTCATCCATCTGGACCCATCCAGCCCAACATGGGATGCTCCTGATGATATGAATGTGTTAGCATCAAACCAGTAGGAATAAAGAGAAGAAATGAGAAGGATCTAAGCTAACTATTGCATATATGAAAGGCCCTATATATGTTTATATACATATTTTAATATATTTCTCCCTTGAGAACTAATGAGTAATCAAAATTCCATCTTACTACTCGAGGATAACCTGTCAGATAAAATTTACATTTGGACAGATTGTACAACACGGCTATAAGATTGGGGGAGCTTCAAGCACAGTTTAAGCTGCAGATAGATCCCCAAGAGTATGCTCGAGAGAATCTCAAGTTTGGCCTTGTTGAAGTAGTATACGAATGGGCAAAGGTACATCCATGATTTTTTAGTTAGTTATTTAATTTATTTATTTTTCTCACCCACTCGAGTTTTTTAAGAGGTGGAAATCAGAGGAGTGTTAGAGGATGTGAATGAAGTGGAGTGCACCCAAGTTTAGAAATTATAGAGTGAAACTACCTACATTCATGTGCTCTCGAGTTGGAAGTGAAGTATATGATTAATTGTTAATTACAACTTTATCCTTTTATTTAAAAAGTTAAAATCTAAGTAGTAAGAGTATATTTGTAATATCAACTTCTAAATTTTCCTGACCCTCTTGCATTCCTTTTCATTCCACTTTTGGAATGAGTTTTGGGAGGAAAAGATATTAATTCGTTTTCTCTCTTCACTTGATTTCTTTCCTAAAAAGGACTCGGGCGCACAAATAGGAATGCAACTTATGTCATTTTCCTTCGTCATCTGTGCTGTCCTCCCTATTTAAAACTTGTAAGTAGGGTGTTGGAACTCCACAAATTTATGCTGGGTTTTTTCTCGTTGCAGGGAACCCCATTTGCAGATATCTGTGAACTTACTGATGTTCCTGAAGGGTTGATAGTGAGGACTATAGTTAGGTTGGATGAGACATGCCGTGAATTTAGAAATGCTGCTGCAATTATGGGTAATTCTGCACTACACAAAAAGATGGAAATTGCTTCTAATGCAATAAAACGTGATATTGTTTTTGCTGCTAGTTTGTACATTACGGGCGTGTAATATTATGTTTGAGGTCAATAGTTTTCCTTGTCATGTAACTTTTGTTGTCTGCTCATTAGCTATCAGGTTGAAGTTTGCAAGTTTCGTTAATTACAGCCCTTGTAAATATTGACGGTTCATGTGATTTATCTCAATAGAATTTTTTTACTGTTGTTCCCATTCATCTATGAGTCTGTGACCTTTCTAAATTCTTTCACAGTTCTAGTAAACTGTGTACAGTTTTAGACATGGGGCGAGTTTCCAACAGTCCTTATTCCTTAAACATGCACCCGTTTCTTTTTTATATGACACTTGATTTTTTTGCACACCCGAATACTTTAAATTGTTATTTTAAGTTTTTTTTTTGTAAATTTGCGTACAGTATCATTTTTAATAACTCAATACCATTTTTAATAACCCAATACCAGCTATATCACTATATAAATAATTCTAACAGTGGAGCGGCAATATTAATATGGCCATGTTCTAGGTATGCTTTATTAGTATTTGACGCATCATTTTACTAATTTTTAATTTTAATATTTATATTACACATAATTTTAAACTTGTAAAATATCATTATATATTTACAGTTAAAAATTCAAGATTTAAATATTCATGAAACAGTGAATTCTTTTTTTTACATTAGACAAAAAACAAAAAATCAATATAAAGTAAAATGGCATGCCATTTAGATATTCATATGCTAACAAAATGTTTGCTAGTTCATCTTTCGTTGCAAGAAGCTGCTATCTGTAATGTGAAATAACCATGAATATAACATGTTTTACAAAGAAAGATCAATGAAGCACCAGTTTTCAAATGTTATTACCGAAGGATACTATCTTATTTTGTTGTTCTTGGTGTGAAACAAATTGCTCTATTTCTTACATGCAAGAGCTGTAAGTTCTGTTGTGCCATTGCATACTATGTTCCTAAAGAGCAACGAAAAGAAGAGGTAAATTAACACCAGCAGAGCTGTGGCAGAAGCAACCACGGCAACTGATATTCAATGAGACGCAAACATTATTCATGGCCGCAAGAGCCAGATTTTTTACTTACCCGTATGCTGTATGTTATGATTTTAGACTTTATATTCGTGGCTCCTTCATTTCCATGCGCTCCCCTAAATCTCTAATTCTTACTGTAATATCACAACTGCCCCATAACTGAGACTCGAAATAAATCAGGGGAAGATACAAATTACGAACATATAATGACATACTATATCACTCATCCGCCAGAATCAGCCATTTCATCATAGGCTTTGTATATATAGAGAGGTATTGGTGTTTCTTTTCACAAGATTAACCACCTCTAAGTAAAGATACAGTTAACCTAGAAAGTGGATATGAATATGGATGCATTACTGCAAGATTTTCAGGTGTACCTTTCCTTCAAAAGGAGATCAGAAAAAATAGGTATCTGTAAAATCAAGAGTATGAACTAGGAATACACTGCAAACTTTCAAGGCTTACATTTCTTTAAAAAGAGATCGGAAAATAATAAGCAGCTCCTACTTAATTGCAGGAACTACAAATACACAAGCCGATTCATTATTTCAGCGAAATTCTCTTGCAAAAGCATTTATCCAAATTTCCTACATCAAATAATATATCACCAGAGAGCAGAAAGAATATGTTTCGTTTACTATAGAAGAAAAAAAACCCCACAATATAGAAGAATACTTGACAAAACTAGCAACTGAAATCACAAACGTTAACACGGAGGAAGGATAGCAGAGCTTACAATATTTAGTCACTTCGTCTACAAGGAACATAGAGATCAATAGAAAATTGATTCATTGTTAGTTCATAACTGATAATGTAGCAGCTTAATTTAATGAAGAAGAATCATTTTTTGATGTCCATGTCTTCGAGACCCTTTTCGTTTGTGAAGTCGAGAACAGCTTGGTCAAAGGTGCCCCGAATATGCTGGCACATGAGCATCAGATCCTGGCATGAGTCCCTTAGCACCTCGCTAGCTGGATCTCCTGCACAAATTGAAAAAAAAAACATCTCAAAGATATTGCATAGAAGTAGGTAAACTTGTTTACTCTTGAGCATTTAATGATTTACCTAAAACATAATAGTTAAATATGCTTCCTTCACAGTTAGGGAGGAAAATCGAAGGAAAAAAGGTTGCACATTATGACAGAATGTAGCCAAATCTTCGAAACAAAACTTTCTGATTCAGGATCGATATTTTAAACGAATAACAGATTGAAAACAAGATATCGTACTTGTCATAAAAACAGACACAGAATACAAGTAAACTGATAGAGTGACAAACTAGATGCAATTATGAAGTCTGTCCAGGTAATATAATGACAATATAACACAACAAACAAAAGTACGATAAATGACATTGGCAACGAAAGTTATTAACAAAATTGGTGAAGGTCACGACCCATTTTCTAGATAACTTCAATCAAGAGGAGAAGGCACATGTATGTGATGTCGAAATCAGATGCTAATGAAGTATTTCATTATTAAAGAAAAACAAAAAGGAAATATGAAGTACAATTACAACCAAACAAGATCCAATAGTACAGATAAAGTAAGAATCCAAGCTTTACCAGTAGTCTGGAGTCTAACATTAACGCGAGCTTCCGATGGATGAGGGATGCTGTAACCACAAAATGTAACTCTTGGACTGCAAGTTGTAGAAGTTACAGTTTGTCAGACATTACTATTCAAACTTCACAATGTTCTTGCTTGTACATAACAACAAATAAACGCAATAAAGAAGCCAGGTAAAAAGTATTATGGGCTTATTGGAGAAAATTAACGTAAATTCTGGAAAAATTTGTCATTTGTTATGACTGTGTTGTTCTCAAACTAGTAAACTACCAAGATACTACAAGTAAATAAGATCAAGGATACATACTTTTTTTTTGCTAATTTAATTGAGTATATACTTATTGTTGAAGCCACACCACAGTTTGCAACCATAGCATCATGCGAAATGGAACACAAAGAGAGAGATTAAATGTTTTAACAGAACCTCCTTTGAAATTACTATTAAGTTTAAGTTTGGTGCATTTGTAGTATGTACACCGTAAGTTGCAGAGTATGTATCATACTCAAGCTCTTAAAACTACCCTTCTTACTTTAGGCCACATACACCGCCAATTTAAAAACAACAAAGTAAATTAAAATCAGTGAAGATTCCGTAAATAATCAAAATTCCATCAAGTTTTCATCATTTATGGACTTAGGTCCAGCTTTCTTAAATATATGAACAACTAATGTAACAGAAATTACGATAATAATGTACAAACATGTTCAAGTACTAGCAATTATAGTTTAAAAAGATAAAGAATGTATAAAGATATTAATTCAAAATCAACGAATCACCGAAACTATGTCTTTAAACGTATTTCTCGAACTCCAAAATCCATGTATCCAAAATACAAAAAAATCATAAGTAATCTCTAGCATCACGCCCACAGGTTACAAGTCTTAGTGAGATACAAGTGTAAATGTGCGGAGACAGTAGTATCTGTTTTAATGTCCCTGAGAGACAAGCATTGAAGCATCTAGGCACGTTCATACATATAAAATAATAATTTATAATAATAGAGAGAGAGAGAGAGAGAGAGAGAGAGAGAGAGAGACTCTTGATTAAGAGAAAAACGGAGAGAATTGGCGAGGGTATGATCTTCTTCCGTCAATGTAAATGTTGATGCCGATGGATCCTCCACTGTTCCCTGTTCCATCGTCTGCTTTCTACTATAATTTCCCCCAAATTCAAAACCCTAATTTAACATACGATAAACCCCCTCCAGTTTCTTCAAATAAAACTTAACTTTCAATATTTCATATGTTTTTATTTTAAGATTAAAAAATCATATATTTTCATTTTAATTTTAAAAGAAAAATGACAATAATAATAATTGTTTGGTAAAATTTGATAAAGAATTTTTAATTAATTTAATAGGAATATTAATTTCGAATGTAACAAACATTTTTAATAAACAACAAGGGAGTTACAAATTTTTTAATTTTGCTAATATATCTGTTGAGAAGCATGCTGAAGTAACATACAATTTTTTAATTTTTGTTAATTTTTTAATTTAGCTTCTTGTTTCACATACTCCACTTCTTGAATGACATCAAGATTTGCTGCTCCAGCCCTTCCAACATTAACAATGACAGGCTTAACCAATGCGCTCCTAGCAAAATTCTTAATTTTAGTAGGCATAGTAGCAGAAAACAGAACAGTCTGCCTTTGATCTTTAAAGTGATTGATCACATCGCGTATCTCATCTTCAAAACCCAAATCCACTAGATGATCTGCCTCGTCCAAAACCAAGTACCTACAGCTATCAAGATTCATCTTCTTTTTAACTAGCATGTCTTTTAACCTCCCAGGTGTAGCTACAACAATATGTACACCTTTCTGCAAAACCTCTAACTGAGAACGCATATCAACGCCACCAATGCAAAGCATAGACCTTATAACTGGATAATCTTTACACTCCCACAAACATTCAACAAATTCCTCTACAACATCGTATATTTGCCTAGCAAGCTCTCGAGATGGACATATAACCAAACCGAACGGTCCTTCCCTAGACACAATAGGCATCATATTCTCTTCCTGAATAGCCATCATGATCAATGGCAACACAAAAGCCAACGTCTTACCAGACCCTGTAAACGCTATACCAATCATGTCCCGTCCTGATAAGATCACAGGAAGCCCTTGAACTTGAATAGGCGTAGGTTTTACAATCCCCTTCTCTTTCAACTTCTGCAAAATAGGCTCCGGAAATCTCATATCCTTGAAATTCTTAACAGGGGGTGCAATATCTTCACCATCAACAAGTATATGCCACTTCTTCCTGATAGCGTCACAGGCCTTGATCGACATATTTCTAATAGCCAACGGAGGCTTCCACCCCGTTTTCAATGGCTCAGTGTACTTTATATCCTTGGCAAGTTCATGCACAGACATCAAGGCCTTGCGGTCTGACAAGTGCTCAACAATATCTTTCTCTTCTTGTACAATATTTTCGCAAGGATTCATCATCTCAATACGCTTACGCATTTGCGATGCTACTAGCAAACTAGGTGGTTTTTCTTGTACTTTCTTATGAATTATAGCAGAAGGTGTAGAATCATTACCTTGTCTCTGAAGAATCTGTTGCGCAAGGGCCCTGCGCTTTTCGACAGGGACGTACTCCACATAATCATCCTCTTCCTCAATAAACTTTCGTTTGATGTCGATCGCCATTATTTGTTTGTGTATGATTGCGCCTTTGTGTATACAGAAATAAAAGTTGCAGATGATAACCGTTTATATAAATAATATAAACCTAGTTTGTAAAACCTTTTTCTTGTTGGATTTGTAAAAAAATATGTTATTATTGTTCCTATTCCTATTCCTACTCGATATATTGGAATTTTTGGCCCATACTTTGGCCATGTTTGCTCATGATAAATAATTTCATTAATTAAAGTGTTATGAATTATAATATTTTAAATTATGTTATCCCAGGTTTGTTTTAAAGTATTAATTTTAGAATTGAAATATAATCCTTTAAAATTTAATATCTTGTTTGTTTTGAGGGATAATCATGGGATTAGATTATTATCCTTTAAATTTTTCAATCCTATGTTTGTTTTGCATAAGATTATAGTAAGATGATTATAATCCTTTAAAAAGATGACTTGTTAGAGAAGATTAAATAATAGCTCCTCCACAATTGTAGAAGGTCGTATGCTAATAGATAATGCCTTGATTGCGTATGAAGTTAATCATTTTATTCGAAGGAAGACGCAAGGTAAGGTGGGGATTGCAGGATTAAAAATAGATGTGTCAAAGGCTTATGATTGTCTTGAGTGGAGTTTCATTAAAAATATGCTCAAGAAATTTGGTTTTTCTGATATATGGATTAGTCGGATTATGTCTGTTGTTTGCACTGTGTCTTATAGTTTTCTCCAGAATGGTGAGATTTTTGGTGAGGTCTTTCCTCAACGAGGACTTCGGCAGGGGATCCCATTTCACCTAATCTATATATTCTTTGTGCTGAGGGTCTGAGTGCAATAATTTGACGAAATGAAGGAGTGGGTTTGATTCATGGTGTTTCTATAGCAAGAGGGGCTCCAACTATATCCCATCTGCTTTTCGCGGATGATTGTTATTTATTTTTCCGGGCAACAGAAGTAGAAGCATCTACTATGAAAGGGATATTACATCGATATGAGGAGGTTTCTGGTCAAGCGATTAATTATGCTAAGTCTAACATCACTTTCAGTCCAAACACGAGAGAGGATGTTAGACTAAGGGTGTGTTCTAGTCTGGAAGTGAGGGAGGTTGATAAGCCGGGAAAGTACCTAGGGATGCCAATGGTGGTGGGAAGAAATAAGAATGAAGTTTTTGGGGAGCTAACTGATCGGGTGGGGCAGAAATTACAAGGCTGGAATAATGTGTCTTTGTCAAGAGGAGGAAAAATTGTGCTTCTGAAAACAGCGGCACAGGCTATTCCAAATTTTCTGATGAATCTATTTCAAATTCCAGGAAGCGTGTGTGATGCTATAGAAAAGAAAATGAATGGATTTTTGTGGGGAAAAGGAGGAATGGGTAAATGTATTAGGTGGATGTCGTGGAATAAGTTGAGTGTTCCAAAATTTGGTGGAGGTTTGGGAATGCGGAGTTTAAAGAGTTTTAATACAGCTATGTTAGCGAAACAATGCTAGATGATTTTAAATGGAGAGAATGCGTTAGTGTCAAATCTTATGAAAGCTAGATATTTTCCTTTGGGAGACTTTCTGAATGCTGAAATACGAGCAAATCCTAGTTATGTGTGGATGAGTCTTTTATCCGCTCAGCAGGCTATTAGGATGGGATGCCGTAGGCGTATTGGGGATGGAATGAGTACAAAAATTTGGAAAGTGCCTTGGCTTCCCTCTGTTGATAATGGGTATGTCTCGACAGAGATAGTTCCTGAACTGGAGGATATTGAGGTGCAGGGCTTATTTGACGAGGAGATGGGTGGTTGGGACAATGATATTCTTAATGATATTTTTAACAGTCGAGATCGAGAATTAATTCGACGAATTCCAATACCACTTAGGCCAAAGGAGGATTCTTGGTTTTGGATGTTGGAGGAGAGAGGTTGTTTTACGGTTAAAAGTATGTATAAGCAGCTTCAAGGTGTGTTTGATAGGACGAACAATAATTTTTAGAAAAAGCTGTGGTCGTTAAAAATACCAGGGAAGGTAACTATGTGTATATGGAGGGTGTGTAATGGCTCCTTACCAACGTTAGTAAATTTGGTGTCTAAGCGGGTTCAAGTGGATCCTGGGTGTCCTTGGTGTAAAGACGAGTATGAAAGTGATATGCATGTCTTATTTGAATGTGGTTTTGCGAAAACAGTGTGGACTCTATCTGGATTGCAGAGGCAAGTGATGAGGATGCAGAATGAGTCTTGTTTTGAAATGATAGTACGCCTGTTTCAGACGGTTTCTAGGGACCAAAGTGCCATGATTGCGATGATTTGTTGGAGTTTATGGAATCGGAGGAATAAATGGGTCTGGGATCGAGCTAATGGGTCTGCTTTTGGTGTTAAGGCAGCTGCGTTGAACCTGCTCACTGAATGGAGGAAAGCTAGAGTAAGAGAAAGGACTGCTGTGCGTCGACTGACAGCTGAGCTTCAGGTGTGGAGTAAACCGCCTGTGGGATGGAAGAAAATAAATGTAGATGCTGCAAAGGCTTCAGAGGAGTATGTTGGGATATGAGGAGTTATTCGGGATGAGGAAGGCCAATTTATGCGTGGAATGTGTGGTCGAATTGAAGGGAACTGGAATGTTAACAAGGCTGAAGCTCTTAGTTTGAAAGAAGCTCTGTCTTGGGCAAAAACTTTGGAGCTGGATCGATGCATCTTTGAATCGGACTCACAACAGCTTGTGGAGGCTTGTAATGGAAAGGCAGGAGCTAGCTATTTTCATACAATTGTGTCTAATGTGATTGAGTTAAGTAAGAACTTTGATCAGGTGCTATTTTCTTTGGTACGTAGGTCTGCGAATAGTGTAGCACATTTGTTAGCTACACATTCTTTGTCTGGCCTGAGAGAGTGGGTTGATGAACCACCTCAGTTTATTCATCATGTACTCAATATTGATTGTTCTTAATGGAATATAATTACGTTTTGCTCCAAAAAAAAAAAACATCCCCATCCTATTTTAAAGTGGTTTTCTTATATTGTTGCGACCGGCGTTCTTTTTAGTTATTAAAAAAGGGCGTATGTAACGGATCTGGTTAATGCAACTTGTGCAAATCTCTTTTTTTTTTTAAAGTTTTTCCCAAAGATCTGCTTGTCTGATCTTGCTTCCTTGCCTTTATATTCAACCAAATGATCATTACTAATAATAAGTAATAACCGGGTTGAAATCGCATGAACCAACACCCAAGTTTCTTCATGCAACATCAACATGAAGTCCATAGTCTATAGACGACTTTTCTCCGATTGATCGATCGATGATCAGAGAGAAACACACACAATATTTATCTGCAGGCACAGAGTCCGGCAAGTTGGTTTCAAGTATTTGTTAGACAAGCTAATAATAGGATGAACACACCCTTGCAGCTAGCAGTGACCAATGGTCACATAGCTATTGCTCAGGTGTTTGTAGAGGCGGATCCAAGTGATAAACATATTCAGAATGGTAACGGTGATACTCCGGTTTACCTTGCGGCTAAATTGGGGTACAACGATATAGTGAAGATGATCTGTACAACTTGCAGAGTGGATGGCCATCAAGGCACAACTGCTTTGCATGCTGCTATTATAAAGCTCCCTCAAGGTTAGTTCATATGTGTGCAACGATTTAGATACGTGTTTAGACTCGTTTCCTGATACAGTTTTCGAAAATGGAAATTGTATTATGTTAGATCGGACTGTAACAATTAACTCGTTTCCTGGTAGAGTTTTCGAAAATGGAATTTGTATTATGTCAGATCGGACTATAACAATTATTGAGTCACAAGCAGTTGGCTCAAAATTATTTTCTCAATTTGTCAAGATCTGAGTACATGTACAATAATCAACATTTGGACTTCAGTTGCAGAAAAGAAAAAAGATAGAGATGTGGTTAAAGAGCTCATTAATGCAGATAAATGTTCTAGTAGCTCTGGCTTAGGGGATGCACCAGATAATAGTTTTGAAGCTTTATTTAATAAAACTGACAACTATCGCGCTGCTATAGATCTGGCAGTGAGGAGAGATCACCTGGACGTGGTTGAACTGATATTAGTGGAAGATCCGGCATATCAAAAATGGACGCACAAGTAAAAATATTAATCTTAAGCCACTAATCTATGTAGCTGCTGAACAGGGTTACAAGGATATGGTCAAATTACTCGGTAAAACTCAGACGATCAAGGACTGGTACTCTTTTCCAAAAAGATTAGCTCTAGTACTGTCAACGTTTTCTTTGTTTCTCTACTTGATTGCATCTGTATATGAAGATACCAAGCAGGTGTCAAAACTCAATACTGCATCAACACAGTGCTCAACATTGTTTCTATTATTGTTATGATGCTGACTTTTATCACAGGAACATATGTAGTGCTATCTCACTCGCCAGTTCTCGCCATTCCCATTTGCATCATTGGTTGCTTCTTTTTTCTACTTGTCATTGTTCTGTTGATCAAGATGATATGCAATCGTAAACTACAAAAAGTTGACATTTGAGTATTTCTGTAGTTATTTCCCAGCTTTTTAATGTATTTACTATCTTCATGACATTGTAATACTCATATCAATGTATAGTTTAAGCGTGGACAAATTTAAAATTACCCTCTTCCGTTGCATGTATCTTTGCAATTCAACCTGATAATTCGCACTTTAGATCTGACTATCTGAGATACTTCCGGTTAAACTGGATTGGAAGTGTAATATCCAGTATTTTTTTAGAATAATACTCCCTCCGTCTCTAAAAACTTTGCTTATTTGCTTAAAAACACAGGTGTTAAGAAATACATTAAACTATGTTTAACAATCATTAGGTGGATATTTTTAGGGGAAAACTAGATAAACTTTCCCCCCATTTTGTATAATCAAATTACAAGAACCAATCACATGGCTTCATTACATAGACATGGATTCATCAAAATTACAAAACCTATACACAAACACAACATAGTACTCCTATCTTCATTACATTAATCACTTCTAAAATTAACCAACTGTTCAGACATGGACCAACAACATTTCCCTTTTGATCTCAATGAACCAGCAACAACAGATGGAGATATTGAAGACATGGAAGATGTTATCCACCATTATGATTTAAATGAACCACCAGACACAAGTAATCATCATCACAGAAAAAGACCAAAGCTCAGCTCTGATTCAAGATTACAAATACTGATGTTCCTTCTAAGCAACCAATCAACAAAAACTCCAGGAAAACCTTACCAAGGTGCAATTGAAGATGTAACCAAGATGTACAATGTTACAAGAAGAACAATTAGCAGCATATGGAGCCTAGCAAAGAAACAGAAGACAACATTGCAGAGTTACAACATGACAACAAATGGTCATAATTCAGGAAGGAAAAGAATCGAGTTGCTACCTAATGCAGTTACAGACATTAATATGGGTGACAGATCATGCATACGGGACTTGGATGTTAAGTTGAAGGTATCAACAAGTACATGTAGCAGAATGATAAAAAAGGGACTTATCAAACCTCACACTAATCCATTACATCATGGATTAAAAGATCTAAACATGTTACAAAGGATGAAATGGATTCTAGACCTTCTTATGGGAGATAAAGCAGAAACAAAGAGACAATATAGGCCCATGTTTGATTTTGTGCATATAGATGAAAAGTGGTTTTACCTGAGTAAGAAAGCACAAAGATTGTACTTAGAAAAAGATGAGAGAGGCAAATATAGGTCTGCCAACTCAAGTAAATTTATACCAAAGGTGATGTTCACAGCTGTTGTTGCAAGGCCCATGTTTAATGAACAAGATGAATGCATATTTGATGGGAAGTTGGGCATTTTTCCATTCACATATCAAGAACCAGCAAAGAGGGCTTCTAAATATAGAGCTAAGGGGCAGTGATTACTAAGGTTGTTGAGTCAGTTGGCAGAAAAGAAACAAGACATATGCTTATTAACCAGATAGTACAAGCAATCATTCAGAAATGGCCACCAATTCAAGGTCCAAAGGTAATATTTATACAACAAGACAATGCGAGGACTCATATTACTCAAACAGATCATGAATGGCAACAAGTTCATCAACAAGGGGACTTTACATTCATTCTTGTTCAACAACCACCAAATAGTCCAGACTTAAACATTTTAGACTTGGGGTTTTTTTAGAAGCATTCAGTCATTAATGCACAAGAAGATGCCAAAAGATGTTGATGGTATGATGGACACAGTGAATGAAGCATTCTATGAGTTAGAGCCCAAAACACTTGCAAATGTATGGTTATCCTATCAATATGTAATGAATGAAATTCTCGAGGTGAAGGGTTCAAATGACTATCTTGTACCCCATGTCAACAAGAAACAGCTAGCAGCTGCAGGACAACTTCCAGTTCAAGTTACAGCACCAATGTGGGCTGTGTTTGAAGCATAGAATTTGGTCTATGGACCACAACAAGACTAAATGTAATGCATATATGCCAATAAGGCCAACTTTTGTGTTTTGGGGACATGTATGAATGTATGCAATACATGTATTCAAAACAATGCGCATGTATTAATGTATGCAATACATGTATGAATCTAAATATTTATGTTTTTCAGCAACATAAAGACTCATCAGTAGCTAAATTACCAATTAAACATAACATTCACATATAGAATTAAACAAAACATTCACATATAGAATTAAACAGAACATTCACATATAGAAGTAAATAGAGTTAGTCACAAATAGAATTAAACAGAACAGGATACATACAGAATTAAATAGAACATGATACATACAAAATTAGGAACACGAAGATGCATCTTCGGAATCAGAGTTGGGATCGTCGTCACCGGAATCAGAGTTAGGATCATCGTCACCGGAAATTGAGAGCAAATCTACTGGATCGACGTCACCGGAATCGTCATCAGCCTCACAATCATCAATTACAACTGCTTGCAAAGGCGATTGAGGTTTTCCGTCCACCGTAATCTCCGATTTGTCTTCACCCTGCTCAGATCGCCCCCTCCCAATCGTAAGTATTCACAGCTGTAGCTATGTTCGCCGTCACAATAAACACATTTGTCACAGTGATCGGGATCGGAACAATGATATGAACCCGTAACCTCATCATCGGAATTCGTAAAACCGTAATGCGAATTCATATAATTTGGTTAGGGTTTGTGGTTGAAGATCGACTGATTTTAAGAAGAAAATAAGATCGGCTAAGGTTTGTGGTTGAAGAGAAAAGAGGATAAAATGGGTTTGGGCGTATTTTTCCAAAAGATGATAAAATGGGCGTATGTTTAATTTGGCTTAAAATAGAAATAGGAAAAGTATTTTGGATGACCCAAAAAGGAAAATAGGCAAAGTATTTTGAGACGGAGGGAGTAATAAAAGCATAATAATAGAAAAAAGAGATTAAAATTTGATAAAGAATAGGATTTAATGATTAAATTAGATTAATGGGCCAAAAATATGAACCAATTTTTAATATGGGATAATTAGTAGGCTTGGAGTTAGGGTTTGGTTGCCTCTATATAAACATCATATTCTCTTTCTCGTTTTTATTATCAAAATTCGTAGGTCTTTGTTTCTAAAAAATCCGCAATTTTGTAAAATTTGTAGTTAATTCATCGTAATTCAAAATTCGTTGATTCCGGATTTTTAGGAAAGGTCTTTTCGTTCTCTACAACTTCCATCCTTTGAGTTTTTCAAGAAAACGTCGTTTAGAGGGTAAAAAGGCTAAAAACAGTTCTGGTCAGAATTCAGTACGTGTTTAGGATGATTCGATTCTTGATTTTTCACGTAGAGGTAAGTTTCTGATCGATTTTCCTAGTGTTTTCGAAATTATGTTTATATCTGTATATTTGTTTATCAAATTTTGGGCTAAGTGATGATATATTTTGATGTGATGTGTATTATTGTATATGTGTTATGTGTAAGCAATAGTCGTGTGATTCAAACTTAAACTATGGTCCACAGAAATGCATCTTAGGAAGTGTACTAGTCTCCTACCTAACACACTTCGAAAGACAGGCGGCTCTTGATACCAACTGTAACGGCCTGCACGTTTTTGGGTTGTTACAGCAAGTGTGCTAGCTAGAGATACAAATGATCAAACATTAAGGTAAGAGTCACTAGCTATTTACTGCATTTCATTCTTCAGCATGCAATTTGCAGGGGCAATGTATGGGAATTTCGTAGATCAAATTAGAGTTTAACGAATTTGTGGGCAAGAATAATGTTGTCGTATTACTATTCTAGATATTGTTCTGATCTATTCGGGAAAATTTCGTTGTCTATTGATATGTGTTATCCTTTTTCGACATTTTTAATTTACAAGAAAACATTCTGTTGCAATTGGTTTTTCAGGTCAAGCATTTGTATTGAGAGATTATAAAACATTGATGACTTGCATAATGTGTAATGGCCTAATGGGATAGAGATTAGAGAGCCTTTTGGTTCCAGATATACGTTACAATTTGATTTCAGTTTCTACTTCTTTTTCATGTGCAAAAGGTGACAGTACAGAACTGGTAGAACTAACTAGAACTAATAAACATTTGCATTAAAGATAATTATATTTGCTCTGCTTTGGATGAACAATATTGCTT
The DNA here is from genome assembly GCA_030848705.1 of Heracleum sosnowskyi. Classification (NCBI taxonomy): domain Eukaryota; kingdom Viridiplantae; phylum Streptophyta; class Magnoliopsida; order Apiales; family Apiaceae; genus Heracleum; species Heracleum sosnowskyi. The sequence continues at coordinate 69,824,602 of CM061241.1, read as the reverse complement.
TGCTTCGGTTTTTTATGAAAAATTAAACTAAACACATGCACAAGCTTAATGAGACAGCATCTCTAATGGGTCGATTAGTTAAAATTGTATAAAATAATGTTTAACTAAATTTTGTTGGAAGGATTCCTGAGACAACATCTCTAATGATAGATTAGTTTAAATTTATACTATAATATAATAGACGAAATATTAAAAGTTTGGTCGGTCGTTATTTTACCTTTTTTTTTTTGAAAAGCCAAACAAATAATATTAATGGAAACATCCCAAAAGAAGACGACCATTAGATGTAATGCATCGGCCTAATACATTTAACACAAAAACCACAAGCAATCTTACACCCCTAGAAAGCAATTATATAGCCCAATATTTCAATATCAATAACAGCAAAATTTGATATCAATCTCTAGAAGACTTGTAGTTGAACAGAACTAATAAACCCGCTACTAACTGATACATACTAACACACTAATTTAATCTTAATACTTGACTGCAAACCAGGACATCAACACCTGCAGACCTCATAAATATCAATAAAACCCTTCGATCATAAGCCAACTCAAACCATTTCTTCATCCTCCACAATGCCTCCATCTTCATTAACAACCACAACGGCAAGATCCAGTTCACACACTGTTTCAAATTGCGGACCAATAGGGCCAAGACCCATGTCATTGTACCATATTTCTTTAACTCTCCCAAAAGGTGCTTCAAGCTCCACCATTCTATCCCATGTACGCGCTCCATGCTCAGCTAAGTACGTTGCAAGCCTATTGCTTTCCTCGCTAATCACCTCAATTTCAATAATCGAGTTTTTGTCAGCCTTCATCGTGTTGATTTGCCGCACTACGTATTGATGTTCCGGAATCACTCCATCAAGATGTTCAAATCTCCATCCCCAATATGCTCCTGCATGGTTTGACTCAAGTTCTAGTAAATTGAAATTCTCAAAAAAAGCTTTTCTCAGCCCATATAGCATGGCATAAAACTCATTTAGCCTTTTTTCCTGGATTCCCAGAGTTCCTCCATACATACGAATAATGGTTCCTCTATCGTTTCGGAAAAAGATCTCTATTCCCGAGGTATTACCATTTTCCAGTGGTTCCTCTGAGAAAAAACTGTGTACATTCACTTTGATGAAATCTTCTTTTGGCAAAGACCAGAGAGGTCCAAAATCCACCATTTTGAGTTAAGTAGAGTAACTATGAGGGATGTGAGAAAAACCCTTTGTACTGATCTATTTAAACTACAAAGTAGTAAATACTTATGCTCAGAAAACAATCCCGATGAGCTCTTCATATTCTCTAAAGCTACGGTAGCCACTATAATTAATATCTCTGAATAAATATGAGACTCTTCACTTTCTTGAGGACTAAACTTTGAGGAAAATATTTATGAAAATACTTAATGAGTTTTATTCTCAGAGAATAAAAAAATGTATCAGCACCAGGAAGTTAACATACTTTTTCTTCCCGCCCCTTTAACCGCCAAAAAATCAGCTGCACTATTTAGAGGCCGATTTATTTTGAATACTTAAAAATCAAAAATTGAATTCAGGAGCTTTATTCTTTCATCCATGAACCAAGACAATTGCTGAGTAATCATAATATTTTTTACACCATCAACCAGTTCTTGACAGTCACTGTTAATCCAGACTTTACAATCCCTCTATTTGCTTGATTTGATTTTCTCCAAAAGGAAAATCAGAGCTTCAAATTCACTTACAATCGGTGCAGCAACTTTTACCGGTCCTGAAAACAAGAAAATTTGATTGCCATCACTATCGATTAAGAAATCTCCAATGCATGCAACAGTTTTTCCCAAGTGATCCTCTTTCCAGGAACCATCTACATATCCAATCACCTGGAAAACATTCAAAAAGTTTTGATCATGTGTACTACTTCTCAGTATAGCTCCAATCGGATTGCGTACCCAAACGTTTAGTGAGTTCTCTTCCAAAAGATTCACCGCTTCACACCAACTTAATGATCTAAAGATAATAAGATATTCAAGGTTTTTTTGATTTAATTTCATTCCTTCAAAATTTTCCTGATTTCTTGCAATCCATAATGTCCATAGCGTAGCTGAAATTGAAATACCCCAAGCATCTTTAACACTTGGGCTTTTGAAAGATTTTAAAGATTCCCAAATACAGTCCTTTGTTAACGGTATTTCCCACCACTTCCTAACAAAACTCCATGCCCATTGAGCACTTTCGCAGCTCCAAAAAATATGAGATCTTTATCTTCAACATGTGATTTACACCGTTTACAGTAAGGTGAACCAAAATTGCTACCAATTCTGTCATGAAGGCGCTGATTAGTGGGAAGAGCATTAGAGATGAGAAACTACAAAAAAATTTGAACTTTTGATGGGATTCGGAGCTTCCAAATAAATTTGCTCAACTCGTTAATAGGGAGTGGTTGAAAACATAGTAGATCATAGCAATCCTTGGTAGTATAAGGCTTTCCAATTTTTTCCCAGATCAAAAAATCTTGTTTACTACTAAGAGAAACCATAGATAAGATGTTATTTATCTTTTCCATATCCTCCAATTCCCATTGCCTGAGGGACCTTGTCCAAAATTCTTTGTTTGATATGAATCCACCATCTACTCTTCTAACAATCTCTTCTAGAGTACCATGCTTAAAGTTAGAAAGCGAGAATAATCTTGGGAAGATATCAGCTAAATCCCCCTATGGCGACCATTTCTCTGTCCAAAAAGAAATCTTCTGGCCATTTCCAATTGACCAGTTGAAATTTATCTTTGAGAGATTTATCAAAGCCATGTGTTCTCTTAGAAATTCCTCAAAACCCGAGAATATTGGAGAAGCATTTTTTATTTTAAAACAATCTTCAAAATTGTCAATTACAGAGCATTTATATTTTTCCCTCAACCATCTATTCCACATTCTACTCTTTTCGCCATACCATTTCCAGACCCATTTACTTAGGAGGGCAACATTTCTGAGTTGAATATCTGCAATTCCCAGACCCCCTGTGTTTTTTGGCCTCGAGATTTTCTTCCAGCTAATGATGTGCATTTTGTTCCTGTGGCTGAATCCCTAAGTGTTTGCCCCCTAGAAAAAATCCCTTCTCATTTTGTCTATCTTTTTTGGGGAAAGCCCTATGGGAACACCTAGGTAAGTCATGGGCCAATTTCCTATTTTGTAACCCAATATTGTGGCTCCTTGATGCAACAAATCTAGTTGTGTGGAACAAGAGAATATGCTACACTTTGCAAAATTAATATTCAGCCCTGATAATAATTGAAAACATTGAAGTATACTCTTAATCATCTTGAAAGATTCAATCTTACTCTCAATAAACAAAATAGTGTCATCCGCAAATTGCAAGTGCGTCAAGTGATCACCATTATCTGAAAAACTTAGTCCTTTAACATAATTTGCCTCAACTGCTCTTTTAAGAAGGAGATTTAGAACCTCAGCCACAAGATTATACAATAACGGGGAAAGGGGGTCCCCTTGTCTCAATCCTCTCGAAGAACTGAACTCTTTTGTCGGAGTTCCATTCACTAAAACTGAGGTTCTTATTGACTTAAGATAAGCTCTTATCCATATAATCCATCTGTGACCAAAACCCAATTTTTATAGCAGCTCAAACAAGAAATCCCCAACGAACGGTGTCAAAAGCCTTTTCGAAGTCAAGCTTCAAAACTATCACCTTCCTCTTTTCATTTTTGATTGTGTGATATGCTTCGCTTGCCATTAGAATACTCTCAGCTTCATGTCTACCTCTTATAAAGGCAGTTTGTGTCTCATCCACTAACACATCCATGAGCTCGCCCAGTCTCAAAGCTAGTACTTTAGTGAATAATTTTGCCGTAGAATTAATTAGGCAAATTGGTCTATAATCTGTAACTAGCTTTGGGCTGGAACATTTCGGTATTAGAGCTATGAATGAAGAATTTGATCATTTAGGAAAAGGCTTGCCTGCATAGAGATTTTGGAAGAATTCAAGCACTCTGTCCTTAATATTTGGCCAAAAGTTTTTTATACACCCCACGTTGAAACCATCGGGCCCCGGGGCTTTCTCATTTGGCATTTGCCCTAACGCCCACTCTACTTCTTTTAGCGTAAAGCTTCGATCCAACCATTCCATATCTTCATGACTTAACTTCTGTTTTACTAAGTCTCCCAGACATAGCATTCTTCTTTGCTTTTGTGGATTGAAGAAAGAACTAAAATGGTTGTAGAAAGTTCCTTTGATCTCTCCAGGCTTTGACAACCATTCACCATTATGCAGGATTCGACTAATGCTATTTTTATGAACTCTCATCTTTATACTTTGATGAAAGAACTTATTGTTTCTATCTCCCTGCAAATCCCACTTTAGCCTTGCTTTTTGTCTCAACATTGCACTTCTTATCTCATAAAGATGCTCCAGATCTTTTCTGAGATTTAGAATGCTTGCATTCGAGGACATTTTTTGTTCTTCTGCACTGATTATATCCTCTAGCAATTTGATTTTTTCATCTGAGTATCTATTAAAATTCTGTGACCAATTCTTTATGACTACCTTAAGATCCTTGAGAATTATATGTACATGAGAAGCTCTAATTACATTTTCCTTCCAGAAAAAAACCAGCAAGTTGTTCAATGAACTTTCTTTAAGCCAACAATTGAAAGTCTGAAACAGAATTGGACCCCAGTTGATTGCAAATTGTGAGAGAAAAAGTCCAGAGTGATCAGAATGCATTCTGTTTAACAACCTCAACCTCCATTTACTCAAATCCATCCAGCTGGTGTTTGCCAAAACCCTATCCAATCTACTTTTTTTCTGCTTAGCTCCAAACCATGTGAAAGAGCCATTTTCCATTTCTATGTCATAAAGATTATTCTGTTTGAGGAAATTATTCAGTTGTACATTATCCCTCTTTATATACATGCAGTTTGCACTCTCACTTTGGTCCTTTATGCAATTAAAATCACCTACCAGACATATGGGTAGGTCCATTGAATAACTAACAATTTACCTCAATTGTGCCCACACATTCACTTTCTTCCTGGGATTTTGCGGAAAGTATACATTTACTATATGAAACATTTGTTTATCAGCTATATCTTCAAACTACACCCATATCCAAAATCTACTTTTGGCTATACCTTTGCATACGTACTTGAGATTATCCCAAGAGACTAGCAATCCCCCAGAAAGTCCTCTAGCTTTTTCTGCCACCCAAGAGTGAGAATCACCCTCCCGGATCGTAATCATGAGCCTATTTGACCACTCCTCACATTTTGTTTCTTGAATACATAATATATTTATTTTATTCTTGGCCACCACTTCTTTCAATTTTTTTTCTGGCTAATTGATTGCTTAGATAAGAAGCTTTATATCCATTGAAAAAAAAACACAAACAGAACTTTCAAAAGATTTATAAAGCTATTTCCCCTACAACTTACCTTCAATGAGTCTCTTAGAGATCTCCTCTTTCGTTAATTCATTTCCCAAAGGTTGACTGAGCCTGTAAAGCATAATGTAACATAAGATGAAACATAGATAACTACAACTCAACAAAGGACAAGACATACAATAATATTATCAGAAGCACAGGAATCCAGAATCAAAGAAGAAAAGGTAAACTCAAAAAATCAAAATATGGTATGTATTCTTAAAGTCCGTAGACAGGTCACGGAAATAAGTTCATGAAAATGTTCAAGCCTCAGTGACAGCAAAATAATCAAGACTTTCAAGACAACAGAAATATGTGAATGATTTAGGGTTAAGTACCACATGATTCCAGTGATTTATTTGAAGCAACCAGAACGACAAGGGACTTATCAACAACATTGAATTGAAGACATAAAAGAAGAATTGATCAAATGTTATTCATCGGTGAACCAGACCAGTTGCACTAGTTGACGACACTAAAAAGATCAAGTTGTTTTATCGTCTCAGAAGGAATTGATAAAGTCTAAAACTTAAACACCCAGGAGCTCAGGATCTTTTCTTAAAAGTCAAAGACAAGAAAGGAGTTCAATGGTTTTTCTATTTAGAAAACCATCGAACATGATTCAAGAAGTCAAAAGAAAATCAAATGTAAAGTAATTAACATTTCGATAGTTTTTATTAAAAACTAACGAATGGTAAATTACTTTTACACATTCGATGGTTTTCAATTCAAAGGAGCAGGTGGAAATTATTTGTTGTGAATGGTTGATTGAAAATTGGACGGCCAAGATTAATACTTTGATTTTGGTTCGATAGTTTTCAAAAACAAAGTCTACAGATAGAGAATGAAGACAATGTTCTTCTTCAGTTGGTTGGCAGTTGATGTTAGAAATGAATACTACTAGAAACTAGACAGAGGGGGGGTGAATGGATAGTTTGATATATTTTTCGATTCTTGAAACCTAAGTAAACAACTGTATGTGATTATGATATGTAATATGCAGAAAGTAAGTAACACACACAATCACTTTAATCTACTTTGTATAAGCAAATTAAATACTACAGCTTTCCAGGAAATTCACAATCGAATTTCTGGCTTCTAAACAAGAACAGTTTGAACTTGCTTGCTTACAGAGAAAAGAGCTTAGCAAATAACTATGTGTATCTCTCTTACTTCTTACAGTTGTGTGTGCACGATATATATATTCACCTATACAAACTAGGCACACACAATATTACACAGCTACCCCTTCTGAAAGTCCAACTTGTCCTGCCATAAGAAGTTCACTGTGTCAGGAAGGACCACCTGCTTTTCGGAGTCTTTCCCGTTTCTGTAGCTGCTTGTCTCTTATCTTTCTCTCCAAGTTTAGCTGTAGATTTGCCATCTGTTCTTTGGACCACCTTGCCAGAACAAATGCTTCAGTATTTGTCTCCTTTGATTCTTGGTTCTGTACCTTGATTTGTCTTGTTATAAACGGCTAAGTGTTGATATCGTGAACTCCACTTTATCCCTGACTTCGCGATCTCCCTTGTGAGGACTACGCGATATAGCCTTTGAAGACTTTGCGACATAGGTCATTTGATGACTATGCGACATAGGTCATTTGATGACTATGCGACATAGGGCTTCTGAGGACTTCACGATCTAGGCTCTTTTGACTTTGCTGACTTCAACACTTTACGACATGTGTCTTGAGGACTTCTTGACATAGTACAAAATGGACTATGGGATATAGTACTTCACGACATGGATATTAGTGACTTCACGACATAGCTTTCTTTTGACTTTGCTATATAATGCCTTAGACAAATTCCTGCAACTTATTTCTTCATAGCCTTATTCAACTCTATTCTGCTGCATGAACACTTCTGAACTTCTACCAGGATAATTATTCAATGGCCTATATATATACAATCTAGATGCAAGAAACTTTACTAAGCTCATTATAAATCTGAGCATACATGATAAAGCTATTGTTCATGAGAACAAGACAAGTACATTTAGAGACCTCTACTCTATCCCAGTGATAGAAATCACTAGGTCATGTAGTGTGACATAGTCACATAGTGTAGGCTTGTTAATAGTGGTATTCAGACATGTCTTGAGCCTAACAATCTCCCCCAAATTGTGAGTAAGATCCTTAGGGCACAATTTCATGTCTGATAACAAGCCTAACTTACATAAAAGGAAATTTAGTAACAGAGAGGATAATTCATGAACATTGAGATCAGAGATTTGATTACATAGAAAAATTGAAAGCTTACAGTTTACTTTTGTTGCTTAGCAGCTTCAGCTTCCAATTGCTTCTCTAGCAAATCATTATATATCTTCTTTTTCCTTATCTCTTCTTTTCTCTTCATGTCTATGATGGCTTCTTGAAGTTCTTCTCTTGCAATCAGTTCTTCAATGAGAGGTGAGCCTTTCAAGTCATCAATTGCAGCCTTGAGTGCACTTTCTACATAGGAATCAAGAAACTCCATCCTTATTTTGCTTTGACCTCCATGTGAGTTTTTGTACTCCATAATGTAAGGATTTTGTTTGACCCTGCACATCCCTTTCTGCCTTAGCTCCTTAGCCCTCTCCTCCATCTCAGCCATTTCTTTCTCTCTCTGTATGTTTTTCTCTTCATTCTCTTTCCTCATGTTTTCTTCATAATCAGCATGCATCTTCAAGTACCTGGCAATATATATCTTCCATGTCCTTTCATCTTTTTCTTCAAAATTCAGTAAGGCATTTATCCTTTCAAGCTCATACTTATAGAAATATTGCCAGCTTCCTTGCTTCATTATCCTTTCTCTTCCATCAGTGTACTTGATCTCTAGATGATCCAACTTCACTTTGACTTCAAAGATCCTTTGAGCCCTCAAAAATGCTAGGGCATCTTCATCATAGTCCTCATCTAGTGGAAGCACATTGATGCCAATAACATTTGTGAGTTTTCCAGTCTTCTTTGTTATCCTCATCCTTTTGGGTACACTCTTGATCTTCAAATGCTTCACAAGAGATACCTTTCTGGAACAAGGAGAATTAGTCTTCAGTGCCACATCACTTGGAAGTAGCTTCATTCCTTTCCCCTTCATCCACTGTAACACTCCACTAGCTGTGACTTTGTGGAAGTGTTTTCTTGAAATTACTTTAGTGGCTTCATCTTTCTTCTGTGGCAATTCAGGTTCAGAAGTCATGGATAATGATTTTGGAGGATCATTGCTAACAGTACCCACCCTAGACTTAGAGTCTTGTGTTGTGGTTAAAGTACTACTAGCAATGTCCTTGACTTGTTGAATTCCACTTCTTGTTTTCTTAACTGATTCCTTTGCCCTCTTGTCATCCCTCTTGCTATCATCAGCATCCTTTGATTTCTTTGAATATTTGCTCCTTTCCTTATCTCTCCTTGACTGAGATCTCCTTTCATAGGTTTTCTCCTTATCATCGTCATCATCTTCATCTCCATCCTTCTTTTTGTTCTTTTCTTTGACAGATTCAGGAATGACTCCATGAATCAGAAAAGATTGTAGAGTGTGAATCATCTCTAGTTCCTCAGCTGTCCTGACTCCCCTCTTGGCTCTTAGCATTTGCAGCACCTGGTTGATCTTTGCATTATTCTTTCTTGTCAAATCTGAAGGGATCACCAACTGGTCAATGCTGCTGTCTTGAGATAGACTTTGGAAGATTATTGTCTTTGGCTTTGAGATAACCTCAGGCAGTCTTTGATCTTGATCCATCTTCAAGTCATCAAACAGTCTCTTGTTGTTAGCCCCACCTTTTTCTATTAAGTCCATTATTGTTGACAGCTCAGTGAATCTCAGTTTCTCTAGAGTTTGAAAAGCTAGGTGCCACAAGCAGTTGTCCTTGCACACCATGATTATCTCTCTTAGATGGACATCCTTGATTTTCCTTACTGCAACTGTGAAGTACTTAATGTTTTCCTTGAGCTTCATTCTGTAAGTCCTTGCATCTTCTTGTGCATCTCTGTAGGTGGCTTTCAGAAACTCCAGGAAGGCCTCATCATGATAGATGTGAGAATTGGCAACTTCCTGTAGCTTGGCCTCTGTGATTGTTGTTGCTTTGGCAGGTTGAGCATTGGAAGTAGGTTGAGCAGGTTGAGAAGTGGAGATTTCTTTTGGCATTGTGGAGGGATAGTAGGTAGTGGTGACTGTGCTTTTCTGGCCTTGTGCATTGATGACCTCTACAGGGGGAAGATTGATTGGCTTTATTGTCTCTTCAATGAGCTTGCCCTTAAGTTTTGACTGCTTGGCAGGTACTCCCCCTTTCTTTTTCACAATGACCTCCTTAACTTTCTCCCCCTTAGGCTTGGGATCAGACAAAAAGTCTTGAGCTTCACCAGGGATAGGCAGGTTCATGGATCTCATCATTGAAGTCATCATTTGTTGCTGCACCAGTAAGATGTTTGAGGTGTTGTTGCCTTGGTCATCCAGCTTGTCATTGAGTTGGCTTAAGGATGTAGATAGCAGTCTGTTTTCATCCTTGAGAGAGGCCACTTCTTTTTCTAAGCCATCCACCTTAGAGAATAATTGTTGAGACCTAAATGAGTTTAGGGATTGATCTTTGACCCTGGCAAAGTCATATTTGGAGATGTCTGACAGAGGGACTTCATCCACCAACTTGTCACCATACTGATTTTTCCACATGACATTTATCATAGCATTTGAGGTGATGGTGGCTTTTGCTTGAGTTTCCAGTGAAGAAGCCAGTTTCTTGATGTTGTCTGTGACCATGGCAAGAGTCACATCCATCATGGATACATTTGTGGAGGTTTTCTGGACTTCTTTGAGGATACCATCCACCTTGGGAAAATCAGAGAGATAAGAGTTCCTGAGCTTAGTGAGGGATCTGTCTGTCTCCTCCTGGATTGAAGAAATCTCTGGTTGAAGCCCTTTCCCAAGATAGTGCAGAGCCTTCAGCTGGTTCTTGTACACATCATTCACAGCATCATAGATGGCAGCAGGAGAGAGATCCTTTGCATTGGAGCCCAGAGAAGTTAGGAATTCTTCTCTTAGAAAAGCTAGGGCATCCTTGAGCTTGAGAGTCCTCTTAGCATCCAACCAGGCATCCACATTTCCCTCTGGTTCAGCTGCATCCACAATCTTCTCCTGCTGAGCTTCAACATCCTCCTTGTGGCAAAGTAAGATAGCTTCATAATCAGCATTGGGAAGATTTGAGGTGAGGAGATGTTGAGCTATTTTGGAGAACTCATCAATCTGTGCCACATGGAGATCTTGTATGGCTTCTTCTGTCATTTTGGAAGGCACAGATGATGATCCTGAAGGCCTGTCATGGTGCACAGGCTTCAGCCATTCTGACATAGTGGCCTGAGCCAAGTGAGAGCTAGTGCTAGGCACTTCATGAGATGTAAGAATTGGAGTCTCCTCCAGCCTTGGAATGGCTGTAGGGTCTGATGATGTCTCCATTGAAATGGGATGTGTTACAACATCAGCCCTATTTGTCTGTGAAGACATTTCCACATCCCTAGGGATGGGAGAATTTGGCACAGAGTCTCCAGTGAAAACTGGTGAATCCTCTATGTTTGTGTTGGTGTCATTAGGATATGCCCCAGCATGCATTCCCTGACCAACTAGATGTGGTTCCTGGATGGTGAGCATAGTGTCATGCACCATGTCACTTGAAATTGGCTCAATCACATGAGAGAATTGTGATTGATCAAAGGCAAGATTGTCATTGGAATGACTTTCTTGTTCAGAAGAAATTTTTATGGAAGAATCTGAGAGAGAAGTGGGGTTTAGACAAGATTTTGGCAACTCCCCCTGAGAAATAGGAGGAGTTTCAACAGTGATGTGCTCTCCACTCTGTGTGTCATCAGCCTTATTACTCCTAGGGTCAAGAGTGAGTTCTTGATCCTGTGCAGACTCAGTACAGGTTGTAGTGGGGAGACTACTCTTTTCAATGCCAATAACCTGTTGGGAGGCCATTGACAGTAGTAGGTGTACCCCTTTTTCCACATCTGAATCCTGTTGGGAGGATTCAGTGGTAGGTTTAGATTTTGACTTCTTCCTTTGTCTGGTAAGGGGTGACTCAGGATCCTCACTTCCTATCTCTACAGAGTCATTTATCACTGCTAGGGCTCTCTTCTTTGACTTCTTTTTAGTAACATCAACCTTTTGAGAGATTGATGCACTTGGTTGCCTATCCTCTACAGTGGTGTTTTCAGTAGGATTGCTGGATGGGATAGGAAGGCTGGGGATAGACTGTGCAGCTCCTTCAGTCTTAGCCTTCCCTGTCCAGGAAAGTTCATGATATATGGGCTTATCAAGTGGATAAGACTCAAATGTGTCCTGCATATGCTTGGTCACACTTAGAATCACATCCACTTGATTCCTTGTGTCCAATGAACCAAATAGTACTTTGGACATGGACTTGGAATAAGCCATTTTAGTGTTATCTATACCCTCCAATAGATGGACATTTGCATCAAGAAAATTTAAAATAACTTGAAGGAAACGAGGGTAAAAGATGTCATTACCTCTACCACGAATGGTCCTGCCTAGCCTCTGAGTCAATTCTTTGAGAATTATGGCTCCCACATTGATCTCCTGGTTGTTGGCCAAGGAGTAGGCTAGCTTCACAGCAATGTGACTGATATGGTCCCATCCTGTCTTCCTGCAGAGAAACACCTTCTGGAGTGCGTCAAACAGAAATGACCACTCCCTTCTCACAAACTTCTTATTCAGCTTTCCAGTATCGATCTCATCAGCATACTGAATGAAGGTCATGAATTCTATGATTTGAGCATCTGTAGCTTCTTGGTCATGACCTTCCACCTTGAACCCCAAAGCTTCATTGATTTCCCTTTCACCAAATTGAAAGTGTTTGCCTCCAATTGAACAGCTAACCTCCTGGAATGAGGTTCCATCTTCCCTAGCCATTGTTGATACCAACGCCGTTTTCCAGAATCCTTCCAACACATCGACATACAAGGTAGGGTTCAGGGTTAGGGCTTGGCGTAGGTAGGAAGTGTTCAAGAACCGTACAAAACACTTGTACCTTGGGTTAGCCTCAGCCTCAGAGGGAATGGTGAGAAGATTGGTTTCTTTGGGAATTGTTAAAGGGATAGGGGAAGATACAGTTTGAGATTTGGGTGCCATTTCGAGAGAGAGATAGAGAGAGTGAAAATTAGAGTAGAGAATTTGTGCTTAGGTTTGAGAGTTTGAGAGCAATAGACAAGATGAAAAGTTGTGAACGGTTAGAAAAGGTATTTATATGATAGAGACACTGCGATATGGAGTTATGAATATGTACAGTCTATATGTATGTCGCGAAGTCAATAATAGCCTGTACCGCAAAGTCTTGCAAAATATATCGCATAGTCTCAACAATGAACTATGTCGCAAAGTCTTCAAAATGAAAGGATCGGGGAGACTTTGCGATATAGTAGAAATACTCTGTCTAAAGCTCTCTTTTAGGAATTTTAAGCAATTTGTCAAACTTTTATCAAATTTTGAAATAAAATTAATTTAAATCAAAATTCTGTCAACTATGGAGACTTGTCGATATAGTTATTCTAAGTCGCGAAGTCATAAAATAACTATGTCGCAAACTCATGAAATGAACTATGTCGCGAAGTCTCACAAACTCAACAGTTTGCGATATAAGTCTGTTTAATTTGAACTATGTCGTGAACTCTGAAAATCATCTATATCGAGATGTCTCAAAAGCTCACAACTCCACTAACAAATATGATTTTGAAAAATATGCAGTAAAATACTGAAATATTTATAAATCATATCTCAGCTAATTTTCACTCCAAACAAATAGATCATTTAAATACAGTGAAAATTTACTGCTTCAATCACTAACCAGCATATTTACTTAGAACAACTGAATGAAGGATTGAGCATTCCAATTTCACTCACAAGTCTGTTGAAGACTGCTTCATTCAGAGGTTTAGTAAATATGTCAGCTAGTTGTTTGTCAGTTGGAACATAAGAGACTTCTATGGTACCATTTGCAGCATGTTCCCTAATGAAATGGTACCTGATCTCAATGTGCTTTGTAGTAGAATGATTAACAGGATTGGCAACTATGGATATTGCACTAGTATTATCACACATTAGAGGAATGTGTTCTAACACTAGCCCATAATCCATGAGTTGATTTCTAATCCAAAGCAATTGAGCACAGCAACTTCCAGCAGCAATATATTCAGCCTCAGCTGTGGATGTTGCTGTGGACTGTTGTTTCTTACTAAACCAGGACACTAACCTTTGACCTAGGAATTGACAGCTTCCAGAGGTGCTCTTCCTGTCAATTCTGCATCCAGCATAATCAGAATCTGTGTAACCAACCAGGTTGAACCCAGTGCCCTTTGGATACCATAGCCCAAGATTAGGAGTCCCCTTCAGATATTTGAAAATTCTTTTGATGGCCATCATGTGAGATTCCTTGGGATCAGACTGGAACCTTGCACAAAGGCATGTGGCAAACATGATGTCTGGCCTGCTAGCTGTGAGATAGAGTAGGGATCCAACCATTCCTCTATAGACCTTGATATCAACTCTCTTGCCTTTCTTGTCTTCATCCAACTTGATTGCAGTAGACATAGGAGTTTTAGCTGGGGATGACTCTTCTAAACCATATTTCTTTAAAAGATCCTTGACATACTTAGATTGGTTTATAAAGATGCCATCCTCCCTTTGATGTACTTGCAGGCCTAGGAAGTAAGTTAACTCTCCCATCATACTCATCTCATATTTACTTTGCATCAACTTAGAGAACCTTTCACAGAGTTTTTCATTTGAAGAGCCAAAGATGATATCATCCACATAGATTTGAACAAGAATGATATCATTTCCATGCTTCTTGAAGAATAGGGTTTTGTCAATTGTACCCCTAGTAAATTGATGCTCAAGGAGGAATTGAGATAGAGTTTCATACCAGGCTCTTGGTGCCTGTTTGAGTCCATAGAGCGCCTTGAGCAGTCTATACACAAAGTTTGGGAAGTCTTCACTTTCAAAGCCAGGTGGTTGAGACACATAGACTTCTTCAGCAAGATCACCATTGAGAAATGCACTTTTCACATCCATTTGATACACCTTAAAATCTGAGTGAGCTGCAAAAGCCAGGAAGATTCTTATGGCTTCCAGTCTAGCTACAGGTGCAAATGTCTCATCATAGTCAATGCCTTCTTGCTGACTATATCCTTTGGCAACCAGCCTTGCTTTGTTTCTTACTACCACTCCTTCTTCATCCATCTTGTTTCTGAACACCCATTTGGTGTCAATAACATTCTTTCCTTTTGGAGGTGGCATTAGTTCCCATACTTTGTTTTTCTCAAATTGATTCAACTCTTCTTGCATGGCAACAATCCAATCCAAATTCTTCAAAGCTTCTTCAATTAATTTAGGTTCCTCTTGTGACAGAAAGCAGCTATACAGACATGTATTTAATGTTGCCCTTCTTGTTCTAACTCCCTCACTAGGATCTCCAATGATTTGATCCCTAGTGTGGGCTCTGTCCCATTTCCTTGTGTGCCCCTGTTCATTTCCTTGATCTGTTCCAATCTCATTTTGGTTGACAGTTGCATTCTCTTCTTCTCCCCCTGTGTTTGTGAATCCTTGCACAGGTGTTTGAAGAAGATTGTCAACTTCAAGAATTTCATTTTCTAGAACAGTTTGAATAGGGGGTTCATCTTCACTTTCAGAATCCTCAAGATAACCTTGATTCTCAAATCTCAATAGCACACTGTCTTGATCACTTGTTTTCAGTCCTGGAGTTTTCTTGTCATCAAAGGTAACATCCATGCTTTCCATGACTTTGTGTTGCTCAGGTACAAACACTCTGTATGCTGTCCTTTCCAGAGAGTATCCAATGAAGATACCTTCAAATGCCTTAGCATCAAATTTTCCAACATGCTCAGAGGTATCTTTCATCACAAAGCACTTGCTTCCAAACACATGCAGGTGCTTGAAGGATGCTCTTTTTCCAGTCATTAATGAGTAAGGAGTTTTGCCAGACTTCTTATTGATTAATGTTCTATTTTGCACATAGCATGTTGTGTTAACAGCATCAGCCCAAAAGCTAGTGGGTAGCTTTGCATCCAGCAGCATTGTCCTTGCAGCTTCAATGAGAGTTCTATTCTTTCTCTCAACTACTCCATTTTGTTGAGGTGTTCTAGGAGCTGAGAATTGTTGAGAAATTCCTTTATCTTTGCAAAACTCATACAATGTTGAATTTCTGAACTCAGTCCCATTATCACTTCTCAAAGCAACTACAGAGGAACCAGTGCTTTGTGCTTCTTTATCAACTCTCTTGATATGCTCTATTATGACTTGGGGTGCTTCATCCTTGGAGAATAGGAATTCCACCCAAGTGTATCTTGAATAGTCATCTACCATTACTAGAGCATATTTCTTTTTGGAGAGGGACATTACATTCACAGGGCCAAATAAGTCCATGTGAATTAGTTGCAGAGGTTTTGAGTTTGTATTGAGCAACTTGTTCTTGTGACTTGATCTTTTAATCTTCCCTTTCTGACAAGCTTCACATGCTCCATCTTGCACAAACTCCAAGGCAGGCAAATCCCTGATGAGTTCTCTCTTGGTTAGAGAGTTCATTGTCTGAACATTCAAGTGAGACAGTTTCTTGTGCCACAGCCAGAATTCCTCATTTGTGGCTTTTGTGTAGAAACAACAAATTTCTCCCTTATCTGCAGCCTTGAGATTAGCTACAAACAAGCTTCCTTTCTTCACACCAGTTAGAACAACTTCACCACTTTCCCTTTTTGAGATTGAACAAAGGTCTTCATCAAATTCCACTTTGAAGCCTCTGTTGGTAAACTGTCCAATACTCAAGAGATTATGCTTCAGTCCTTCAACAAATGCTACATCTTCAATAATGACATTTCCAGATTTAACACTGCCATATCCCATTGTATAACCAATGTTGTCATTTCCAAAGGTTACTGATGGGCCAGCCTTTTCCTCAAAATGTGATAGCAGGGCCATATCACCAGTCATGTGACTTGAGCATCCACTGTCCAAGATCCATATGACTCTTTTATTCCTGTTGCCCTGCATTCACAAAGTGACTAAGTTGTTTTTGGTACCCACACTTGGTAGGGTCCAGATGATTTAGAAACATTTTGATTAATAATTCTTCTGTCATAAATTGCATTTCTCATAGTAGGAGACTTCACTTTTTCTGTGGCTTTGTAGTTTACACTCTTAGGCTCACATGAAGTTTTCACCCTCTCAACCCTGATTGGGGACCCTGTCCTATGAGAATGTATGTGTGTGTGTGATTCACCAGATTGTGCAGAGTCAAGTTTATGTTTAAGAGATAAACAGTTAGCAATCACAGTCACATAGCATGTCATGCAGTTTGGCTTACCACAGAAAGAATCATGACTAGAATTTATGCTTGCAGAAAGGTTACTTAGGTTGTCAACTTCAACAATTTCAGGCTTACTACACTTATGAGTCAAATGATTAACAGATAGGCATTTTTGACATTGTTTCCTGGGAGCATTTGGCACATAAGCATAGTTGTTTCCTTTGTTAACACCAACTTTACCGTTTCTGTTTTGTTTCCTTTTCTTAACAACTTCTTTCTTTGCTTTAGGACTCTTGACAAGATTGTCTTTGGTCTCTTTCTGATTGACAAGTTCAGGAAAGGAAGAAGTGTTCTTAGCAGCCTCATCTTCTTCAAGTAGCTGTTGCTTGATGATCAGTAGTTCCTCATCAAACTCAACAACACTCTTTCTGAAGATGGGCAGTTCAACACTTGACAGTATGGTTGGGGCATTTTTGTTTGTAAAAGTTTCCTTTCCTTTGCCCTTGACCTTCTTCCTTCCCTTGTCATTATCATAGTCAAAACCAACTCCAACCTTGCAGTCTTCAGTGTGTTCCTTGTGGTAGGTTTGAATAAGTTCAGAGGAGTTTTTGAAGCTTCTTAGTTTCAGTTCAGTTTCAGCAATTTGTTCTCTAAGGGCATTCTCTATCTGCTCAGCACAAATCACTTTGTTTTTAAGATACTCAACCTCCTTTTTCAAACCATCCAGGTTCACAACCATTAACTCAAGTTGCTCATTCTTTTCTGTAAGCTCAACATTCTTAGCAGTTAGTCTGTCAATTTCTTCATTAGCTACTAACATGCTAGTATGAATATTAAACATCTCAGTGCTCATATCTTCAACAATTTGCTTATATTGAAGGGGAGTCATATCAAGAGAAGTAAGAATAGGTACCTGACTTGAATCACCTTCATCAGAAAATGCCATCAGGGCATAGTTTGAGTATTCTTGTTCTTCTTCTTCATCAGAGTCATCCCAGCATTTTCCCTCAGCAATAAAAGCTTTGCCCTGTTGTTTCTTGAGTAGAGCCTCATACTTAGCTTCAAGCTCTAAGTATGCTTTGTCCTTCTTGACTTGTTTAGGCTTTTTGCACTCAGTGGCAAAATGCCCAAGTTCATTGCAGTTATAGCACCTTATTTTGGTCCTATCCACACTTCCTGTCTTGTATCCACCTTTAGCAGCACCAGCAATCCCTTTTCCTTTATTGAAGGTGTTTGAGCCACTAGATCCACCAGTGTTTCCATTATTGAACTTGGACCTAAATGGCTGCTTTTTTTTAAACCTTATGTTAGGATACCTCCTAGCCATATAAGCAAAAGATTTGTTTTCCATTTTGTCCAGCTCATCTATACTGTAGAACTCATCCTCTTCAGGTAAATCATACACAACCTGAGTTTCATCACCAGTGTCTTCAACTTCCAGTTCCTCAATCTTGACCTGACTGATTTTAAGAGAGTCCATTCTTTGACTTAGGTTGTCAGTAATAAGTGCACAGGAGGTATTAGCCACTAATCCTTGCTTTGCTTGAATAGATCTCTTTTGAAACAGCTCTAACTCATATGTCTTTAAAACACCATACAACACATCAAAACCAATCTTTGTCAGATCTCTTTCTTTAAGGGAAGAGATTCTTGGTTCCAAGTGATCTGGCAGAGTTAGTAGAAACTTCATATTTAGCTCTTCTGTTTCATAGTGTTTGTCATAGAGTTTGAGCTCGTTTATCAGCTTGTTGAATCTCTCAAACACTTCTGTGATTCCCTCTTTTGGCTGAGCCATGAAGGCTTCATATTGTGAAACAAGAATCTGCTTCTTGTTCTTTCTTACTTCAGTAGTTCCTTCACAGAGCACTTCTATAAGATCCCACATCTTCTTGGCACTAGTACAATGAGCAACAGTGCCATACATGTTGAAGTCCATAGATTCACAAATGATAAGTTGAAGATGTCCATCCAATGCCACTTTTTCCTTTTCAGGATCAGTGTATTTTAAGGGATCTTTGGGCACATGTTTTGCTGGTACAATCTCAGTGCCATTGGTTGTTTCACCAATCTCGATCATTGGAATGAAGGGACCATGCTTTAGAATATCTAAATACATGGGGTTAGAAGCTTTGATGAAAAGCAACATCTTCTTCTTCCATAAACTGTAGTGCTCCTTGTTAAAGGGAGGAATCTTGATACTGCTTAGTTTCTGTGAACTCATTCTTGATCTTTTCCTGTTTGTACGTTAACAGCCTACTCTCTGATACCACTTGTTAGAAATGAATACTACTAGAAACTAGACAGAGGGGGGGGGTGAATGGATAGTTTGATATATTTTTCGATTCTTGAAACCTAAGTAAACAACTGTATGTGATTATGATATGTAATATGCAGAAAGTAAGTAACACACACAATCACTTTAATCTACTTTGTATAAGCAAATTAAATACTATAGCTTTCCAGGAAATTCACAATCGAATTTCTGGATTCTAAACAAGAACAGTTTGAACTTGCTTGCTTACAGAGAAAAGAGCTTAGCAAATAACTATGTGTATCTCTCTTACTTCTTACAGTTGTGTGTGCACGATATATATATTCACCTATACAAACTAGGCACACACAATATTACACAGCTACCCCTTCTGAAAGTCCAACTTGTCCTGCCATAAGAAGTTCACTGTGTCAGGAAGGACCACCTGCTTTTCGGAGTCTTTCCCGTTTCTGTAGCTGCTTGTCTCTTATCTTTCTCTCCAAGTTTAGCTGTAGATTTGCCATCTGTTCTTTGGACCACCTTGCCAGAACAAATGCTTCAGTATTTGTCTCCTTTGATTCTTGGTTCTGTACCTTGATTTGTCTTGTTATAAACGGCTAAGTGTTGATATCGTGAACTCCACTTTATCCCTGACTTCGCGATCTCCCTTGTGAGGACTACGCGATATAGCCTTTGAAGACTTTGCGACATAGGTCATTTGATGACTATGCGACATAGGTCATTTGATGACTATGCGACATAGGGCTTCTGAGGACTTCACGATCTAGGCTCTTTTGACTTTGCTGACTTCAACACTTCACGACATGTGTCTTGAGGACTTCTCGACATAGTACAAAATGGACTATGCGATATAGTACTTCACGACATGGATATTAGTGACTTCACGACATAGCTTTCTTTTGACTTTGCTATATAATGCCTTAGACAAATTCCTGCAACTTATTTCTTCATAGCCTTATTCAACTCTATTCTGCTGCATGAACACTTCTGAACTTCTACCAGGATAATTATTCAATGGCATATATATATACAATCTAGATGCAAGAAACTTTACTAAGCTCATTATAAATCTGAGCATACATGATAAAGCTATTGTTCATGAGAACAAGACAAGTACATTTAGAGACCTCTACTCTATCCCAGTGATAGAAATCACTAGGTCATGTAGTGTGACATAGTCACATAGTGTAGGCTTGTTAATAGTGGTATTCAGACATGTCTTGAGCCTAACAGTTGATCATATTAACTCGGAGAAATTGAGAGCTCAAGAACATATTCTGGAGAAAATTAATAGTGCCTTAATTTCTAAAGTTTGTATTGATTACGTTAACCTGAACTCATAGAAGCTAATCTACGGATTAGAATTTGTAGCACCCTTCGAGGTTTATATTTATAAAACGATATATTCCCCGACTCTTGGTTTGATTTGGTGTATTTAATTTCGTAGTTGAACTGAATGATTTATCCGCGAACGAAATTGAATTATTTGTAGGTATCGTATTCAACCCCCCCCCCCCCTTCTACGATACTTTGGACCTAATAATTGGTATTAGAGCTACTTGATTGACGTACAAATCAGATCCGGTGAATGAGACCAAAATCAAACGTAGCGTGAAAATTCGAAGCAAAATTTTTCACTTTCAAAATTTTTCATTTAATTGGAATTTCTTGAATTTTAAACAATTTGAAATTTTCAGAAACCATGAGTGCTCCAAAGACAACTGCTGGTATTAAAGTTCCCCCATTTACTAGAGATGATTTCGGTTTGTGGAAGATGAAGATGCTGTTATTTATCAAGGCATCTAATCCGTTGTATATTGGCGTATTAGAGAACAGACCGTTTGTACCAATGAAACCAGTTAGTGAATCTACAGCTCCTGATGGTACCAGGATTCCTCAAGCCACCCAACCTAAGGATATCACTGAATACACAGATTCTGACAAAGAACTGATTCGATTGGATACAGGTTTGATGTTGATATTGGTAGACTCCGCAGACAAGGAAATGAGCTATCAGTTAATGAACTGTACAAGCGGGAAACATATGTGGGATACCATTAACCTAATAATGGAAGGAACTGAAGACGTGCAGTAAAACAGATTGGACATCCTGACTTCTCAGTATGAGTCTTTTAGGTCACTACCAGGAGAAAGTATAACTCAGGTCTTTGAGAAATATACTAAACTCCTGAATGAGTTGGCAATGAAAGGAAAGACCTATCCACTGAAACAAACAAACATGAAGTTCATGATGACGCTGCCCCATCATGTAGAACACAAGTCATCATCCATAAGGGAAAGAATAGACTTCACCAAGATGTCACTAGAGATGATCAATGGCAAGTTGAAGACTTATGAGATGGAACAGGAACAGAGAGTGATAATCTACGGACCAGGGACAGTGGATAACAAGCACAATGCACTTGTGAGATCAGCAACACTTGTAGTGGATGAACCAACAACTTCTGATATTCAGGTTCAAACCCCTAGAGCTGGAAAGGAGGTGATAATAGAAGCTGAGATGGATTCTGTAAATCTGGGTGTTGATGAAAGTGATTACTACACCCTAGAAGAGCTTGAGCAAATGGAAGACAAAACCATGGCGTACTTAGCTGCAAAGTTTAGCCACATCCGTTTCAAGAGAAACCCTAAGTACAAGTTCAAGGGCTCAACCAATAGATTTCAGAAGAGCAAGTATTCACCAGACACTGGCTTTAAGGGAGGCTACAAGACTGGCATGATTGATAGAATCAAATCAAGATGCTACAACTGCAATGAGTTAGGGAATTTTGCCACTGAATGCCAGAAGCCTCGTCAAGCAAGAGACGGAAAGGGAGTCTATGAAAAGAAAGACTCATATGAGGATTTGAAGAAGGAGAATGCCAAGCTGAAACAGCAAGTGGAGGCATTGTCTGGAAAGCAGAAAGGGAAAGCTTATATAGCAGAGGGAAAACACTGGGATGATACTGATTCATATGAAGAGGAAGAATATGTAAATGTTGCTCTAATGGCTGACTCTTCAGAGGAATCACCACAATTATCTCAGGTACCTATCTTAACGACAATTGACATGTCTAATTCTGAGTACAAGAAAACTATGCAAGATCTTAGTGTAGAATTGTTTAATGTACACACAAGCATGCTAGCATCTGAAATGGAAAATGCTAAACTAGTTCTTAAGATTAAAAATCTAGAATCTAAAAATGAAGAACTAGAGCTTGTAGCTGTCACAATAGAAGATCTTAAACAAAAGAATGTGTACTTAGAAAACAAGGTCAAATGTAATGATGAGATAGAGACTATCCTCAGGAAGCAGATTTCAGAGTTAGATCTGAAGCTGAATGCTTTTAAGAATTCCGCCCTGATTGCTAAGGAGATAATGGATACTCAGACCCAGGGTAACATGACTGCTATAGGACTTGACTATTCCAAAAAGGCTGGGAAAAAGATTCTGGAATTTCTTGTGACATCCCCTGTTGGTGTAAGGAAGATTATTCCACACATTCTTAAGAATGTGGTCAATCCAGTCTTTGTCAGGCCTTTCTCAGAACCTTTTAATGAGGATGACTTATATCTTAGACAAGAATTGCTTGAGGAGGATTTATTGAAGGAAAAAGAGGTGAAGACTAAGTTGCCTAGGCATTCAGTAAAAACTGTAATACCTAAAACTGAAGTAGGTGAATCAGTTAGTAAATCCAAAAAGAACAGGAATGGGAAGAAGAAGATTGCTAATCAGGAAATGGTTCCATATTCTCCCATTGTATCTAGGAAGTTGTGCACTATTTGTAATTCTGCTGGACACCTTACACATGCATGTAAAAAGGTTAAAGTAGAAACTGCTAATACTTCTGAAATACATAACATGTATGACATGCCTGATCTTCATGAACCCTGTGGAAAGAAAGAATGCTTGCTATGTACATACAACATCATGCATGCTTATTTTAAGTTGATGAATGATAATAGCAAAAGCACTGTTAATGCTAAATCCACAGATACTATGAAAATCAATCAGGGTAAGACAAAATTGAATGTTACTCCTGTTAAATCATCTAAACCTTCAGGACCCAAACAATTTTGGGTACCAAAGTCCGCTTAATCAATCTGTGATTGCAGGGTAAGGTTAAAAGCTCAAAGGTTGTGTGTATTCTGGATAGTGGCTGTTCTAGACACATGACTAGTGAAGAGTCCCTGTTTACAGAGGTGGTTAAGAAGACTGGCCCTATTGTAACCTTTGGAGATGACAACAAAGGATTCACTACGGGATATGGTAATTTGAGAATTGGAAATGTCATCATTGAAAACATCACTCTTGTTCAAGGATTAAAGCACAATCTTCTAAGTATCAGTCAGTTCTGTGATAAAGGCTACAATGTAGACTTCAGAAAGGACAAGTGCTTGATCATAAACAGGAAGGATGCGAAGCTTGCTCTACTGGGAGTAACAAAAGGAAATTTGTTCATAGCTGACTTAAGTTCTACCAGTGAAGGAGAAGTTACATGTTTCTATGGAAAGGCATCTTCATAACAAAGTTGGTTATGGCACAAGAAGCTCTCACATCTGAACTTCAAAACTATGAACTCTTTGGTAAATAGAGAGTTAGTGAGAGGGTTGCCCCTGATGGAATTCAATCAGGAGGGACTGTGTGAAGCATGTGAAAAAGGGAAGTCAAAGAAAGCATCACATAGAAGCAAAGAAATGACAAACATTACTGAACCATTACAGCTGATTCATATGGATTTATTTGGTCCAGTTAATGTTATGTCACTTTCAAGAAAGAGATATGCATTGGTGATGGTGGATGACTACTTCAAGTACACGTGGGTGTTGTTTGTACAATTAAAGGATGAAGTAACACAACTAATCATTGATCACATCAAGAAGATCGAAGTGGAAGCCAAGCTACCTGTGCGGACAATCAGATCAGACAATTGAACTGAATTCAAGAATGCAGTTCTTAATGATTTCTGCCCAGAGAAAGGAATATCAAGACAGTATTCAGCACCAAGAACTCCACAACAAAATGGAGTAGTGGAAAGGAAGAACATGACCTTGGTTGAAGCAGCAAGGACCATGTTGAATGAATCAAAACTTCCCACTTACTTTTGGGCTGAAGCAGCGAATACAACTTGCTACACTCAGAATCGAACCCTGATTAACAAAGATCATCATAAGACTCCTTATGAGTTAATGGCCAACAAGAAACCAACACTGAAGTATTTTCATGTGTTTGGTGCAAAGTGCTTTGTACTAAAAGATGGAGGACATTTAGGCAAGTTTGATGCCAAAGCAGACGAAGGCATTTTTCTGGGCTATTCTCTGGAATCTAAGGCTTACAGGGTATATGTGATTGAAGATAAGAAGGTGTTGGAAAGCTTTAATGTAACATTCGACGACACTAAAAGACCAGGCCTGCAAACTGGAGAGAACTCTGAATCCTTGGTATTTGAAAATCTATCGGGAGATCTCTCTGACAATGAAGAAGAACCTGAAGTTATTACAGTTATTAATAATAACCATAATGATAATGATTCTGGACAAAGTGGTGACCACAGTGGAGATCCTCAAAATACTACAGGATCCACTAGTCAGTCTACAGAATCAACAGATCAAACCGTCAACAACTCAGGAGGAGCATGAGAAGGATCAACTAGTCACACTCCACAACATCTAGAACAAGGAGAATCATCAAGATCGCATCTGCCAAGACAAAGGGTATGGAATAGAGATCATCCCTTTCACTTGATCATTGGTGATCCAGATTCAGGAGTGAGAACTAGGAGGACATCACAAAATGAATGTCACTATTATGGGTTTCTTTCAGAAACAGAACCTAAGAAAGTTGAAGATGCCCTAGAAGATCCAGATTGGGTGATTGCAATGCAAGATGAACTCAATCAGTTTGAAAGGCAGAAAGTTTGGAAGCTGGTACCCAGGCCTAAAGGGAAATATGTTATTGGAACAAAATGGGTATTCAGAAATAAGCTGGATGAAGATGGCATTGTTACGAGAAACAAAGCCAGACTGGTTGCTAAAGGTTACTCTCAAGAAGAGGGTATAGATTATGATGAAACCTATGCACCAGTAGCAAGACTTGAGGCCATCAGAATATTTCTGGCATTCGCAGCACATTCCAATTACAAGGTATATCAAATGGATGTGAAGAGTGCTTTTCTGAACGGGGAGTTAGAAGAAGAAGTGTATGTGGAACAACCTCCAGGTTTTGAGGATTCAAAACTGGCAGACTTTGTGTACTTTCTATTCAAAGCTCTCTATGGACTCAAACAAGCTCCAAGGACATGGTATGATACTCTCTCTGAATTCTTACTTGAAAATGATTTTACAAGAGGTGTCATAGATAAAACTCTATTCTATAAAATGCACAAAAATGATCTGATATTGGTGCAAGTATATGTTGATGATATAATATTTGGTTCTACTAATGACGATCCATGCAAGAGATTTGCAAAGTTAATGCAGAGTCGTTATGAAATGAGCATGATGGGTGAATTGTCATTCTTTCTTGGACTGCAAAGATCTTCTGAAGAAGTATCAAATGGAAGACTCATCTACAGCAAAGACTCCAATGCCAACTGCCACTAAGCTTGATAAGGATGAAACTGGTAAGAAGGTTGACATCACATGCTATAGAGGTATGATAGGCTCATTACTTTATCTCACTGCAAGTAGACCAGATATAATGTTTGCAACATGCTTGTGTGCTAGGTTTCAGTCTGATCCTAAAGAATCTCATCTAATAGCTGTTAAGCGAATATTTAGATATCTTAAGGGGACCCCAAATCTTGGAATTTGGTACCCTAAAGATACAGGATTTGATCTTATTGGATATACAGACTCTGATTTTGCAGGTTGTAAGATTGATCGGAAGAGTACTTCAGGAAGCTGTCAGTTTCTTGGAAGAAGGTTAGTTTCCTGGTATAGCAAGAAGTAGCATTCAGTGTCCACATCAACAGCTGAGGCTGAATACATTGTTGCTGGTAGCTGCTGTGCTCAGATATTGTGAATGAGAAACCAACTCCGTGACTATGGGCTTTTGTTGACAAAGATTCTAATATTTTGCGACAACACAAGTGCCATAGCAATTTCTAACAACCCAGTGCAACACTCGAGGACGAAGCACATCGACATCAGGTATCATTTTATCCGAGAACATGTCATGAATAGAACTGCGGAGTTACATTTTGTACCCACAGAGGAACAAATTGCAGACATCTTTACTAAACCGCTTGATGAATCCACTTTTTCAAAGTTGGTTCGTGAACTTGGGATGTTAAATCTTTCTAATTGATTTTGATTAGAAGTCAGTAACTGCAGATAGTCCTAGTGAATACATGAGTTTAAGAATTTCCGTATCCTTAGGACTCATGAATTTATTTTCTGGAGCAATTCTCGTAGTTAGAATTTTTGTACTAATTTAATGTCATATTTATGGATGATATATATTCTGGCATTTAATTGGTTTTTAATTCTAAAAATTATTTAGGTGCTAATATTTGTTCTAAATATTTAAGCATCTATTTAATTTGAATTAATTTACTTTGTTTTTAACATTGTAGATTAATGCAGCATAATTTATTGGATTTTAATTGGTTAATATCATTCAATGATATTTAGTCGATTTTATTCTAAGAAAATTGTGAATTTTCTGTTAACAATTGATTTTGGTAAATTTGAAAAGATTTATTCAAATTAAAACTTGACATGAAATGAAAAAAGTCTGAATTTTAAAACAGAACAGGTTTTGAAATTTAGGCAGAAGCAGAAAGTATCGAATTTAGGAAATTCGACAGTTTTTCCAAGTACAAAGAAATTTCTATCGAAATTAATTTTCGATAGTTTTTGAAAAGGAAAAGAAAAACTATCAAAGACATTTCTCGATAGTTTTCATCAACAAAGGATAATTCGATAGTTTTTCAACAAAGTATAAGTCGATAGTTTTTCAATGTTTAAAAGAAACAGAGTTCTGTAGTTTTCATCAAAACCTTTTAAAATTCTGATTTTCAAAACCTTCGATAGTTTTTCAAAAACTATCGAAGTATAGTTGACAGGTTTGCCCCTATATGAAAACCATCGAACTTTCAAATAAAATCTATCAAATCATTAAATGACCATTTTACCCTTACAGTTTCAAAAAGTATTTAACTGGCACTTAGCCTTTTTCTCTTTACAGATTCACAATTCTTAGAAAAGTTTTTGTCGAGATAATACTTACAAGAAGAGATACAGCCAAGAACATCAAACTCGATAGATTTCAGTTTTAACCAAGAATTATACACAGTAACTTCAGTTTTTACAGTGATCTCATTTTTAAAAGTGAAATCTCTGTACTTTGTGACCTCTGTATTTTTAAATCTCGGTTGTGGTTAAAGAATACTATCGAAGGCCATTCTCTTTCGAACCTTACCTGATAATACTGTTCTTGAATGGTTATTTTTAGTTGAAATCCATCTCTTTGGAAGTGTATTTTGATTAAAAATACTTTTCTTGAGTTAGAATAAGTCGGGGTTCTTAATTTGGTAGTTTAATTGTTCGAAGTTGTTTAAGTGATTAAAAGGGGTATTTTGGTTTGAATTTGATTAATTAGAAATAATTAATTGAAAATTTTAGTTTTGGTTTAAATTTAATTTTCTGGAAATTTGAATTAAAATGGCCGGAGAATTTATCGTAACCAAGACTAATCATGTCTCGTTTCAAAACTTGCCAGCCATTACGAACTTACAGTTTCGTGCATGGGCAGATGTAAAGCATAATGTAACATAAGATGTAAAAGAGATAACTACAACTCAACAAAGGACAAGACAGACAATAATATTAACAGAAGCACAGGAATCCAGAATCAAAGAAGAAAAGGTAAACTCAAAAAATCAAAATACGGTATGTATTCTTGAAGTCCGTAAACAGGTCACGGAAAGAAGTTCATGAAAATGTTCAAGCCTCAGTGACAACAAAAGAAACAAGACTTTCAAGATGACAGAAGTATGTGAATGATTTAGGGTTCAGTACCACAGGATTCCAGTGATTTATTTGAAGCAACCAGAATGACAAGGGACTTATCAGCAACATTGAATTGAAGACATAGAAAAAGAATTGATCAAGTGTTATTCATCTGTGAACCAGACCAGTTGCACTAGTTGACGGCACTAAAAGTATCAAGTCATTTTATCGTCTCAGAAGAAAGTGATACAGTCTATTACTTAAACACCCAGGAGCTCAGAAGGAATTATTAAAAGATAAAAGACAAGAAAATGATTCGATAGTTTTTCAGTTCAGAAAACTATCGAATGATATAAAAAGTGATTCACAGAAAACCATTTTAGGTTAATTTGGTATTCGATAGTTTTGATTTAAAAAACTATCGAATGGTAAATTGATTTATAACTTTCGATGGTTTTTAATTAAGGAGCAGGTGAAAAGTGTTCTTGTTTGTCAGGTTGATTTTGAAGATGGACGACCAAGATTGATTCTTCAAGTTTGGTTCGATAGTTTTCAAAAACAAAGTCTACAATTACTAACAGAGGAAGTGTGTCTTCTTCAGTCGAGGTTATTTCATTGTATTGATTGTGTATAACCTAGAACTCATTGAAGCTAATCTACGGATTAGAAATTGTAGCACCCCTTGAGGATTATATTTATAAAACGATATATTCCCCGACTCTTGGTTTGGTTTGGTGTGTTTGATTTCGTTATAGAACTGAATGAATTATCCGTGAACGAAATTGAATTATTTGTGAGTATCGTATTCAACCCCCAGGACCTAACAACAGAGTTTTTGAATACACGTTCATTAGTGGCATATGCTTTGAGTACTCACGTAGTCCTTTGCATCGATCAATTGACTGCCTTGTACAAAACCGCCACAGATACAAGTGAGAATAACGTAAGTTCCTTTAGTTTTGTTGTGCCAGGGGCAGAACAATAAGGGTGACGAAACATGATTTTAACAGGGTTTTACATTTTCCAACAGAAAACCTTGTTCCGGATCCCACAACTGAGGAGATACATGCTTTCTTCACTCTCATAAGAAGTCAACAACCAAACTTCTTTGTGGGAGAGTTTCTTAAGCATTACCTGACCAAGCCATGGAACTTTTTATTTCACACACTTATCCATGTTTTTACTTCTAAGCTTACAAATATGCATGGTATTCCCTTATTTCTTCAGAAAATAGGGTTTGCCATTGCTAACAATAGGCATATAAACATAAGACGATTAGTGATTGACCAAGTCATTCTATGCATGGGACCACTGGATGAAAGAACATGCATGGACGATGTGCTTTGTTTATATCCTAGGTTCCTACAGCTAATTCTCAATGATGTCTTAACAAATGGTGAACGTGAGACATTTGCAGCTGAGGAGACCATGAAGTGTATGAAGATGAAGAGCAATGCAATAACCGCTCTGATAAAAAAGAATCATCTTCAAGGGGTACCCACTGTTCTAACTGATTATCTATGAACGGTGCCCCTACCACTTCTACCCCCAGGGGAACAGGTAAATGAAGGTAATGTTCCTCAACCTGACATGGCTCCTGTACAACAACCAATGGATGTAGATCCAGAGCCCTTAGTGGCCATTCCTGACCATGAGATTGCAAACCCACAATATCTATCCACGGTCGAAGAGCCTTTGGAAGATCAAAATGAAACAATAAACGAACCTCCTTCCCCTCCTATACCCAATATACAAACATCCATGAGTGTAGAGGGAGATAGTGCCTTAGGAGCACCACATAAGGAGATAAACCCTTCAACAACAGCTCTGCCTTCCTCTAAAATGAGAAGAATAGAAACCGAGGCAACTGTTGATACTTTATTTCAAACTTCCAAAGAGCCCTTTATTGATTTTTCTGATGCTGATTGGGCTACACTAACCAAAGCTATATCTGAACCCATAGCTCAATCAAGCAAGGAGGAATTGACGGAAGCAACTGGTGTTCCGACCATATTACGGTCAGGTTCACTGGTTGAAGGTTCTAAGAACCAAGTGTCTTCACAGACGTCGAGAGAAGGTTCTGACCTAAATGCAAAATCTCAAAGGTCATTACCTAACTCCCCAGATGGAACATATCTGGATCCTGCGGGTAAATGGTCTGACGTAGGTGCGGATCGGCAACTCGGTGACAATGAATCAATTTCAATTGAGGAGTTAACTGAGGTAAAGTCTTCATAGACTATTGGGTAAGTTTCAGGATCTCTGCTGTTAATAGAGCATGATTCTAACCCCCTAGAGATTCAAACTCTAGATCCTATAAAGGATACATCATCCACGGATGATCAGCAACTTGGTTTAACCAAGGACCGGGACTTGCGAAGCCCCATTGCACCACCGGTGACCTCCTTAAGGACGGCTACGGTGTTTTCTTCTGCATGTACAATGAGCATTAATGGATTGAGTGAAACAAAAACACTTACACCTGGCCTGAGTGGGAAAGGTAAAATGAGTGAAACACCGACAGAAACGTTGAGTGTACACCCAGAGCCAAATGTGAGGAGTGACACCCTAACCCTTACAAATATAGATGATTTGCTACTACCAACAGAAAGAGAGGTACATGTTCAATCCTCACTCAAGGAGATGACAGTTCATGATTAACAAGGAAATCCATTATACAAGGTTCCACTGCGACCTTCCTTTTACCAATGGATCTCCTCTAGTCAAGGCAATGCTTCTTTAAAGTCTATTCAAGAGAAGGTTGACTTGACTGCAGCTGATTCCAGAAGAACTTTCAGGGTCATTGGCAGTGCATCTGGCACAATAACAGGTACGAAGCAAGCAGTGGACTCCTTGAAGAAGGAAACTCTGGAAGAACTAGTCGACTTGAGGACGGTCGTCAAGGAACTAAAAGAAGGTTTCATGAATGAAGTATATGCTCTGTCACAAGGACAAGAAGCTTTGAGTGAAGACGTTCTGGTTATCCGGGATGGTCAAGCGTGGGTAAAAGATGCAATGAACACCCTTTCAAGAGTGGAGTCTAAGCTGAACAAAAGATTGGATCATATTGAAAAGACTACCAACTCAAGATTGGATAACATTGACCTGGCACTAGCTTCTATGAATGTGATGAATAAGGAGATTATGGAGTTCATGGAGAATCAAGGTGACGGGGTACAGTCAATCTGGACTATGCTGAGAAACCAACAACCTGGACCTTCAAATCAACAACCTGGTCCTTCTACTACCTTTTATGCTGAGGATAACTTTATCGAGGATTCCTCAACTAAGGGGGAGAAAGTTGGAGGTGGGGAGCAAGGTCTGGATGGATGGGGATTTTGGGAAACAGTTGAAGCTATTCCGGTAAGACAGTACTGGATTGAGAACATTGTACAGGAAGAAGGAAGTAGTGAAGAGGTATTTGAGGAAATCATGCATGAGCATCTACAGGAACAGCATGAGCCATATTATCCAGGGCCTGTTGAATATCCTATATGGGAGGATAATATGGAAGAAGAAGCAAATCCTCTATCACAAGAAGAAGAAGCTGCCTTGGAGATGGTAAAAGCTGAAAGAGCTGCAATAGATGCTAGGCAAGCTAAGAAAGAAAAAAAACAAGCAATTCTGCGAAGTGAAAAACTGAAGAGGTTCAAGATGTATAGTGAAGTGAGGAAGAAGAAGAAGATGATGGATCTGGCAAAGAAAGAAGGAAATGACTGGGAGATGGCTTATAAAACCTTTTGCGGAGTTGAAGACGGATTAGAAGTCAACGACAATGCTGAGGTGGAAGTTATCATTCAGAATATCAAAGAAGCCAATCTTGAAGATTAGACTTACTTCACAGCATTGAGAAACTCTATGATCTTTCTGAAAGCTGGGGTTAAAGCAAATGGTGCCCGGAACATATTGATCAACTTTCTTGAGAAAGGTACCTTTGTGATTTCCACTAAGTTTTTTGAACAGAGGACATATACAGAATTGCATGTGTTGCTCATCAAGATACAAAGGACTACAAGGTTAAATGAACTGCTCCGTGAGCATGTTAGAGATATCTTGATGAAAGTCAGACCAGAGATTACTGAAGATCCTCCAATGGTTAGATTCATGACGAATGACTTGTTCAGAATCTGCTATTTGACTGAGGACAAACTGAGAGACTATAAGCAACTATCTAATCTCAGTTGAGAAGTATCTTAGATCCACTGGATTCTCATCAACGGAGAAGGACAAATCAGTAGACACTCTGAGAAGATTTCTAATGGAGAATGTTCCTTACTATAGGAAGAGAGTGGAAAAAGGATTGGAAGTGCATCCCAGACTACCAAACATGCCAAAGCTAAACAAGAAAGATGTTAACATTGCATGGTTGTGGGCTGGAGTGGGACAAGAGGTTGAGTATATTGGAAGACACATCAAAGGAGCAATCCTTAAACCTGGAGAACCACTGCACTATCCTTCCGTGATTGATTATCAAGCTGCTAACTCCAATCCTGTGAGAGAAGAAGGTGAGATTGAAATGGATTGAAGATGAGAAGCAAAGAACAAAAGAACTATCAGCTCAGTCTAGAGGAGCAACTTCTATGTATAAAGTTTTATTGTTTTTTTTATTTATGAAATTTGGAAATGTATATATATCTGATCCAGAATGCAATTAATATTATTCAAGCTGTCTTACTTTAATTAGTTTCATGTTTACTTAGTTAGTTGAGTTATCCTCGAGGTATTTGCTTGTCGAACTCTATCCAATCAAATAGGGGGAGATTGTAAAGCATAATGTAACATAAGATGAAACAGAGATAACTACAACTCAACAAAGGACAAGACATACAATAATATTATCAGAAACACAGGAATCCAGAATCAAAGAAGAAAAGGTAAACTCAAAAAATCAAAATATGGTATGTATTCTTGAAGTCCGTAGACAGGTCACGGAAAGAAGTTCATGAAAATGTTCAAGCCTCAGTGACAGCAAAAGAATCAAGACTTTCAAGACAACAGAAATATGTGAATGATTTAGGGTTAAGTACCACAGGATTCCAGTGATTTATTTGAAGCAACCAGAACGACAAGGGACTTATCAGCAGCATTGAATTGAAGACATAGAAGAAGAATTGATCAAGTGTTATTCATCTGTGAACCAGACCAGTTGCACTAGTTGACGGCACTAAAAAGATCAAGTTGTTTTATCGTCTCAGAAGGAATTGATAAAGTCTAAAACTTAAACACCCAGGAGCTCAGGATCTTTTCTTAAAAGTCAAAGACAAGAAAGGAGTTCGATGGTTTTTCTATTTATAAAACCATCGAACATGATTCAAGAAGTCAAAAGAAAATCAAATGTAAAGTAATTTACATTTCGATAGTTTTTAATAAAAACTTTCGAATGGTAAATTAGTTTTACACATTCGATGGTTTTCAATTCAGAGGAGCAGGTGGAAAGTATTTGTTGTGAATGGTTGATTGAAAATTGGACGGCCAAGATTAATACTTTGATTTTGGTTCGATAGTTTTCAAAAACAAAGTCTACAAATAGAGAATGAAGACAGTGTTCTTCTTCAGTTGGTTGGCAGTTGATCATATTAACTCGGAGAAATTGAGAGCTCAAGAACATATTCTGGAGAAAATTAATAGTGCCTTAATTTCTAAAGTTTGTATTGATTACGTCAACCTGAACTCATTGAAGCTAATCTACGGATTAGAATTTGTAGCACCCTTCGATGTTTATATTTATAAAATGATATATTCCCCGACTCTTGGTTTGATTTGGTGTATTTGTTTTCGTAGTTGAACTGAATGATTTATCCGCGAACGAAATTGAATTATTTGTAGGTATCGTATTCAACCCCCCCTTCTACGATACTTTGGACCTAACATAGCCCCATGAGTTGAGCACTTTCCAGAATTAGATCAGCTTCATCAAAGCTCATATTTATGCCTTTCTCAGGAATGGAATTCAGCATTTTTTCTCACCATTCTTTTTTGATAGAGTTTTGCTCTTTCCTTTCAATAAATTCTTCTTGCCTAAATTGAAATCAAAAGGATTTTTGTATGTCCTTGCTTTTTTCTTTGGTCTATCTCTTAAGCGTCCCATTTTCAGATTTCCTATGTAATCACATAGAATGTTCTGAGAAGAGTAAACCCCTTGTGATGCCTCATCGACCTCTTCTTCATTAGTTGCAACTATGATCTCGTTGTTATCCCCATTTTGCATTTCGCTCAAATTGTTCAAATCTATACTTATCATGCCTGTCACAAAGTTTCCTAAGGAAAATGTGTCTTTTTGCATTTCCTTAGAGGTAAAAATTGACTCCTCTTGTTGAGTTGCCACTGATTTTAATGACTCTAGTTCTTTCTCTGCCACTTTTGATGGTACTTGACTGTGATCTTGCGTAACTACATTATCTCCATTTGCATTTCCTTTGGGGTTTGTTTTGGTACCCCCCCAATATAGAAAACTTCTCTATATGTTTCGCTCCTATAGATGTCTCTTTGTTGCTTGTTCTAGAGAGAACTCTAGATCCTATACTCGTTCAGAGCTATCGGACATAGGTTTCATCCTGTTTTTCAGATAAAGATTGATGTCTACTACTTCCTTAAACTGAATATCAAAATGTTCACCTTTCACCAGTACTTTCATAACATCCTTAATTGCCTCAGTTTGTGTCGTTGACAGACAAATTAAAGGATTTACAAAAGAATTGCTTTCATCTAACTAATAGGACCAGGAAATCCATTCCCCCAATCTCTTAGTGAATGCTCTCAAATTTGTTTCAAGCCAAGCATTCATTGGTAGACCTATACATTCCACCCATGTTCTTCTTCCCATTATCAAATCGTTTTTATAAAACTTTCTAATCGAGACAAACCAATCAGCCAGATCCTTAAAATTAAATCTTGTCCATCCTTGGCCTTCCTCATGTCTCAAAAGGAACTTCCTCTCTGACTTTCCTACTACCTTTACATCTGTTAATCCCGCACTGTCTATCTTATCTTGTAGAGATTCAGGAGTTTCCTCCATTTTTGAGAGTCCAACCATAGTCTTAAAAAGGCCTTCTCTACATTCTCATCCACTTCCACCTCTATGAATTCAAACATATCCTTCCCAAAATCATTTTCTTTATGTATCTTTGTTTCATCTTCCATTCCCTTTTTCATCTCGTTTGTCGAAAGATTTACTGTATTGACTCTTTTGGCTTCTTTATTTGTCATATTCTTCTCCACCCTCTTTCCATTGATTGTCATCATTATTCTTCTTCCCCAACCTCCTTGCTCCTTTGCATTACTAATTATTGTACTTGCTTCAAGCTCACTTGTAGTCTTGATAAAACCAATTCTTTTGTTGTTTACGTCTCTTTTTCTTGGCAGAATTATGTCTAGTATTTGCCCACACTTTTTGAAGTATTCCCATATTGCCTTTGCTTATTGCCTTTTCTTGAGCATTCGATGGGATATTTACCAAAAAAATGGTTGTGACATTCTCAGAGATGCTTCTCTTGGGCGATTGTTTTTGACGAGATTTTACCAATATCCAATTACTTTTGTCATGATTTTCCCCTTAACATCCTTTGAAAGCTGAGACGTTACTTCCACATAGGATTTTCCCTTACCCTGTATCTGTATCGCTCCTTTATTCTCACTTGGATTAATCATTGTCGTTTTGATGGTCCTCCAGTGAATCTGGTTTAACGCATCCGTAATTGCTTGCTGATCTCCATTTCTGAATCTTTTCAAGATCTCCTCATCTATAGTGTCTGCATAGGCTTCAATAAACTCCACAAGTGGTTGGTCCCCTTTGTATTCTTTAGCGAAATAACTTCGATCCTCCTTTCCGATTCCGGTGGAATTTGAATTTTGAATTTTTCCATACTCGTTTAGCTTACCTCTCTGTATGCGTGCCCCATCCCCGTCCCTTCTACTGTCGTTATTTTACTTAATTACCCTTACTTATTTAAAAAAATGTATTATTAATTAATAACATTATTTTTAACCAATTATCTTTTCGGTTAAAATACATTACTTTTCTATTTTTTCTAACAAATCCTCTCTTTTTCTTAAAAAAATCACGGGCAGTTACCTTTTTCATGCTACTATTTCTATTTTTTCTTACTAAAACCCCTCTTTTTGCAAAAATATAACGGGCAACCCTTAATTATTTATTTTAAAACCTATTTTAATAATTTTAATTACGGACAATTACGTTATTCAACTAAAACATGTTACATTTTTTATTTTTCCTTGCTAAAACTCCTCCTAAGACGAAACATTAAAAGTTTGGTCGGTCCAAGTAATTTTACTTAATTACCTTTACTTATTTTTAAATAATAACATTATTAAAAGTTTGGTCGGTCCTAAGTGATTTTACTTAATTACCCTTATTTATTTTTAAATAATAAAATTATTTATAATCAATTACATTTTTAGCTAAAATACATTACTTTTATATTTCTTAAACAAAATCTCCTCTTTTTCTAAAAATATCACGGACAATTACCTTTTCAACTAAAACATGTTACTTTTTCTATTTTTTCTTACTAAAATCCCTCCTTTTCCAAAAATATCACGGACAAATCCTTACTTATTTATTTTAAAACCTATTTTAATAATTTTAATCACGGGCAATTACCCTTTTCAACTAAAACATGTTATTTTTTTTCCTAACTAAAAACCCTCATTTTCGCCTAAATACTTTACTTTTTCTATTTTTTCTAACAAAATCCTCTCATTTTTCAAAAACAAAATCACGGGCAAACACCTTTTTCAACTAATACATGTCACCTTTTCTATTCCCTACTAAAATCTGTCCTTTTCCAAAAATATCACGGACAAACCTTTAATTATTTATTTTAAAACCTATGTTAATATTTTTAATTATTTAAAAACGTTCACCTATTTTAACATGCCTATTTTTCTTAACAAATACAAATAATAAAAGTATTAAAATATAAATAGTAAAATAACAACTACTTAAAACAATCTGTGCATCACAAGAGTTTTAAGCTATCTATACTATTATATAATAGTCGAAACATTGAAAATTTTGGTTTTTCGGTTTTCGTTCATTTGTCCTAATTAAAAATAATAAAATAATATAATTATAGTAACACGGGCAAACCCTTACTTAATGTGTTTAATTATTTAAAATATTTTACCTATTTTAACACGCATACTTATTTTTTTAACAAATACAATTAATAAAATATTAAACAAAATTAAAAATTCATATAACTCAATCAAAAATCACATATATTACATAACTACAAACTCTTTCGGTTATACTTTAATTAGAATTAAAAAACACATTTTTAAAAAAAAAACGTTTTTACTTATATTTATATTATTACAACAAAATATATTGATAATTTGGACGTTTACATGCTTACTAAGTTAATAAACTTTTATAAAATATATAAGTTTTTTTTAGATTTGAACTATTAAAGTAGTATTTTTAATACTTTTTAAAAATGTAGCATTTTCAAAAGTACTAAAATCTCAAAACTTTTAAAAATAAATTTCTAAAAATTAATGTTAAAGTCGTCGTGCTTTGCACGGGTTATTGGCTAGTATTATTAAAGACGAAACATTAAAAGTTTGGTCGGTACAGTTTTTTGGTAGAAAGTGATTTTACTCAATTGCCCTTGCTTATTTACTAAAAAAATATATTAAATAATAACAATACATTTTCTAACCAATTGCCATTTAAACTAAAACACATTATTTTTCCAATTTTTCTAACAAAATCTTCTCCTTTTTCCAAAAATATAATGGACAATTAACTTTTACTATTTCTATTTTTTCTAACAAAATTCCCGTTTTTCCAAAAATATCACGGATAATTATTTTTTTTCAACTAAAACATTTACCTTTTCTATGTTTCCTTACTCAAACCCTTTTTTTCCCAAAAATATGAAATATTATTAAATAATTATATTATCTATTTATAACCAATTACTTTTTTCACATAAAATACTTTACCTTTTCTATTTTTTTCTAACAAAATCCCCTCATTTTTCAAAAAGAATGGCGATCACCTTTTTCAACTAATACATGTCACCTTTTCTATTCCTTACTAAAATATCTCATTTTCCAAAAATATCAGGGACAAACCTTTAGTTATTAATTTTAAAACTTATGTTAATATTTTTAATTATTTAAAAAAGTTCACATATTTTAACATGCCCATTTTTCTTAACAAATACAATTAATAAAAGTATGAAAATATAAATAATAAAATTACAACTATTAAAAATAATCCATGCATTACACAATTTTAAGCTATCTATACTATACTATTATATAATAACTGAAACATTGAAAGTTTTGATTTTTCGGTTTTCGTTCATTTGTCCTAATTAAAAATAATAAAATAATATAATTATAGTAACTAATTGATTGTTTTTAAATTAAAACATGTCATCTTTTCATAAAAAGATATTACCTTTTTCATCCAAAAGACAATAGTTTTTCTATTTCTTCTAACAAAATCTCTCAATTTTTCCAAAAATATCACGGATAATTAACTTTTCAACTAAAACACATTTTTTTTCTTACTAAAAACCTCTATTGCCTAAAAATATCACACGCAAACCCTTATTTAATGTGTTTAATTATTTAAAATATTATAACTATTTTAACATGCCTACTTATATTTTTAACAAATACAATTAATAAAATATTAAACATAATTAAAAATTCATATAATTCAATCAAAAATCACATATATTACATAACTACAAACTCTTTCAGTTATGCTTTAACTAGAATTCAAAAACAAGACTTTTTTAAAAAATGTTTATATTTATATTTATATTATTATAACAAAATATTTTGATAATTTGGACAGTTACATGCGTACTAAGCTAATAAACTTTTATAAAATTTATAAGTTTTTTTTATATTTGAAGTGTTCAAGTAGTATTTTTAGTTATTTTAAAAAATGTAGCATTTTCAGAAATACTAAAATCTCAAAATTTTCAAAAATAAATTTCAAAATGAATGTAAAAACCACCCGTGTTTTGCACGGGTTATTGGCTAGTTGTATTGTAAATAATGTTTTGATAAATTTTGTTGAATTTATAAATTGTTGTGTTGGGATGGAATTGAGCAGAATGATCGGTTATATTTTGAAAAATGATAATTTTATAATAATTTTTATTGGAGATGACTTGACATTGGTTAAGATTCTGTCAAATATAGGGATAATTTAAAAATGTCAAATGATGCCAATTATAAAAATTGTGTATTTTTCAGCTAAGAACTTTTAGTATAATTGTATATATAAATGGGGGTTTGTATTTTGGACTTAATTAATTTAATAAAGGGGGCCGGTTTGCTAGTGTTTGGTGTGAAAAAGTAAGTGTACTAGGTTTTTGATGTGAATACAGGGCTACCGTATTGCAAAAATCAAAAAAATTAGGATACGTGTTTTTTGTAAAAACACTAATAATTATTTTCTGGTGATCAATTCCCTTTAATAAAATGTGAGCTTTTAAAATTAAAATCTTAAATCTTGTCAAGAAAAGTTAGAAGCTTAAATATTTTATTAAATTCAAAATATTAATAGTTCAAATTTTACAAAATAAATTAATTAGTTTAAGATGTTATAATAGAACCTTAGTACATAAAAATATAGGAAACTTATAGGAAACTTCCAGATCTGCTGGAACATCTGCTGGAACTTTATCAAAACAAAATTAGGTATGAAAAGACACCCTCCCAACAGACCGCTAATTTTTTGCTAATTAAGTTTCCTCCAACAGCTCAAAACTAAAATATATGTATGTAATATCTTTTCCATTAATTTCAATGTCTCGCGGAACCAATGTTAGAATTGAACAAAATATGATCCAAACAATTTGTAACTGAAAATCATGTATCATGTTATGTTTGGTGCATACAAATTGAGTTGTTTATTTCTTGTCTCGGGCATTCCAAATAAGAACATACTTGTCCAACTAGCAAAAAAAAACATACTTGTCCAACACATTAATCTCACTTTCCATGTTTCGCTATTTTGGTTGGTTTCCATGATTATATAATCTATATCTATACTTTTAATAATCTATACTATCAATATCTTTATCTTTATATATATAAAGGAAAACCCCCAGGAGCTCTCAGATCGTCCGAAAGCTATTTATCTATTTTTCTAGAGCTTCTGAATTTTAATTCAATAAAATTAAATTTACTTATTTAAAGTCGAATTCATAGGATAAAAAAAATAGCAATTGTATTTTAAATATTTACTAATGAAGGAAACTAAATATACAATTTTTATATTCTTTCCTTTCTCAATTTTAAATCAATAAAATTAAATTTGCTGATTTAAATTTGATTTTATAGAATAGAAAAAATATCAATTGCCTTTTAAATCTTTACTAATGGAGGAAATTAAATATACAATTTTAATATTCTTTCCTTTAAAATATTTAATAATGGAAGAAAGTATATATACTATTTTAATATTCAACATCTTTATATTTTTATCTTATCAATCTTTATCTTCTAGGAAAGATAATAAATATATAAAAGTCAAACTTTTTTAAAATTTAATTAATCAACTATTTATCTAGACAATAAAGTTAA
This sequence comes from Heracleum sosnowskyi, assembly GCA_030848705.1. Classification (NCBI taxonomy): domain Eukaryota; kingdom Viridiplantae; phylum Streptophyta; class Magnoliopsida; order Apiales; family Apiaceae; genus Heracleum; species Heracleum sosnowskyi. Next base: position 69,784,076 of record CM061241.1, on the reverse strand, counting down.
ATTTCCTTATTTACATTCGAATTCTTTAGGATAAACAATAAATATATAAAAGTCAATCCTTTTTAAAATATAATTAAACAAGTATTGCCTTTTTATTTGGATAGGATAACTTTAGTAGATTTCGGTCATTAACTTTTTTTGGAAACACAAAGAGGTTAATTGCCGACACAATCTCTGTGTATAAAGATATCATTACATGCAATTGTATATGCTATATGCAACATTAGTTTTTAATATATGTTATTTTTTATTCTTATAAATTTATCGATTTGTGTACATATTCGTTGATCCTTTTTGTAAGGTGTACAAATTCATTAATACTTCTACTTTGTGCTTTGATTGATTTTAGGTTGAGTTTCATGACGATTTTATCCAAGAAAAGAAGACCTCATTAAAATTTATAAGATGTGAAGGTTAGTAGTACTCATCAACTTTTGTATAGAATTATTAGAATATTTTTCTTATTACAGGATTGCAAATTCCTCAACATATTACTCAAATCATGTAACGACTATGCAACACTCACCTTTATCATGCTAATAATGATATTCTTTTGTCAGGGATGCTAATAATATATAATAATAATGAAAAGCAGTTTAGCCTTCTTAGACTCTGTTTGAGATTGGTGTTAAAAAATGCTATGTTGTTGAAAAAAGTGCGGTTAAAATAAGTGCTGTTGTGAAAATCATATAACTGTTTGGTAATATTTTTTATATGTGCATGTTTTGGTGTATAATATAAAAAAGTAATGTTTTTGGTGAGTTTTGATGTTGAAACCAGTAGTGCTTCCCGCAAAAGCTGAAAATCAACTTTTTTCAAAAGCATGAGGGACCTGCTTTCTCTAAAAGCAGTTTTTCAGCCAAAAGCGTTTTTCAGAAAAACAACTTTTAAATTTTACCAAACACTTTTTTAGCTACTTTTCAGAAAAAAAAACTGTTGTTACTGTCTGCAACAACAATGTCAAACGGAGCCTTAATCATCACTATAATGTCTGTTACATTTGATATTGTATATCACTCACAGGGAAAATAAATAGGATGAGATACCAGAATTTTTTAGCTATTTGATTGTCAAGTACAATGACGTCATAGGCTATTCAAGAAATCATCTTCCGATAATCTATTTATATTTTTGTATTCGGTAATCCATGTATGGAGTGACCAATGTTTTAATACTATTCGATCACATATCTATTTTTTTTTACTTTTTTCTACGTATACACTCCTTTTTAATACACACATATATGATTATTGTTTGGTTTAATTATCGATCGATTTTAAAAAACTGATATGCCAGGAGTATAATATGGTTCACACTCGACACTCTGTATTTCTCGACTTTTTTTGCTATGTTTATCCTATCTTGCATGGTATAATTGGTACATAGAGGCTAGAGCCATAGAGGTACTATGATATTAATGTTGTGTTGGTGTTTTAGTTTATTGAAATTATAATATGTGGACGGCCGGACGGGTGTAATATTGTTTTTTTAACATTTAAAGTTGAATTTATATGAAAGAAAAAAAATCTCAATTGTCTTTTAAATATTTACTAATGAAGGAAATTAAATATAACTATTTATTTATTTTTCTAGAGCTCTTGAATTTTAATTTAATATGATTAAACGTCTAAAAATATTTAAGAAATTTGTAATTTTGTGATAATACAAATAGTTGAAGTTTGAAGCGGTGGTTAGTACTTCAAGTTTTATTATTCCATAATTTTAATATTTTTAATTTAAAAGTATTTAGTGCAATGGGCGTCGGCTCAAAAAAATATGACACAAAATTAAGAAAGAGTTTGATGCATTTTGGTGCCAAAATGCACCGAGTTCCAAAATTGTGGCTAAAGTTTGAAAATTGCAAATCGATGACCAAAGTTTTTACCAAATTTCAAAATAGTGGCTATATTTTCAGATTTACAAATCGGTGGTCATACTTTATACCGTATTTCACAGTAACAATTCAACAAATAAAAAAATGAAAAAAACAAAAATATTATTGAAAAGTAATTAATTTTTTTTAAAAATAATATTGATTCAACAAGAACACCAAAAAAATTCATCCGAAGTTTAAAAAAAAAGATCATTGAGTCTAAATAATTCTCGAAAAAGAGTTATAGTCAAATTTTCAAAAAGGTTAATATTTAAATTTTATTATTTCATATATTATTAGAAATTTTATCATATGCAACGGGCATCGGCTCAAGAAACATGACACAAAATTGGCATGTAAAGTCTAGGGGATATAAAGATAATTTTTGTGATACTACGAATGCTGAAGAATTAAATGGTGGTTAATACTTAAATTTATATTACTGTATATTTTTAGCATTTGTTTTATATTTATTTAGAGTAACGGGTGTCGCATCAAGAAAATATGATACAAAATCGGCATAAAAATATGTTAGTAGTTTATTTTATTGTTTATTTATGTTATTTTGTAAAATATTGTGTTCACTATTTATATATACTAACTTATAGCCCGTACCATGTACGAGTTTTTTTAATAAATTTTATTAATTAATTAAACAATTAATAATATGTTTGGATGTATTAATAAGTTATATATATTATTAACTATTGAAAGATTCTCCGTAAGGTATTAATGAGAGTGTATTAATGATTGAAAGATATCGTACAATTGGTATCTTTAGGTATGTTTTGGAAAGGTAATATTGTTTAATAAAAAGGTAACATGTTAATTTAAAAAGTTAACATTAATGATTGAAAGATATAATATAATTAGTATTTTTAGATTTATGAATAAAAGATAGTATGTTTTAATTAAAAGGTAACATGTTTTTAATGACCAAAAATAAAATATAATTAGTATTTTTAGGTGTGTTTATAAAGATAGTGTTTTTTTAATTAAAAAGTAATATGTTTTGGTTAGAAAATGCAATATCCTATTATTCATATTATTTATAAATTAAAATGGCCGAAAACCAGAATACCAAAAAATCTGAAAACCAAAATTTCAGTGAAATGGTTATTATATAATAGTTTAAATTTTATATATTTTTTTCTTAAATAGTTAATACTTAAAAATTAAAATTTTACAAAAAATTTATAGGGCCGCTGCGAAGCGCGACTTAGTCGACTAGTACTTATATAAAGGAGAATACGGAGGCGGTGAGATGGCGCCTCTAGAATCGCTCCGTTCTATTTTTCTAATTTTCTCAATTTTTCACAATTTTTAATTTTAATAATTAAAACTTCATTTATTATTTTCGATTTTGTAGAAAGGAAATTGAAAATTACACTTTTATTATTTTTCAAACTTGATAGAACTTTCTTTTATTATTTTCAAACTTGATAGGACTTTCTTTGATTTAGAAAATTACAACTTCCTTATTATTTTCGAATTTGTAGGGCTTGATACAACTTTCTTTGATTTAAAAAATTACAACTTCCTTATTATTTTCGAATTTGTAGGTTTGATAGAACTTTCTTTTATTATTTTCAAACTTGATAGAACTTTCTTTGATTTAGAAAATTACAACTTCCTTATTATTTTCGAATTTGTAGGTTTGATAGAACTTTCTTTGATTTAGAAAATTTCTTTGATTTAGAAAATTACAACTTCCTTATTATTTTCGAATTTGTAGGACTTGATAGAACTTTCTTTGATTTAGAAAATTACAACTTCCTTATTATTTTCGAATTTGTAGGATTCATAGAACTTTCTTTTATTATTTTCAAACTTGATAGAACTTTCTTTGATTTAGAAAATTACAACTTCCTTATTATTTTCGAATTTGTAGGCTTGATAGAACTTTCTTTAATTATTTTCAAACTTGATATAACTTTCTTTGATTTAGAAAATTACAACTTCCTTATTATTTTCAAATTTGTAGGACTTGATAGAACTTTCTTTTATTTAGAAAATTACAACTTTCTTATTATTTTCGAATTTGTAGGACTTGATAGAACTTTCTTTGATTTAGAAAATTACAACTTCCTTATTATTTTCGAATTTGTAGGCTTCATAGAACTTTCTTTAATTATTTTCAAACTTGATATAACTTTCTTTGATTTAGAAAATTACAACTTCCTTATTATTTTCAAATTTTTAGGACTTGATAGAACTTTCTTTTATTTTGAAATCCTTATTACTTATTTATTTTGAAATCACGGGCAAATCCTTACTTATTTATTTATTTTGAAATCCTTACTTATTTATTTATTTTGAAATCCTTATTACTTATTTATTTTGAAACCCCTCATTTTTCAAAACAATCACGGGCAAATCCTTACTTATTTATTTTGAAATCTATTTAAATACTTTTAATTACAGACACTTACATTTTCAGCTAAAACATGTTACTTTTTCTATTTTTGCTTACTAAGACCCTTCTTTTCCAAAAATATCATGGGCAAACAGTTATTAATTTATTTTAATAATAAATATTAAATAATATTATATATATTAATAATAATATATTTAAATAATTAAATATTAAATAATATTATATATATATTAAATGTATTTTATTTAAATAATATTATCTATATCTATACTTTTAATAATCTATACTATTATATTAAATATGAAACATTAAAAGTTTTTATAATCGGTTTGTAGTCTGGTCTCCATAGTTTGGTCATCCAATCACTAACCGTTAGATCTTTTAAATTAAATTAATGAGAACCATTGAATATAATACTAAATATTTTTTGGTATGTTGTGATTTTACTTAATTGTCCTTACTTAATTGTACTTCGTGTTTTTACTTAATTACCCTTACTTATTTATAAAAAATATTATTAAATAATAATATTACCTATTTATAACCAATTACCTTTTACACCTAGTATATTACTTTTTTTATTTTTTCTGAAAAATTCCCTTATTTTTTCAAAAATATCACGGGCAATTACCTTTTTTAAATAAAACATATAAACTTTTTATTTTTACTTACTAAAACCTCTCATTTTCCAAAAATATCACAGATAGTTTTATTTATTAAAATAAAATAATAAAATAATAATTGTTAATAACTAACCAATTACCTATTTTAGCCAAAGTGTATATTCTTTTTTTATATTTTCTAACTAAAATTTTTATTTTTCTATTTTTTCTAACTAAAACCTCTAATTTTCCAAAAATATCAAAAACACGACCTTTTTTTTAATTATACTTTACTTAGAATTCAAAAACACGACCTTTTTTTAGAAAATATTTATATTTATATATATAACAACAAAATATATTGATAATTTTGACGATTATCTTTACTCACATGCTTACTAAGCTAATAAAATATTATAAAATTTATAATTTTTTTAGATTTAAAGTATTAAAGTAGTACTTTTAATTCTTTTTAAAAAGGTAGCATTTTCCGAATTATTAAAATCTCAAAAAATTTAAAAGTAAATTTTAAAATTAATATTAAAGTCGTCCGTGCGTTGCACGGGTTATAGGCTTATTGTTATATTAAAGACGAAACATTAAAAGTTTGGTAGTCAGTTTATAGTATTTTTCTCCTAGTTTGGTCACTTAATTCACAACCGTTAGATGTTTTTGATTAAATCGATGATAACCGTTGGATAAATTCCTAAATATTATTATACATAGTACCTTTTCTATTTTTCCAAACTAAAACATCTTATTTTCCAAAAATATTCCATTTAATAAAATAAAATAATAATAATATAATTGCTAATAACTAACCAATTACCTTTTTTAGCCAAAATGTATATTCTTTTTTTTTATATATATTTTCTAACTAAAATTTCTAGTTTTCTATTTTTCCTAACTAAAACCCTCATTTTCCCACAAATATCACGGGCAGTTCCATTTAATAAAATAAAATAATAATATTACAATTACTAATAAGTAATCGATTAGCTTTTTTAGCAAAAGCTTAATTTTTTTTATATTTTCAAAACTAAAAATTCTCCTAACAAAAGTTCTCATTTTCCAAAAATATCACGCGCAATTCCATTTAATAAAATATAATATTTATTAATAAGTTAAATATAGAGTAGCCTTTCTATTTTTCCAAACTAAAATATCTCATTTTCCAAATACATAACGGACATTTTCATTTAATAAAATAAAATAATAATATTATAACTACTAATAAATAACTAATTACATTTTTTTTTTGTCAAATTGTATATTATTTTTTATATTTTTTAACTAAAATTTCTACTTTTCTATTTTTCCTAACTAAAATATCTCATTTTCCAAAAATATCGTGAGGATTCAATTTAATAAAATAAATTAATAATCTTATAATCTATACTATTATATTAAAGATGAAACATTAAAAGTTTTTGTAGTCGGTTTGTAGTTTTGGTCATCCAATCTCTAACCGTTAGATCTTTTAAATTAAATTAATGAGAGTCATTGGATATAATACTAAATATTTTTTGATATGTTGTGATTTACTTAATTGCCTTTAATTAACTATACTTCATATTTTTACTTAATTACTCTTACTTATTTATAAAAAGTATTATTAAATTATAATATTACCTATTTTTTCTGAAAAATTCCCTTACTTTTCCAAAAATATCACTGTCAATTACATTTTTTTTAACTAAAACATATAAGCTTTTTAATTTTGCTTACTAAAACCTCTCTTTAAAAAAAAAATCACAGACAATTTCATTTATTAATATAAAATAATAAAATAATAATTGTTAATAAATAACCAATTACCTATTTTAGCCAAAGTGTATATTCTTTTATATATTTTCTAACTAAAATTTTTACTTTTATATTTTTTCTAACTAAAACCTCTCATTTTCCAAAAATATCACGTGCAGTTCTTTTTAATGAAATAAAATAATAATATTTATAATTATTAATTACTAATAATTAACCGATTAGTTTTTTTTTCCAAAGCGTATATTCTTTTTTATATTTTCTAACTAAAATTTTTCCTAAGTAAACTCTCACATTTTTCAAAAATATCACATGCAGTTTCATTTAGTAATATAAAATAGTAATATTATAAATACTAATAATTAACCGATTACCTTTGTTAGCCAAAGCGTATATTTTTTTTAATATTTTTTTAACTAAAATTTCTCATTTCCAAAAATTATCGCAGACGACATCTATCTATATTATACTATTATATAATAGCTGAAACATTGAAAGTTTTGATTTCGATTTTCGGTAATTTATTCTTTTTAATCTATCTATCAGTACTATTATATAATAGCCCAGACATTGAAAGTTTTGATTTTCGATTTTCTCACGTATATAACATAACTACAAAGTCTTTTAATTATACTCTACTTAGAATTTAAAAACACGACCTTTTTTAGAAAATATTTATATATATTACAACAAAATATATTGATAATTTTGACGGTTATCTTGACTGACATGCTTACTAAGCTATTAAACTTTTATAAAATCTATAAGTTTTTTTAGATTTAAAGTATTAAAGTTATACTTTTAATTCATTTTAAAAAGGTAGCATTTTCAGAAGTATTAAAATCTCAAAAAATTTAAAAGTAAATTTCAAAATTAATATTAAAGTCGTCCGTGATTTACAGGGGTATATGCTTATATTAAAGATGAAACATTGAAAGTTTTGTAGTCGGTTTGTAGTGTGATCCTCGTAGTTCGGTCACTCAATTCACAACCGTTAGAACTTTTTGATTAAGTCGATGAGAACCGTTGGATAAAATCCTAAAAATTATTATATAGAGTACCTTTTCTATTTTTTCAAATTAAAATATCTTATTTTCCAAAAATATCACGGACAGTTTCATTTAATAAAATAAAATTATAATATTATAATTGGTAATAACTAACCAATTACCTTTTTCTTTAGCCAAAATGTATATTCTTTTATATATTTTCTAACTAAAATATCTACTTTTCTATTTTTCCTAACTAAAACCTCTCGTTTTCAAAAAATATCATGGGCAGTCCCATTTAATAAAATAAAATAATAATATTACAATTATTAATAAGTAATCGATTAGCTTTTTTAGAAAAATCTTAATTTTTTTATATTTTCTAAACTAAAATTTCTCCTAACTAAAACCTCTCATTTTCCAAAAATATTGCGGGTAGTTCCATTTAATAAAATATAATATTTATTAATAAGTTATGTATAGTAGCCTTTGTATTTTTCCAAGCTAAAATATCTCATTTTTCAAATATATAATGGGCAGTTCCATTTAATAACATAAAATAATAATAATATACCTGCTAATAAGTAACCAATTTCCTTTTCTTAGCCAAATTATATATTCTTTTTTATATTTTTTAACTAAAATTTCTACTTTTCTATTTTTCTTAATTAAAATATCTCATTTTCTAAAAATATCACAGACAGTTCCATTTAATAAAATAAAATAATAATCTTATAATTACTAATAACAAACTAATTAGTTTTTTTAGGCAAACCATATATTCTTTTTGTACTCTCTAACTAAAATTTTTCTTAACTAAAAGCTCTCAATTTCCAAAAAAATAACGGGTAATTCCATTCAATAAAATAAAATATATACTTTCTTATAATAGACTAGACGAAACATTAAAAGTTTAGTCGACCTATACAAAATTTTGTAATTCATGTTTTACTTAATTATCCTTATTTATCAATACAAATATAATTAAAAAGTAATATGACCTATTTATAACTAATTAAAATACATTACTTTTTGTAATTTTTCTAACAAAACTCCCGCTTTTTCCAAAAATATCACGGACAATTACCTTTTTCAACTAAAACATGTATCTCTTTCTATTTTTTATTACTAAACCCTCTCCTTTTCCAAAATTATTTGTCGTTCCAATTTATTTTAAAACATATTTTTAATGTGTTTAATTATTTAACAGAATTTACCTATTTTAACGTGTCTATTTATTTTTAAAAAACATGTCTACTTATTTTTAAAAAAATACAATTAATAAAATATTAAAATATAAATAATAAAATAACAACTATTAAAAACAATCTGTGCATCGCACGGGTTTTAAGCTAGTTACTAATAACTAACCGATTAGCTTTTTTAGCCAAATCATATATTCTTTTTTATATTCTCTAACTAAAATTTCTTCTAACTAAAAGATCTCATTTTTCAAAAATATAACAAACAATTCCATTTAATAAAATAAAATCTATACTATCTTATAATAGACTAGACGAAACATTAAAAGTGTAGTCGATCGGTACAATTTTTTTGTAATTCGTGTTTTACTTAGTTACTCTTACTTATCAATAAAAAATATTATTAAATAGTAATATTACCAATTTATAACTAATTACCTTTTTCAACTAAAATACATTACTTTTTCTAACAAAATTTTACTCTTTTTCCAAAAATATCACGGACAATTAACCTTTTCAACTAAAGCATGTATCTTTCTATTTTTCTTACTAACCCCCTCTTTTTTCAAAAATATCACTGGTATTTCGTTACTATTTATTTTAAAATTTTTAATTATTTAAAAGAGTTTAACTATTTTAACATGTCTACTTATTTGTTTAACAAATCCCTTCTTTTCCAAAAATGTCACGAACAATTATATTTTTAAAATAAAACATATATGTTTTCTATTTTCCTGACTAAAACCCCTATTTTTCCAAAATATCACGAGTTTGTCGTTACAATTTATTTTAAAACCTATTTTAATGTTTTTAATTATTTAACAAAGTTTACGTATTTTAACATGTCTACTTATTTTAAAAAACATGTATATTTATTTTTTAACAAATTAATTTAATAAAATATTAAAATATAAATAATAAAATAATAACTATTAAAAACAATCCGTGCATCACACGAGTTTTAAACTAGTATTTTTATTAAGAATAAAGACTAGCTTATAACCCGTGTAATTTACGAATTTTTTTTAAATATTTATAACCCATAAAATTTTATAATCAACGCGAAATTTACAAAATTATTTTTAATATAATAATGGGTTAACAATTATTATCTATCCGTAATAATTTGAAACCAGAAACTGAAAAAAAGAGAATGGTTGTGAATTTTATATTAAGAATTCAACTCAATTTATGCTTATATTTAATTAAAATTATTAGACCTTTTAATAATTTGATTCAAAGGTTCTTATCTATCTATCGTAAAAATTTAACTGTCATGTTTTTTATGGTATATAACCAAAATCCTAGAAAATAATCTTCATGCACTTGTTATATTCTTAATTCTTATATATAACTAGGTTAGTGAGTCGCGCTTCGCAGCAGCATTAGAATATATTTATTAAGAAAAAGAATATTAGAATAAAAATTGTGAAATAAATATCTATAAAATTATATAAATTATCAAATAAAATATATTCTGTAAAATTTTCATTTGGGTAAGTAATATTATAAATTATTTACATATTATTTTTGTTTATAGAGTTTGATTTTTTATTTTTTTGGACCGATATCATTGCCATATATATATATTAAAAAAATTATATTGATAAAAATCAATATAAACATATAATATTACTATTTTCTCAGGGATGACACATACAGTGTATCCAGATTTGTATAAATTTTACTATTTCTTGTGGTAGAAAAGCTAATTGTATCTGCATATAAGAGTAAATAAATTGTTAAAAAACTAATATAAGAATTAAATCAATAATATCAATGAAACAAATATTTGTATAATATCTAATGATATTCGTTCAATCGAGATAAGATAGATTTATATATGTGCAATTTCTAAAACTATATATTATAAAAACATTAATAAAGATAATTATTTTTAAATTTTTTAATCTGGGTAGATGTGACAATTATTATATAGGGTCCACCATCCTCCTTATATAAATTTGTATCAACCATCTCAGCCAACTTTTCCCACAAAGTTATGGTACTGGTGATGGGGCTGTTTAAGAAAAAGATTAGAACAAATTAAATAAGTAAAACAAATAAATTGGGGTAACCAAAGAAGTAATATAAAATTACAAGAACAATAAAAAACAATTAACAGTTATATTAAAATTAATATAATGCATAATTTACTAATTTGTGACAATTTTGAGATCTCTTTTTTTTCCAACCGCCTTTGACAACTTCAATGCCACCCAAGTAGGTCAAGCAGCCTACAACATCTAAATCAACATAGAAAAAATAATATTAGAACATGATAGTTTGAATTATAACTTATATAATAGTATTACTTATATATTACTCTAATATATTACTGCATCAAAAACCTGAGAGTATGTTGGTGTCATTAATACGTGCATCAATCATATCCGGACATATGAACTGAAATCCATGCAGTGATATGTTGACGATGCCTTCTTCCAATCTCTTAGGCAACGTTATGCGTATGAAGAGCAATTTAGACCCATGTGATAGTGGTCTATATTTCCCTGTACTTGAAACAACTTTTAGATTTTTGATGTTGTATACGGAGCCTTCCTTTAAAAGATTTTTGAACCGAGAGACCAGAATCTTCGGGATCGTAGCATGGATCAAATTTTCCTGTCATACAACATATCTTAGAAAAGTTAATAACATCATACAATTTGACAAACTAATAAGTTATAAGTATATTGATTTATTAACCTTTTCATTGATCAAAATCATGTCAAGACTGATCAATTCTTCAGTATTTGGATTGACAGATTCCCACATTTTACACACTCGTACTCTTATCATCCACGTATAGTTGCTGTCGTTCAAAGCATCCACATTGGTGTAGGCCGTAGTTGTATTGATTGTAAATATGGTTGTAAAAATTTGAAGCTATGTAAAAAAGTTTCGGTGTAGATTTTTTGTTATGAATCACCTTTAATTTATAGGTGTTTGTAAGGTGATTAACATGGAAATCCATTATGTTTAAAAGTCAAGAAGTATTATAAAAGAAAAGTTCTATAAAGTTTGAAAATAATAAAAGAAAGTTCTATCAAGTTTGAAAATAATAAAAGAAAGTTTTATCAAGTTTAAAAATAATAAAAGAAAGTTCTATCAAGATTAAAAATAATAAAAGAGAAAATTGCAATTATTAAGATAAGATCCTGAAAATTCGAAAATAATAAGGAAGTTGTAATTTTCTAAATCAAAGAAAGTTCTATCAAATTTGAAAATAATAAAAGAAAGTTCTATTAAGATTGAAAATAATAAAAAAGAAAATTGCAATTATTAACATAAGAGCCTACAAATTCGAAAATAATAAGGAAGTTGTAATTTTCTAAATAAACGAAAGTTGTATCAAGTCCTACAAATTCGAAAATAATAAGGAAGTTGTAATTTTCTAAATCAAAGAAAGTTCTATCAAGTTTGAAAATAATAAAAGAAAGTTCTATCAAGCCTACAAATTCGAAAATAATAAGGAAGTTGTAATTTTCTAAATCAAAGAAAGTTCTATCAAGTTTGAAAATAATAAAAGAAAGTTCTATCAAGCCTACAAAATCGAAAATAATAAGGAAGTTGTAATTTTCTAAATCAAAGAAAGTTCTAGCAAGTCCTACAAATTCGAAAATAATAAGGAAGTTGTAATTTTCTAAATCAAAGAAAGTTCTATCAAGTTCTACAAATTCGAAAATAATAACAAAGTTGTAATTTTCTAAATCAAAGAAAGCTCTATCAAGTCAAGTTTGAAAATAATAAAAGAAAGTTCTATCAAGCCTACAAATTCGAAAATAATAAGGAAGTTGTAATTTTTTAAATCAAATAAAGTTCTAGCAAGTCCTACAAATTCGAAAATAATAAGAAAGTTGTAATTTTCTAAATCAAAGAAATTTTCTAAATCAGAGAAAGTTCTATCAAGTCCTATAAATTCGAAAATAATAACAAAGTTGTAATTTTCTAAATCAAAGAAAGTTCTATCAAGTTTGAAAATAATAAAAGAAAGTTCTATCAATCCTACAAATTCGAAAATAATAAGGAAGTTATAATTTTCTAAATCAAAGAAAGTTCTATCAAGTCCTACAAATTCGAAAATAATAAGGAAGTTGTAATTATTAAAATTAAAAATTGTGAAAAATTGAGAAAATTAGAAAAATAGAACGGAACAATTCTAGAGGCGTCACCTCACCGCACTCGTCTTCTCCTTTATATAAGTATATTGATACCCTTAGGACCATTAGATATTAAGATTGATGGATGAAAACAGTTAAATCTAATATTAAAAAAGGTATTTGATTTTTAATAAAATTATATTCAAATACTAAAAATTGTATTTTAATAATTTAAACCAAATAAAAGTATATTTCTTAAATTGATAGAATTCTTAATATAAAAATTTGTAACTTTTCTTTATCTTCAATTTCCGAATAGCTCCAGTTAGATAATAATTATCAAACCATCAGTAAATTAAAGATTGTTTTGTAAGTTCCGCACTTAATGTAAAATCATACAAATATATTATATAATTTTATTCTCATATTAAACATATTTTATATTCAATTAGATTTTTAATAAATAAATTTTAATATTTTTTTGGAAAAATAAAGAATTTCTAATTTTGAAAAATTTAGAGAAATAAATAATCAAATTTGAGTTAAAAGTAATACAAAATTATTATTTATTAGATTTGGACCGTCACTTTACTATTTTGACTCTTTAAACTCTATCTTGAGTTACTAAAAAATTATATATATATATTTGGACAATTTCACAGCCCACCCGAATTTTACAAAATATTTTTTATTTTAATGATGGTTTAACAATTATTATTCAACTAAAATTACTCTGAAACTAAAAAGAAAAGAAAGTAACGAATTTTTACATTGAAAATTCTATTCAACTTATAAAATGTACTCATATTTGGTTAATATTATTAAAATACTCTTTTTAGTATTTGAATATAATTCTACTAACAATTAATCAAATACACCGTGTATTTTAATATTAGATTTAATGATTCTGGTTCATATATTTTAAGAATCAACATTTTTTATTAATTTGATGGTTTAAAGATCAAAATTTTGAATAAAATTTCTGTTACGCTCAGTATATATCTATACTATACTATATTATTAAAGATGAAACATTAAAAGTTTGGTAGTCGGACAGACAGTGGTCGGTATTTTGGGTTGGTCGTTATGTACCTTAATAATTTGTGTCTACTCCTTTTAATTTTTACTATGCTTTCCTATTAAAAACTTATTATACAATTTTATGTGCTTGTGCTTGGGTCTACTCCTTTTAATTTTCTATGTTTTTTTTATTAAAAACTTTTTATATTTAGGGCAGGCTTTATGTACTTTAATAACTTGGGTTTATTTCTTTTAATTTTTAATGGATTTTTTTATTAAAAACTTCTTATATTTTGTTTTATATTATATTATATTTTAATTTTATTATATTTAATTTATTTCTAATTTTATATCTAATTTTATTATATTAACTTTGTTGTATTTAATATTATATTATATTATATTTATTTTTAATTTTTGTTATGTTTATTTTTATTATATTTTTTAACGATTCTCATTATATAATTATATTCAACTTATAAATCTACTTATATTTGATTTATATTATTTAAATACGCGTTTTAGTATTTATAATTTTAATAACAATCAAATACACATTCTAATATTAGATATTAAGGAATTTTTACATTGAAAACCTAATATATTAGAATTTTTTTTATTCAACTAAGAAAACCTACTTATATTTGGTTTATATTATTTAAATACACCTTTTAGTATTTGAATATTATTTTACCAACAATCAAATACACTTTTTAATATTAGATATAACGGATCACATTCATCTATTTTAAGATCAACGGTCTTTATTATTTTGGTGGTACGAGACCAAAATTTTGGATAAGATTTACCTGTGAGAATATTAGGGGTGGCAGTGAGTCCAACCTGAGTCCTCCCACAAGGCTCGGATACTTTGTTGAGTAACCAGTCGCTCTAAAATCTTAAGGTATTAGAGTAAGGTCTCAAATGGATCTTATATTATATTCTAACACCCCTTCTCACTCAAAAGCCCATTTTTGAATCGAAGAGTGGATCACGGCGAAGAGTGGATCACGGACACTGGACATTAATTTGCCTTCGTGTCCATAATAATCATGAGAATATTGAGAGGTGATAGAGAGTCGAACTTGAGACCTCTGTCTACCTGGGCTCTGATACCATGTTAAGTAATCTGATATCATATTTTTATTAATTTTATCATTGTATCAAAGTCTTTCAAAAAAACCGGCAACCTTGATCCGAACTTAATAACGACGATGACTCAATGATTGTTTTTCGATGGAAAACAGTGACGACGACCTTATGATCGTTTTTTAATTGGAAATGGCAACATACAATTTATAAATAAAAATTTATTACTTATATAAACGTCTCCATCCATGTTAATTAAAGTGGTTTTCTTTATTGTTATGACCGGCGTACGATGTGGATTGTAGATTCATCCCAGTTTCTTTTAAGAGAAATGCTAAAGCTTTTTTTTTTAAAACATTTCCAAATGATAAAGTGTCAATCAACAATTAATCTTAACTTCATATATGAAATAGACTCCCTGCATCTTCAATAAATACAAGTCTTGGGGGAACACTTTTGGGGTCCGATTCCAGATCCCTCACTCCTTTTTTATTGAAGAGGCCGTATGTAACGGATCTGGCGGATGCAACTGATGCAAAATATTCATTTTTTAAGTGTATCCCAAAGATCTAGTTCTTCTTTATTGACTTTAATCGCTGTACCGTATCATTGACTCATCTAGCTTTTTGCCTTTATATTCAACTAGATGATTATTAATTTCGAACACCATATTTTGAAGCAAACACCACTTGAACGAGCACTCAAGTTTCTTCATGCAACGTTCATGCAACATCAACATCAACGTTCATGCACTTGATCAGAAACACACACAATATTTAGTTATGGATATAGATACTTTGTACACGGCTGCTATTACCGGAGATCCTGAAGCCATAATTAAGTTGGAGAAGGAAGCTGATAAATTGAGCACG
The DNA here is from genome assembly GCA_030848705.1 of Heracleum sosnowskyi. Taxonomy (NCBI): domain Eukaryota; kingdom Viridiplantae; phylum Streptophyta; class Magnoliopsida; order Apiales; family Apiaceae; genus Heracleum; species Heracleum sosnowskyi. Next base: position 69,768,185 of record CM061241.1, on the reverse strand, counting down.
TACGACAGGACTATCCTTCATATCGAATCTAAGGAAGGAAATGTAGAACGTGTGCAATTCATCGTGAAGGAGTTCGAAAACAAAAATCTTCTGATCAAGCTGGATGCAATTAACAAAACTGCACTTCACCTTGCAGCAGATTGCGGGCACACTCAAGTGGTTAAGGTCCTTATCGATGCAGCCAAACGTTTGACTTCTTCCGAGACTAATGATCCACAGAATTCAGTGAGTTGTTTTCAAGCTTTTGTTAGACAAGCTAATAACAGGATGAACACAGCCTTGCACCTAGCTGTGACAAATGGTCATATGGCTATTGCTAAGCTGTTAGTAGAGGCGGATCCAAGTGATAGACATATTCAAAATGGTAACGGTGATACTCCAGTTTACCTTGCGGCTAAATTGGGGTACAACGATATAGTGAAGATGATCTGTACAACTTGCACAGCTCCATCCTTAGATGGCCCTCAAGGCACAACTGCATTGCATGCTGCTATTATGAAGCTCCCTCAAGGTTAGTGTTTATGTACATGTGTAACAATTTGAATACGTCCTTAGACTCGTTTTTCCTCATAGAATTTTAGTAAATGGAATTTGTGTTATGTATTTATGTAATCATGTTAGATCCGACTATAATTTTGTCAAAAACTCCAAATATGTAGTCCATGTATAATCAACATTTGCACTTGACTTGCAGAGAAGAAAAAAGACAGAGATGTGGTTAAAGAGCTCATTAATGCAGCCAAACGTTCTAGTAGCTCAGAGGATGCACCAATTAACAGTTTTGAAGCTTTATTCAATAAAACTGACAACTATCGCACTGTCATAGATCTGGCAGTGAGGAGAAATCACTTGGATGTGGTTGAGCTGATATTAGTGGAAGATCCGGCATATCAACATGGACGGACAAGTAAAAATATTAATCTTAAGCCACTAATCTATGTAGCTGCTGAACAGGGTTACAAGGATATGGTCATATTACTCTGTGAAACTTACGAAGCTGGGAATGCCCTCGGTCATAAAGGTCAGACCGCTCTAAAAGCTGCCATTATAGCGCGTGATAAAGGTACTTTAACTAAATAACTTGATCAGATTTCAATATATATGTACTGACGATTGGAGAATTATAATTGGAGCCTATATATAGTGAAATATGAAACCAAAGTACGATATGTGCGAGGCTATATAATTTTTTGTTTCTCAGAATCTGTATTCCGCCTCCTAAGAGATGACAAACGTCTGGTAACCTACGCTGATAGTTCCAGAGGGTGGACACCACTTCAGTATGCTGCATATCATGCATTTGATTCGGTACTTGATGCTATTGTACAAGCGCAAAGAGATGTTGGCTACCAGTTTGTTTCCCGAGAGAAGCGAACACCACTTTATGTAGCAGCTGAGAATGGACATATTTCTACTGTGATACGGCTTATGCAATTATTGCCACTCACATGTGCTGATGTTGATCACGAGGGTCGAAATATACTGCACTTTGCAGTGATTCAAGGCAATAAAGATGTGATTCGGTGTATACTTAAACATTGTCCAGAAAAGTATATTGACAAGATTCTAAATGAAAAGGATATCAATGGCGATACACCTCTCCATCTAGTTATTCGCGAGGGCTGTTTCGTACTGGAACTCATAAAACATAAGAAAGTTGATAGAGTAGCAAGAAACAACTATGACTGGACTCCTTTAGATATGTTATATTTTCAAGACGAAATCGTAGGTGATCAGGTACGCACTCAAACTGTTTACATAGTTTTATTACACTTCCCTTCAGCATGTTCTTTGACGTGGGAGGGTGCCTTCCTCTAACACTTTAAGGTTTTAGAGCGACTGGTTACTCAACAGGGGTGGTTCCCTCAGCATGTTCCATACAAGCTAACAAATGAGACACTGTAGTTTCTTGTTTTAATTTCCGGTTGCTTTTTATTATTAAAGCCTGTAGTTGAGTTGAGAATCGCTGTTGTACTGGTCTTTGATATACCGCCATCCTTTGCTTATAGATACAAATTAAAAAAGCATTTGATGATGCCCAAGCACATCAACGTTGGAAGTTTTGGCGCAGGAGCATCAAGGAAAAATCTACTACGCAGAAAAGTTTAGTGCGTCGCAGTAAATGGTCGGCAAAAGATGCTGAATTTAAGACAGCTAAGAAAAAATTGATGAATGAAAAGCTTAAGCGGATGAAAGAAGAGCTTGATCGGTATAGAAAAAGAACCAACACCCAGATAATAGTTACTGCACTCATAACAACAGTAACTTTTACTGTCGGATTTACAATGCCTGGTGGATACCATCAAAGTGGAGAAGCTGATCAAGGACTGGTACTTCTTTCCAAAAAGACGGCTTTTAATGTATTTATGGTATCGGATGCATTAGCTCTGGTACTGTCAACGTCTTCTTTGTTTCTCTACTTCATTGCATCTATATATGAAGATACCGAGCAAGTGTCAAAACTCAATACTGCATCAACAGGGCTCAACATTGTTTCTATCATCGCAATGATGTTGACTTTTATCACAGGAACATATGTAGTGCTATCTCACTCACCAGTTCTCGCCATTACCATTTGCATCATTGGTTGCTTCTTCTTTCTACTCGTTATTGTTCTGTTAGTCAAGATGATATATGATCGTAAACTAGAAAAGGTTGACGTTTGAGCATTTCTGCATATGATACTCATATGATCATATCAATGTATAGTTTGTTTAGTTAATTTTAACTTTTTGGTTAGTTATATCAATGTATAGTTTGAGTCTGGACAGAATTATCCTATTCCATTGCATGCATCTTAGCAATTCAACCTGCGAAATGTTTTAATCTCGCAATTTCGGTTCTGGCAGAGCGTAGTGGTAGAAGTTACCATAGGACATAAAAGAATTTCAATCAAACTGGATTGGAAGAGTGCTAGAGATACAAATGTTAGAACATTAAGGCACTTGTCAGCATGAATTTACAGAGGCATTTTGTAGTTCAAATTGGAGTTTAACTGTATTTCGATGTCTATCATTGTGCAGTATCCTCTATTGGCATATCTAATTTACAAGAAAACATTAGATGCTCTCGGTTTTTTCGTGTCAAGTAATTATACTGAGATTGAAAAACACCGATGACTTGCGTAATGTGCTGCAATGGGATATAGAAGCTCGCAGTAGAGAACTGGTATTAGAACTTACTAGCGGATAACCCGTACCAAGCATATACCTCAATAAAAATTAAATTATTAAAAATGAAATTTAAAATATTAAGAATAAAAATAATTAATAAGTTTTATTTAAATATATACTTGCAGTGAAATTAATATGAAATTCTATAATAAATAAATATTATTTAATTATGTCGATAAAAAGAATCAAATATTTGATAAACTCAAATAATTGAAATTAAATAAATAACTAACTTATATATTTATGTAGTTGCAGCGAATCGAACACGAGTTTGGAATGAAACCAATTAATTTAGATATATCGTACTAACCAAAATTTGGCTTTTTACTATTGTTTTGCAACGAAAAAGAGTTTTCCTTATCAATAAAGTCCCCGATCCCCCGAATAATTTTATTATACTTCTCTCCATTCCCGCCACCAATCCCCGAGTTTTTTTTATATACTTCTCTCTGTTTCTGTCCTGAACACGGATAATTTCTCAAATTCCCGTCCCAAATGGGGTGGAGAACATAACAAGATCGACGGGACGGACAAAATACCCATATGTAATTGTTAGAAGTAAGAGAGATACCCAAATTTGGCTTTGTACTATTGTGTTTCAACGAAAACGAGTTTTTCTTATCAATCAAGTCCCCAATCCCGAATTTATTTTTAAGTACTTCTCTCCGTTCCCGTTACCAATCCCCGAGTTATTTTTATACTTCTCTATGTTTCTTCTCTATGTTTCTATATCCTGAACACGAATAATTTCTCAAATTCTTGTCCCGAATGGGACGTGAGAAAAGAGCAAGATCGGCGGGACATATAAAATACCAATTTGTAATTGTTAGAAGTAAGAGAGATAAGAATTGTACTAATCAAAAAAGTAACTTATAAAATAATAGGTGATATAAAATTTTTTTTGATCTCAATCAAATTATATATGTATGGCGGTATACATAACATATCATAACATTAAGTTGGATATCTGATTTTGATTTTATAATAAATCTTATTTATATTAATTTAGAATTATGTTAATTATATTAATATAAAAAGGGAATTGATAAATAAGCTCCAAATATTGATATTTAAGCTCCATGTTAATATTTATATCACTTAAATGTTCATTACTCTACTATTTAAGTTCCATCATATGATAGGTAATTATGTATTTACATATGAAAATGAAGCTTAAATATCAATAATTTGAGCTTATTTATCAATTTCATATAATAATTATATGTTTATCGCTGTAGCACACTATACTATTAAGAGTAGGTTTTTGTTAGAAATGAATACTACTAGAAACTAGACAGAGGGGGGGGGGGGTGAATGGATAGTTTGATATATTTTTCGATTCTTGATAACTAAGTAACAGACTGTATATGATTATGATATGTAATATGCAGAAAGTAAATAACACACACAATCACTTTAATCTACTTTGTATAAGCAAATTAAATACTACAGCTTTCCAAGAAATTCACAATCGAATTTCTGGCTTCTAAACAAGAACAGTTTGAACTTGCTTGCTTTCAGAGAAAAGAGCTTAGCAAAACAACTATGTGTATCTCTCTTACTGCTAACAATAGGATGTGCATGATATATATAAGCCCTATACAAACTAGTGCACACACCTATTTTTACACAGTTACCCCTTGCTGAAAGTCCAACTTGTCCTGCCATAAGACGTTAACTGTGTCAGGAAGGACCACCTGCTTTTCGGAGTCTTTCCCGTTTCTGTAGCTGCTTGTCTCTTATCTTTCTCTCCAAGTTTAGCTGTAGATTTGCCATCTGTTCTTTGGACCACCTTGCCAGAACAAATGCTTCAGTATTTGTCTCTTTTGATTCTTGATTCTGTACCTTGATTTGTCTTGTTGTAAACGGCTAAGTGTTGATATCGTGAACTCCACTTCATTCCTGACTTCGCGATCTCACTTGTGAGGACTTCGCGATATAGCCTTTGAAGACTTTGCGACATAGGTCATTTGAAGACTATGCGACATTGGTCATTTGAAGACTATGCGACATAGGTCATTTGAAGACTATGCGACATAGGGCTTCTGAGGACTTCACGATCTAGGCTTCTTTGAATTTGCTGACTTCAACACTTCACGACATGTGTCTTGAAGACTTCTCGACATAGTACAAAATGGACTATGCGATATAGTACTTCACGACATGGATATTGGTGACTTCACGACATAGCTTTCTTCTGACTTTGCTATATAATGCCTTAGACAAATTTCTGCACCTTATTACTTCATAGCCTTATTTATCTCTATCCTGCTGCATGAACACTTCTGAACTTCTACCAGGACAATTATTCAATGGCCTATATACAATCTAGATGCAAGAAACTTTACTAAGCTCATTATATCTTTGAGCATACATGATCAAGCTAATGTTCATGAGAACAAGACAAGTACATTTAGAGACCTATACTATATCCCAGTGATAGAAATCACTAGGTCATGTAATGTGACATAGTCACAAAGTGTAGGCTTGTTAATAGTGGTATTCAGACATGTCTTGAGCCTAACAATCTCCCCCAAATTGTGAGTAAGATCCTTAGGCACAATTTTATGTCTGATAACAAGCCTAACTTACATAAAAGGAAATTTAGTAACAGAGAGAACAATTCATGAACATTGAGATCAGAAATTTGATTACATAGAAAAGCTTACAGATTACTTTTGTTGTTCAGCAGCTTCAGCTTCCAATTGCTTCTCTAGCAAATCATCATATATCTTCTTTTTCCTTATCTCTTCTTTTCTCTTCATGTCTATGATGGCTTCTTGAAGTTCTTCTCTTGCAATCAGTTCTTCAATGAGAGGTGAGCCTTTCAAGTCATCAATTGCAGCCTTGAGTGCACTCTCTACATAGGAATCAAGAAACTCCATCCTTATTTTGCTTTGACCTCCATGTGAGTTTTTGTACTCCACAATGTAAGGATTTTGCTTGACCCTGCACATCCCTTTCTGCCTTAGCTCCTTAGCCCTCTTCTCGATCTCAGCCATTTCTTTCTCTCTCTGTATGTTTTTCTCTTCATTCTCTTTCCTCATGTTTTCTTCATAATCAGCATGCATCTTTAAGTACCTGGCAATATCTATCTTCCATGTTCTTTCTTCTTTTTCCTCAAAATTCAGTAAGGCATTTATCCTTTCAAGCTCATACTTATAGAAATATTGCCAGCTTCCTTGCTTCATTATCCTTTCTCTTCCATCAGTGTACTTGATCTCTAGATGATCCAACTTCACTTTGACTTCAAAGATCCTTTGAGCCCTCAAAAATGCTAGGGCATCTTCATCATAGTCCTCATCTAGTGGAAGCACATTGATGCCGACAACATTTGTGAGTTTTCCAGTCTTCTTTGTTATCCTTATCCTTTTGGGTACACTCTTGATCTTCAAATGCTTCACAAGAGATACCTTTTTGGAACAAGGAGAATTAGTCTTCAGTGCCACATCACTTGGAAGTAGCTTCATTCCTTTCCCCTTCATCCACTGTAACACTCCACTAGCTGTAACTTTGTGGAAGTGTTTTCTTGATATTCCTTTTGTGGCTTCATCTTTCTTCTGTGGCAATTCAGGTTCAGAAGTCTTAGATAATGATTTTGGAGGATCATTACTAATAGTACCCACCCTAGACTTAGAGTCTTGTGTTTTGGTTAAAGTACTACTAGCAATGTCCTTGAGCTGCTGAATTCCACTTCTTGTTTTCTTAACTGATTCATTTGCCCCCTTGTCATCCCTCTTGCTATCATCAGCATCCTTTGATTTCTTTGAGTATTTGCTCCTTTCCTTATCTCTCCTTGACTGAGATCTCCTTTCATAGGTCTTCTCCTTATCATCATCATCATCTCCATCCTTCTTTTTGCTCTTTTCTTTGACAGATTCAGGAATGACTCCATGAATCAGAAAAGATTGTAGAGTGTGAATCATCTCTAGTTCCTCAGCTGTCCTGACTCCCCTCTTGGCTCTTAGCATTTGCAGCACCTGGTTGATCTTTGCATTATTCTTTCTTGTCAAATCTGAAGGGATCACCAATTGGTCAATGCTGCTGTCTTGAAATAGACTTTGGAAGATTATTGTCTTTGGCTTTGAGATAACCTCAGGCAGTCTTTGATCTTGATCCATCTTCAAGTCATCAAACAGTCTCTTGTTGTTAGCCCCATCTTGTTCTATTAAGTCCATTATTGTTGACAGCTCAGTGAATCTCAGTTTCTCTAGAGTTTGAAAAGCTAGGTGCCACAAGCAGTTGTCCTTGCACACCATGATTATCTCTCTTAGATGGACATCCTTGATTTTCCTTACTGCAACTGTGAAGTACTTAATGTTTTCCTTGAGCTTCATTCTGTAAGTCCTTGCATCTTCTTGTGCATCTCTGTAGGTGGCTTTCAGAAACTCCAGGAAGGCCTCATCATGATAGATGTGAGAATTGGCAACTTCCTGTAGCTTGGCCTCTGTGATTGTTGTAGCTTTGGCAGGTTGAGCATTGGAAGTAGGTTGAGCAGGTTGAGGAGTTGAGATATCTTTAGGCATTGTGGATGGATAGAAGGTGGTTGAAATAGTGCTCTTTTGACCTTCTGCACTGATGACCTCTACAGGGGGAAGAATTATTGGCTTTATTGTTTCTTCAGAAATTTTGCCCTTAAGCTTCTGTTGCTTGGCAGATACTCCCCCTTTCTTTTTCAGAATGACCTCCTTTTCTTTCTCCCCCTTAGGCTTGGAATCAGACAAGATGCCTTGAGCTTCCCCAGGGATAGGCAGGTTCATATGTCTCATCATTGAGGTCATCATTTGTTGTTGCACCAACAAAATGTTAGAAGTGGAGTTGGTTTGATCATCCATCTTAGCATTAAGCTGCTCCAAGGAGTGAGATAGTCCTTTGTTTTCTGCTTTCAGTTCAGCTACCTCGCTTTCCAAGCTTTCCACTTTGGAGAAAAGTTGTTGAGATTTGAAGGAGTTAAGGGATTGATCCTTGAGTTTGGAGAATTCAAACTTGGAGATATCAGAAATAGGAACCTCATCAACAAGCTTGTTCCCATACTGATTCTTCCAGAGTACTGTAAGCATGGAGTTTGAGTTGATGGTGGCCTGCACCTGATTGTCTAGCTTGGTAGAGAGCTTCTTCATATTATCTGAAACCATAGCTAGGGTGCAGTCCATTGTGGTGACATTTGAGGCAGTTTTCTGGACTTCCTTAAGAATGCCATCTACCTTGGGAAAGCTGGAAAGAAAACAAATCTTGAGTTGAGCAGTAGAATGAGCTGTTTCTTCCTGAATGGTGGAGATTTCTGACTGAAGACCCTTCCCAAGAAAATGCATAGCCTTAAGTTGGCTCTTGTAGACATCATTAACTGCATCATAGATTTTAGCAGGAGAGAGACCTTTGGCATTTGACCCCAAGGATGTAAGATAGTCCTTCCTGATAAAAGCTAGTGCCTCCTTGAGCTTTACTGTCCTTTTGCCATCCAGCCAAGCATCCACATTTCCAGCTTGCTGGGCTTTATCCACAATTTTGTCCTGTTGTGCTTCAACATCCGCCTTATGAGCGAGAAGAATAGCCTCATAGTCAGAATTTGGGAGATTTGCAGTGAGGAGATGTTGAGCAATCCTAGAGATCTCATCAATCTGTGCCACATGAAGATCTTGTAATTCTTCTTCCGTCAATTGTGGTAGCACAGAGGATGATCCTGAAGCCCTGTCATGTTGCACAGGTTTCAGCCATTCATTGATTGTGGCCTGAGCCAAGTGAGAGCTAGTGCTTGGCACTTCATGAGATGTAAGGTTTTGAGTCTCCTCCAGCCTTGGAATGACTGTAGGGTCTAATGTTGTCTCCATTGAAATGGGATGTGTTACAACATTAGCCCTATTTGTCTGTGAAGACAGTTCCACATCCCTAAGAATGGGAGAATTTGGCACAGAGTCTCCAGTGAAAACTGGTGAATCCTCCATGTTTGTGTTGGTGTCATTAGGATATGCCCCAGCATGCATTCCCTGACCAACTAAATGTGGTTCCTGGGTGGTGAGCATAGTGTCATGCACCATGTCACTTGAAATTGGCTCAATCACAGGAGAGAATTGTGATTGATCAAAGGCAAGATTGTCATTTGAATGACTCTCTTGTTCAGAAGAAATTTTTTATGGAAGAATCTGAGAGAGAAGTGGGGTTTAGATTAGATTGTGGCAACTCCCCCTGAGAAATAGGAGGAGTTTCAACAGTGATGTGCTCTCCACTCTGTGTATTATCAGCCTTATCACTCCTAGGGTCAAGAGTGAGGTCTTGACCCTGTGCAGACTCTGTACAAGATGCAGTGGGGAGGCTGCTCTTTTCAATGCCAATGACCTGTTGGGAGGCCATGGACAGTAACAGGTGTACCCCTTTTTCCACATCTGAATCCTGTTGGGAGGATCCAGTGGTAGGTTTAGATTTGGATTTCTTCTTTTGTCTGGTGAGAGGTGACTCAGGATTCTCACTAGTTAACTTTACAAATTCATTTATTACTTCTAGGGCTCTCTTCTTTGACTTCTTTTTAGTAACACCAACCTTTTGAGAGATTGATGCACTAGGTTGCCTAGCTTCTATGGGACTATTTGCAGTGGGGTTGCTGGATGGGATGGGAAGGCTGGGGTTAGACTGTGTAGCTCCTTCAGTCTCAGCCTCCCCTGTCCAGGAAAGTGCATGGTATATTGGCTTATCAAGTGGATAAGACTCAAATGTGTCCTGCATATGCTTGGTCACACTTAGAATCACATCCACTTGATTCCTTGTGTCCAATGATCCAAATAGTACTTTGGACATGGACTTGGAATAAGCCATTTTACTGTTATCTATACCCTCCAATAGATGGACATTTGCATCAAGAAAATTTAAAATAACTTGAAGGAAACGAGGGTAAAAGATGTCATTACCTCTACCACGAATGGTCCTGCCTAGCCTCTGAGTCAATTCTTTGAGAATTATGGCTCCCACATTGATCTCCTGGTTGTTGGCCAAGGAGTAGGCTAGCTTCACAGCAATGTGACTGATATGGTCCCATCCTGTCTTCCTGCAGAGAAACACCTTCTGGAGTGCGTCAAACAGAAATGACCACTCCCTTCTCACAAACTTCTTATTCAGCTTTCCAGTATCTATCTCATCAGCATACTGAATGAAGGTCATGAATTCTATGATTTGAGCATCTGTAGCTTCTTGGTCATGACCTTCCACCTTGAACCCCAAAGCTTCATTGAATTCCCTTTCACCAAATTGAAAGTGTTTGCCTCCAATTGAACAGCTAACCTCCTGGAATGAGGTTCCATCTTCCCTAGCCATTGTTGATACCAACGCCGTTCTCCGGAATCCTTCCAACACATCGACATACAAGGTAGGGTTCAGGGTTAGGGCTTGGCGTAGGTAGGAAGTGTTCAAGAACCGTACAAAACACTTGTACCTTGGGTTAGCCTCAGCCTCAGAGGGAATGGTGAGAAGATTGGTTTCTTTGGGAATGGTTAAAGGGATTGGGGATGATACTGTTTGAGATTTGGGTGCCATTACGAGAGTGAGAGTGAAAAAGAGAGTAGAGAATTTGTGCTTAGGTTTGAGAGTTTGAGAGCAATAGACAAGATGAAAAGTTGTGAACGGTTAGAAAAGGTATATATATGATAGAGACACTGCGATATGGGGTTATGAATGTGTACAGTCTATTTGTATGTCGCGAAGTCAAAAATGGCCTGTACCGCAAAGTCTTGCACAGTATATCGCATAGTCTCAGAAATGAACTATGTCGCAAAGTCCTCAAGATGAAAGGATTGGGGAGACTTTGCGATATAGTAGAAATACCCTGGCTAAAGCTCTCTTTTAGGAATTTTAAGCAAATTGTCAGACTTTTATCAAATTTGAAATAAAATAAATTTAAATCAAAATTCTGTCAAGTGTGGGGACTTGTTGATATAGTTATTCTAAGTCGCGAAGTCATAAAATGAACCATGTCGCAAACTCATGAAATGAACTATATCGCGAAGTCTCACAATCTCAACAGTTTGCGATATAAGTCTATTTGATTTGAACTGTGTCGTGAACTCTGAAAAATATCTATATAGAGATGTCTTAAAAGCTCACAACTTTACTAACAAATGTGATTTTGAAAAATATGCAGTAAAATACTGAAATATTTATAAATCATATCTCAGCTAATTTTCACTCCAAACAAATAGAGCATTTCAATACAGTGAAAATTTACTGCTGCAACAATTTACTGGTATACTTACTTAGAGCAACTAAATGAAGGATTGAGCATTCCAATTTCACTCACAAGTCTGTTGAAGACTGCTTCATTCAGAGGTTTAGTAAATATGTCAGCTAATTGTTTCTCAGTGGGAACATAAGAGACTTCTATGGTACCATTTGCAGCATGTTCCCTAATGAAATGGTACCTGATCTCAATGTGCTTTGTAGTAGAATGATTAACAGGATTGGCAACTATGGATATTGCACTAGTATTGTCACACATTAGAGGAATGTGTTCTAACACTAGCCCATAATCCATGAGTTGATTTCTAATCCAAAGCAATTGAGCACAGCAACTTCCAGCAGCAATGTATTCAGCCTCAGCTGTGGATGTTGCTGTGGACTATTGTTTCTTACTAAACCAGGACACTAACCTTTGACCTAGGAATTGACAGCTTCCAGAGGTGCTCTTCCTGTCAATTCTGCATCCAGCATAATCAGAATCTGTGTAACCAACCAGGTTGAACCCAGTGCCCTTTGGATACCATAGCCCAAGATTAGGAGTCCCATTTAGATACTTGAAGATTCTTTTGATAGCCATCATGTGAGATTCCTTGGGATCAGACTGGAACCTTGCACAGAGGCATGTGGCAAACATGATGTCTGGCCTGCTAGCTGTGAGATAGAGTAAGGATCCAACCATTCCTCTATAGACCTTGATATCAACTCTCTTGCCTTTCTTGTCTTCATCCAGCTTGATTGCAGTAGACATAGGAGTTTTGGCTGGGGATGACTCTTCTAAACCATATTTCTTTAAAAGATCCTTGACATACTTAGATTGGTTTATAAAGATGCCATCCTCCCTTTGATGTACTTGCAGGCCTAGAAAATAGGTTAACTCACCCATCATACTCATCTCATATTTACTTTGCATCAACTTAGAGAACCTTTCACAGAGTTTTTCATTTGAAGAGCCAAAGATGATATCATCCACATAGATTTGAACAAGAATGATATCATTTCCATGCTTCTTGAAGAATAGGGTTTTGTCAATTGTACCCCTGGTAAATTGATGCTCAAGAAGGAATTGAGATAGAGTTTCATACCAGGCTCTTGGTGCCTGTTTGAGTCCATAGAGTGCCTTGAGCAGTCTATACACAAAGTTTGGGAAGTCTTCACTCTCAAAGCCAGGTGGTTGAGACACATAAACTTCTTCAGCAAGATCACCATTGAGAAATGCACTTTTCACATCCATTTGATACACCTTAAAGTCTGAGTGAGCTGCAAAAGCCAGGAAGATTCTGATGGCTTCCAGTCTAGCTACAGGTGCAAATGTCTCATCATAGTCAATGCCTTCTTGCTGACAATATCCTTTGGCAACCAGCCTTGCTTTGTTTCTTATCACCACTCCTTCTTCATCCATCTTGTTTCTGAACACCCATTTGGTGTCAATAACATTCTTTCCTTTTGGAGGAGGTACTAGTTCCCATACTTTGTTTTTCTCAAATTGATTCAACTCTTCTTGCATGGCAACAATCCAATCAGAGTTCTTCAAAGCTTCTTCAATTAATTTAGGTTCCTCTTGTGACAGAAAGCAGCTATACAGACATGTATTTAATGTTGCCCTTCTTGTTCTAACTCCCTCACTAGGATCTCCAATGATTTGATCCCTAGTGTGGGCTCTGTCCCATTTCCTTGTGTGCCCCTGTTCATTTCCTTGATCTGTTCCAAGCTCATTTTGGTTGAAAGGTGCATTCTCTTCTTCTCCCCCTGTGTTTGTGAACCCTTGCACAGGTGTTTGAAGAAGATTGTCAACTTCAAGGATTTCATTCTCTAGAACAGTATGAACAGGGGGTTCATCTTCACTTTCAGAATCCTCAAGATAACCTTGATTCTCAAATCTCAATGGCACACTGTCTTGATCACTTGTTTTCAGTCCAGGAGTTTTCTTGTCATCAAAGGTAACATCCATGCTTTCCATGACTTTGTGTTGCTCAGGTACAAACACTCTGTATGCTGTCCTTTCCAGGGAGTATCCAATGAAGATACCTTCAAATGCCTTGGCATCAAATTTTCCAACATGCTCAGAGGTATCTTTCATCACAAAGCACTTGCTTCCAAACACATGCAGGTGCTTGAAGGATGCTCTTTTTCCAGTCATTAATGAGTAAGGAGTTTTGCCAGACTTCTTATTGATTAATGTTCTATTTTGCACATAGCATGCTGTGTTAACAGCATCAGCCCAAAAGCTAGTGGGTAGCTTTGCATCCAGCAGCATTGTCCTTGCAGCTTCAATGAGAGTTCTATTCTTTCTCTCAACTACTCCATTTTGTTGAGGTGTTCTAGGAGCTGAGAATTGTTGAGAAATTCCTTTATCTTTGCAAAACTCATACAGTGTTGAATTTCTGAACTCAGTCCCATTATCACTTCTCAAAGCAACTACAGAGGAGCCAGTGCTTTGTGCTTCTTTATCGACTCTCTTGATATGCTCTATTATGACTTGGGGTGCTTCATCCTTGGAGAATAGGAATTCCACCCAAGTATATCTTGAATAGTCATCTACCATTACTAGAGCATATTTCTTCTTGGAGAGGGACATTACATTCACAGGGCCAAATAAGTCCATGTGAATTAGCTGCAGAAGTTTTGAATTTGTATTGAGCAATTTGTTCTTGTGACTGGATCTTTTAATTTTTCCTTTCTGACAAGCTTCACAAGCTCCATCTTGCACAAACTCCAAGGCAGGCAAATCCCTGATAAGTTCTCTCTTGGTTAGAGAGTTCATTGCCTGAACATTCAAGTGAGACAGCTTCTTGTGCCATAGCCAGAATTCCTCATTTGTGGCTTTAGTGTAGAAACAACAGATTTCTCCCTTATCTGTAGCTTTGAGATTTGCTACAAACAAGCTTCCTTTCTTCACACCAGTTAGAACAACTTCACCACTTTCCCTTTTTGAGATTGAACAAAGGTCTTCATCAAATTCCACTTTGAAACCTCTGTTGGTGAATTGTCCAATACTCAAGAGATTGTGCTTCAGTCCTTCAACAAATGCTACATCTTCAATAATGACATTTCCAGATTTAACATTGCCATATCCCATTGTATAACCAATGTTGTCATTTCCAAAGGTTACTGATGGGCCTGCCTTTTCCTCAAAATGTGATAGCAGGGCTATATCACCAGTCATGTGACTTGAGCATCCACTGTCCAAGATCCATATGACTCTTTTATTCCTGTTGCCCTGCATTCACAAAATGACTAAGTTGTTTTTGGTACCCACACTTGGTAGGGTCCATTTGATTTAGAAACATTTTGATTAATAATTCTTCTGTCATAAATTGCATTTCTCATAGTAGGAGACTTCACTTTTTCTATGGCTTTGGAGTTTACACTCTTAGGCTCACATGAAGTTTTCACCCTCTCAACCCTGATTGGGGACCCTGTCCTATGAGAATGCATATGTGTGTGTGATTCACCAGATTGTGCAGAGTCAAGTTTATGTTTAAGAGATAAACAGTTAGCAATCACAGTCACATAGCATGTCATGCAGTTTGGCTTACCACAGAAGGAATCATGACTAGAATTTATGCTAGCAGAATGGTTACTCAGGTTGTCAACTTCAACAATATCAGGCTTACTACACTTATGAGTCAGATGATTAACAGATAGGCATTTTTGACATTGTTTCCTGGGAGCATTTGGCACATAAGCATAGTTGTTTCCTTTGTTAACACCAACTTTACCATTTCTGTTTTGTTTCCTTTTCTTAACAACTTCTTTCTTTGCTTTAGGACTCTTGACAAGATTGTCTTTGGTCTCTTTCTGATTGACAGGTTCAGGAAAGGAAGAAGTGTTCTTAGCAGCCTCATCTTCTTCAAGAAGTTGTTGCTTGATGATCAGTAGTTCCTCATCAAACTCAACAGCACTCTTTCTGAAGATGGGCTGTTCAACACTTGACAGTATGATTGGGGCATTTTTGTTTGTAAAAGTTTCCTTTCCTTTGCCCTTGACCTTCTTCCTTCCCTTGTCATTATCATAGTCAAAACCAACTCCAACCTTGCAGTCTTCAGTGTGTTCCTTGTGGTAGGTTTGAATAAGTTCAGAGGAGTTTTTGAAGCTTCTTAGTTTCAGTTCAGTTTCAGCAATTTGTTCTCTAAGGGCTTTCTCTATTTGCTCAGCACAAATCACTTTGTTTTTAAGATATTCAACCTCCTTTTTCAAACCATCCAGGTTCACAACCATTAACTCAAGCTTCTCATTCTTTTCTGTAAGCTCAACATTCTTAGCAGTTAGTCTATCAATTTCTTCATTAGCTACTAACATGCTAGTATGAATATTAAACATCTCAGTGCTCATATCTTCAACAGTTTGCTTATATTGAAGGGGAGTCATATCAAGAGAAGTAAGAATGGGTACCTGACTTGAATCACCATCATCAGAAAATGCCATCAAGGCATAGTTTGAGTACTCTTGATCTTCTTCTTCATCAGAGTCATCCCAGCATTTTCCCTCAGCAATAAAAGCTTTGCCCTGTTGTTTCTTGAGTAGAGCCTCATACTTAGCTTCAAGCTCTAAGTATGCTTTGTCCTTCTTGACTTGTTTAGGCTTTTTGCACTCAGTGGCAAAATGCCCAAGTTCATTGCAGTTATAGCATCTTATTTTAGTCCTATCCACACTTCCTGTCTTGTATCCACCCTTAGCAGCACCAGCAATCCCTTTTCCTTTATTGAAGGTGTTTGAGCCACTAGATCCACCAGTGTTTCCAGTATTGAACTTGGACCTGAATGGCTGCTTTCTTTTAAACCTTATGTTAGGATACCTCCTAGCCATATAAGCAAAAGATTTGTTTTCCATTTTGTCCAGTTCCTCCATGCTGTAAAACTCATCTTCCTCAGGCAAATCATAGATGACCTGGACCTCATCACCAGTGTCTTCAACTTCCAGTTCCTCAATCTTCACTTGACTGACTTTAAGAGAGTCCATTCTTTGATTTAGGTTGTCAGCAATAAGTGCACAGGAGGTATTAGCCACTAATCCCTGCTTTGCTTGAATAGATCTCTTTTGAAACAGATCCAACTCATATGTCTTCAAAACACCATATAACACATCAAAACCAATCTTTGTTAGATCTCTTTCTTTAAGGGAATAGATTCTTGGTTCCAAGTGATCTGGAAGAGTTAGTAAGAACTTCATATTGAGCTCTTCTGTTTCATAGTGTTTGTCATAGAGTTTGAGCTCGTTTATCAGCTTGTTGAATCTCTCAAACACTTCTGTGATTCCCTCTTTCGGCTGAGCCATGAAGGCTTCATATTGTGAAACAAGAATCTGCTTCTTGTTCTTTCTTACTTCAGTAGTTCCTTCACAGAGCACTTCTATAAGATCCCACATCTTCTTGGCACTAGTACAATGAGCAACAGTGCCATACATGTTGAAGTCCATAGATTCACAAATGATAAGTTGAAGATGTCCATCCAGTGCAACTTTTTCTTTTTCAGGATCAGTGTATTTTGAGGGATCTTTGGGCACATGTTTTGCTGGTACAATTTCAGTACCACTGGTTGTTTCACCAATCTCGATCATTGGAATGAAGGGACCATGCTTTAGAATATCTAAATACATGGGGTTAGAAGCTTTGATGAAAAGCAACATCTTCTTCTTCCATAAACTGTAGTGCTCCTTGTTAAAGGGAGGAATCTTGATACTGCTTAGTTTCTGTGAACTCATTCTTGATCTTTTCCTGTTTGTACGTTAACAGCCTACGCTTTGATACCACTTGTTAGAAATGAATACTACTAGAAACTAGACAGAAGGGGGGGGGGGTGAATGGATAGTTTGATATATTTTTCGATTCTTGATAACTAAGTAACAGACTGTATATGATTATGATATGTAATATGCAGAAAGTAAATAACACACACAATCACTTTAATCTACTTTGTATAAGCAAATTAAATACTACAGCTTTCCAAGAAATTCACAATCGAATTTCTGGCTTCTAAACAAGAACGGTTTGAACTTGCTTGCTTTCAGAGAAAAGAGCTTAGCAAAACAACTATGTGTATCTCTCTTACTGCTAACAATAGGATGTGCATGATATATATAAGCCCTATACAAACTAGTGCACACACCTATTTTTACACAGTTACCCCTTGCTGAAAGTCCAACTTGTCCTGCCATAAGACGTTAACTGTGTCAGGAAGGACCACCTGCTTTTCGGAGTCTTTCCCGTTTCTGTAGCTGCTTGTCTCTTATCTTTCTCTCCAAGTTTAGCTGTAGATTTGCCATCTGTTCTTTGGACCACCTTGCCAGAACAAATGCTTCAGTATTTGTCTCTTTTGATTCTTGATTCTGTACCTTGATTTGTCTTGTTGTAAACGGCTAAGTGTTGATATCGTGAACTCCACTTCATTCCTGACTTCGCGATCTCACTTGTGAGGACTTCGCGATATAGCCTTTGAAGACTTTGCGACATAGGTCATTTGAAGACTATGCGACATTGGTCATTTGAAGACTATGCGACATAGGTCATTTGAAGACTATGCGACATAGGGCTTCTGAGGACTTCACGATCTAGGCTTCTTTGACTTTGCTGACTTCAACACTTCACGACATGTGTCTTGAAGACTTCTCGACATAGTACAAAATGGACTATGCGATATAGTACTTCACGACATGGATATTGGTGACTTCACGACATAACTTTCTTCTGACTTTGCTATATAATGCCTTAGACAAATTTCTGCACCTTATTACTTCATAGCCTTATTTATCTCTATCCTGCTGCATGAACACTTCTGAACTTCTACCAGGACAATTATTCAATGGCCTATATACAATCTAGATGCAAGAAACTTTACTAAGCTCATTATATCTTTGAGCATACATGATCAAGCTAATGTTCATGAGAACAAGACAAGTACATTTAGAGACCTATACTATATCCCAGTGATAGAAATCACTAGGTCATGTAATGTGACATAGTCACAGAGTGTAGGCTTGTTAATAGTGGTATTCAGACATGTCTTGAGCCTAACAGTTTTTGATTTTAATAAAGTAATATAGATTAACTTTTAATTAAATAATAAATCGTATTATATTAATTTAGAATTATGTTAATTATATTAAGATTATTAAGATAATAATTATATGTATACTGCGGTATACATGACATATCATACCATTAAGAGAGGTTTTGGTTTTAATAAAGAGTAAATATAGTTTTTTAATTTATATTAAGATAATTAAAATAAAAATAATATGCCATTAAGAGGAGATTTCTGTTTTTAATAAATATAGATATTGAGATAAAGTGTATTTTCTCTGCATCGTTCTTGTTTGCCTAATGCTACATAAACATCAATTGGAGTTTAGCTAAACAATTAAACTAAACACATGTACATGCTTAAAAGAGGATTAACATTTAACACCCATTTGGCAAAATATACTCCCAAATTTGTTACAAAATACTTTTATAATTTATAATTTTCTTATTAATATAATGGAATTTCGCGTGTGCATTCTCAAATTATAATTCAACATATTTGAGATATCACGTTATTTGGAAAGAATTTTGAAACGATTTTAAGGGTACCTAACCCAACTCGAAACATTGGTAAAACTCACGTATAAAATGAACATGCTTGTATTTTGCTCCAAAGGAAGGTTTTAATTGAACCTTGAATCTACCTACATGAAACTACAAGGAAACTTTGTGTTTAAGCCCAAACTCAACATGTAAAACTAGAGGTTTAATTTTCTACACACATAAAGTTGTTTCAAAATGTTTACCTTTTTTACTTTCTTAAAAATTGTGTTCTAGTTACTATATATTTCTCCATAAAAAAAACCAAAATATACACAAAACAATCACGTAAATTTATTGTTCACCGATAGTGTGAAGATGAGCCCAAGTAAAATAGTCCATAACAGGCCATACTGCGAGGCCCAACCCAATTGGCAACATTTCAAGTAGACAAAACTGAAGATGATATAGGCACAAACCCTAATTTGACCTCACACCACAACAATGGCAGCTGCAATCGCACAACAAGCAAGCAAAGTCCGATGGGGCGAGCTGGAAGAGGAAGAAGACAACGAGGACTACGCTTATCTCCTCCCGCCCCGTCAAGTTATTGGGCCGGACCATAACGGCCTCAAAAAAGTAATTGAACACAAATTCAATGACGTGGGCAATAAGGTGAAAATAACAACCACTAGTCGTGTTAGAAAGCTTGCGAATGCTAGGGTTAGTAAAAGAGCTGTTGAACGAAGATCTTGGCCCAAGTTTGGTGATGCTGTTCATGAAGATGTTGGTGCTCGATTGACTATGGTTTCTACTGAGGAGATTCTTCTTGAGCGCCCTCGTGCTCCTGGTTTGTTTCTTCTTTTTTCGACTTTCGATGTCGTATTTTTGTCGTTTTCATGTCATTTCTGCTCAATTTTTGATGAAATTTGATTTGTGAGATTTGTGGATGTGGTTTTATATGACAATGTATGAAGTTTTGATTGTTGGATTTTATATCGCGGTTTGTAGTTTTTCTATTTATGTTGTTTCGATATTGTTTTGTTGTCATTTCTGCTCAATTTTTGGTGGTGTTTGTTTATGTGGAAGTGTATGAATTATTTGTTGGAAATGAAATTGGATGTGTGATCTGTATATATGAAATTGTATAGTTTCGTTTATTGGATTTTATATGGCGTCTTCTGTAATTTGTTGATTAGGGAGGGATTGCGAGTGATTTAAAATTGGGGTTATTGGATTTTGTAATTTTTGGTGGTGTTTAATTATGTGGAAGTGTAGGAGTTATTTGTTGAAAATGAAATTTTTTGTGGGATCTGTGTATAATGTGTTTTTGTGGTATTGGAATGTTGAGTGGTGGAATTGGGGTTTTGGGTCCGGTTTGTGTTTTTGCGTGAGTAATTTGGAGATATTAAGTTGTTGTGTAAGTAAATATGTGGATTGTGATAGAGGATAAAAGAAATTATGCATTAGTTTTGAGGAAATAGTTTTTTTTTTTGGGAAAAAACCATTCTTTCGTAAAATATAAGTTGGATGTTGAGTTTATAGCAGTTTAAGTGAGAATTGTCGAGAGTATGTTACAGTAAAGGAAGTTTTGGAGAACAAACAAGGACTGTTTTGAGGGAAAAGTATAAATTAGGTACTCCAAGGTTACATAATTGTCAACAAAAAAAAGAACCAAAGAACAGAAGTGTCTTGCTACCCTCCTGTCCTGTTAATAAATTTTTATGTTCCTATGAAGTGAATACAAGGAACCAAGATAATTACTTTTTAACTCTCTTCAAAAAGTTTATTACTTTTTTATTCGTTCTGTTCTTCTCTTCTAGTATTTTCTAGATAATGAATGGCTTGCTGTTCTTTTATATTTTCTTTTCGCTTCCTTGCCTTTTTCCACAAACAAAAAAGAAAAGGTAACAGATAAATTGTGTTGACTGTTTTGTTTTTTTTTGTTATAGTCAGTGGAAGTACTTCACATGAGATTTTTTCCTTGAAGAGAATACTACCATCTTTTTATGTGGATATATTTGTATTCGTTCAAAGTTAATTTTGACATACTTCTCTCATATTGTCAAGTCCCATTTTTCAGCAGCATCACATTGCTATCTCCACTTTCAAAACATTGCAATAGTCCTTTACATTTACATATATTTTGACTAATGATAATATCTTACACTGAACAAATTCAGCAGGATATTCTGTATCTAAAGATGTTTGATTAGAAGTTTTAATTTTCATGGTTTCTTCTTTCTGGTGCTCTAGCAATCATACCAGTCATTTGCTATTTGTTTCATGTCATCAAATATATTCTTACATGCATAGTAGGGCGTGTACTTTTAAAGCATTGTCATTAATATGTTCGAGTACTTTTTGCAGGCTGACAGAATATACAATCTTTGCTAATGATTATGTTTGATTAGATGGTTGGTTTCCATAAAAGAACTATATTTTGAATTCAATAAACTTGCCTTGCGAACAATCTATTGTTTCTGACATTATGCACACAGACAGTTATTTGACTTAAATATCAAGTATGTACCAGGAAATTACAGTCTGTTGTTATGAAGAAATTTGATTTCCATTTTTTTTTTTAGTATGATGCTTTATGAATGCTTCTGTTATGGTTTTGCTGGAGTTGCATAGAACAGACAGAAGGGCATGTGAGTTTTCATATAGTAACATTCTGTTTCATCTTATGATTTGCTCCTGACAGGTAGCAAAGGAGAAGAAGCAAAGGCTAGTGGAGATGCTTTGTCTCAAATTGGGAAAGCAGGTGCCGTTCTTATGGTTTGCAGAACCTGCGGTAAGAAAGGAGATCACTGGAGTGCAAGGTGTCCTTACAAAGATCTTGCTCAACCAAGTGAAACATTTAGTGAGCAGGCACCTACATCAGATGCTGCAGCTGCACCAGGTGCTACTAAAGGAGCATATGTTCCTCCCAGCTTGCGACCAGGGGCAGAGAGATCCACCGGTTCTGATATGAGACGCAGGACTGAAGAGAACTCGGTTCGGGTTACAAATCTATCAGAAGACACCCGTGAGCCTGACTTGCTTGAGCTGTTCCGTACTTTTGGCCCTGTTACCCGCACCTATGTTGCCATTGACCAGAAGACTGGTATGAGCAGAGGTTTTGGTTTCGTTAATTTTGTGAGCAGGGAGGATGCTGAGAGAGCTATTAACAAACTCAACGGGTATGGTTATGACAACCTTATACTCAATGTTGAATGGGCAGCACCAAGGGCGACCTAGTTTCTACCTGGAAGAAAGACAATAATCTTATAATTTAATATTCCGTCTTACTGAATGATAAGATTTTTGGGAATGTCCTATAACTGTTTCGGATTTCCATGTGGTTGAATTATGATTTTTAATATGAGTTTGTAAACTGAAGTTGAATTCCTGTTTCATTTATGCTAAACTTGGTTTTCTTCTACAAGAGTATTACTAATACTAGTGTTTTGAAAGAAATAATTATTTTGGAAGAGTTGCACAGCGGTTATCTATTTTTGTGGTGCTTTTTGCTCATGGACAGATCACAGATGAGTAGCCTTTATCAGCTAATGCTTAAGCCTTAAATATATTTTGTCCTAAAATAAAACTTATCTCCAGCGAATTAAGTCTTGACTGCTTGCTTATCGAATAGCACGTATGTTCTGGATTTTAAATATCACTGGCGTACTAAGGAAATTGGCCTCCTCTACCTAATCTTTGCCGATGATGTTTTCTTCTTTAGCCGAGGTGATTTCGTCTCTGTTCAGGCTCTTATGAATGGCGGTGTTACTGATTTTTCGAGTATGTCTGGTCTGGTTCCAAACATGGAGAAGTCCATGTGTTTCTTCGCCAATGTTGAGCAAGAGGTTTGTCACTCCATCACAGAGCGTACATGTTTCCTTAGTGGTACTCTCCCTATCATTTATCTAGGCCTTCCGTTGATCACCGGAAGACTAAGTGAAAGGGATTGTACGTGTTCCGTTGGTCTCAAAGTTCTGCAAGTATATATATAGAGGCGTGGACCGCCAAATTCCTAAACTTTGTTGGGCGACTTCAACTCATAAAAACTATTTTATCAGGGGTTATGGGATACTGGAGCTCATTCCTTTTCCTGCCAAACTATGTTCTGAAGAAACTCAACTCCATTATTTTTAAATTTCTATGGGGAGGTTACTATAAACCTGATGGTAAGTGCCAGTACAAAGTGGGATGGGAGGATTGTTGCAAGCCAAAATCTGAAGGAGGGTTAGGGCTTCGAAATGTGGGTGGAACCATGCTTCCGTGTTATATCAACTATGGCGTATAATTGCCCCCGGCTCTTCTTCTATATGGGTTAAATGGTTTTCGAGGTGTCTTCCAAAAAACTAAGGGTTTTCGGACCGCAAAATTGTTGGAATTTAAATGTATAAAGTGTTGGTGATTAAAGAGAATAAACCTGTTCTCAATAATCCACCCAACTTACTCACACACAAAATAGATAAAACTCACAAATGTATTTCACTCAAAAGATTTTGATAATTCTTGATGATTACAAAGCTCAGAAGATTGTCCTATTTATAGGACTCCATGGAACCTACTATAATTCTTTTAATACAGGCACTTAATTTAATATGTAACTCCTAAGAACATGAACCATCTTGAAATGTTAAAGGTCTTGACCTTCAAAAATTTATTCTAGGAACTTTTAAGAACATTCTAGATAAATAAAATAATAAACCAAAGTTTAGATTATACTCTCTCCGTCCTCCTCAATTCTTTACATTGGGGGACGGGGGCTCGACACGCATTTTAAGGCTCCTTTAATATATACTTCGATAAATTATTTTAAATTTTTTCTTCTTCTGAATAAAAATATAATGTTTAAATTTTTATTTAGAAAAAAAAAGTTTTAAAAATAAGTTGTAGAGCTATATTTTATAAGAGTCTTAAAATGCGTGCCAAGCAATGTAAAAAAACTGTAAAGAAATGAGAGGGACGGAGGGAGTAACATTTTAACAGCCCCCTTAAGCTAAACTTTGCACATGCCAAGTTTTTTCTTTAACTCCTTGAAAATGTCGGGTCTCAAAGCCTTTGTAAAAATATCACCAATTTGATCTTGTGTCTTGCAATGTTTAACCATGACTTCTCCTTTCTTCACCAAATCACGAATAAAGTGATATTTAATTCTTATATGCTTGCTCTTCCCATGAAACACCGGATTTTCCGTGAGTGCTATAGCGGACTTGCTATCACAATAGATAATTGGACTTTCTTTCGTGGCATGCTTCAGATCTTTTAATACCCATGTGATCCACAAAGCTTGACAACTAGCTAATGATAAAGAAATGTATTCCGTCTCCGCTGTTGAGAGAGCCACAACTTGTTGTTTCTTTGACATCCAAGTGATTGCACTAAAGCCAATGAAGAAAACATTTTCCGATGTACTTTTACTATCATCAACACTTCCGGCCCAATCACTATCACAATATCCAAGCACCTTAGTACCGCTTGCCTTTTGATAATAGATTCCATCTCCAAGTGTTCCACGAACATACCTCAAGATTCTTTTTCCGGCCTCCCAATGTGTCTTCTTTGGTTGCTCCATGAATCTACTAATCGAACTAACACCATATGTAATATCCGGCCGAGTTGCGGTCAAGTACATCAAACTTCCAACAAGACTTCTAAATAATGTAGGATCAACAAACTTAGAATCATCATCCTTACTTAATTTCAAGCCAACTTCAACGGGAGTACTACTCGGTCTCGCATCTTCCATTCTAAACTTCTTCATCAAATCTTTTGCATAATTTTCTTGAGAGATAAAAATTCCGCTCTCATCTTGCTTTACTTCAATACCAAGAAAATAGTGAAGTAGTCCCAAATCGGTCATCTCAAATTCTTGCATCATATTTTTCTTAAATTCTTCAATGTCATCATGATTATTTCCCTCAAAGATCAAATCATCCACATATAAGCCAATGATTAGAATTTTACCTTTGTTCTCCTTGATGTAAAGTGTATGCTCAAATGAACACCTCTTAAATCCCATCTTCACAAAATAATCATCGATGCAGCTATACCATGCACGTGGGGCTTGTTTTAGGCCATATAAAGCCTTCTTCAAACGATAGACTTTATTTTCTTCGTTCTTTTTCACATAGCCCGGTGGTTGATCAATATACACCTCTTCTTGTAATACTCCATTCAAAAAGCGGATTTGACATCCATTTGGTGAACTTGCCACTTGTTTTGAGTGGCCAAAGAAATTACCAAGCGAATTATTTCAAGGCGTGCCACGGGAGCAAATACTTCTTTGTAATCAACACCATATTTTTGCTTGTAGCCTTTTACCACCAAGCGCGCCTTATGATTTTCAACTTCACCTTGTGCATTCAACTTTGTCTTGTAAACCCACTTGACTCCAATGAGTTTCTTTCCTTTAGGAGCTTCAACTAACTCCCATGTTTTATTTCTTTCAATTGCTTCAATTTCTTGATCCATGGCTTGTCTCCACTTATTTTCCTTAGCGGCATCTTCAAAAGCAACCGGATCCGCATTTGCATATAAGGCAAAATCGACAAATTCATCTTCCAAAATTCTTTTCGTTGCTTCATAAAGATCCGCCATTGATCTTGTCTTTCTAGGTGGTGATTCGAAATTTGAAGATGATGAGGATGAGCTTGGAGGAGAATTGGATGGTGGAGTAGGTGGAGTGAAGCCTTCTTCTTTAATTGGATCAAATGCATCATCATCAAGAAAAGTACTTGAACTTTCTTTCTCATCCTTCCATTTCCATGAAGCCTCCTCGTTGAAAATTACATCACGACTAATTATAACTTTCTTTGTGATGGGATTTTATAATTTGTATGCCTTAGAAGCTTCACTATAGCCAACAAAGATGCAATTTTCAGATTTATCATCAAGCTTGCCTCTCTTTTCATCGGGCACATGATAGTAGAAAATACTTCCAAAAATTCTAAAGTGAGAGACACATGGCTTCTTATGACTCCAAGCTTCTTTTGGATTCTTTCCTTGTACACTTTTAGTAGGTGCACGATTGAGAACATAACATGCACAAACAACCGCTTCGGCCCAAAATATCTTAGACAATGCTTTCATTTTCAACATACTTCGAACAGGCTCCATGATTATTCGGTTCTTCCTCTCGGCTACCCCCATTTTGTTGAGGGGTTGAACGAACCGTTAGTTGATGGCGAATTCCATGCTTCTTCAAAAAACTTCCAAATTCTTCGGACTTATATTCACCACCACGATCGGATCATAGTGTCTTTAAGGAACGACCACTTTCTTTCTCCACACATGCTTTAAAAACTTTAAATGTTTCAAATACTTGAGATTTTTCTTTGAGAAAATAAATCCACATTTTGCGACTATAATCATCAATAAAAGTGAGAAAATAACGACTACCTCCAATAGAGTTGGTGCACATAGGTCCACATAAATCCGAATGTACCAACTCCAATGGTTTTTTAGCTCGCCATGCCTTCTCTTTCGGAAATGGATCTCGATGATGCTTGCCAAAAATACAATCTTCACATACTTGATCTTGCTTTTGAATATTTGGAATGCCTCTCACCATATGACCTTTACAAATCTTGGATAAAGTGCTAAAACTCAAATGATTATATCGAAGATGCCAAAGCCAAAACTTGTAATTCACAATATTAGCAAAACATGGAAGAGCCTCACTTTGAATTTTCAGTGGAAACATTTTAGTTGATGTCATCTTGACTCTTGCAACAAGCATCCCATTTTTATCTTTGATTTCACAAAAATCATCTTTGAAATTCACATGATGTCCCTTTCTTATAAGTTGCCCAACACTTAAAAGATTATGTTTAAGATCGGGAACATAATAAACATTAGAGATATAATTTATAAATTGCTTTGTTTGAATTGGAACATCACCACAACCTTTGACAATGAGCCTTTTGTTGTAACCCGTCTTGACTTCTCGTTGGACACTTTCGTCAAAATTCACAAAACAATTTTTCTTTCCGGTCATGTGGTTACTACAACCACTATCGATATACCAAACATCATCAAGAGATTCTTCTTGAACTTCTTGAATGTTACTAACAAGAAGCATACTTTCATCTTTCTCCTCAATGTCCTCATGTAGAAAATTTGAGTCTTCTTTTTCATCATTAATTCTTTTGTAACAATCTTTTTTCATATGCCCAATTTTATGACAATAATGGCATTGAAGATTAAAAGAATTACCTCTCCCTCTTCCATTGTAACCTCCATGAGCTCTTCTTCTTCCTCTTTGGAATAAGCTTGAATTTTCACTTGGCACATTACCTCTTTCTTGTCCTCGACCACGAAATGATCCTCTTCTCCTCTAAAACCACCACGATTAGTGTCTTGAACTTGAAAAGCTTGCTCGGAAGGAGATGAGTCAAATTGCTTGATGCGAAGTTCATGAGATTAGAGTGAGCCCAAAAATTCTTCAAGAGAGAAAGTATTTAAATCCTTTGATTCTTCAATAGCCATAACAACATGCTCAAATTTTCGAGTCATGCTACGAAGAATTTTTTCCAGGAATCTTTTATCCGTGATATCTTCACCATTTACACGAAGTTGATTAATGATTGAAATTGTTCGATTATAATATTCCTACACCATTTCACTTTCCTTCATCTTAAGTGAATCAAATTCACCTCTTAGAGCTTGAAGTCTCACAATTTGTACTTTTTCTTCATCTTTGTAGGCCTTGTTAAGGATATCCCATGCCTCCTTCGATGTTGATGCCGTTGAAATTCTCTCGAAAATCACTTCATCCACCGCTTGATAAATAAAGTAGAGAGCCTTCTTGTCTTTCTTTCGATTCTCCTTCAAAGTGTTCAATTGTTGTGGTGAGAGATTCCCTTGATTCGCCGGTTCTTCATATCCACTCTTCACAATCTCCCAAAGATCTTGAGAGACATATAAAACCTTCATTTGTATGCTCCATTGGTTGCAATTCTTTCCCGTTAAACGAGGGAGTTGAGGTTGCAACATGTTGTTGTTGGAAGCCATCTCTAAACCTTTCTCTTGATACCACTTTGTTGGAATTTAAATGTATAAAGTGTTGGAGATTAAAGAGAAGAAAATTGTTCTCAATAATCCACACAACTTACTCACACAAAATAGATAAAACTCACAAATTTATTTCACTCAAAAGATTTTGATAATTCTTGATGATTACAAAACTTGGAAGATTGCCCTATTTATAGGACTCCATGGAACCTACTAGAATGCTTCTAATACATGCACTTAATTTAATATGTAACTCCTAAGAACATGAACCATCTTGAAATGTTAAAGGTCTTTAACTTCAAAAGTTTATTCTAGGAACTTCCAAGAACATTCTAGATAAATAAAATAATAAATCAAAGTTTAGATTATAATATTTTAAAAAAAATTACCTTACAAAATCTCATGGGCAACCAGGAAAATTCTTAACAGTTGTGGTTCGGCTCGAGCATTTATCATGTACTTCATTGGTGATGATTCTCGTTATTTAGTTTGGCATGTAAGTAATTTGCCGCTTATCACTCAATTTTCTACACATATTATATCAAATGCGGCTTCAACTACAATGGTAACAGTGGGTTCTTATCTTCGCAATAGGAGTTGGTGCCTTCCTAGCTCTAATCATGTTGATGTGATAGAGATGCGTTGTAGAGTGGAGCATGTCCAGATTTATTCCTATGACCACATGACATGAGATGGTATGCTTTCAAAACATGTTTCTCTTTCTTCTATATGGAGTTCGCTTCGAAATACTTCTCTTGCAGTGCCTTGGTATGATATGGTTTGGAATTCAGCTTCAATACCTAAATGTTCATTCATTCTTTGGCTAGCTTTCAAAAACTGACTAATTACCAGAGACATGATGCTCTCATTTGGAATGCAAACTGATGCTCAGTGTCTTCTTTGCACCCATGGCCTTGAATCTGTACAACACATATTTTCTCAGTGTCCTTACTTTGAGATGGTTAGAAGGGCCAGCCCTGTTCCATTCTCGAATGATTGGCAGGAGTGCCGAAATGGGTAGCTGTTTAGAAGTGGCACATCTAAACCCTTGAAGTTAGTATGAAGTAAATTCTTTGCGGTGGCTATTTATGAGACATGGAAAGAAAGAAATCACAGATTACATAATGGGGGCCTAGGCCATGGAACGCTGCATATCGTTAGTACTATTAGGAGAACAGTTCGAGAAAATCTATTGTTTTGTAAATGGGCTACTAAAAACCTGTACTTTATTACTTTGTTGTTCTAGTCTGAAGCATGTATAAGCCGGGTGGTAATGATTCTTGCTGCTTGTTTCGTGTCCCTCATAGATTGTGAGAATTATTGGGGGTGGGAGAGAGTCGAAATCGTGACCCCCGCCAACCAGAGCTCTGATACCATGTTGAGTAACCAGTCCATCTAAAACCTTAAGGTGTTAGAGAAAGGCCCCAAATAGATCTTATGTAAGATCCGTGAACTTTATTAATTATATAAATTGTATTATATGTGTAGAATAATTATTATGAAGTATTTTGAGCTTTAATGATAAAGGTTGTTAAGTGATTATGTGAAAATTTATGTGTAGAAAGCCCCGTTCAAATATCTTGTCATTTGAAAATATCTTCAATTTTGAGCCCCGTTTTGAAAATCCAAGGGCCCCGTTGAAATTTTGTATATTATTATTATTCCTTCGTAATTCGTATTCGAATCATTATTGGAGGATTTCTTCGTATCATTATATCCCTTATTATCTGATACTATCAATAGTATTCGTTTTATTCAAAGGAAGGAAAATTGTTCCAAAACCCTAACCCTAACCCTAACCCTAATTTTTCTAGGGTAATTGATATATCGTCCGTATCATTGATACATCTGTTATAGCCCCAGTATTCTTGAGCATTAGTTATATAAATGATATGTATTGATTTGGATAACTATTAGTCTTTGTGGATAGTTATCACCTCGTAAAACGTGTATTTTACTAAATTAGGGTTTTAAAGCGAATCAGTGAATCAATATCGATCCAAAAGTGTCGTTTAGTGTATTATTTTCCACTAAGTATAAAAAGGAGAATCGTACATTATCCTTCATACAATCCGTATTAAAAATACAGAAAAATATAAAATTTCTGAACCGTGTTCTTCGTGTTATCGAAAATCAAAATCAATTTTGATAGTGTTATTGAAATCCAAATCTCAAGTTCAAGTACTCAAATCAAAGCTCTTGATCTCTAGATTCAGAATCTTAAAACCATATCATCATCTGGTAATTTTTCGATTTTATATGAATTTTTCAAATTCCGAATTAAATTAGGGTTCTTGATTAAATTTGGGGATTTTCTATTCTGTTGATTGTTCCTTCAATTGATTGCTTCCAGCATGTTCCTAGGGTTCTAATTACTAAGAATTCATGCTTTAATTTCATGTTTATGTTCGATTTTGAGAAATTCGATTTTAGGGTTTTTGCCCGATTTTTCTTTTTAATAGTCCGTTCATATGAATGATCTGACCTTGTTTTTGATAGAGGGCTTTTGTTGTATGTGTTGTAAGCTTCATTTTAACATCAAGAACGTAGAGTTTCATGTAGAAATAAGCTAGATCGGAAAATTGTTTAAGCTCGCCGGAATTTGGTCTGGTTTTGGATTCCGGTGATGTTTTTGGTTTGTTTTTGATCGGAATGTATTGGTATGGTTATTAGGAGTGTTTTGGTATCAAAAGCCCTAATTTTTGATGTGTTTTTGGCTCGCCGGATTCTGGAAAATGTCGCCGGATTCTGGAAAATTCCGGCAAGTTCTTGGCGACCCGTTTCAGTTCTTGGCGACCCGTTAACCCGTTTTCTTGACCCGGTTTCAATCTTCGAAACCCTAAAATATTTTCAGAAAACTGTTTTTGAATTTTATTTTTAAATTTAATTCGAAAATAGTTTAAATATTTATAAAAATCATATTTTTATTTTAAAAATACATTTTTAAATTCAGAAAATTCTGAAAAATTATATTTATTTATTTAAACTCGAAAATTGATTAAATTTAATTATTTTAATTATTTTTAATTAATAATTAATTAATTTAATTAATTGATTAATTCTTTTAATCAGTTAATTCTTAATAATTAAGTATTAATTAGATTTAATTGATTAAAATTAAGTTTAATTATTTTCTAGCTTGGTTTAATTATTTAAAAATAGTTTGAGTGTTTGGAAAGTGTCAATTAATTTTATTAATTGATTTTAATTGCTTTTAAATACTTTTATTGGGATTAAAATCCGATTTGTGATTTAAAAATTGTTTGTGACTTATTTAAATTCAAATAAGCCTCGAGTATTGTTTTAAAAATAGTTATAAGTACTATATGGTTTGTATGAGTTGTGTAATGTGTTTTATAGTCCGTATATGCCCGTACGAGGGCTAGTGTCTGAGTTTTAAAATATCGTAAATTAGACCGGGCGTCCGATAAGTACCCGGTTACTTGTTTAAATGTAATAATGATTATGAGTGTGTGTCGAGGATAGGATGAGGATAGTTAGACTTACAGTTATAAGTTGTTTATTATAGAATCGAGTTCCCGGAGCAAGGGAAAAGAGAAGGTAGAGTGAACGAGGTAGAATCCCGTCAGCGACGTAGACCAGACAAGTATCTGTACCTTTACTTGTTGATTCAATTGACATTGTTTCCTATGATTACCTGTATGTTACCATCGTAACAATTCAGATTATTCATTCTTCACCCATATTGAGCAACTGATGCTATTTCCTTGAATATTCTTACCTTTTGATCTGATCCATAATCGTGTTGGATATCAGAAACCTTCACCTTCAATTCAGTTTATATTAATGATAACCATTGTTGACTTTCTTAAATGAGTACGTTGTACCATTGAAACCATTCCGAATCTATTTCTCGGACTTCATTTGATATTGAATAGTTGAAGCTCTTTTGTAACTATTACACCCTGTCATTGTGTACTTATCTTGTTATGCATGTTATTGCTTATACTCTGTGATAGAATTGACATGTTTTAAAATGTGACCAGTAATGGTCGGGCCATATTTATGGTCGTAATAACTTAAGGCCTAGATGGCCATGGAACCTAGTGGAGGACTATGCTATAATCTAGTCCGCGGTTGATGCGTGACTGATCAGCAGCATAACCTTTGTATTTGAAAAATGTAGAAGTCCAATTCTAATTCCTCTTTCTTCAATAAAGATTGTTAAAAGCATATGTTTGACTTGTATATTGTTGATTCAGATAATTGAAATCTTTCCTTTCATTATGGAACTGTGATTGATATATATTATGCTTGCTGAGCACTTATGGCTCATACTTGCTTTGTTTCTAACCCTATTCCAGTGAAGCGAGAGAATGAGCAGACACAACGCTAGTGACTGTTCTCCAGATGTTAGGAGACCACCCCGAGTGATTGTCATTGGACGGGTAGTTGTTTTGTTTTGGAAGTTAGACTAGATGTCTAGCTTTGTATATTAAGTTGTGTAATAATATAAATTTGAACTGGTTTGTAATAACAATGTTGACTTAGAAGCTTGTTTCATGCCATAATCTGGATGCGGTCTTGGATAAGGGGTGTTTTATGTTATTGTTATATTATGCATGTGTTATATATAGGTATGTTGTGATTCGTTGGTCGAGTGACTCCCCAAATCTGTACCCCGGGTTTGGAGGGCGTCACAGGTTGGTATCAGAGCAACAAGTTATGGCATTAGAAACAAGTTAGGATTTAGGGTCCAAGATAACGTAGAGGGTTAGAAATTCATCTAATGGTCATAGAAGGTCGATTAGAAATATTACGTGTAGTAATTGAGTATGGTTATAATTGCAGCCACCTAGCTCTAGTTCAGATTCAGATCCGTCAGAGCATACGAGAGAGGAGAGACCTGTACCAGATATGAGAGCAGGACCGTCGCGACCGACACTACCTCAGTCTGGACCTATAATGGTCAGGAGGGATCCTATACCTTGTCCTGTTCCACTTCGACGTGTACTCGCGGCACCGCGATCTCAGGCTTCAATTTCCGGACCTTTGTTCCAGATCTCTGAGCCACCAGTTCCACATTACCGTTATCAGAGGATGAGAGAGGATATGGATTTCTTTCATAGACAGGTGTTAGAGATGCGTAGGATGCGTACAGTGGAGGCAGGTGTAGCCAGAGATAGAGATAGATTCAGGGATCAAATAGGAGAGACACGGATGAGACTCAGGGTTGTGAGGACATTGGTAGAGACGAGGTTACATGGACTAGCTATTAGCAGAGAGGGAGAGACTACGGCAGGGATGAGAGAGATTTTGGACTATGCGATGAGGGAGATTGGAGAGATTGCCGGACCAGCATTATGGGAGACTGGAGATGATGATCCATGAGCCGGTAGAGACGAAGTTGGGTTATTATGTGGATTCCTGTCAGATAGTACATAGATGCATAGTATAGTACCAGCAGTGCACCAGGCTTATAGTATCGCCTTGGATTGTTGTTGTATTTTGTTGTTGTACTGTTGATCGGCAGTTGTAGTTCAGCTATGACACACTTTACTTTTGAAAGCGTTCTACGCGTGTATCGAATCTATGTATATATTTATGATAACCATCTTTTGAAGAACTGTTATTATTCTCTTGTTATCCATTTCAATATTATAATTGTTATTCTATTTTGTTCAACGAGTGTACCCGTACGCCGTTGAAAATCCGTAAATTATGATTCTACCAATTGTGTTCTCCTTCTTTTCTATT
Organism: Heracleum sosnowskyi; assembly: GCA_030848705.1. Lineage (NCBI taxonomy): Eukaryota > Viridiplantae > Streptophyta > Magnoliopsida > Apiales > Apiaceae > Heracleum > Heracleum sosnowskyi. The sequence goes on along the minus strand of CM061241.1, from coordinate 69,734,567 downwards.
TATGAATTATCTGATTAAATCAGTTATTGTTTATTCATCAGCAATATGCCTCCTAGATGAAATACCCGTGCGAATAATTCCACTGACCAAGAAGGTCAACAGAATACACCCCCAACGGGTCATTTAGATCCGGTTGTAATACAGCTTTTGAACACCCTCACTCAACAAACTACTGCTTTAGCACAACAACAACAACAGATCCAACAGCAGTTACAACAACAGCAGCAACAACAGCAATAGCAGCAGCAGCTGCATTAACAACATCAACATCAACAACAGCAGCACCAGCAGGTAGTACCCGTGGTCACGTTTAAATCTTTTCAAGCAGCAAAACCTCCAGATTTCAAGGGATCTGCTGATCCAGTTGAGGCAAAGGCATGGTTAAAGGAAATGGAGAAAGCTTTTACGTTGATAGAGGTAACGGGAGAAAAGAAAACTGAGTATGATAGTTATTTTCTGAAAAATGAGGCAAGTTATTGGTGGGAAACTAGTAAGGCTTTAGAACCTGAAGGGTTAATTACATGGGAGAGATTTACAGAATTGTTTTTAGAGAAGTATTTTCCTGATTTTATGCGAGATCAAATGGAGTTGAAATTTCTGGAATTAAAGCAAGGTAGTATGACTATTTCTCAATACGAGACCAAGTTTACCGAGTTATCTAGGTTTGTTCCGACATACGTCGATACGGAGAAGAAGAAGGCCAAGAGGTTTCAACAGGGACTGAGGTCATGGATTCGTAGTAAGTTAGCCGTTTTGGAATTAGATACATATGCAGCCGTAGTACAGAAGGCAATGATTGCGGAAGGAGAGAGTGATTCATACATGAAAGAGAGAGAGAATAAGAAAAGAAAGGTAGGGACATCTGATAAGGTCCAGTCACAGGGAGACCTTCAGAGCCATCCAAACAAGAAACCAGGATTCCAGCCGGGCAGAGGTACAACTTTCAAGAAACCAGATACCGGAATTGTAGGACCAATCAATCGTCCACTAAACAACAACCAGCAAGTAGTTCTCAGACCTCCACTGCCAGAATGCAAGACATGCGGGAAAAGACATCCAGGTATATGCCACAGATTGAGTATCACATGTTTTAAGTGTAACCAGAAGGGGCATTATGCCAGGGATTGTAAGACAGGTATTGTTTGTCATCGATGTAAGAGACCAGGCCATATGATTAAGGATTGTAAAGCGCCAGCACCCGTGAACAACATGATTCGAGCTATAGAGGCACCTTCAGCTATTGATGTTCAGCCGTTAGCCAGAACCTATAATATGTCAATGAGGGAAGCAGTGAGAGACTCCGATGTGGTGGCAGGTACACTTCTAATAAATTCTGTTAATGCTAAAGTGCTGATAGATTCAGGAGCTACTAAGTCATTTATTTCGGAAATGTTTTCTCGTAGATTAAATTGTTTAATGGAACCTTTAAATGGAGTGTTGAATATAGAAATAGCTAACCAGGATCGTATACCGATTAGTTCGTATTATCCCCGTTGTGAAATTGAGATTTTAGGGAATCATTTTTATGCTGATTTATTACCTTTCAAGTTGGGAGAATTTGATGTGATTTTAGGAATGGATTGGTTAACTGATTATGATGTGCGTATTGATTTTAAGAATAAGAGGGTTGCTTTTAGTTACCCCAGAAAAGGAAGAAGTGATATTTAAAGGAGAGAAACAAACGAAGAAGTTTTTGACAATGATTCAGACTAAGAGGTTATTAAAACAAGGATGTGAGGCTTATCTCGCGTATGTGATAGATACAGAAAAGGAAATTTCTAAGTTAGAAGATATTCCAGTCGTGAGTGAGTTTCCAGATGTTTTTCCAGAAGAGTTACCAGGACTACCTCCGGATAGAGAGATTGAGTTCGCAATAGATTTAACGCCAGGCGCGGAACCAGTATCCAAAGCACCATATAGAATGGCACCAGTGGAAATGAAAGAGTTGGCCAAGCAATAACAGGAATTGTTAGAAAAAGGAATTATCAGACCTAGCGTTTCTCCGTGGGGAGCACCAGTGCTGTTTGTCAAGAAGAAGGATGGAAGCATGAGACTTTGTATAGATTATCGGGAGTTAAATAAACTAACCATCAAGAACAAGTATCCATTGCCCAGAATAGATGATCTGTTTGACCAGTTAAAAGGAGCGGTTTATTTTTCTAAGATTGATCTACGATCAGGATATCACCAATTGAAGGTTAAACCAGACGATATACCAAAGACAACTTTTTGAACAAGGTACGGACATTATGAGTTTTTAGTAATGGCGTTTGGATTGACGAATGCACCAGCAGCTTTTATGGATTTAATGAACATGATTTTTAAGAAGTATTTGGATGAGTTTGTAGTGGTATTCATCGATGATATTTTGATATATTCCAAGATAGAAGAAGAACATATGAATCATTTGTGGATTGTGTTGGAGACTTTAAGACAAGAAGGATTATACACAAAATTTTCAAAGTGTGAGTTTTGGTTAAGAGAAGTTCATTTCCTAGGGCACGTGGTAAGTAGTGAAGGCATCAAAGTAGATCCAACAAAGATTGAAGCAGTAAAGGATTGGGAAAGACCAAGGACACCAACTGAAGTTAGGAGTTTCTTGGGATTAGCCGGATATTATCGGAGATTTTTACAGGATTTTGCAAAGATAGCTACTCCAATGACCAAGCTGACAAGGAAAAGCGAACGGTTCTTATGGAACGACAAATGCGAAGAGAGTTTCCAAGAGTTAAAGAAGAGACTAACTACGGTACCAGTGTTAATGCTACCAGATGATCAAGGACATTTTGTAATCTATAGTGATGCGTCTTACAAAGGATTGGGCTGTGTACTTATGCAATATGACAAAGTAATTGCTTATGCGTCAAGACAATTGAGACCTCACGAACAGAATTATCCTACACATGATTTGGAATTAGCAGTGATCGTATTTGCACTAAAAATATGGAGACATTACTTGTACGGAGAGAGATGTGAAATTTACACCGATTACAAGAGTCTGAAGTATATCTTTACTCAGAAGGAGCTGAACATGAGACAAAGAAGATGGTTGGAGCTAATCAAAGATTACGACGTTTCTATAAATTATCACCCTGGCAAGGCAAATGAGGTAGCAGATGCATTGAGAAGAAAAGAAAGATTGAATATGCTGACGATGACCAAAGAGCTGTACAGAGAATTTGAAAAGTTAGAGATAGAAGTACGTGTTCCGAAGGACGCGACAGAAATGATTTACGCCATGACGTTTCAACCAGAGTTGTTGGAAAAGATACGGAAATGCCAAAAGCAAGTCATGACCGACAATGCAAATAGTTTAACGGGCGAGGAAATATATAGCCAACTGGACGACAATGGAATCTTAAGGTTTGTTTCTCGAATATGGGTACCTAATGTAGCGGAACTAAAGAATGAAATTTTGCACGAAGCGCATAATTCGAAGTATTCAATTCATCCTGGAAGAACGAAGATGTATCGAGATCTTAAAATGAACTTTTGGTGGCCAGATATGAAAAGAGAAATTGCTGAGTGGGTGAGTAAATGTTTTACGTGTCAGAGGGTTAAAGCGGAACATCAAAGACCAAGTGGATTACTGCAGCCGTTAGAAATTCCTGAGTGGAAGTGGGAACACATCGCAATGGACTTTGTGGTAGGATTGCCTAGGATGAAGACTAACCATGATGCTATTTGGGTTATTGTAGACCGATTGACGAAATCTGCACATTTTCTTCCTATTAACGAGAGATTCTCGCTGGATAAATTAGTTCGTTTATACGTAAAGGAAATTGTGGTACGGCATGGAGTTCCAGTGTCAATAGTATCTGATCGAGACCCTCGATTCAACTCAAGATTTTGGAGAAGTTTTCAAGAGTGTTTAGGCACCGAATTGAGAATGAGTATGGCTTATCACCCGCAGACAGATGGACAAAGTGAAAGGACGATTCAAACCATCGAGGACATGCTTAGAACATATGCACTTGATTTTGAAGGTAATTGGGATGATCATCTACCCTTAGTAGAATTCTCATATAATAATAGTTTTCACGCGAGTATCGGGATGCCACCTTACGAAGCTTTATATGGACGAAAGTGTCGATCTCCAGTATATTGGGAAGAAGTTGGTGAACGAAAAGTGATAGGGCCAGAATTAGTACAGCAGACAAAGGAAGTGATTGGATTGATTCAGAAAAGGTTGATAACAGCTCAGAACCGGCAGAAGAAATATGCTGACCTAGCAAGAAAGGATATGGGAGTCGAAGTCGGAGAACAAGTGTTACTAAAAGTATCACCATGGAAAGGATTAGTTAGGTTTGGAAAGAAAGGGAAATTGAGTCCGAGATACGTTGGACCATTTGAGATTTTGAAGCAGGTTGGGAAGGTAGCTTACGAGTTAGCATTACCCCCACATATGCAGAACGTTCATAATGTGTTTCACATATCCATGTTTAAGAAGTATCGACCAGATTCGAACCATGTAATAGAGTATGAACCCATAGAGGTCCAGTCAGATTTATCTTATGTAGAACGACCAATTCAGATATTGGATTGTAAGGAAAAAGTGTTAAGAAATAAGACTGTAGTGATAGTAAGAGTTTTGTGGAGGAATCCTAAGGTAGAGGAGTCTACCGGGGAGTTAGAGAGTGAGATGTTAGAAAAGTATCCCCAGTTGTTTCCTTGATCTGATTCTGAGGACAGAATCCTATTAAGGGGGGAAGGATGTAAGATCTGTGAACTTTATTAATTATATAAATTGTATTATATGTGTAGAATAATTATTATGAAGTATTTTGAGCTTTAATGATAACGGTTGTTAAGTGATTATGTGAAAATTTGTGTGTCGAAAGCCCCGTTCAAATATCTTGTCATTTGAAAATATCTTCAATTTTGAGCCCCGTTTTGAAAATCCAAGGGCCCCGTTGAAATTTTGTATATTATTATTATTCCTTCGTAATTCGTAATTCGAATAATTATCGGAGGATTTCTTCGTATCATTATATCCCTTATTATCCGATACTATCAATAGTATTCGTTTTATTCAAAGGAAGGAAAATTGTTCCAAAACCCTAACCCTAATTTTTCTAGGGTAATTGATATATCGTCCGTATCATTGATACATCTGTTATAGCCCCAGTATTCTTGAGCATTAGTTATATAAATTATATGTATTGATTTGGATAACTATCAGTCTTTGTGGATAGCTATCATCTCGTAAAACGTGTATTTTACTAAATTAGGGTTTTAAAGCGAACCAGTGAATCAATATTGATCCAAAAGTGTCGTTTAGGGTATTATTTTCCACTAAGTATAAAAAGGAGAATCGTACATTATCCTTCATACAATCCGTATTAAAAATACAGAAAAATATAAAATTCCCGAACCGTGTTCTTCGTGTTATCGAAAATCAAAATCAATTTTGATAGTGTTATTGAAATCCAAATCTCAAGTTCAAGTACTCAAATCAAAGCTCTTGATCTCTAGATTCAGAATCTTCAAACCATATCATCTGGTAATTTTTCGATTTTATATGAATTTTTCAAATTTCGAATTAAATTAGGGTTCTTGATTAAATTTGGGGATTTTCTATTCGGTTGATTGTTCCTTCAATTGATTGCTTCCAGCATGTTCCTAGGGTTCTAATTACTAGGAATTCATGCTTTAATTTCATGTTTATGTTCGATTTTGAGAAATTCGATTTTAGGGTTTTTGCCCGATTTTTCTTTTTAATAGTCCGTTCATATGAATGATCTGACCTTGTTTTTGATAGAGGGCTTTTGTTGTATGTGTTGTAAGCTTCATTTTAACATCAAGAACGTAGAGTTTCATGTAGAAATAAGCTAGATCGGAAAATTGTTTAAGCTCGCCGGAATTTGGTCTGGTTTTGGATTCCGGTGATGTTTTTGGTTTGTTTTTTTATCGGAATGTATTGGTATGGTTATTAGGAGTGTTTTGGTATCAAAAGCCCCAATTTTTGATGTGTTTTTGGCTCGCCGGATTCTGGAAAATGTCGCCGGATTCTGGAAAATTCCGGCAAGTTCTTGGCGACCCGTTTCAGTTCTTGGCGACCCGTTAACCCGTTTTCTTGACCCGGTTTCAATCTTCGAAACCCTAAAATATTTTCAGAAAACTGTTTTTGAATTTTATTTTTAAATTTAATTCAAAAATAGTTTAAATATTTATAAAAATCATATTTTTATTTTAAAAATACATTTTTAAATTCAGAAAATTCTGAAAAATTATATTTATTTATTTAAACTCGAAAATCGATTAAATTTAATTATTTTAATTATTTTTAATTAATAATTAATTAATTTAATTAATTGATTAATTCTTTTAATCAGTTAATTCTTAATAATTAAGTATTAATTAGATTTAATTGATTAAAATTAAGTTTAATTATTTTCTAGCTTGGTTTAATTATTTAAAAATAGTTTGAGTGTTTGGAAAGTGTCAATTAATTTTATTAATTGATTTTAATTGCTTTTAAATACTTTTATTGGGATTAAAAATCCGATTTGTGATTTAAAAATTGTTTGTGACTTATTTAAATTCAAATAAGCCTCGAGTATTGTTTTAAAAATAGTTATAAGTACTATATGGTTTTTATGAGTTGTGTAATGTGTTTTATAGTCCGTATATGCCCGTACGAGGGCTAGTGTCTGAGTTTTAAAATATCGTAAATTAGACCGGGCGTCCGATAAGTACCCGGTTACTTGTTTAAATGTAATAATGATTATGAGTGTGTGTCGAGGATAGGATGAGGATAGTTAGACTTACAAATATAAGTTGTTTATTATAGAATTGAGTTCCCGGAGCAAGGGAAAAGAGAAGGTAGAGTGAACGAGGTAGAATCCCGTCAGCGACGTAGACCAGGCAAGTATCTGTACCTTTATTTGTTGATTCAATTGACATTGTTTCCTATGATTACCTGTATGTTACCATCGTAATGATTCAGATTATTCATTCTTCACCCATATTGAGCAACTGATGCTATTTCCTTGAATATTCTTAACTTTTGATATTGAATAGTTGAAGCTCTTTTGCAACTATTACACCCTGTCATTGTGTACTTATCTTGTTATGCATGTTATTTCTTATACTCTGTGATAGAATTGGCATGTTTTAAAATGTGACCAGTAATGGTCGGGCCATATTTATGGTCGTAATAACTTAAGGCCTAGATGGCCATGGATCCTAGTGGAGGACTATGCTATAAGCTAGTCCGGGGTTGATGCTTGACTGATCAGCAGCCCAACCTTTGTATTTGAAAAATGTAGAAGTCCAATTCTAATTCCTATTTCTTCAATAAAGATTGTTAAAAGCATATGTTTGACTTGTATATTGTTGATTCAGATAATTGAAATCTTTCCTTTCATTATGGAACTGTGATTGATATATATTATGCTTGCTGAGCACTTGTGGCTCATACTTGCTTTGTTTCTAACCCTATTCCAGTGAAGCGAGAGAATGAGCAGACACAGCGCTAGTGACAGTTCTCCAGATGCTAGGAGACCACCCCGAGTGATTGTCATTGGACGGGTAGTTGTTTTGTTTTGGAAGTTAGACTAGATGTCTAGCTTTGTATATTAAGTTGTGTAATAATATAAATTTGAACTGGTTTGTAATAACAATGTTGAATTAGAAGCTTGTTTCATGCCATAATCTGGATGCGGTCTTGGATAAGGGGTGTTTTATGTTATTGTTATATTATGCATGTGTTATATATAGGTATGTTGTGATTCGTTGGTCGAGTGACTCCCCAAATCTGTACCCCGGGTTTGGAGGGCGTCACATCTTATGCTATATTTCAACAAGGGTAGCTACTAGCATTGTGTTTGTCGGGCTTGTTCAATTCGTGGGTTATGCCTCTAGAAATGTAACTTTTCTTTTAATATATTTCTTTAATTTAACAAAAAGAAAACACTTAAACATAATAGTATATAAAATTAAAGATTTAGCTAATCATGTATTTTTCTGTTTCATAAAACGAATTTAAATTTATAACTATAATTTTTATTTTTTATTTGTATTATAAATTACGAAAGAAATAAACACGCGTTGACAGATCCACTGATCCCGGCCTCACAATTGAATTACGAACGCAAACCTATAAATACTTCCTCACAATCAAATTTTAAACAGCTCTCTCAGATGGCTAGTTCTAAATAGACGACGACCAGCGTCTACATACACTGATACAAGTGATTGAAGATGTTATCAACAACATGCGCGATGACTTTCTTTACAATGGCGGTCCTGGCCATCTCGTTCTTCTTCAGCTCCAAGCAATAATTTTATACTTATTTAACCTTACTTCACCTCTTCGCTACTTTGTTTGATATTAGACTTGATGGTCCACGGGATGTTGTTCCTTAATCCGTAATGATCATCAGAAGATGGTTCATGGGTGTTCCTTCTATTCTACTCTCCTTTTCTCTCTCTCTCTCTCGTTTCTGCTCCCTTTTTCCGGTTGACTTTCCGCTCCTTTTATCGGAGGCCTCTCCTGGTGCCACATGGGGGTCTATGGGCTAGACTGGGTGATGAGGCCTAAGTCAGGTGCCTGCCTGTTGGTCTATGTTCCCGTAGGGTAGGTGACAAGGCTGTCGCGTGCCTATCAAATAATAATATCTAACAAATCCTTCTAACTATGTAGTAGGGCAAGTCAGAGTCGATCCCACAGAGACAAACGTATCAATCACTAGTTATTCTTGATTCAATTCAACTAAGCAAGTAACACAATAAATTGTTGAGAGATTTTTAAACTAATATTATACTAAGGCAAATTGTATTGTATTATCAATTAACTAAAACATCTAGAATTAAGTATCCCCACTAGCATGAATCAATGCAATTATGATTTTCCACCCCAATTAATCATACGCTACTCAAGAGGAAAGATGCGCCCTATAAAATACCAATAACCTCTCTCGAGTATTAATGGCTTCTCTAAAAATACACTCAAGCCTATTTTCATGGTATCATGCAATTTAGAGACATTAAACACAGCATCCTAACTTCCTAACAATCCGTTCTACCTATTTTCATGGAGAAGTTCATGTCCTTATTGGATAAATCACAACCATCTAAGTCCAACTTTCGATGATAAATAGATATTAGGTTCAAACAATACGCATAATCACGTCTGACATGTTATTGTTAATTAAGCACAACTTAATAAGCAAGAGCATACAACATAACTAAACTGGGGGGTTATGGAAAATCATACATCAATCATAACTAGGGTTCAACTTAACCCTAGATTAAATAACTACTCACTCATAATTAAACTAACAAAACACATAATATAATAAGAACACATGATAATATTAAGAACAGAGAATAAAACCTTCAATCTTTCTCCAAGAAGAAAAGTACAAGTCTCTCTTTGTATGTATTTACCTATCTGTCTATATATATATATATCCTCAAATATTTTAATGCATTGAGGAAAGTACAAGTACGTTTCCTAAACTGATTCTGTTTTACAAGGAAAATTCGTAGCTGACTTTTCTTCAGTAAATCTGAGCCGTTCCTGATGTAATTTGATAATTGGACCACTTTAGAATAAAAGAGATTTCCATTATCTTCGCGTGGGCTGTTAAATCGTCCAATTCTGACTTCTAGAACTCAAGATATGACCCAAACAGTGAATTATGTGCAGGCAGCCCAACAAATCCGAATTTCCTTCTAATAAATCTCCAAATTAAGCTTTTTATTCTTCAATCCTTCCAAGTTTAGGATTTCCATGCTTCCTACAATAGAACATTAAAATTTATTAAATAAAAATCCAATTAAATGCAAAATATAATAAATATGAGGAATAAAATCATATAAAATATATATAAATATATACTCTATCAAACATCCCCACACTTAGCATTTTGCACGTCCTCGGGCAAATAAAGAAATAAAAATAATACTAACTAATAGGACCACCACTTTCGTAGATGACACGATTGCATTGAACATATGCAACAAGCCGTTAAACCCCTAGGCAGCCCTAGTAGGACGAGTTTTGTCTCGTGAGGGTTTATAGAAGATATACCCACAAAATCAAATATTTTCAACCACCAAGTCTCTCAAACATGCAACATGTCATAGTACTCCACACATTGTAAATCTCAATCACATAACAACATGAAAGTGTCTGAAAGTACAAGTACTCTCACTTTAAGCATCATTAACACAAAATAATCCAAGTATGCACACAATGTCTAGATAGACAAAAATATCATGAGATAGACATCGAAGTCGCATTCAACAAGTAAGCATGCCATAGATAGAATTCTCACATTGCTCTCAATTCACACAAGTGTATGGGTATAAGTGTATCGCTCAAGTTCAATCAATGTACTCATGTGCTACCATATGCTTGGTTGTCCACCAAATCTCCACCACCTCGTATATATGCATACATGAATCAAAAGGTCTTTGTTAAAGGTTGTAACGGGGCTTAGGTACAAGGTAGGATATCAAAGAAACAGGCTAACAAGTGGCTAAACTTGATAACTGATAGAGCATAGTGTTCAATTTTAATTAAAGCACCCAACATGAAACTTAGATCATGTAAAAGTTGATCAAGCTTTCACAAGCATTAAACTTCAAAGCACATATACCCCATGTACTTTACCACTTTCACATTGTATCAATCAAATGAACACACTCTACTTTATCTTCCTCTTGCTCATAACTTCTTTTTTTTTTTTTTTTTTTTCAAAAGTCAAGTCATTCTCCAGTAACCAAGGGCAGTGAAAAGTCACCAAGAATGTATTTAATACCAACACACATGGATCGTCCCTTTCATATGACATTGCACTTGCCACCCATTGATCTCAAAGGAGTACTTGATACTTGTTTGCAATTCTCAAATCAGACTGTATCCCACCAAAATGTAACCTTTAACAAAAAGAAATCCCCACACTAAATATTCACCAACCCATCAATGAATCAATATGCTCTACCAGTAAATCAAGACAAGAATAAATAAGTAGGCTCAAAAAATTTTAGATTGGTGATATACGAAAGAAACGGATATAAGCTCAAGGGGTTCACTAAGGATTATTTTTCATATGGGTACTGTTTTGGGTAAATGAGGTTAATCCTAGTGCCTTTATCATATTCATGCATACATATATCATGTAGTCTCAAAACGGTTTAAAACAAGTTCTAGAGCAATAAGAATCATGATGAACAACACACAACAAAAAAATGGATTGATAAAAAATCTATCAATCATAAATTAGGCTCAAATCCTCACAAGGTGAAAGCATGCTTAACTCACTAAAATTGACCAAGAAACATCTCAAGTTTTCAAATTTTCGCAAGCACACAAGGAATTACCAAGCATCAAATGATTTTTCATGAATATGACACTCAGAATTAATCATGCGAAATTAATCTACACAATGTGTACTTATCAATGCTAACATGCTTTTGAGACAAGGCAATTATATACAAAAAGTTTTAAATTTTTTAAATTTTTTTGGATTTTTATAATATATAATTTTTTTTGGGTTTTTTACGTCATTGAGAACTCATCCCCACACTTAAGTGGTTCATTGTCCTCAATGAATAATATATATAAATATACAAAACTAACAAGATCCTAAAAGAAATACAAAAAGAATAAGAGTGAAAAATTATACAAAGAAAGGTTAGAAATACTCCCCTAGTGCATGAAGTCTCGGTTGGAAAATGTGGGAGAGTGTTCCTCCTCCAAAATCTTGGGTTGCCTCCCAAGAAGCGCTTTTTTTAAGGTCACTAGCTCGACCTTCTTCTTAATCAACCTGGTGAATGGATCGAAAGTGGAGCATCCACTTTCTCAACATATTTTCTTATGATCTCTCCCAAAAACTTATAAGTTTCATCCAAAGCTTTATCCAACAATACTATTCTTCTATCTCGAGCAAACTTTAAGAGTGCAACAACTATCCTTGACGTTTCATCTAGTGAGACAAACTTAAAAAGAAATTTTATAAGTAAGTCTTCCCAAGTAGTAATGGAATTTGAGGGTAACGAAAATAACCAATTTTTAGCTCCATCCCTTAAAGATAAAGGGAATAATCGAAGTCGAATGACCTCATCAGAAACTCCATCATACTTGATAGTATCACAAATCTTCAAAAAGTTTTCAATATGAGCATCAGGATCTTCAACAGATAATCCACCAAACTGAATTTCACCAATCGATTTCATTATTGAAGGCTTCAAATCAACATTAGTGACATGTAAATCTCTCACCAAAATTGTAGGAGGTTTAGAGAGGAAAATATCAGCCTTCATATCTTGATCTTCACCCAAGGTCTTAACCATAAGAACAGCTTCATTACTCTTTTCAAGATCACTCTTCTTCAGAGAAGGGCTAAGCAAAGAGTTGGAAAATTTAAATTCCAATTTCTCAACTCCAACTTCAAAAGAAATTTTTCCATGCATCATATCAACTTTTGCACCAGCTGTAGCTAAGAAAGGTCTCCCGAGAATAATAGAATTTTGTGCATCTTCCTCCATCTCCATGACAACAAAATCACATGGAATAAAAAACTTTCCTACCTTGACAGGAACATCTTCAAGTATTCCAAGTGGAACTTTTACACTTCTATCTGCTAATTGTAGAGTTATACGTGTGGGTTTGAGTTCACCCATCTGAAGCTTATTGCAGATTGATATGGGCATCAGACTTACACTTGCCCCAAGATCACATAGAGCTCTTTTGATTTCAAAATTCCCAAGTTTGACAGGAATAGAATAGCTACCTGGATCAATTAGCTTTTTAGGAAGACTATTCTGCAAGATGGCACTACACTCTGCCGTTAATGAGATAGTAGAACTTTCTTCAATCTTTCTTTTGTTTGACAATAATTCCCTAAGGAACTTCCCATAAGAAGGCATCTCCTTGATAACATCTAAGAAAGGGATATTAAGTTCTAACCTTTTCAAGATATCCATAAACTTCATAAACTTCTCTCCAAGCCTAGCTTGCACCAATCTTTGAGGAAACGGAACAGGTGGTACATAAGGTCTGACTGGAGCAACTGTGGGTTCCTTCTTCTCTTCTTCAATCGCTTCTTGCAAAACCACATTTTCAGATTGAGTTTTCTCTCTATCTTCTTCAAAAATCAAATTATCACTACTCATCTTCATCTCCGGCCCTTGCAATTCCTGATCACTTTTTAAAGTTATAGCATTCACGTGAGCTCTATGTGGTTGTTCAGTTTGGCCAGGAAGTTGGCCTGAAGACTTGTTAAGTTGATTCAACTGTTGAGCAATTTGAGTGATTGTATTCTCCATCAACTTGTTATGAGCTTTTATCTCATTGATACTTGATTCAAAGTAATCATTCTTCTTTGCTTGTGTAGAGATAAATCCTTCCAAAAGATTTTCCAAGTTAGATTTTTGTGGCTGAGCTGGTTGAAAACCTGGCGGCTGAGAAAAGTTATTTTGTGGAGGTTGAGCTTGAGCCTGGCTATTTCTGTAGGAGAAATTAGGATGATCTCTCCAACCTGGATTGTATGTGTTGGAGTAAGGATTATATTGTGGCCTTTGATTTTGGTTGTAGAGGGCATTTGCTTGTTCCATTGTTGTTCTAAAGGAATTGTATTGACAAGCATGTTGAGTGTGTCCAACTACACCGCATATTTCACATGAGGCAACCGTAGATGAAGTTCTAGAATCCAATTGCTCAATCTTCTTAACCATTGCCTGCATAGTAGTATTCAACATGGTTAGAGCATCAACATCATACTTACCACCCTTCTTAGGATGATTTCTGTCACTGTAAGGATAATTATCATTAGACGCAATCTCGTCTAACAAAGTTTTTGGAACCTCCGTACTCTTTTTCATAATAGATCCACCAGAAGAAGCATCAACAAAGTTTCGAAACTCTTGTGTTAACCCATTGTAGAATGTTTGGATCAACAACCAGTCAGGAATTCCATGGTGAGGGCATTGTCTCTGAACACGTTTGAATTTTCTCCAAGCATCATGAAGTGACTCGTCATCATCTTGACGAAAGTTAGATATTTCATTCCTGAGCTTTGAAGTTTTCTTTTGACTGAAGAATTTAAGTAGAAACGCCTTTGCAAGACTATCCCAAGTAGTGAATGTGTTTGGTCCTTCATCCTTCAACCAATCTTTTGCTGCATCTCGGAGAGAGAATGGAAATAAGCGCAGCTTAATAGCATCATCACTAACATTGGTCAGCTTTATAGTATCACACTTTTCTAGAAAACTCTAAAGATGATCAACAGGATTTTCAGTGGACAATCCTGCGAAAGAATCATTGGAGACGAATTGTATGAATTGTGGCTTGAGTTCAAAGTGGGTAGCCGTGATTGTTGGTCTGACAATACTGGAGAGTACGTCTGTAGCGTCTGGCATACCATGCTCCCTGAGAGCTTTAGCTGATGTCTCACCCATAACTTCCTTGTCTTTATTTTTCCTTCGTAATCCTGCTTGTCTTCTTGCTGTAGCTTCAATTTCAGGATCAAGAGCAATTAAATTTTCTGTACCTGAACTTCGAGTGTGCATGCAACAAGAAAACTAGAAACAAAGATCAAATAACAAGGGAATAATAGCCGAAGCAACACAACCAAAAGACTTAGCTAAACTTACTCAAAAATTAACTAATCTAATACCGCTTTGTCCCCGGCAGCGGCGCCAAAAATTTGACAAGGCTGTCGCGTGCCTATCAAATAATAATATCTAACAAATCCTTCTAACTATGTAGTAGGGCAAGTCAGAGTTGATCCCACAGAGACAAACGTATCAATCACTAGTTATTCTTGATTCAATTCAACTAAGCAAGTAACACAATAAATTGTTGAGAGATTTTTAAACTAATATTATACTAAGGCAAATTGTATTGTATTATCAATTAACTAAAACATCTAGAATTAAGTATCCCCACTAGCATGAATCAATGCAATTATGATTTTCCACCCCAATTAATCATACGCTACTCAAGAGGAAAGATGCGCCCTATAAAATACCAATAACCTCTCTCGAGTATTAATGGCTTCTCTAAAAATACACTCAAGCCTATTTTCATGGTATCATGCAATTTAGAGACATTAAACACAGCATCCTAACTTCCTAACAATCCGTTCTACCTATTTTCATGGAGAAGTTCATGTCCTTATTGGATAAATCACAACCATCTAAGTCCAACTTTCGATGATAAATAGATATTAGGTTCAAACAATACGCATAATCACGTCTGACATGTTATTGTTAATTAAGCACAACTCAATAAGCAAGAGCATACAACATAACTAAACTGGGGGGTTATGGAAAATCATACATCAATCATAACTAGGGTTCAACTTAACCCTAGATTAAATAACTACTCACTCATAATTAAACTAACAAAACACATAATATAATAAGAACACATGATAATATTAAGAACAGAGAATAAAACCTTCAATCTTTCTCCAAGAAGAAAAGTACAAGTCTCTCTTTGTATGTATTTACCTATCTGTCTATATATATATATATATCCTCAAATATTTTAATGCATTGAGGAAAGTACAAGTACGTTTCCTAAACTGATTCTGTTTTACAAGGAAAATTCGTAGCTGACTTTTCTTCAGTAAATCTGAGCCGTTCCTGATGTAATTTGATAATTGGACCACTTTAGAATAAAAGAGATTTCCATTATCTTCGCGTGGGCTGTTAAATCGTCCAATTCTGACTTCTAGAACTCAAGATATGACCCAAACAGTGAATTATGTGCAGGCAGCCCAACAAATCCGAATTTCCTTCTAATAAATCTCCAAATTAAGCTTTTTATTCTTCAATCCTTCCAAGTTTAGGATTTCCATGCTTCCTACAATAGAACATTAAAATTTATTAAATAAAAATCCAATTAAATGCAAAATATAATAAATATGAGGAATAAAATCATATAAAATATATATAAATATATACTCTATCAGTAGGTGACTGGCGGAAGCTATGCGTCCAGGTGGAGGGTTTCTAGGATGGCTTCAGGGTCCCAAGGGATGACTGGTTCGCGTCCGATCGACACGTGTTTTGGCGGTCAGGAGCGCGCCTACGGGAGGAAGAGGCCACGGATACCGTAGCCGAGGTACCCCGCATTGCGTAAGGACGGCACTCCGTAGGCCGTAAGAAAGCGATCTCGGTTCGTAGGCTGTAAGAAAGGGATCACGGTTCTGGAGGCCATCATTTGCCCCCTAAGCGCGGGGGTCTCCTTTAGGAGGCCCCTCCAGCGTGTGCCCCTGGGCCGAAACAATAGTGGTGACTCATGGTCCGCGACAAGAGTGGAGATAATGCTAGCGATAAACGGGGGGAGTGCTCCTTGAGTGGGAGGTAACCGCTGGAGGAGTTGAGAAGGGGGTGGTTTCATGAGGAAGGTTACAATGATTGTCTGAAGTTTGTGGGTGCGGGTAATGCGTTGGACCCTACGGCCCATTCCATAGAAGCTTTCCGCGATTTTGAAATAGCGCGATTGGAGGCTGAGAGAGCCATGGGGGACAAAGGTGAGGATAGTGTTCAAAACGATATCGGGGCCGGGGAGAGTAGGCATGAGGAGAAGGCTCGTGAGCCGGAAGGACCTGAAGGGGGCCCCGGGGGCGAACCCGTCCCGACAAAGGGGTCAGACGAGCCTCTTCCGTAGGGCTCGGGATGTTCCGTAGGCATCGGAGTTTATGTTTTTGGTTTTTGTTTCTCTTTTACCCCTTTCGGCCTTTAGGTGTATTCGGTGGAATGTATTTCCTTTTGTATTTCAATATTTCCTCGTACCTTTGAACACTTTGGTTTTTCAATTTATGTCTTGATATCTGGTTTTCTGATTTTACTAGCCGCTTTTATTTGATTATGGCTTTGCATCGCTTTATTTACGTACTTCTTGAATTAGTAGAGGCGGGAATACTTACCTGGGGAATACGCGGGTGTGAATGGTAAATTCGAGTCAACTATTTTGACTGTTTGACTGTCTTGGAAACCGTCAGTCATTTATTTCTGGCGGAATTCCAATGGTCTCTACCCTTTCGCATTCGTCCGCGTCGGCCTATAAATAATCAATTCCTTCCCTCTTTCTTTATTCATCTCAATCGCTTTCTAACCCGGGACCTTTTTCTTCTCTCGCCAGGTATTTCCTAATCGTTTTTTCGTTACGAGTTTTCTTTGGGGCATCCCCTTTATTTCTGGATACAAAGTGCTTTATTCGCTATTTGATTTTATTCTTTGTTTTCCCTTTGTTGTTTTAGGAAAAATGTACAAGGGAAAGAACGTGTTGGAGCTGACTGCTGAGGAGCTCGAGGGGATTCGGATGAACGACTGGGACGAGTTCCTAGACGTTATGTTCCTGATGCTCCGGGCGGCCCTGGAGGAGCATGACAGGGACGAGGCCGCTAAGAAAAAGAAGAAAGAAGAGGAGGAGGCGACCATTCGCAAGGATGGTAAAGACGGGAAAGGACCTCCCGGCTCTGGCTCGGCTGCTGCCGCAACCTAGTTTATTTTCTTTAGGGGTGGACCCAATCAAATTTGTGATGGTCCCCCCTTTTATTGTAATTCTAAATAAATAAATAAATAAATAAACGGGGTTTCATTTATTTATTTGTCATAGTTTAATTTTTAGCTCTATGACTGTTTGAATATGACATTCTTGTTTTAACTAATGATTCGTTTTACAAGTTGTGAACAAGTAGTTTGGATAGCTTTGAAAATATCTCCGTATGTTTTAGAGTAGCAAGGACCGTAGTCTAGCCGATGTGGTGCTACCTTCCTTAGAAATACGGAAGTGTCATAACAAAAGGAATCAGGGTAAAACATGTGAGTTAGCCGATTGCCCCCTGTCGGAGTAGGAATTTGAATTTGGTGTGCGCCGTAGCACATCATAGATTGCCAACTCCCAGTTTTGGGAATGGTGCCTTTTTATTAAGTCGGGCCAGTTCGTGCCGCAGCCTCATTCGAGCTACATATGTTGGCTTTTTAATGAACCGGTGTTTTACCGAGACCCGTTCATGCCGTAGCTTCATTCGAGCTACATATATTGGCTTTTTAATGAACCGGTGTTTTACCGAGACCCGTTCATGCCGTAGCTTCATTCGAGCTACATATATTGGCTTTTTAATGAACCAGTGTTTTACTTGAAATCCACCCATGCCGTAGCTTCCTGCGGGCTACATATGTTGGCTTTTGAATGGGAGGATTACCTGAGCCGTGCCCATAGTCATAATGAAATGGCTAGTGATACAGGCGTTTTGAACGGACAGGTTAATGAGATCCTTATATGCAAAAGGCAGAGTCAATAAAGATAGACAGTCGGGTGTTTTATCATAATCCGAAAGCGGCCGGTAGGTAGGCCGTATATAGTGGCATCTATGTTCTTTTATGCCTTGGAGAGGTAGTGTTACACTCCGGAAAAACAAAATCAGTAACTTTTAAGTTACTCGAGGACCACATCAAAATTGCTATGGTACTCACGGGTAAAACCGCCGAAGATGAGTGGCGTGCCATGTGTTGGGGAGGACTTCTCCATTTAGGTGGGCGAGTGTGTACGTTCCTGTCTTGATAACTTGATGGATGATATAAGGACCCTCCCAGTTAGGATCCATCTTTCGGTTGTGGGTAGGGTCGGACACCGCCGTAGAGCGCAGTACTTTGTCTCCGGCCTGGAATTCCCGGGGATTGATTCTTCCGAAGTATCTGGCTGTAGTCTGTTTGTAATTGGCCATTCGTATCACCGCGTTTTCCCTTTGTTCTTCCAATAGATCCAAGTTAGCTCGGATTCCTTCCTCGTTAGCTTTGGGGTCATATTGCTGGACCCGTAAAGACGGTTCTCCTAGTTCTACAGGAATCACAGCCTCAGTGCCGTAGGTTAATCTGAAAGGGCTTTCCCCCGTAGGTTTCCTTTTATCTGTTCGGTAGGCCCATAGAATATTGAGGAGTTCTTCAGCCCACATAGTTTTTCTGTCTTCAACATTCTTGCAGAGGCTTTGCAACAGGCTTCGATTGGTAACCTCTACTTGGCCGTTGGACTGAGGATAAGCCACGGACGACCTCCTGTGCTGGATTGAGTAAGCAGAGAGGTATTCTTCGAAATCGGTATCGATAAATTGCCTGCCGTTGTCGGTGACCAGGACTCGGGGGATGCCGAAGCGCGTGACGACCGATTCATGGAAGAACCTGCGGCAGACCACTGCGGTGATATGTGCCACGGCTTTGGCCTCCACCCATTTAGTCATGTACTCTACGGCCACAATGATGAACTTTAGTGCCCCCCTGGCGGGGGGAAAGGGTCCCATAATATCCACACCCCACATGTCGAAGGGGACGGGGGAGAGCACGGAGGTAGGAAGAACCGGAGGAAGCCTGGGGATCGAAGAGAACAACTGGCAATTAACACAAACCTTGGCATAATTGAGACAGTCTGATCGCAATGTGGGCCAATAATAGCCCTGGCGCAAAACTTTATGGGCTAGGGCCTCCCCGGAGGAATGACTTCCACAGATCCCTTCATGTACTTCTAGCATGCAATAGTCTGCTTCGGGGCAATCCAAACACTTGAGCAGGGGTGCAAGGAAAGATCTTCGGTACAGCGCCCCGTCAATTAGGGTGTAATGGGCTGACTTTCCCCGGAGAGTCCGCGCAGCTTTTCGGTCCTCGGGCAATACTCCATCTTGGAGGTACAAAACAATCGGGGTCATCCAGTTAGGGCCGTAAGAGAGCACCATGACTTGGGACAAGACGTCCGTAGCTGGGTCGACCGACGGTGCGAGCAGCACAGTTTAGTGGACATTAGTGCCAGGGGGAGATTCATCCCCGGTGGCCAACCTAGCGAGAGCATCGGCGCAGGAATTCTCTCCCCTCAAGATCCCTTCAAGCGACGCGATGGGGAATTGGGTGAGCCTTTCTCGGGCCTCTTGGAGATATCTGATCATCAGAGGGGATTTAGCAACAAAGGTCCCTAGGATCTGATTGACGATCAGCTGAGAATCGCTGTAGGCCTTGAGGTGTCGGACTTGAAGAGCCCTAGCCAAACGGAGTCCGGCGATCAACACCTCGTATTCCGAGCAGTTATTAGTGGCTGGGAAATCGAAACGGATGGCCTGCTGAATCTCGAAACCTTCCGGGCTGATGAGGAGCACTCCGGCCCCGCTATGATCGACTGTAGAAGACCCATCCACAAACAAAGTCCAGGGTGTAGGGGTACTTTCTTCGGCCGCGGTACAGACCGCCGTTGTGAGCTCAGGCTTGGAATCTTCTGAAGCGGAGCATTCTACCAAGAAATCGGCCAAAGCTTGACCTTTGATGGCTGTCCGGGGGAGGTAAGAAATGCTGAACTGACTAAGCTCGACCGCCCAGCTTACAAGTCTCCCAGATAGGTCAGGTTTATGCAAAATTTTCCTCAAGGGATGATTAGTGTACACCTTGATCTCATGGCCCTGGAAGTAGGGTCTTAGCTTTCGGCTGGCCAACAGCAGGGAGTAATCCATCTTTTCTATAACGGGGTACCGAACTTCCGCATTCCGTAGGACATGACTGACATAGTATACAGGTAGTTGTCTCCCTTCCGCTTCCCGAAGGAGGCAGGAACTTACGGCTTCTTGGGCCACTGCGAGGTATAAGTACAGAGGTTCCTCGGGGACGGGACAAGATAGGACTGGGGGAGATGTGAGGTATTTCTTCAATGATTCGAACGCCTCTTGACAGTTCGGTGTCCATTGAACCTGGCGTGACTTGTTCACTCCTTTCAAGACTTCAAAGAAGGGAAGGCTTTTCTCGGCCAGTTTCGAAATGAAACGTCGTAGGGAAGTGAGACACCCGTTGAGAGTTTGAACTTGCTTCGGGGTTGTGGGGGGCTGCATCCCCAAGATGGCCTTAACCTTGTCGGGGTTCACCTCGATGCCCTGCCCGCTAATGTCATGTCCTAGGAATTTTCCGCTGGCCACTCTGAAAGTGCACTTGTTTGGATTAAGTTTGAGCCGGGACTCCCGGAGGTTCCCAAAGGTTTCTTTCAGGTCTTGAAGGTGATCTTCCTTTTCATGAGACTTGACGATCACGTCGTCCACATATACTTCTAGATTTCTTCCGATTTGGGGGGCAAAAATCTTATTCATAGCTTCCTGATAAGTGGCTCCGGCGTTTATGAGACCCATTGGGAGCACGCAGTAAGCATACACTGCCCGGTGGGTGATGAAGGACGTCTTTGGCTGGTCTTCCGGGGCCAGGATAATCTGATTATACCCCGAGTAGGCATCTAAAAAGCTGAAAAGGACGTGTCCCGCGGTTGCATCGATGAGCTGATCTATGGTGGGTAAGGGATAGTAGTCCTTAGGGGTAGCTTTATTAAGATCAGTGTAATCAATGCATACTCTCCATTTCCCACTAGACTTTTTTACAAGTACCACATTTGCAATCCACTCCGGGAACTGAATTTCATAGATGAAATTTGTTTTCAGCAGTTTGTTAATTTCTTCGTCTATGGCCTTTTGCCTCTCAGGAGCAAAGTTCCGCCTCTTCTGTTTCACTGTCCCCGTTTCGGGGTTAACATGGAGCCTATGGATGGCCACAGTTTCATCTAATCCAGGCAT
This sequence comes from Heracleum sosnowskyi, assembly GCA_030848705.1. Lineage (NCBI taxonomy): Eukaryota > Viridiplantae > Streptophyta > Magnoliopsida > Apiales > Apiaceae > Heracleum > Heracleum sosnowskyi. The sequence goes on along the minus strand of CM061241.1, from coordinate 69,713,013 downwards.
GTCTTCCGGGTTCCAAGCAAACACATCAGCGTATTCTCTCAACAGAGCTACCAACGCTTCCATTAGGACGGGATCAAGAGCGGACCCTATAGTTATTAATTTGGAGGGATCTCCTTGGTATAGTTCGACTGGTTCCGTGGGCTCTCCAGGAATGGCTCGTGGGAAATGAGAAGGTTCGCAGTCTCCTTCCGGCCTTTGGCGCTCTGACTCGGCATTTTCGACCAAGAGAACTCGCGGAGAATTGGTTCCGCTAGATTCAGCATCGTTTCCCGCGGAACCCTTCCCTTTCGGCTCTCCGTAGTATTTTCTCTTGCGAGGATTGGTTTGAGCTAAACATAAGGAAACCGTGTAGCACAGGCGGGAGGCTTCGCTATCTGATCTCAACTCTCCCGGACCCCAAGCCGTGGGGAACTTCACTTTCATATGAGGGGTAGAAATGATAGCCCCCAGGAAGAACAAGGTAGGTCGCCCTATGATAACATTATAGGAGGAAGCAATGTCAATAATGTAATACTTGACCAGCGCAGTTACCTCTTGCGGAGGAGTCCCAAATGTAGTGGGCAAGTCGATGGTCCCTTGAATGGGCACAGCATGATTCCCAAAACCGTAGAGGGGTCCCCTGATATCCTCGGCCTTTTGCTCCTCCTGCCTTTCCCCCAGATCCATCCTCCTTAAAGTGTGTCGGAAGATTATGTCTACCGAAGAGCCATTATCGATGAGCACTTTCCGGACATCCTGGTTGTCGATGTCTATCTGCACCGTAAGAGGGCCGCTGCGGCATACCCCTCCTTCCGGATAGTCTTCGTCTGAAAAGGAAATGGGGGTCTTTGAATACCTGAACGCCCTCTACGTTTCCAGTTGACACACTTCCTGCGATTCTTTCAGAGGGGGGTCCCCGCCGCCTATGATCATATCAATCACTCGCCTGGGTCGGGGGTTGGAAGGTTGTGATGGGGCTTTACCTGGCCCGTGGAGATAACTTCCCATCACCCCTTTGCTCACGAGCTTCTCCAGGAAATATTTCAGGGATGTGCATTCATCAGTGTTATGTCCGATACTGGCGTGGTAGTCGCAGAATCGTGACCTGTCTCTCTTGTCCGTAGGGGTCCTCATGGGGGGAGGTGCTTGAAAATAATCGTGCCCGCGGATTTCTTTCAGAATAACCGAGGGACTCTTGTTCAACGGGGTGAAGTGAGGCTCTTCCCGGGTCTGTCGGGGAGGCGGGCGCCTGTCCGAAGGGAAATTCTTCTGCCCCCTCCCTCTAAAATCTTCCATCCCATCCACCTGCATCGCTATGTGTCCTGACCCGGACGCTTCGCTCCTAGAACCAGGGTAATAGGCTCTAATCCTTTCGTCTGTTGCGATATATGCAGAGGCAATCCCGTAAGCTTCATACAAATCTCCGGGCTCTTTGTTGCACAGTTCTTTGCAGCAGTCCCTGCACTCTTGATAATTCATATTCCTAATGAAAGAGTCCACGGCATTAGTTGGCCGAAGCTCTTTCACCTTTGAGGCAGCCGTCTTAAACTTCTCGATGTAGTCTCTCAAAGACTCTCCCGGTTCTTGTTTTACGTTCTCTAAGGATATGGTGTGGACGGCATAGGGAGTGTTAATACGGAATTTGGACAAGAAGGCCGTTTTGAGCCCTTCCCAGGAGCTAATACTCCTCGGGGAGAGTCCGGAGAACCAAGTCCTTGCGTACGCTTTGAGCGTGGAAACAAATAGTCGGCACTTGGTGATATCATTGTACCGTCATAAGACTCAAGGCCAGTGATCTTCACCCCTTGATCCACTTGCGCGGCTTCCAGAATCTCTGTGAAAGGTGACTTCCCCGTACTTGCCTCCAGGAAAGGACTTGACGCCATTTCTTCTAACCTGGCCAGTCTGGCGTTCAAATCCTCTCGCTCCTCAGGTTGACGAGATTGGGTATTCTGCTGAATGATTATGGGGGGCGTGCGTCTACGACGCGTGGGAGTCCTCGACCTTTGTCTGTGACTGGATGTAGGGGTGCGCTCCCGTTGCGGTCTACGCCTGCTAGGTCTTCTATGTCCGGAGGGTTCTGGTAACGTCGTTCGTTGCGATCCTGAGGAAGAGCGGCTCCCGTGGTAAGGGATACCCCGACTTCCTGTCGATGAGCCGGACTGATACGACCCTCGATGTTCCTCCTGACGGGAGTCTGTCCGTCCGGCGACGTCTTCCGGGTAGTATGGTGGATGGTGATCCTCATAGTAGTTTCCGGCCATTTGTGTGGTCAATCTGTCCATCTGTTCTTGCATGTGTCTTTGTCGGAACCGCAAACTGGAGAGTTGGCTAACCGTGTGAGACTCGGGTGGGGAGGAGGACGACGATCTTGTCGACTCCGACGAACGGTTCCTCTCGCTTGAATCGTAACTCATGTTCTTATCGTTGATACTGTTACTGTTCTTGAACTTCCTACGCTATCTATGGTCGTTGTTGTGATGATGATAAGTATTGTCGTCCCCGGCGGCGGCGCCAAATGATGGTCCACGGGATGTTGTTCCTTAATCCGTAGCGATCATCAGAAGATGGTTCATGGGTGTTCCTTCTATTCTACTCTCCTTTTCTCTCTCTCTCTCTCGTTTCTGCTCCCTTTTTCCGGTTGACTTTCCGCTCCTTTTATCGGAGGCCTCTCCTGGTGCCACATGGGGGTCTATGGGCTAGACTGGGTGATGAGGCCTAAGTCAGGTGCCTGCCTGTTGGTCTATGTTCCTGTAGGGTAGGTGACTGGCGGAAGCTATGCGTCCAGGTGGAGGGTTTCTAGGATGGCTTCAGGGTCCCAAGGGATGACTGGTTCGCGTCCGATCGACACGTGTTTTGGCGGTCGGGAGCGCGCCTACGGGAGGAAGAGGCCACGGATACCGTAGCCGAGGTACCCCGCATTGCGTAAGGATGGCACTCCGTAGGCCGTAAGAAAGCGATCTCGGTTCGTAGGCTGTAAGAAAGGGATCACGGTTCTGGAGGCCATCAAGACTCGAAACGAATGCGATACGATTGTACATAGCTAGTTAGTTAGGTTTGGTTATATGTATTTAATGTTTGTTAAATTTTACAAGTTTTGTATTGTTAAATTTTAGTTATGAGAAGCCAAGATGATGCAAGCTGAAAGTGGCTTAGTTACTCCGCGTTATGATCTTAATGTACCTTATGAGGACCACAAAACACCGACTACTGATCTTTTCCTCCGGTAATTGGCCTTATGTTTCGAGTTGTGTTTAAAAAGCTTTAATGTGTAAAGGCCTGTTGCATTCTAAATCTTATTTATGTTTTGTGTTGTATGTTTGATACTATTGTAGACTCATATGCAAACACCGTTACCAGGATCGGGTCATACACCTTTGTTTGGAACAACTCAAATACCGAAGACAGCTGAGCTTTATAACATTCCTACATGTGGTACTCCTTAAACACCTGTCGAGTACGCTTCTGAGAGTGCTGAAGTTTCTTAGATGTATCAATACTTGATGTTCCACCTGATATATATCAAGGCTTGATCTTCCAAATGTTGACATACTGAACTCTGGGATATATCTTAATGACTCATGGCTAAGAGGTAATGGTCCATCTGGCAGCGTTGGCACTTCTATGTCACCTTCTAACATCTTCAATGCTTCGAAAATCATGGGCCTTAATGCCACCATTACATGAGCACAAAGTATAACAACATGTACTACTTTCCTTAGAAAAATATACAAAACTATCCTTGGAAAATGATACTACTTTCGTATTGGTTTTTCCCACCTATATGTCCAATTTTTACATGTGTAACGTAAATATAATTACGGTAGACGTCCAAAGTCCAAACAATATATTTAACCGTCCTAAGATTAACCTCGTTTAGAGCATCTCCAATCATATAAAGCCCTTGGCTAAAATTGAAAAAAACTTACCATAAATAATAATTATAGAGAATATGTAAAACTTTCTTCACTCCAATGGGTCATTTCTGTTATCTAAAATTTTAGCCAACCTATGCATATTGGCTAAATTTGTCGAACCTCTAGAGACCTGTAGTAAAAAGCCATGTCAACTATTTCCATATTCAAACAATATATTCTATTTTTAACAACTTAAAATAATAATAACATTCTATTTTTAAAATATAGCCAACTCCATTGGAGCACAACACCTTACAGGTTCAACAAATTTTACATAATCAGTATTTTATATAATTTTAGCCAACGATTTTAGCCAACACCGTTGGAGATGCTCTTAGAAACATTAAATAATCATAAACCATGCTAATACATTAAATTTGTTTGTATACACTCAACTTAACTTTTAAGTACTTAGTGTTAACGGAGGAATTGGGTGAAAACAAATTCGGGGAGGGTTGCTGCAATTGTGGTGGTGGTTGATGACGGAAAACGGCGTATGATGTGAGGGTTATAGTTCATGATTTGGGGGAGGCTGAGATTGTATGTGAGATTTGGTCGCAATCAAGATCGAATATTGAATTCTCTCTTTTTCACAAGCTTGCATTGTACCATACAATGTGCCTACGTACCTTATTTCTAGGGATTAAGCCAAATGTAGTTCTTGGGGAACAAGTAACCGATATGAGCTAGTTTTCCTTGTTTAGGAAGGCCCATAAAATTGCGGCCACCGCCTTTAGTGAATCATTATGGGCCGATTAACCCAACTATTTTCTTGGAGAGTGGTGGTCAAGTAATTGACCCGAGATTATCGGAGTCAACACTTTCCTGGATCCACAAAAAAATATAGTTAATTAGAGGGCTAGCCTTTTTATCACTAAGGGGTGACACTCTTCGACCCCCCTAGTGGAGGATGCCCACTAGCCTGGGTGGGGTCAAATCCTCCTCCATAGTTGCGATAATTGATATAAAAATAGATGATTTTGGCATGACCCTTAAAATTTCATAATTTTCTAAATAGCTGCAAGAGGAGGCTCCCCCTCTTTTTCCAGAAATATAGGCGAGGCCTCTCAAAGAGGCGAAGCGGTTTTGCTTATGAGAAAACACCATCCGTCAGTTATGCTCCAGAATGATCGTGGCAAATAACAAAATAGGCGAGACACAGAAATGAGGCTCCCCTCATCTGTAGGCTAGCCCATATAGGTGAGACACAGAAATGAGGTTCTCCTCATCTATAGGCTAGCCCATATAGGCGAGGCATAAAATGAGATCCCCCTCATTTGTAAGTTGAGCCCACCATCTTTTAAGCAGGAGAGGTCCATGAATTCCTAAAGCCTTTTATTGTGAAGGTGAGAGGCATGTCAAAACTGACAACCCAAGTCTTATTTCCTAAATGTTGCTTCTGCCGAGGGCGATGCCTTTCATAGGTGGGTGAGGCCTGAGAAGTGGGCGAGGACGATTCTGTATGAGGCTTGATACACATATTTCCTTCTTTGCTGCAATAACTACCTCCTTGATAGTTGGTATGTGGGCGATCCCTCAAAAGAGTCGAGGCCTTTCATGAAGTGGGCTAGACCCAATTGATACATCCTTTTGAGCTTTCGTTCTTTTATTTGACATGTGATATCCTTCATCGGCTCATGAGGGTGATGCCTCTAAATGGGACCACTTATCTTCTTACTTAGTAAAAATGGAGTTATTTCCTTGTAAGACAACTTGATGGAGATGCCTCCCAAGGGAGAGGGCGACGCCTCCTGCAAATATGGGCTAGGCCCATTACAAATATCATTCCTCCTTGTTCATGCTTTGTTGGGCCGGGTCGTCCTCCTCCGGCGCAACAAAGGGTGACACCTCCGTGTAAGGGGAGACTGATTTTTGGGCATAACAACTACCACCCATTTTCTTGAAACAAGTAATTGTAAAAGAAACTAAGTCTTGATCTCTAGAAATACCCGAAGACGAGCCTTACCCAAGGTGTCGCTTTTAACTGCTGACGTGATAGCCCGGAAACCCGGTGTCACTAAATATAAACATGCATGCATAATAATTAACAATATATAACACATTTTCACAAGCTAGGATCTTTTACAAGTTTTGACGTTGAAACAAGACTATTGTATTATATAAGTTACAAAACCTGGAGTTACTAGTATAACCTCGATAAGAAGTTATCTAGTAAATAAAAGTCTATCTATTTAAAGGTTACCATACTACATATTTTATAATTACTACTAATCCATCTTTTATCAGCTGCCAGAAACCTCTACCTGGGGTGGAGTAGTGAACAAGAGCCTGAAATCTCTACCAGACCCTCCGATCATCCTATGACCGTTACAAGTCATTAGAGTACCTAGTTGTAAGGTTAGATCAATAAGGCAAGAGTAAGCAAAAGAGCTTAGCAAATGACAATCATATAATATATAATCTTAAAAAAAATATCATTCTGATAAACAGTGTTATCTTTTTAAAAGAATCTAATTTGCAGTGAATAAACCTTTTAAAAAGAACATTACTCCCCGTTTATAAAACATTGATTATTTACCTATAATTAAATCTAAAACCAGTAAAGGGAATATAAGGTATTCGTTCTAAAGTTATGTATTTCATTTATCAAAACATTGGCCCATTTTGAATGTATAAAGTGGATTTAATAAACTCATATAATATTATAATTTGATTCTACCATAGAATCTATAAACAAACACAAACATTAGATATGAATTCTACAACAGAATCTTACCTATTCTCGGGAACATCGTTAAATGTGAATTTCAAGCTGAAATTGACTTGAAAAATATGAATTAAGAGAAGAAAACGTATCAAAATCTCATTACGATGTATAAAATTTTATATCAAAATGGTAAATGTACGAATTAAAGTATAAACTGAAAGAATAACAAACCTTTTTCAGATCTATCTCCGGCGTATTACGAAAATTTCAAATCTTCGACGTGTATAGTAGGCGATTTTCAGATCTATCTCTCTCTCGTGAATTGTGTGTATAGTTGTGTATGTAGTTTCGTTTTTTGTGAGTATAATTGTCCGTACAAATGTTAAGAATGCAGAATGCGTGCTTGATTTTTAATTTTTCAAAATATTTTTTAATATTTGTTCTAATCCTGATCGTTGATTAAATGAATGGCTGAAATGATGGTTCTCCCTAATTCTCCCTATAATATATTCTCTCTAGAAGGGGACTCATATATATATATATATATATATGCTAGTGATCAAATACAAACATTTTTTTAAATACAAACTAAGAATCAATCTAAACCCTTAGATTAATCTAATCTAATGGTTCCCCTATATACACAACACACAACTAAAATACACTCTCCCACACACAATTACACATATTCCCCTCCGTTTTTAATTTGACTTTTCCCGTCAATCGGAGAGCTATTTTTGAAATCCGACTTCACCGTATTTTTCTCCATCTCCCAACGATCAATTTGCATACCATATTTGATATATTCTGACGATAAATTACTATTTATGCTTGCGAGAATCACTAAAATGTTGGTGATTCCTGTAAGAATAAATAGTGATTTCTGCGTAAATGTAGTAATTTTTTCTCCAAATCTATACGTAAATTACAGATTTTGTACCGTAAAATCACTAAATTTATACGTATATAAAAATAAATAGCTAGATCTATGCTGAAATCACTATTTATTCTTACAGAAATCACTAAAATTATTTAGTTTGTAGTTTGTAATCTAAGAGTGGTTTGTATTGGAGTAAACCCCTATATATATATATATATATATATATATATATATATATATATATATATATTCATTAATCACCGATTTTACTTCTATTATGTTTATGTATGCTCTTAGTTATTACGGAGTAATTTTTAAAAGAGAAAAATAGTCTTATATGCTTAGAAAATTTCCTGAGTATCAAACCCTCTGGTGGATGCTCCTTTCACAACCAAATAGAATGTTGAAGGAGAAAAGCGGGGATGCTGAAATATTTGACTAAAACCTGAAAATACTTTCGAATTGGTTGTATTGTGCCAAAAAAAGAAAAAAAAAATACACTGCGAAAACGAATGTCACACTTGTGTTGGGCAGTCAAGAGTCATGAACCAGACAGAGAACAATATATAATATGTTACACATGAGTACATGACCATGCATTAAATCTAAATCAATCATCATTCATTTAGAAGACAAAGATGATTTACTATAACACAATATTGATGAAACATATGCAATATCACCTACGGCAGGTAGAAATTCAAGCAAATACAAGTCGGAAGGCAAGATCATCATATGCTCGTACCTATATTTGTTCGTAGCATGCAAATTTTTAATTAAGTTTTTAATTATATCTTACAAAAACCTATTTTATTTTCTGGTAGAACTCTTCTCCTCTATAATTTCGAACACCTATTATAATTCTAATATGTTAAAGGATATTTTTTAATTTATTAATATGTTAAAATTATAGAAAAATAGATTGAGACGATCTTAGAGACGTCATCTCACCTCCCGCGTATCCTCCTTTATATATATACTAGTTGAAAAAGCCATGCTTCGCGGCGGCGTTATAATTTTTTTTTAAAAATTTTATCAAAAAAATTATAACCATTAATCATTCCTCTCTAATAAGCCGTCCTCCCGTTAAATATGTTTCCCTTGTTAAGATAAGGTCAAAATCTCAATTTTAACATACCGAATACTTGTATTATATTTTAATTTTCATGTTAACATACTCTTTTTTAATGAACCGCTATCTCGTTAAAAAAATACTTATATAAATTTGCATACTTATTTTACTTATAATAAAAATTTTAACTATGTCTTAAAAACATCTATTCTACTTCCAATTATACATTTTTATATATAAATTTGCACTCCTATTTTTGTTAGGTCCTGATAAGTTTGTAGAAGGGGGGTTGAATACAAACTATACCGTTTTATCGAAATTTGTTCGTTTAAGATTAAACAATTTAGAACAAATTAATGCGGAATAAAACTGAAACAATATTCAAGTTAAATAAAACTCTATTAAACTTGAAGGGTGTTACAATTCTGATCACTGATTACAAAGAACTTAATAAAACAAATCTAGAATAAATTCGACATGAATTTATCTATTTTTGTAATAAAAAGGATCGAATACTAAAAAGTAGTTCGATATAAAATCTAGGGATTATGATCCTCTAGAAAGTCAAAGCAGTACAAGAGATACAATTCTTATGGATTAAATGTTAAGAACAATCAAGAATTAATATCCTGCAGAAATTTAGAGCTTGACAGTTGAAGAAGTAAAGAGGAAGAATGTAATGTTTTGTCTCTGTCTTTTTCTTCTGTATTGAATGATACTACTCAGTAATGTCAACTGCTTCTTTTCTTTTATACAATCCACTTGTTCTTTTCTTCACGCGCCAATCCACTAGCAGATTACATTTGGAAGACTTGCTAGAAAACAATTCTTTTTGCCTTGGAAGACAATCGGGAAGACAAGCTATTGTATTAAGAAGACATTCGGGAAGACTAGACTTTGGCTTAGGAAGACAATCGGGAAGACTCACTTGTGAGTCTTCCTAGTTTAAAAACTAAGTCTTCCTAGTACAAAATCTAAGTCTTCCTAGTTCAAAAATATTCTAATTTAAATAATCAACTAAATAAATTATGTATTAAATTAATTCTTTGCAGAATTAATTTAATAAATAATATACTTAATAATATTAATTATTTATAAGAGAATAAATAGAATTAGTTGACTTCTCAATTAAATCCAGAATCACTTAAAAATTAGATAAATAACAAACACAATAGTACGTTGACACTCGATGCACTGTCTGGTTCATGAGTGACTAACGACAATGTCTGTTCTTTATCTGTTTGACTTTAAACAGTGATTCACTTCCTTCTCATTCAAGAACTCCGTAATCAGTATATTTTTCTGTCACCACTTGAAATCTCTGTCACTTTAATAAATCCACTGAGCTTGAATACTTCATTGAGGCTTGATCAATAAATTGAGCTTCTTTCAATGTAGAATCACTTCAAGTCTGTCGATGACTTTAATCTTCATTCTTTGACAGATATAATCTTCTGAGATTCCTGTGACAATTGATTTTTATTATTTACTTATTACATCTTAATTAAAGTTGAGTAGAATCCTCGGTGTTTACAAATAGGACTAGACATATGCCTTTCAATCTCCCCCTATTTGTTTGTTAGACAATAACAACCAAATACCTCTAGAGGATAACTCAACTAAAACAAGAAAAGATAAGACTTTTAAGAGCCAAGCAAATAATAAAAAGTTCTGGATTAAATATAACAATTTCCAGATTCAAACAGTAAAGATAAATACAAGATAGATGTTCCTCTAGACTGAACATATGAATACATTTATCCTATCTTGAATCACCTAAGCTCTAAACATTTAATATTTACAAACAGAGCTTCTTCAAATTTCAGACTCAATCATCTCTCCTTCTTCAAGTGCTTCAAGCAAATCCTTGTCCAGAACACGATCAGATTCAGAAGTAATGCCACTAGGTCTGACAGGTTGAGTTGTGACTTTCTTCAGCCTATTCTTCATTTGATGATATCTTTTGATATTTGCTATGCAATAGTCTTGAATCAAATCAGCAACTTCTGTCTTCTCTTGTGTAGCAAATCCTGAAGTCCTCAACATGTTCTCCAAGTAGACAAGATGCTTGGCAGGAAAATCCTTCAGAGATATTGGATCCACACCACAAGTCTGAAGTGCCCTTCCTTTAAAATTTTTTACTTCATAAGGCACTTCCACCACTTGTGGACTAGCTTTCATTGCAAAGTCTCTTAGCTGATCATGCAACAGCTCAGCTAATGGAGAAGTTCTTTTTACCTTGCACATGAAGACCCATAGTTCAGAGAGAGTTCTGCTTTCTAGAAGATTGAGAGACACTAAGAAAGTTCCCTCATTATGAGTATAAACATAGATCTTCAACTCCTCTCTAACTCTGTCATATCCAGTTGAGATCCTTGAAATCTCTGCATAAAGAGCTTTCATATATACTGTGTTGTCTGGATTGACCTTCTTGTATCTTTCCAACATGCTAAAAAACTTTCCATCATTATCTGAACCTGTTGAATGTGAAAACATCTCTCTAGCTCTATCCCATTCTTCTCCAAGCTTCAGCCTCACATATAACTTCCTGTCCTTGACCTTTATATCATGAAGCCGTTGCTTTTCTTGATGTTCAGCTTTTTGGATAACTAGATGCTTTGAAATGATGTCAGAAACTTTAGCATTCTCCTCCTCTCTTCTCTTTAGATCAGCTTTCTGTCTTAACAACTCAGCTTCAAAGGCAGGATCCACTTCAGGTTCATCTTCCCAGTCAGCATAGTCAGCCTCTCCTTCAACCTCCACTTCACCAAAGATATCTTCAGGGTTTTCTTCAGATTCAATATTGTCAAAATCTCCCTGTTCACCTTGATAGTAGTCAGCATCAGAAAAAGTTAACCTCTGCTTTCCTTTGTCCTTTACAGAACCAGAACCTCCAGCTTCTCTTCCTCTTTGTTTCTCCACATTCTCCCCCTTAGTTGAGGAATCCTCTACAGTTTGAGCTGTGGAAGCCCTAGGATTCACCTCAGATGTTCTCCTTATCTCTCCTCTATCTCCTCTTTCATCAACATCATCCTCATCCTCATCATCTCCCTCAAAGAAAATTCTTTGCTCTTCAGTAGGTTGATGTGAATTCTTGATCATATCATACAAGTGCTTCATACCTTCATTCAGATGCTCCATTCCTCCTTCTATCCTGAAAATCCTTTCTTCATTAAACTTTTGATTTTCATCAGCTGTTTGCAGAATAAAGTCCACCTTGGTAGAAATGGCAGCTATCTCCCTGACACTCTCTGATATTTGAGCATTTGACATTGTAAGATCAGAGATGTCTGAAGCCACCAGTACTTGAGATTGTTGGATTGAATTAAGCTTCGGGAGGAGATTATTCTTCAATCCTTCCAGGTCATCTTTCACAGTACCCAGCTGACTTGATACAGAGGTGGTAGATTGTGCAACCACTTGTGCTTTTAGAATTGTGTTTTCAGCCTGGGTCTCTTGCAACTTCTTCTGTAGATCAGCTAGTTGTTTTAACAAAGCAGTGTTTGTGTCAGTGTGTGCACTCACCTCAATTGCTCTCAGTGGTGTTTCACTCAACTCACGTGCTTGTGTTTCACTCGGTGTTTGACTCATATCTCTCACCACTAACTGTCTGTCTAGATTCTCAGTGGATGTACCTGCAGGAAAAATCACCCTAGCCCCTTCAAGAGAGGTCAGTGGTGGTGCAATGGGAGTTCGCGAATCCCAATCCCCAATGAATTCCAAATCAGATTGAATTTGAAACTGAATTGCTTCAGTGTTGGATTCATTAGGCTGCCTTCCACTTTCTCCAGTAAAAACTGCGAGTGGAAAATCCCTTAAGGGAGCCAGAGATGTTCCCTCTGGGAGGGGATAAAATGATTCTATTTGAGTTGGCGAAGAATCAGATTTTCCCTCAAATGCCTGTGAAGGCACTTCTACCGTAACTATGGTAGGCACTGTTTCAAAGTCAAAAGTAAAGTGCTCTCCTGGCATGGTGTCCTGAGTGTCATCTATATGGATATCTTCTCCCATTGTGAGTAATGGGAGTGTGCTTGACTCAGTACAAGATGCCATGGCCCTATGGCGAATTTCAATAGATTCATCCTGTTGAGAGGATGTCTCCAGAGTCTGTGTAGTGGCCATATCAATGTCCATATCCTTTTGAGAGGATACAGATGGGCTTACAGTTGTCTCCCTATAGGTTTTTCTTTTCTTTAAGGGTGGAGACAGAGCTGTGGGAACACTCATTTCAGGTATATCACTAACCTTTCTTGAACTGGTTTGAACATTAGGCACAGATTGTGTTTCAGGAGTGTTTGACTCTCTGTTTGGCTCTATGACCTGGGTCAGAGACTGTGGTTCTACAATCTCTGGGTCAGCCCTAACAACCACTTGGGTTTCAATTGAAGTACCAGAAGAAGAACCAAAGTTAGGAATAACTACCTGTAGTGGTACTGGATGTGGTTCGGGAACTTGTTCACCAAAGATAGGAAGATTAATGAATTGACTCATCAATGGTGAAACAAGAACAGGTATATTGAGGAATTTGGATGAGACGTCAAGTCTGGTGTAGAATTTGGTGTCTGTGGTTGGAGAGGTTTCAAATCTAGCTTCTCGAAACAGTTCTACCTGCTCAGCAGTGAGAAGATGATTAATGATAAGAGTTAGAAAGCGAGGGTACCAACACCTTACTTTCACACCATTATCAGAAGCTCTCCTAGAGTGAGCAAGCCTGTTGAGCAAAAGGTTCCACAGAATCTCAGCAAAGTTCAATCTACGACCAAATACTATAGCATAGGCAATGTATTGATTAAGACTGGTAATGCAATGAAAGTTTGTTTTTGTGCAGTTACCAAATACCCTAGCTATAGTATCAAAGAACATATCCCATTCCCTTACAACAAAAGTTTTTGACAATTTGACCATTTGAAAGGGACCCTGATAATGAATATTCACAAAGAACTGTGTTAACTCATCATCAGTGGGTAAGGGATCAAACCTGTCCTTTGGAAAATGCAATACATCACAAAATAACTCAAAAGTAACTGTATATTGCTGATTGAGAATATTGAAAGAAAAAGATTTTGAATTGTCAGCAATAACAGCACTTGAACACAACATCCTTAATGGATCAATTTTCAGTAGTGCATTGGCACAAATAGCATAACTAACACAAGTATTGCTATTTAAAAATTGAATCCACGGTCTGAAACGTTCCACTTTACACTTTAACGGATCAAAATACCCAACAAAATTATTTAAAACTAATTCAAAATTATTAGGATCCATTTTAAATAAGACACTTAAAATTTTAATTAATTAAAAAAATAAAATTTTAGGGATTTTTAGAATTAATTAAAATTACAAAAATCCACAAAATTAAATTTTACCAAAATTAATTACTTTGCAAATTTTAGATCCTAAAAATTCGAATAACACTTGAAATGCAAACTAAATTGGGTAAAAGATTTCAAGAACACACACACAGTAAATACACAGATCTCACTTCAATCACTTAACAAACAAGAAGAGCACTTAGCAAAGCAAGACCAGACAAGTCGAAGGGAAAGAAAAAATTTTTTAAGAAAAGAAAAAAATTTGACAGCAATTTGACTTATTTGTCTGGTATTGAGAGAACAAAAAAAAACTTTGCTAAGTAAAAACTTGAGCAACTTAGGATTACAGATCACAGTTTCTTCAGTAATGATGGAATACGAAAGGGATTTCTGAAAAACTGATGAAAACTGTTAAGGCAGAAAAAAAATGATAAGGAATGCGTGTATGTACTGTAAGTATATATATACATATATATAGAATAAAAAATAACTGTAAAAGAAAAGATATTGAACGGTTTTTTTTTAAATTTGTATTGGGAAGACAATCGGGAAGACTTAGGATAGTCTTCCCGGTAGTCTTCCTAATACAAATTAGTAAGTTTTTCGGAAAATAGATTTAAAGAAAAACAGAAATAAAACTATTAAGCCATAGTCTTCCCGATAGTCTTCCTAGTTCAAAAAACTGGGAAGACTTCGAAAAAGACTTAAAATAAAAAGGAAAAAACAAAAAACAAAAAAGAAAATATTCCTTGTTTTCCCGGTAGTCTTCCTAGTGTAAAACTGGGAAGACTTAAGAAAAATTCAGAAATAAATTCGAATAATTACAGAAAATGCTGAAAAACTTATAAAAATGCATGAAAAATATATAAAATTCTAGAAAAATTCACAGAAAATTCCATAAATCCTAGAAAAATATGCAGAATATTATAGAAATGCATAAAATTAATATAAACTTGCAGAAAAATTCATACAACAATATTTACAATCTGAAAAATACCTAAATAATTCTAAATAAATATATTTTCAATAAAAATACATTTCTCTACTTAAAAAAATATGAGAAAAATATTTTTAAAGAAAATAAAATATGTAGAGCTATTTAAATACACAAGCATGTACTATTAAATGAGAATAAGCAGCAAATATTAGTTAAATGACAAGAGAAAATGAATTTTGAAATAACAAACCTGACAGATATATTGTTAATCACTAAGACTGTTTAACATACCCAATTTACCAACTAACTTGATAAATGTGGATTCGTCAACAGATTTAGTGAATATATTTGCAGTCTGTTCTTCTGTGGGTACAAAATGTAACTCCACAGTTCCATTCATGACATGCTCTCTGATAAAATGATACCTGATATCAATGTGCTTCGTTCTCGAGTGCTGCACAGGGTTGTTGGAGATTGCTATGACACTTGTATTATCACAAAATATGGGGATTTTGTCTAATGCAAAGCCATAGTCCTTTAATTGATTCCGTATCCATAAGATCTGAGCACAACAGCTTCCAGCAGCAATATATTCAGCTTCTGCTGTTGAATTGGAAACTGTTTGCTGTTTCTTGCTATACCAGGAAATCAACCTACCTCCTAGGAATTGACAACTCCCAGAGGTACTCTTTCTATCCACAACACTACCTGCATAATCAGAATCTGTATATCCAACAAGATTAAAACCAGAATCTTTAGGGTACCAGATACCTAGATTAGGTGTACCCTTAAGATATCTCAAGATTCTTTTCACAGCAACGAGATGAACATCTCTAGGGTCCGCTTGGAACCTTGCACACAAGCATGTAGCATACATAATATCTGGTCTACTAGCAGTAAGATAGAGTAAAGAGCCAATCATACCTCTGTAGCTTGTAACATCTACCTTGATAGATTTGTCAGAAGCTCCAAGTTTGATGGCTGTTGAAGATGGAGTCCTTGCTGATGCTGAATCCTCCATGTGATACTTCTTGAGGAGTTCTTTGAGATACTTGGATTGACAAATAAATATATCATTCGACCTTTGACTTACTTGCAATCCAAGAAAGAACTTCAGCTCACCCATCATACTCATTTCAAACTTACTCTGCATAAGCTCAGCAAATCTCTTACAGAGATTATCATTAGTAGACCCAAATATGATGTCATCCACATAGACTTGGACTAATATCATATCACTTTTGTGTTTCTTTGAAAAAAGAGTTTTGTCTATGATACCTCTAACAAAACCATTTTCTAAAAGAAAACCAGAGAGAGTGTCATACCATTTTCTTGGGGCTTGTTTGAGACCATAGATAGCCTTGAAGAGAAAGTACACAAAGTCCAGCAGCTCCTGATTTTCAAAGCCAGGGGGCTATTCCACATACACTTCTTCATCAAGTTCACCATTCAGGAATGCACTCTTAACATCCATTTGATAGACTTTAAAATTGGAATAAGCAGCAAATGCTAAGAACATCCTGATGGCCTCAAGTCTAGCCACTGGTGCATAGGTTTCATCATAGTCAATGCCTTCAGCTTGTGAATACCCTTGTGCAACCAGTCTTGCCTTGTTCCTTGTAACAATGCCATCCTCATCTAGCTTGTTCCTGTATACCCATCTTGTACCAACTACTTTCTTGTTCTTTGGCCTGGGTACCTGAAAGGCATATGTCCAGGCCTATTTGTAAACACCGAGGATTCTACTCAACTTTAATTAAGATGTAATAAGTAAATAATAAAAATCAATTGTCACAGGAATCTCAGAAGGTTATATCTGTCAAAGAATGAAGTTTAAAGTCATCTACAGACTTGAAGTGATTCTACATTGAAAGAAGCTCAATTTATTGATCAAGCCTCAATGAAGTATTCAAGCTCAGTGGATTTATTAAAGTGACAGAGATTTCAAGTTGTGACAGAAAAAGATACTGATTACGGAGTTCTTGAATGAGAAGGTAGTGAATCACTGCTTAAAGTTAAATAGATAAAGAACAGACATGGTCGTTAGTCACTCATGAACCAGACAGTGCATCGAGTGTCAACGTACTATTTTGTTTGTTGTTTATCTAATTTTAAGTGATTCTGGAATTAATTAAGAAGTCAACTAATTCTATTTATTCTCTTATAAATAATTAATATTATTAAGTATATTATTTATTAATTTAATTCTGCAAAGAATTAAATTAATACATAATTTATTTAATTAATTATTTAAATTAGAATATATTTGAACTAGGAAAACTTAGATTTTGTACTAGGAAGACTTAGTTTTTAAACTAAGAAGACTACCAAGGCTGTCTTCCCGATTGTCTTCCTAGAACAAATCTCAGTTTACCCGATTGTCTTCCTAAGCCATTCCTAGTTTGCCCGAGAGTCTTCCAAGGCCAAAAAGAAATGTTTTCCAGCTTGTCTTCTAAGTACAAACTGCAAATGATTTGGCGCGTGGAAAAACATACAAGTTAATTGTATAAATGCAAACAAAAGGCAGTTGACATTCATATATCAAAACAGACAGAAGTAAAGACAGACAACAAATATTTCATTCTCTCTTCATTACTTCATCAACTGTCAAGCTACAAAATTTGCCAGAGATTCAATTCTTGATTGTTCTTCAACATTTAATTCATAAGAATTGTATCTCTTGTACTGCTTTAGCTTTCTAGCGGATCATAATCCCTAGATTTTATATCGAACTACTTTTTAGTATTCGATCCTTTTTATTACAAAAATAGATAAATTCATGTCGAATTTATTCTAGATTTGTTTTATTAAGTTCTTTGTAATCAGTGATCAAAATTGTAACACCTCTCAAGTTTAATAGAGTTTCTATTTAACTTGAATATTGTTTCAGTTTTTATTCCGCATTAATTTGTTCTAAACAGTTAAATCATTTAAAGGACAAATTCGATAAAACGGTATAGTTTGTATTCAACCCCCCTTCTACAAACTTATCAGGACCTAACAATTGGCATCAGAGCCTTTTGATTGATATACAAATCAAAGATCCAATTGTTTTGAGATTTTTCTTTTAAACTCTGATTTTTTATTTTATTCTTAAAAATCTCAAAAGATGTCTACTGCACAGAAAGTGGGGACAGTTAAAATCCCAATATTCAGCAAGGAGCATTATCCTATGTGGAAGAAGAAAATGCTCCTATTTCTTAAGGTTGCAAATCCTAAATACTTGGATGTGCTGAAGAGTGGTCCCAAACTCCCTATGATTATTGATCCTGAAGTTGTTGAGGATAATGTTGTGACTAGGGCTGCTAGGATGTACCCTAAGGATCCCAAGGAATACACTCCTGATGAGAAAGAGGATGTTACCTTGGATTCCTGTCTACAGTTGATCCTTATTGAGAGTCTTGATCCTGTCATGCATAATCATGTTCTAAATTGTGAAACTGCCAAACACATTTGGGGAACAATAGAGATAATCAATGAGGGGACAGAGGAAGTTAGGGAGAATATGCTGGAAATTCTCACTTCACAATATGAGCATTTCAGATCAAATCCAGGTGAAGGTATCTCTCAGGTGTTTGAGAGATACAACAAATTAATCAATGATCTAAATCTCAATGGGAAGCACTACACCAACAAAGAGATTAACAAGAAGTTCCTTCTTACCCTTCCACCTCATTTGGAGCACAAGATATCTGCTATTAGAGAAGCAAGAGACATGAATGAGATTGCTTTGGAAAGATTGTATGGTGTGCTGAAGACCTATGAGCTGGAGCAGATTCAACAGAAGGAGCTGTATGGAACTGGAAGGATTGTTGGTACCTCCACTGCATTGGCTGCTGAAGTCCCACAGAAACTGGAAGTGAAGGCTGTTCAACCTTCCAGTTCTCACATGAATGTTATTGATGCTGAATATGGATTAACATCCATTGATCAATCTGGTGGTGACTTCTATTCTTTGGAAGAACTTGATCAACTGGAGGATGGTGATTTGGCTTTGATAGTCAGAAAGTTTGGGAAGTTTAGATTCAAGAGGAATCCCAATCTTAAGTTCAGACCCAGATTTCAGAGAGGTGGTTCTTCATCTTCAAGTGGCACAAGGGGTGGCTACAAAACTGGAACTGTGGAAAGGAGTATAATCAGATGCTACAATTGCAATGAGTTGGGTCACTTTGCTACTGAGTGCAGAAAGCCAAAGCAAGTGACTAGAAACACATTTGATTCTAGCAAGAAGAACAAGATTGGGAAGGCCTATGTTGCTGAAGGAAAGAGTTGGGATGACACTGACAGTGATGAAGAAGCAGGTGAGATTGGGAACCTTGCTTTAATGGCTAAAGAGGAAAGCACTTCATCCAGATACATGTCAGAGGTAACCTTTACTGACGCTGAAATGATTTATCATCTTGGTGGCACCATAAGTTGTGCACGCACTGAAAATGATAGAATAAATCTTTTAAACACAAATCTTGAAAAGGAATTAAAAGATTTGAAACTTGTGCATGTTAATCAGGATGAACTTAATGAGAAAATTGCTTTTCTGGAGAATAGGGTTAAATGTTATATTCAACTGGAAACCATTCTTAAGAAAGAGATTAGTGAGCTGAAGACTAAAGCTAATGCTTATTTCAGTTCTTGTAAGACTGCTAAAGAAATTCTCAATAAGCAAGCTGTTGGTAATCATGTCAGTATAGGTTATGATTATAATGAGGCTATAGGATTGCTTGGTATTAATACACCTTGTAGGGTCAGAGAAGAAGGAAAGGCTGTTCCTTATATTCTTAAGGGTATTAAAACACCCTTCTGTAAGGAGTCTGAGGCAGAGCCTCTGAATGAATCTTCTATCATTATTGCTGAGGAGATTCATGAAGAAGATGTTGCCTTAGAAGCTGAGAAATCCAAAAAGTGTGTATCTGATATTCCAGTCAAAGTTGCTACAACTAAAAAGACTAAATCAGATATCCATAAATTGGATCAAAACAACTGTAGAACTAACATGCCTGCTATTAATTCTTCTCATAAAGCATGTGGTGTGAGTAATTGCATGTCTTGTGCTTTTAATGTTATGTATGCTTTCTTTAATAAAAAGCATGTATCTAGTGATAAGACTGCTCCACGTCAACATGTTAATAATAAGAAGCATGTTAAAACAAAGACTACTAGTCCTCCTCAGACTAGAGTGGATTCATTTATCCCTAAGCCTACTCAGAAATGTGTTAAGGCTGGTTATAAATGGAAACGCTCTTATGTGAAAGAGGATGAAGTAGTTTTAGTTAGAAATGTTGTTTTGCCTGACAAAGGCCAGTTCTTTAAGTATGCCGGACCCAATCAATTTTGGGCTCCGAAGAAGGACTAATCAATCTGATATTGCAGGGAGTTAAACAGGTAAACCGTGTTATGTGGATTCTGGACAGTGGCTGTTCAAGGCATATGACCGGAGATAGAGCCCTGCTATCAGATGTGATTGTGAAAGCTGGCCCAGTAGTTACCTTTGGAGATAACAGCAAGGGTATTACGAAAGGATATGGCTGTTTGAAGTACGGAAATGTTATCATTGAAGATGTTTCATTTGTGGAAGGTCTGACGTTCAATCTTCTCAGCATCAGTCAGTTCTGTGACAGAGGATATGCTGTTTCCTTTGAAAGAGAGAAGTGTCAGATCACTCACAAGAAGAATGGAAAGCCTGCTCTTCAAGGAGTAAGGAAAGGTGACTTGTTCATAGCTGATCTGAACTCGGGATTCAAAGATGAAGTGAATTGTTTTTATGCTAAAGCTTCATCAGATGATAGTTGGCTATGGCACAAGAAGATGTCTCACCTTAACTTCAAAACTATGAACTCTTTAGTCAAGAGGGAATTAGTTAGAGGTTTGCCTCAGATGGAATTTACACAGGAAGGACTGTGTGAGGCATGTCAGAAGGGAAAGTCAAAGAAAGCTTCTCACAAGGGCACTGACACATCATCAATAACTGAACCTCTTCAGCTACTGCACATGGATTTGTTTGGTCCAGTTAATGTGATGTCCATGTCAAAGAAACAATATGCACTTGTGATTGTTGATGACTATTCAAAATATACATGGGTTTTATTCCTACATTCCAAGGATGAGACCCCATTTCTGGTGATTGGCCATGTGAAGTTGATTGAGCTGGATTATAGATTCCCTGTTAGAGCCATAAGGTCAGATAATGGTACAGAATTCAAGAATGCCATTCTAAATGACTTTTGTGCTGATAAAGGAATAACAAGACAGTATTCTGCCCCTAGAACTCCTCAACAAAATGGAGTAGTGGAAAGAAAGAATCGTACATTGATTGAAGCTGCTAGAACTATGTTAAGTGAGTCCAAACTTCCAATGTACTTTTGGGCTGAAGCAGCAAATACAGCTTGTTATACTCAGAATCGAACTTTAATCAACAAAGACCTAATGAAGACTCCGTATGAGATCATGAACAACAAGAAACCAACTGTCAAGTACTTTCATGTATTTGGAGCAAAATGCTTTGTGCTTTTAGATGAAAATGTTAAACGTGGCAAGTTTGAGGCAAAGGCACAAGAAGCTATTTTTGTTGGTTATTCCAGAAGATCTTACAGGGTTTATGTGGTTGGCAGTCACACAGTAAAGGAAAGTGTCAATGTTACTTTTGATGACACTAAGTTCCCCAATATCCAAAAAGAAGATTCATCTGAAGAGCTGAAGTTTGATAACTTGCCAGACTCAGAATCAGATGATGAAGCCCCACCTGAAGTTATTGCTGGTAATGATAATAACAATGATGATAATGATTCTGGTGATGGTGGTGGAAACACTGGTAACAATGGAGATACCACCAGCACTGGAGAAGGATCATCAAGGCAAACTGACAACAACTCAGGGGGAGCAAATGAAGGATCAGCTAGTCACTCACAACATCAAAGTGAATTTCAAGGTGAATCATCAAGATCAAATCTTCCAAGACAGACTGTTTGGAATAGAGCTCATCCTTTTGAGCTGATCATTGGTGATCCAGATGTTGGAGTTAAAACTAGAAGAGCTTCTCAGAATGAATGTCTTTTCTCAGCATTTCTATCTAAAATGGAGCCAAAGAAAACTGAGGAAGCACTGACTGATCCAGATTGGGTGATTGCTATGCAAGATGAACTCAATCAGTTTGAACAACAACAAGTCTGGAAGCTGGTACCCAGGCCAAAGAACAAGAAAGTAGTTGGTACTAGATGGGTATACAGGAACAAGCTAGATGAGGATGGCATTGTTACTAGGAACAAGGCAAGACTGGTTGCACAAGGGTATTCTCAAGCTGAAGGCATTGATTATGATGAAACCTATGCACCAGTGGCTAGACTTGAGGCCATCAGGATGTTCTTAGCATTTGCTGCTTATTCCAATTTTAAAGTCTATCAAATGGATGTTAAGAGTGCATTCCTGAATGGTGAACTTGATGAAGAAGTGTATGTGGAACAGCCCCCTGGCTTTGAAAATCAGGAGCTGCTGGACTTTGTGTACTTTCTCTTCAAGGCTATCTATGGTCTCAAACAAGCCCCAAGAAAATGGTATGACACTCTCTCTGGTTTTCTTTTAGAAAATGGTTTTGTTAGAGGTATCATAGACAAAACTCTTTTTTCAAAGAAACACAAAAGTGATATGATATTAGTCCAAGTCTATGTGGATGACATCATATTTGGGTCTACTAATGATAATCTCTGTAAGAGATTTGCTGAGCTAATGCAGAGTAAGTTTGAAATGAGTATGATGGGTGAGCTGAAGTTCTTTCTTGGATTGCAAGTAAGTCAAAGGTCAAATGGTATATTTATTTGTCAATCCAAGTATCTCAAAGAACTCCTCAAGAAGTATCATATGGAGGATTCAGCATCAGCAAGGACTCCATCTCCAACAGGAATCAAACTTGGAGCTTCTGACAAATCTATCAAGGTAGATGTTACAAGCTACAGAGGTATGATTGGCTCCTTACTCTATCTTACTGCTAGTAGACCAGATATTATGTATGCTACATGCTTGTGTGCAAGGTTCCAAGCGGACCCTAGAGATGTTCATCTCGTTGCTGTGAAAAGAATCTTGAGATATCTTAAGGGTACACCTAATCTAGGTATCTGGTACCCTAAAGATTCAGGTTTTAATCTTGTTGGATATACAGATTCTGATTATGCAGGTAGTGTTGTGGATAGAAAGAGTACCTCTGGGAGTTGTCAATTCCTAGGAGGTAGGTTGATTTCCTGGTATAGCAAGAAACAGCAAACAGTTTCCAATTCAACAGCAGAAGCTGAATATATTGCTGCTGGAAGCTGTTGTGCTCAGATCTTATGGATAAGGAATCAATTAAAGGACTATGGCTTTGCATTAGACAAAATTCCCATATTTTGTGATAATACAAGTGCCATAGCAATCTCCAACAACCCTGTACAGCACTCGAGAACGAAGCACATTGATATCAGGTATCATTTTATCAGAGAGCATGTCATGAATGGAACTGTGGAATTACACTTTGTACCCACAGAAGAACAGACTGCAGATATATTCACTAAATCTGTTGATGAATCCACATTTATCAAGTTAGTTGGTAAATTGGGTATGTTAAACAGTCTTAGTGATTAACAATGTATCTGTCATGTTTGTTCTTTCAATAAATTCATTTTCTCTTGTCATTTAAGTGATATTTTCTGCCAATTCTCATTTAATAATTGCATGCTTGTTGATTTAAATGGTTCTGAATATTTTATTTTCTTTAAAAATATTTTTCTCATATTTTTTAAGTGGAGAAATGTATTTTTATTGAAAATATATTTATTTAGAATTATTTAGGTATTTTTCAGATTGTAAATATTGTTGTTTGAATTTTTCTGCAAGTTTATATTAATTTTATGCATTTCTATAATATTCTGCATATTTTTCTAGGATTTATGGAATTTTCTGTGAATTTTTCTAGAATTTTATATATTTTTCATGCATTTTTCTAAGTTATTCAACATTTTCTGTAAATATTCGAATTTATTTCTGTTTTTTTTTGTAAGTCTTCCCAGTTTTTCACTAGGAAGACTACCGGGAAAACAAGGGATATTTTTTTTGTTTTTTGTTTTTTCCTTTTTCCTTTTAAGTCTTTTTCGAAGTCTTCCCAGTTTTTTTTTTAACTAGGAAGACTCTCGGGAAGACTATGCATTAATAGTTTAATTTCTGTTTTTCTTTTATTGTATTTTTCGGAAGACTTTCTAATTTGAATTAGGAAGACTACCGGGAAGACTATCCTAAGTCTTCCCGATTGTCTTCCCAATTCAAATTTAAAATAAACCGTTCAGTATCTTTTATTTTTAGTTTTATTATTCTAATATATATATATATACTTACAGTACATACACTGCACATATTCATTTTGCCTTAGCAGTTTACTGAACCGTTTCTGTTTCATTCTTCACATAAACCCCTTCGAATCAAATCACTACTGCAGAAAACTTTGGTCGTTGTTCATATTGCTCAAGTTTTTACTTAGCAAAATCATTTTATTCTTTCTTTTTCAAGGAAAATAAGTCGAATTGCTGTCCAATTATTGTCATTTTTTTTCTCCCTCTTCGACTTAGGTGTTCTTGAGTTTGCTAGTAATTGTCTTGTGATTTAAGTGATCTTTGTGTTTCTGTATGTATAAATCTGTATGTGTGTTCTTAAAAGTTTTGTCAGTTCATTTGCCCAACTCAGTTTTTGCATTTCAAAAGTTTAGTTCGAATTTTTAGGATCTAAAGGTTGAAAATTCATTAATTTTGATAAAATTTAATTTTGTGGATTTTTGTAATTTTAATTAATTCTAAAAATCCCTAAAATTTTATTTTTATTTAAATTAATTAAAATTTTAAGTGTCTTATTTAAAATGGATCCTAATAATTTTGAATTAGTTTTAAATAATTTTGTTGGGTATTTTGATCCGTCTAGGTGTAAAGTGGAACGTTTTAGACCATGGATTCAATTTTTAAATAGCAATACTTGTGTTAGTTATGCTATTTGTGCCAATGCACTTCTGAAAATTGATCCATTAAGGATGTTGTGTTCAAGTGCTGTTATTGCTGATAATTCAAAATCTTTTACTTTCAATATTCTCAATCAGCAATATACAGTTACTTTTGATTTATTTTGTGATGTGTTGCATTTTCCAAAGGACAGGTTTGATCCATTACCCACTGATGATGAGTTAACACAGTTCTTTGTGAATATTCATTATCAGGGTCCCTTTCAAATGGTAAAATTGTCAAAAACTTTTGTTGTAAGGGAATGGGATCTGTTCTTTGATACTATAGCTAGGGTATTTGGTAACTGCACAAAAACAAACTTTCATTGCATTACCAGTCTTAATCAATACATTGCCTATGCTATAGTATTTGGTCGTAGATTGAACTTTGCTGAGATTCTGTGGAACCTTTTGCTCAACAGGCTTGCTCACTCTAGGAGAGATTCTGATAATGGTGTGAAAGTAAGGTGTTGGTACCCTCGCTTTCTAACTCTTATCATTAATCATCTTCTCACTGCTGAGCAGGTAGAACTGTTTCGAGAAGCTAGATTTGAAACCTCTCCAACCACAGACACCAAATTCTATACTAGACTTGATGTCTCATCCAAATTTACCACCATACCTGTTCTTGTTTCACCATTCATGAGACAATTCATTAATCTTCCTATCTTTGATGAACAAGTTCCCGAACCACATCCAGTACCACTGCAGGTAGTTATTCCTAACCTTGGTTCTTCTTCTGGTACTTCAATTGAAACCCAAGTGGTTGTTAGGGCTGACCCAGAGATTGTAGATCCACAGTCTCTGACCCAGGTCATAGAGCCAAACAGAGAGTCAAACACTCCTGAAACACATTCTGAGCCTAATGTACAAACCAGTTCAAGATATGTTAGTGATATAGCTGAAATGAGTGTTCCCACAGCTCTGTCTCCACCCTTAAAGAAAAGAAAAACCTATAGGGAGATAACTGTTAGCCCATCTGTATCCTCTCAAAAGGATATGGACATTGATATGGCCACTACACAGTCTCTGGAGACATCCTCTCAACAGGGTGGATCTATTGAAATTCGCCATCGGGCCATGGCATCTTGTACTGAGTCAAGCACACTCCCATTACTCACAATGGGAGAAGATATCCATCTAGATGACACTCAGGACACCATGTCAGGAGAGCACTTTACTTTTGATTTTGATACAGTGCCTACCATAGTTACGGTAGAAGTGCCTTCACAGGCATCTGAGGGAAAATCTGATTCTTTGCCAACTCAAATAGAATCATTTTCTCCCCTCCCAGAGGGAACATCTCTGGCTCCCCTAAGGGATTTTTCACTCGCAGTTTATACTGGAGAAAGTGAAAGGCAACCTGATGAGTCTGTCCCTGAAGCAATTCAGTATACAATGTCAGATATTTTGACAGACTCACTCAGGGATCGGGAATTGCGAACTCCCATTGCACCACCACTGACCTCTCTTGAAGAGGCTAGGGTGATTTTCCATGCAGGTACATCTACTGAAAATCTAGAAAGACAGATAGTTGTGAGAGATATGAGTCAAACACCGAGTGAAACACAAGCACGTGAGTTGAGTGAAACACCACTGAGAGCAATTGAAGTGAGTGCACACACTGACACAAACACTGCTTTGTTAAAACAGCTAGCTGATCTACAGAAGAAGTTGCAAGAGACCCAGGCTGAAAACACAATTCTAAAAGCACAAGTGGTTGCACAATCTACCACCTCTGTATCAAATCAGCTGGGTACTGTGAAAGATGACCTGGAAGGATTGAAGAATAATCTACTCCCGAAGCTGAATTCAATTCAACAATCTCAAGTGCTGGTGGCTTCAGACATTTCTGATTTAACAATGTCAAATGCTCAGATTTCAGAAAGTGTCAAGGAGATTGCTGCCATTTCTACCAAGGTGGACTTTATTCTGCAAACAGCTGATGAAAATCAAAAGTTTAATGAAGAAAGGATATTTAGGATTGAAGGAGGAATGGAGCATCTGAATGAAGGTATGAAGCACTTGTACAATATGATCAAAAATTCACATCAACCTACTGAAGAGCAAAGAACATTCTTTGAGGGAGATGATGATGAAGATGATGATGCTGATGAAGGAGGAGATGGGAGAGGAAGTGGAGAGATAAGGAGAGATACTGAGGTGAATCCTAGGGCTTCCACAGCTCAAACTGTAGAGGATTCCTCAACTAAGGGGGAGAAGGAGAAGAAAGGAGAAGACAAAGAAGCTGGAGGAGCTTCTGGAAAGGATAAGGGGAAAGGTAAACAATCAATGGAGGAGTCTGCTTTTGATGATGCTTACTATTACCATGGTGAACAGGATGATTTTCAATTTGATATGTCTGGTAATCTGGAGAAGACTATCCCTGTAGAACCTATTGGTGAGGAGGAAGTGGAAGAAGTGGCTAACTTTGATGATTGGGAGGATGAAGCTGATCTATATACACCTGACCCTTTGTTTCAGAAAGAATTGAAGAAGCAGCAAGCAGAGCTAAGGAGAAAGGAGGATGAGAATGCCAAGGTCTCCAACATCATATCTCAGAAGATGAAAATTCAAAAGGCTGAACATGAAGACAAACAACGTCTTCATAGTATTCATGTCAAAGAAAGGAGATTGGATGTTAGGATGAAGCAAGGAATGAAATGGGACAAGGCAAGGGAGATGTTTGATATCCCTCAGAGAGGCACAAACAATGATGCTGCTTTTCTGAAGTTGCTTGAGAAGATCAGAAATGTTAATCCAGACAATTCATTGTACATGAAGGCTTTGAAAGAAGATATTCTAAGGATTACGTCTGCATTTGATCAAGTGAGGCAAGAACTGTACATCTATGTCTCAAGTGCTCTTGAAGGGTCTTTCACCATTTCTCTTGACCTCCTCCAAAGAAGATCTCTATCTGAATTGTGGATTCTGATGAGTAAAGTAAAGAGATCTTCTTGTTTGAATGAGCTTCTATATGACAGGCTTAGAGATTCTGCAATGAAGGCCAGTCCTCAAGTTGTACATTTTCCCTATGAAGTCAAAATCTACAGAGGTACAACTTTAGAAACTGTGAGGCTGGATCCTGATTCCATGAAGCTACAGACTGCTATGCAACTGGTGAGGTTGGAGAATCTTCTTAGAACTTCTGGGTTTGCTTCTGTAGAAAAGTCTGAAGTTGCTGATATGATTTCAGACTACTGCACGGAGAAAATTCCAAGGTATGCTCAAATGAAGAATAGATTGAAGAAGATCACCACTCAACCAGTAATGCCAAGTGGTGTAGTTTCTGAAAGTGATCGTGTCCTTGACAAAGATCTTCTAGTCACCTTGCAAGAAGCTGAAGAAGGTGAAATTAGAGACTGAAGGCATGATAGGTTTAGCTCTTTTGTAAATGTTATATGTATAGAGCTAGGTAAATCAAGATAGGTAAATGTATTCATATGTTCAGTCTAGAGGAACATCTATCTTGTATTTATCTTTACTGTTTGAATCTGGAAATTGTTATATTTAATCCAGAACTTTTTATTATTTGCTTGGCTCTTAAAAGTCTTATCTTTTCTTGTTTTAGTTGAGTTATCCTCTAGAGGTATTTGGTTGTTATTGTCTAACAAACAAATAGGGGGAGATTGAAAGGCATATGTCCAGGCCTATTTGTAAACACCGAGGATTCTACTCAACTTTAATTAAGATGTAATAAGTAAATAATAAAAATCAATTGTCACAGGAATCTCAGAAGGTTATATCTGTCAAAGAATGAAGTTTAAAGTCATCTACAGACTTGAAGTGATTCTACATTGAAAGAAGCTCAATTTATTGATCAAGCCTCAATGAAGTATTCAAGCTCAGTGGATTTATTAAAGTGACAGAGATTTCAAGTTGTGACAGAAAAAGATACTGATTACGGAGTTCTTGAATGAGAAGGTAGTGAATCACTGCTTAAAGTTAAATAGATAAAGAACAGACATGGTCGTTAGTCACTCATGAACCAGACAGTGCATCGAGTGTCAACGTACTATTTTGTTTGTTGTTTATCTAATTTTAAGTGATTCTGGAATTAATTAAGAAGTCAACTAATTCTATTTATTCTCTTATAAATAATTAATATTATTAAGTATATTATTTATTAATTTAATTCTGCAAAGAATTAAATTAATACATAATTTATTTAATTAATTATTTAAATTAGAATATATTTGAACTAGGAAAACTTAGATTTTGTACTAGGAAGACTTAGTTTTTAAACTAAGAAGACTACCAAGGCTGTCTTCCCGATTGTCTTCCTAGAACAAATCTCAGTTTACCCGATTGTCTTCCTAAGCCATTCCTAGTTTGCCCGAGAGTCTTCCAAGGCCAAAAAGAAATGTTTTCCAGCTTGTCTTCTAAGTACAAACTGCAAATGATTTGGCGCGTGGAAAAACATACAAGTTAATTGTATAAATGCAAACAAAAGGCAGTTGACATTCATATATCAAAACAGACAGAAGTAAAGACAGACAACAAATATTTCATTCTCTCTTCATTACTTCATCAACTGTCAAGCTACAAAATTTGCCAGAGATTCAATTCTTGATTGTTCTTCAACATTTAATTCATAAGAATTGTATCTCTTGTACTGCTTTAGCTTTCTAGCGGATCATAATCCCTAGATTTTATATCGAACTACTTTTTAGTATTCGATCCTTTTTATTACAAAAATAGATAAATTCATGTCGAATTTATTCTAGATTTGTTTTATTAAGTTCTTTGTAATCAGTGATCAAAATTGTAACACCTCTCAAGTTTAATAGAGTTTCTATTTAACTTGAATATTGTTTCAGTTTTTATTCCGCATTAATTTGTTCTAAACAGTTAAATCATTTAAAGGACAAATTCGATAAAACGGTATAGTTTGTATTCAACCCCCCTTCTACAAACTTATCAGGACCTAACAGTACCAGCTTCCAGACTTGTTGTTGTTCAAATTGATTGAGTTCATCTTGCATAGCAATCACCCAATCTGGATCAGTCAGTGCTTCCTCAGTTTTCTTTGGCTCCATTTTAGATAGAAATGCTGAGAAAAGACATTCATTCTGAGAAGCACTTCTAGTTTTAACTCCAACATCTGGATCACCAATGATCAGCTCAAAAGGATGAGCTCTATTCCAAACAGTCTGTCTTGGAAGATTTGATCTTGATGATTCACCTTGAAATTCACTTTGATGTTGTGAGTGACTAGTTGATCCTTCATTTGCTCCCCCTGAGTTGTTGCCTGTTTGCCTTGATGATTCTTCTCCAGTGTTGGTGGTATCTCCATTGTTACCAGTGTTTCCACCACCATCACCATGATCATTATCATCATTGTTATTATCATCACCAGCAATAACTTCAGGTGGGGCTTCATCATCTGATTCTGAGTCTGGCAAGTTATCAAACTTCAGCTTTTCAGATGAGTCTTCTTTTTGGATACTGGGGAACTTAGTGTCATCAAAAGTAACATTGACACTTTCCTTTACTGTGTGACTGCCAACCACATAGACCCTGTAAGATCTTCTGGAATATCCAACAAAAATAGCTTCTTGTGCCTTTGCATCAAACTTGCCACGTTTAACATTGTCATCTATAAGCACAAAGCATTTTGCTCCAAATACATGAAAGTACTTGACAGTTGGTTTCTTGTTGTTCATGATCTCATACGGAGTCTTCATTAAGTCCTTGTTGATTAAAGTTCGATTCTGAGTATAACAAGCGGCATTCGCTGCTTCAGCCCAAAAGTACGTTGGAAGTTTGGACTCACTTAGCATAGTCCTAGCTGCTTCAATCAATGTACGATTCTTTCTTTCCACTACTCCATTTTGTTGAGGAGTTCTAGGGGCAGAATACTGTCTTGTTATTCCTTTATCAGCACAAAAGTCATTTAGAATGGCATTTTTGAATTCCGTACCATTATCTGACCTTATGGCTCTAACAGGGAATCTCGAATCCAGCTCAATCAACTTTATGTGGCCAATCACCAGGAATGGGGTCTCATCCTTGGAATGTAGGAATAAAACCCAAGTATATTTAGAAAAATCATCAACAATCACAAGTGCATATTGCTTCTTTGACATAGACATCACATTAACTGGACCAAACAAATCCATGTGCAGTAGCTGAAGTGGTTCAGTTATTGATGATGTGTCAGTGCCCTTGTGAGAAGCTTTCTTTGACTTTCCTTTCTGACATGCCTCACACAGACCTTCCTGTGTAAATTCCATCTGAGGCAAACCTCTAACCAATTCCCTCTTGACTAAAGAGTTCATGGTTTTGAAGTTAAGGTGAGACATCTTCTTGTGCCATAGCCAACTATCATCTGATGAAGCTTTAGCATAAAAACAATTAACTTCATCTTTGAATCCCGAGTTCAGATCAGCTATGAACAAGTCACCTTTCCTTACTCCTTGAAGAGCAGGCTTTCCATTCTTCTTGTGAGTGATCTGACACTTCTCTCTTTCAAAGGAAACAGCATATCCTCTGTCACAGAACTGACTGATGCTGAGAAGATTGAACGTCAGACCTTCCACAAATGAAACATCTTCAATGATAACATTTCCGTACTTCAAACAGCCATATCCTTTCGTAATACCCTTGCTGTTATCTCCAAAGGTAACTACTGGGCCAGTTTTCACAACCATATCTGATAGCAGGGCTCTATCTCCGGTCATATGCCTTGAACAACCACTGTCAAGAATCCACATAACACGGTTTACCTGTTTAACTCCCTGCAATATCAGATTGATTAGTCCTTCCTCGGAGCCCAAAATTGATTGGGTCCGGCATACTTAAAGAACTGGCCTTTGTCAGGCAAAACAACATTTCTAATTAAAACTACTTCATCCTCTTTCACATAAGAGCGTTTCCATTTATAACCAGCCTTAACACATTTCTGAGTAGGCTTAGGGATGAATGAATCCACTCTAGTCTGAGGAGGACTAGTAGTCTTTGTTTTAACATGCTTCTTATTATTAACATGTTGACGTGGAGCAGTCTTATCACTAGATACATGCTTTTTATTAAAGAAAGCATACATAACATTAAAAGCACAAGACATGCAATTACTCACACCACATGCTTTATGAGAAGAATTAATAGCAGGCATGTTAGTTCTACAGTTATTTTGATCCAACTTATGGATATCTGATTTAGTCTTTTTAGTTGTAGCAACTTTGACTGGAATATCAGATATACACTTTTTGGACTGTTCAACTTCCAAAGCCATATCTTCTTCACGAATCTCTTCAGCAATGATTATAGAGTATTCATTCATAGGATCTGCTATGGATTCTTTACAGAAGGGTGTTTTAATACCCTTAAGTACATAAGGAACAACCTTTCCTTCTTCTCTGACTCTACAAGGTGTATTAATACCAAGCAATCCAATAGCCTCATTATAATCATAACCTATACTGACATGATTACCAATAGCTTGTTTATTGAAAATTTCTTTAGCCGTTTTACAAGAGTTGTAATAGGCATTAGCTTTGGTTTTAATCTCACTAATCTGCTCTTTGAGAATGGTTTCCAGTTGAATATAACATTTAACCCTATTCTCAAGAAAAGCAATTTTCTCAGTAAGTACATCCTGATTAACATGCACAAGTTTCAATTCTTTTAATTCCTTTTCAAGATTTGTGTTTAAAAGATTTATTCTATCATTTTCAGTGCGTGCACAACTTATGGTGCCACCAAGATGATAAATCATTTCAGCGTCAGTAAAGGTTACCTCTGACATGTATCTGGATGAAGTGCTTTCCTCTTTAGCCATTAAAGCAAGGTTCCCCATCTCACCTGCTTCTTCATCACTGTCAGTGTCATCCCAACTCTTTCCCTCAGCAACATATGCTTTCCCAATCTTGTTCTTCTTGCTAGAATCAAATGTGTTTCTGATCACTTGCTTTGGCTTCCTGCACTCAGTGGCAAAGTGACCCAACTCATTGTAATTGTAGCATCTTATTGTGCTCCTTTCCACAGTTCCAGTTTTGTAGCCACCCCTTGTGCCACTTGAAGAGGAAGATCCACCTCTCTGAAATCTGGGTCTGAACTTAAGATTGGGATTCCTCTTGAATCTAAACTTCCCAAACTTTCTGACTATCAAAGCCAAATCACTATCCTCCAGCTGATCAAGTTCTTCTAAAGAATAGAAGTCACCACCAGATTGATCAATGGATGTTAATCCATATTCAGCATCAATAACATTCATGTTAGAACTGGAAGGTTGAACAGCCTTCACTTCCAGTCTCTGTGGGACTTCAGCAGCCAATGCAGTAGAGGTACCAACAATCTTCCCAGTTCCATACAGCTCTCTTTGTTGAATCTGCTCCAGCTCATAGGTCTTCAGCACACCATACAATCTTTCCAAAGCAATCTCATTCATATCTCTTGCTTCTCTAATGGCAGATATTTTGTGCTCCAAATGAGGTGGTAGGGTAAGAAGGAACTTCTGTTAATCTCCTTGTTGGTGTAGTGCTTCCCATTGAGATTCAGATCATTGATTAATTTGTTGTATCTTTCAAAAACCTGAGAGATACCTTCACCAGGGTTTGATCTGAAATGCTCATATTGTGAAGTGAGAATTTCCAGCATATTCTCCCTAACTTCCTCTGTCCCCTCATTGATTATCTCTATGGTTCCCCAAATATGTTTGGCAGTTTCACAATTTAGGACATGATTATGCATGATAGGATCAAGGCTCTCAATAAGGATCAACTGAAGACAGGAATCCAAGGTAACATCCTCTTTCTCATCAGGAGTGTACTCCTTGGGATCTTTAGGGTACATACTAGCAGGCCTAGTAACAACGTTATCCACTGTTATCTCTTCCTCAATAATCATAGGGAGTTTGGGACCTTTCTTCAGCACATCAATGTATTTAGGATTTGCAACCTTAAGAAATAGGAGCATTTTCTGCTTCCACATAGAATAATGCTCCTTGCTGAACATTGGGATTTTGACAGTACCAACTTTCTGTGTAGTAGACATCTTTTGAGATTTTTAGGAATAAGATAAAAAATCAGAGTTTAAAAGAAAAATCTCAAAACAATTGGATCTTTGATTTGTATATCAATCAAAATGCTCTGATACCAATTGTTAGGTCCTGATAAGTTTGTAGAAGGGGGGTTGAATACAAACTATACCATTTTATCGAAATTTGTTCGTTTAAGATTAAACAATTTAGAACAAATTAATGCGGAATAAAACTGAAACAATATTCAAGTTAAATAAAACTCTATTAAACTTGAAGGGTGTTACAATTCTGATCACTGATTACAAAGAACTTAATAAAACAAATCTAGAATAAATTCGACATGAATTTATCTATTTTTGTAATAAAAAGGATCGAATACTAAAAAGTAGTTCGATATAAAATCTAGGGATTATGATCCGCTAGAAAGTCAAAGCAGTACAAGAGATACAATTCTTATGGATTAAATGTTAAGAACAATCAAGAATTAATATCCTGCAGAAATTTAGAGCTTGACAGTTGAAGAAGTAAAGAGGAAGAATGTAATGTTTTGTCTCTGTCTTTTTCTTCTGTATTGAATGATACTACTCAGTAATGTCAACTGCTTCTTTTCTTTTATACAATCCACTTGTTCTTTTCTTCACGCGCCAATCCACTAGCAGATTACATTTGGAAGACTTGCTAGAAAACAATTCTTTTTGCCTTGGAAGACAATCGGGAAGACAAGCTATTGTATTAAGAAGACATTCGGGAAGACTAGACTTTGGCTTAGGAAGACAATCGGGAAGACTCACTTGTGAGTCTTCCTAGTTTAAAAACTAAGTCTTCCTAGTACAAAATCTAAGTCTTCCTAGTTCAAAAATATTCTAATTTAAATAATCAACTAAATAAATTATGTATTAAATTAATTCTTTGCAGAATTAATTTAATAAATAATATACTTAATAATATTAATTATTTATAAGAGAATAAATAGAATTAGTTGACTTCTCAATTAAATCCAGAATCACTTAAAAATTAGATAAATAACAAACACAATAGTACGTTGACACTCGATGCACTGTCTGGTTCATGAGTGACTAACGACAATGTCTGTTCTTTATCTGTTTGACTTTAAACAGTGATTCACTTCCTTCTCATTCAAGAACTCCGTAATCAGTATCTTTTTCTGTCACCACTTGAAATCTCTGTCACTTTAATAAATCCACTGAGCTTGAATACTTCATTGAGGCTTGATCAATAAATTGAGCTTCTTTCAATGTAGAATCACTTCAAGTCTGTAGATGACTTTAATCTTCATTCTTTGACAGATATAATCTTCTGAGATTCCTGTGACAATTGATTTTTATTATTTACTTATTACATCTTAATTAAAGTTGAGTAGAATCCTCGGTGTTTACAAATAGGACTAGACATATGCCTTTCAATTTTACTTCAAATAGAATCAATATATATATACGGAAATGATCAAATAGAAACCAAAATTAAAATATAAACTAAAAACTAATTTAGCCCTTAGATTAATCTAATCTAATTAAAATAGTTTTAAATAATATATCTAACGGTTCATATTTATTTGCTCTTAAAAAATCTAAGAGTGACTAAAGTGCAAATAACAAAATATGTGCCCTATAATGTGCCGAGTTTCTTTTAACATACGCTATTACTTTTATTTTTTATTAATTATCTTATTTAAATTGAATATTATAAAAAATTATATTAAACATGGATTTTATAAGTTTAATATAATAATATTGTCATTATTTCTATATTTTTCCCGTGTTATTTTTAATTTGAATATGAGTTGTTTCAATTAAAAAATATAAAACAGACAATTTCCTTTAAAAAACAGTTAGTTACTTATTAATAATTATATAAAATTATATTACATTTATATATATATATATATATATATATGTTGACGTGTTACTTTTAGAAAATTAGTTGTTTAAATTAGAAAATAGAAAATTATATTACCTTTCTATATATATGTTGTTCGTGTTACTTTTAAAAAAATTAGTTGTTTACGTTAGAATAAATAAAAAAAGGTTATGTGTTTAGCTGAAAAGGGTAAGTGGTTATTTATTAATAATTATATATAACAATATTACCATTACATATTTATTTTTCATGTGTTATGTTTAGAACATGAGTTGTTTTAGTTAGAAAATGTAAAACATATAATGTGTTTTAGCTGAAAAAGGTAATCAGTTATAAATATGTAATAATATTATCATTTTATATATATGTTACATATTTTATTTTTAGAAGATGAGTTGTTTTAATTAGAAAAATAGATAAAATAGGTAATGTATTTTAGCTGAAAAAAGCAATTGGTTATATATAGGTCCGACTCAAATTATAGATAGACTCGACCCAAATACCGACCAACCGACCGACCAAAACTTTTAATGTTTCGTCTTTATTTAATACAATATATATATATATATATATATATATATATATATATATATATATATATATATATATATATATATATATATATATATATATATATATATATATATATATATATATATATATATATATATATATATACGCGGGAGGTTAGGTGGCGCTTTAAGATCGCTTCAATATATTTTTTTAATTTTTTAGAATTTTAAATACTATTAAACAAAAAAAGTATATTGTATAAATTTTGAACTCTTCTCCTTTATATATATACAAGTCGACTAAGCCGCGCTTCGCAGCGGCCCTATAATATTTTTGTAAAATTTTAAATATTAACTATTTAAGAAAAAAAATATAAAATCAATCAATCTATACTATCTATCTATCTATATTATAAAAGACGAAACATTAAAAGTTTAAGTACCTGTTTTTGGTACGGTACGGTACTTATAAGGCAAGTACCGTACCGTACCAAAAACAGGTACCAAAACTTTTAATGTTTCGTCTTTTATAGTATAGATACATAGATGGATATATAAATAAAATTTCTAAATGAACTTATTTTTTCTTAACAAAATTCAGTTATTACCATATACTTGGTTCGAGTAACAGTCCTATTTATTTTTAAACCTATTTTAATGTCCTAATTATTTTAAAAAGTTATAATAATTAAAATAAGTTTAACTATTTTTTATTTTTAAACTAATTTTTATTCTTTTAATTATTTAAAAAAGTTTACCTATTTTAAGATGTCAAATTATTTTTTATCAAATACAAATAATAAAATTGAAGTATTAACCACCACTTCAAACTTCAACTATTCGTATTATCACAAAAATTACAAAATTTTTAAATATCTCTGGACTTTATATGCCGATTTTGTGTCATGTTTTTTGAGCCGACGTCCGTTGCATATTGTTGTGGATTAAAAAACGTACTTGTATAATTAATGATAAGGTTTAATGAGCTTCGAGCTTTAATGGCTGCACTTTTGTTTCGAGACTAAATCGGTCCTCACAAGATGCCTACGTATCTCAATTAATGTTGAGAATCAAGCCAAAGACGTAGTTCTGATTGTAGGATCAGGGACCTTATATAGGCGTCTGGAGCCTAGTATTTATGGTATGTTTAGGAGTCTTAGCGAATAAGTCTCCTTTTCGATATCGGATAAACATTGTATTGCTTGCTGAATAAGTCTTTTCCTTATTGATAAAGGCTATGACTCATTAATTGCCTTTAATTGGGATTCTGGATCCTTCTTTGACCAATTTGCCATAATTTGGACTCTTTTTATAAGCTGTATATTTTCCCTATTCATTAATTACGAAATTAATGAATAATTAGGGTGTTAGTCCTTAAATATCGGCCTTGTAATTGAATCAGCAATTATATTTCTATAATTACTTTTCTATCCATATCATTTGCCCCCCAACTTCTGGGAAAATCTCCTCGGGGTTTTCATAGAAGTTATAATTGTCATTTTTCGAGATTCGAGATCTTATATTATTTTCCTTTATTTCTTGGAAAATCTGTGTTCTGGGCGTGCATACCCCCGCCTAGGAGACGTTCTAGGTTGCCACGCCTAGAAACAATGTCTCCTGGGCGTGGGTCTTTCAAAGTTGGCTCAAGGAGCTTCTGGGCGTGCATACCCCCGCCTAGGAGACGTTCTAGGTTGCCACGCCTAGAAACAATGTCTCCTGGGCGTGGGTCTTTCAAAGTTGGCTCAAGGAGCTTCTGGGCGTGCATACCCCCGCCTAGGAGACGTTCTAGGTTGCCACGCCTAGAAACAATGTCTCCTGGGCGTGGGTCTTTCAAAGTTGGCTCAAGGAGCTTCTGGGAGTGCATACCCCCGCCTAGGAGACGTTCTAGGTTGCCACGCCTAGAAACAATGTCTCCTGGGCGTGGGTCTTTCAAAGTTGGCTCAAGGAGCTTCTGGGCGTGCATACCCCCGCCTAGGAGACGTTCTACGTTGCCACGCCTAGAAACTATGTCTGCTAGGCGTGGGTCTTTGAGGCCCTTCCTTAAATAGATTCTTAGCGTTGGTATCCCCGCCTAGGAGACGTTCTAGGTTGCCACGCCTAGAATCTATGTCTCCTGGGCGTGCTTTATAGAAGCTTTCCTTAATTAGTTTCCTGGCGTTGGTATCCCCGCATAGGAGACGTTCTAGGTTGCCACGCCTAGAATCTATGTCTCATGTTCGTGCTTTACAGAAGCTTTCCTTAATCAGTTTCCTGGCGTTGGTATCCCCGCCTAGGAGACGTTGTTAGGCCTTTGTTCGGAAAAATTTAACCAATATCTATTTTTTATATGTTGAATGTTCTAGATTCTTCTAGAACCTTCAATATACGTCTCCCGCCTATCAATTTTCTAGGTTCTTCTAGAACTTAGAATTCAAAATTTGAATTCGTTTGGGCTTCCCGCCTGGCAGAGGCCCAATGACCTGTTCTTGGTCCATTTACCGTTTATAGACGGTTCATTTGAACGTTATCACCGGCTGTAATTCTTATAAATTGAGTAGAGTAGAACTTCCGTTTTTCATACTCCAAAGTCATTCTACTAAATTTTTTCAGAAACTTTCCTTAGAAAAGCTCTGCTAGGGTTCTGCAGTAAAGCGATTTCCGGCGTTCAAGCCACCGCGCATTCTCCAATTTCCGTTTGAATCTTCATCTTCTTTATCAAGATTTCTGGGTTCAAGCATCCTTGGGAAGGATTTTAATGGCGGATTCAAGCTCATCTCAATCCCAGCTATCTCAGCCCTCTCGCCCTGCTAGAGCAAACCGAGGTAATCCACCTACAAAATCTCTAGTTCATGCAAACGTTTTTTCCCTTAGAGATTTACTTTCTGATTTTGGGGATGCTTTTCCCAACCTTCTTCATTTAGAGGCCCATAATATTCCTTCTAAATACAAACAAAGTAGGGTTGACGATATTTCAATTCTTTTTGGTATAAAGGCCCCTTATAGGGCCGTAGCTCCGGGGCCCAATGATAGGGCCTGTTATCCTAAGCCTGGGGCCATTAGGATGTATAAAGAAACTTTTTATTCTGGTTTTCGCCTTCCTCCTCACCCTTTTGTTCTTCGTTTATTAGCTGAGGTCCAAATTTGTCCCACACAACTAATGCCCAATGGGTGGAGATTCATATATTGTTTCTTGGCCCAATGTATGAAACATAGGGTAGAGCCTAGTGTGTCGGTATTCCGTTATCTTTTTAAGTTTGTAAATGCTTCGGATGATCAGGGTTGGGTTAAAATTCAATATCGAACTTTAAACCGTAGTTGCTTCATTTCTGGTTCTTCTCCCGACTCTCTTCCCTTGTGGAAAAAAGAGTGGTTCTTCATTTACTTAGATGGGGATGATTGGAACAATTATTTTTGTCCTCACTTCACAAAGGCTATGGATGGTTCTTTAAGGTCCCTCAAATTAGGGGTTGATGATCTTGCGGCAATTCAACTCCTGACAAGTGATTGCCTGCATCATTGCAATCTCCTAATTTCTGAGGATAACCTTCAAGCTATGGGGCTTAGTACCCTTGATCCTCGGGGTATATAACCTTAACTTTCTTTCTTTATTCTTACTTGTTATCATATAATATGATTGTAACATTTGTCTTTTCTTTTCAGCTAAAGCTGCTTTGGGTGCCATTTTCAAGAAGAGGGAGGACCATGCAGCTAAGGCTGTAGTCGTGGAAGTTGAGAGAGTTTCCAAACGGAAGAAAGCTGGAGATGGTTCCCCTGCTGTGGAGAAGGTGCCAGCTTTTTTGACTGAGCGGCCTATCCCTGTTGATGAGGATCCCAACCCATTTGTGGTTAAATGGGGTTTACTCAATAGGGATACCATAGTTGGTGATTCCAGGGCTGCAGCAGAGTGGTCCAGGAATGTGGTCACTCCAAGGGACGCGTCCTATGTTGTGGAGTCCTCGGAGGATCTCCAAATCGAGCTTCTTGGGGCACAAGCCCTCGCCTCTGTAAGTAATTTTTCACTTTGTTTTATTCCCTTCTTTAGTTGTTCTTTCCTTATATATACTTGTGTTTCTGTAGGCTAATTCCTATCACCAAGCTGCTCTTCATAACTTGAAGATGGTTCGAGGTGAAAAGCTGATAGCTGAGAGGGATAGAGACATGTATTTCGCCTCCTCTACCTCAAATTTTGAGATGTTTAGAGGGGTTGAGAAGGAGCTTGTAGATGAGAAGGAGAGGGTTAGGCAGCTGGAGGCCCAACTCCAAAGGGGTCGCGAGGATGTTATTGCTGAGTTTAAAGCATCTAAGGAGTTTGATGACCTCCTTAATGCTGAGTATGATGCCAACTTTCCTAGTACCTTCAAGGATTGTTGGGAATCCATTATTGAGGAGCTGGGGACGAATATTGAAGGAGTGTCCTTGGATAAGTTTCCCGTGCCTGATTTATCTGGGACATCCAAGGATACTATCATGGACACTACCAACCCCTCATCCCAGCCTATTGATGATTCTGAGCGCTTTCTGGATTCTGACCCAGTTAGAGATGGAGATTGATGGATGCTGCTAAGGATGATGTTCCCCTTAACTTAGAGGAAGAGACTCCTCAGGATGATGTAAAGCATAATGTAACATAAGATGTAAAAGAGATAACTACAACTCAACAAAGGACAAGACAGACAATAGTATTAACAGAAGCACAGGAATCCAGAATCAAGGAAGAAAAGGTAAACTCAAAAAATCAAAATACGTTATGTATTCTTGAAGTCCGTAAACAGGTCACGGAAAGAAGTTCATGAAAATGCTCAAGCCTCAGTGACAGCAAAAGAAACAAAGACTTTCAAGACGACAGAAGTATGTGAATGGTTTAGGGTTAAGTACCACGGGATTCCAGTGATTTAAATGAAGCAACCGGAACGACAAAGGACTTATCAGCAGCATTGAATTGAAGACATAAAAGAAGAATTGATCAAGTGTTATTCATCTGTGAACCAGACCAGTTGCACTAGGTGATGGCACTAAGAAGATCAAGTTGTTTTATCGTCTCGGAAGAAATTGATACAGTTTAAAACTTAAACACCCTGAAACTTTTCTAAAGGCTAACAAAAAGAAAAGGTTCGATGGTTTTTCTATTTAGAAAACCATCGAATGAAAAGTATTAAGGAAATGAAAACTATGATAAAGTAAATGTTCCATTCGATAGTTTTTGTTTAAAAACCATCGAATAGAATATCTACTTTATTCATTCGATAGTTTTCAATTTAGAAAGTGGGTGAAAAGTTTTCTTTGTTGGACAGGTTGATGAAGATCCAACGGCCAAGATTGTTTGTTCAACTTTGGTTCGATGGTTTTCTAATCTAAGTCTACAATTAATACTGAGAGAAGAGAGTGTCTTCTTCAGTTAAGGCAAATACACAGAGACATTACTGAGAGAGAGAATTGAGCCGGAGAAATTCATAGAAATTAATAGTGCTCAGAACTTGATCATTGTATTGAATTTGTGTAACCTTAAACTCATTGAAGCTAATCTACGGATTAGAAATTGTAGCACCCTTCGAGGTTTATATTTATAAAAAGATATATTCCCCGAAACTTGGTTTGGTTTGGTGTGTTTGATTTCGTTATAGAACTCAATGAATTATCCGTGAACGAAATTAAATTATTTGTGAGTATCGTATTCAACCCCCCCTTCTACGATACTTTGGACCTAACAATTGGTATCAGAGCTACTTGATTGACATACAAATCAGATCCGGTGAATGAGACCAAAATCAAACGTAGCGTGAAAATTTGAAGCAAATTTTTTAACTTTCAAATTTTTTCATTTGATTGGAATTTCTTGAATTTTAAACAATTTGAAATTTTCAGAAACCATGAGTGCTCCAAAGACAACCGCTGGTATTAAAGTTCCCCCGTTTACTAGAGATGATTTCGGTTTGTGGAAGATGAAGATGCTGTTATTTATCAAGGCATCTAATCCGTTGTATATTGGCATTTTAGAAAACGGACCGTTTGTACCAATGAAACCAGTTGGTGAATCTACAGATCCTGATGGTAGCAGGATTCCTTTAGGCACCCAACCTAAGGATATTAGTGAATTCACAGATTCTGACAAAGAACTGATTCGATTGGACACCGGTTTAATGTTGATATTTGCGGACTCCGCAGACAAGGAAATGAGCTATCAGTTGATGAACTGTACAAGCGGGAAACATATGTGGGATACCATTAACTTGATAATGGAAGGAACTGAAGACGTGCAGGAAAACAGATTGGACATCCTGACTTCTCAATACGAAGCGTTTAGGTCTCTGCCAGGAGAAAGTATAACTCAGGTCTTTGAGAAATATACTAAGCTACTCAATGAATTGGCAATGAAAGGAAAGACCTATCCACTGAGAGAATCAAACAGGAAGTTCATGATGACGCTGCCCCATCATGTAGAACACAAGTCATCATCCATAAGGGAAAGAATTGACTTCACAAAGATGTCATTAGAGATGATCTATGGCAAGTTGAAGACCTATGAGATGGAACAGGAACAGAGAGTGATAATCTACGGATCAGGGACAGTGGAAAGCAAGCACAATGCACTTGTGAGATCAGCAGCACTTGTAGTGGATGAACCAACAATTTCTGAGATTCAGGTTCAAACCTCTAGAGCTGGAAAGGAGGTGATAATAGAAGCAGAAATGGATTCTGTGAATCTGGGTGTTGATGAAAGTGATTACTACACCCTAGAAGAGCTTGAGCAAATGGAATACACAACCATGGCGTACTTAGCTGCAAAGTTTAGTCATATTCGTTTCAAGAGAAACCCTAAGTACAAGTTCAAGGGCTCAACCAACAGATTCTAGAAGAGCAATTATACACCTAGTACAGGCTTTAAGGGAGGCTACAAGACTGGCATGATTGATAGAAGCAAATCAAGATGCTACAACTGCAATGAGTTAGGGCATTTCGCCACTGAATGCCAGAAGCCTCGTCAAGCAAGAGACATGAAAGATGTCTATGGAAAGAAAGACTCATATGAGGATTTGAAGAAGGAAAATGCCAAGCTTAAACAGTAACTGGAGGCATTTTCTGGAAAGCAGAAAGGGAAAGCTTATATAGCAGAGGGAAAACACTGGGATGATACTGATTCGGATGAAGAGGAGGAATATGTAAATGTTGCCCTAATGGCTGACTCTTCAGAGGAATCACCACAATCATCTCAGGTACCTATCTTAACTACAATTGATATGTCTAACTCTGAGTACAAGAAAACTGTGCAAGATCTAAGTGTAGAATTGTTTAATGTACACACAAGCATGCTAGTATCTGAAGATTAAAAACTAGTTCTTAAGATTAAAAAGTTAGAATCTAAGAAAGAAGAACTAGAGCTTGTAGCTGTCACATTAGAAGATCTTAAGCAAAAGAATGCGTACTTAGAGAACAAGGTCAAGTGTAATGATGAGATAGAGACTATCCTCAGGAAGCAGATTTCAGAGTTAGATCTGAAGTTGAATGCTTTTAAGAATTCCGCTCTAAT
Source organism: Heracleum sosnowskyi (assembly GCA_030848705.1). Classification (NCBI taxonomy): domain Eukaryota; kingdom Viridiplantae; phylum Streptophyta; class Magnoliopsida; order Apiales; family Apiaceae; genus Heracleum; species Heracleum sosnowskyi. Next base: position 69,669,368 of record CM061241.1, on the reverse strand, counting down.
TGCTAAGGAGATCATTGATACTCAGGCCATAGAGAATAAAACTGCTATAGGATTTGACTATAACAAGAAACCTGGTAAGAAGATTTTGGAATTCCCTGTGACACCTTCAGTTGTCAAAAGGAATACTCCACATGTTCTTATGAATGTTGATTGTCCAGTTTTTGTTAAGCCTTTTCCACCACTTTTTCATGAGGATGATCTTTTCATAAGACAAGAATTGCTTGAGGAGGATTTATTGAAGGAAAAAGAGGTAAAGACTAAGATACCTAAAACTGAAATAGGTGACTTAGTTAGTAATGTTAAAAAGAACAGGAATGGGAAAAAGAAGATTGTTAATCAGGAAATTGTTCCATTTTCTCCCATTGCATCTAGGAAGTTGTGCACTATTTGTAATTCTGCTGGACACCTTACACATGCATGTAAAAAGGTTAAAGTAGAAACTGCTAATACTTCTGAAATGCATAACATGTCTGACATGCCTGATCTTCATGAACCCTGTGGAAAGAAAGAGTGTTTGCTATGTAAGTACAACATCATGCATGCTTATTTTAAGTTGATGAATGATACTAGCAATAGCACTGATAATGTTAAATCCACAGATACTATGAATATCAAACAGGGTAAGACTAAATTGAATGTTACTCATGTTAAATCATCTAAACCTTCAGGACCCAAACAATTTTGGGTACCAAAGTCCGCTTAATCAATCTGTGATTGCAGGGTAAGGTTAAAAGCTCAAAGGTCGTGTGGATTCTAGATAGTGGCTGTTCTAGACACATGACATGTGAAGAGTCCCTGCTTACAGAGGTGGTTAAGAAGACCGGCCCGATTGTAACCTTTGGAGATGACAGCAAAGGATTCACTACGGGATATGGTAAATTGAAAGCTGGAAATGTCATCATTGAAAACATCTCTCTTGTTGAAGGATTAAAGCACAATCTTCTAAGCATCAGTCAGTTCTGTGATAAAGGCTACAATGTAGATTTCAGAAAGGACAAGTGCTTAATCACCAACAGGAAGGATGAGAAGCTTACTCTACTGGGAGTGAGAAAAGGAAATTTGTTTATAGCTGACTTAAGTTCTACCAGTGAAGGAGAAGTTACATGTTTCTACAGTAAGGCATCTTCAGAACAAAGTTGGCTATGGCACAAGAAGCTCTCACACTTGAACTTCAAAACTATGAACTCTTTGGTAAAGAGAGAGTTAGTGAGAGGGTTGCCCCTGATGGAATTCAATCAGGAGGGACTATGTGAAGCATGTGAAAAGGGGAAGTCGAAGAAAGCATCACATGGAAGCAAAGGAATGACAAGCATTGCTGAACCATTACAGCTGATTCATATGGATTTATTTGGTCCAGTCAATGTCATGTCACTTTCAAGAAAAAGATATGCATTGGTGATGGTGGATGACTACTCCAAGTACACGTGGGTGTTGTTCATACAATCAAAGGATGAAGCAACACAACTAATCATTGATCACATCAAGAAGATAGAAGTGGAAGCTAAGCTACATGTGCGGACAATCAGATCAGACAATGGAACTGAATTCAAGAATGCAGTTCTTAATTATTTCTGCTCAGAGAAAGGAATATCAAGACAGTATTCAGCACCAAGAACTCCTCAACAGAATGGAGTAGTGGAAAGGAAGAACAGGACCTTGGTTGAAGCAGCAAGGACCATGTTGAGTGAATCAAAACTTCCCACTTACTTTTGGGCTGAAGCAGTGAATACAGCTTGCTACACTCAGAATCGAACCCTGATCAACAAAGATCATGAAAAGACTCTGTATGAGTTAATGGCCAATAAGAAGCCAATACTGAAGTACTTTCATGTGTTTGGGGCAAAGTGCTTTGTACTTAAAGATGGAGAACATCTTGGCAAGTTTGATGCCAAAGCAGATGAAGGCATTTTTCTGGGCTATTCTCTGGAATCTAAGGCTTTCAGGGTATATGTGATTGAAGATAAGAAGGTGTTGGAAAGCTTTAATGTAACATTTGACGACACCAAAAGACCAGGCCTGCAAACTGGAGAGAACTCTGAATCCTTGGTATTTGAAAATCTATCAGGAGATCTCTCTGACAATGAAGAAGTACCTGAAGTTGTTACAGTTATTAATAATAATGATAATGATAATGATTCTGGACAAAGTGGTGACCAAAGTGGAGATCCTCAAAATACTACAGGATCCACTAGTTAGTCTACAGAATCATCAGATCAAACCGTCAACAACTCAGGGGGAGCAGGAGAAGGATCAACTAGTCACACTCCACAACATCTAGAACAAGGAGAATCATCAAGATCGCATCTGCCAAGACAAAGGGTATGGAATAGAGATCATCCCTTTCACTTGATCATTGGTGATCCGGACACAGGAGTGAGAACTAGGAGAACATCACAAAATGAATGTCACTATTCTGGGTTTCTTTCAGAAACAGAACCTAAGAAAGTTGAAGATGCTCTAGATGATCCAGATTGGGTAATTGCTATGCAAGAAGAACTCAATCAATTTGAAAGGCAGAAAGTTTGGAAGCTGGTACCCAGGCCTAAGGGAAAATCTGTTATTGGAACAAGATGGGTATTCAGAAATAAGTTGGACGAAGATGGCATTGTAACGAGAAACAAAGCCAGACTGGTTGCTAAAGGTTACTCTCAAGAAGAGGGTATAGATTATGATGAAACCTATGCACCAGTAGCAAGACTTGAGGCCATCAGAATGTTTCTGGCATTCGCAGCACATTCCAATTACAAGGTATATCAAATGGATGTGAAGAGTGCTTTTCTGAACGAGGAGTTAGAAGAAGAAGTGTATGTGGAACAACCTCCAGGTTTTGAGGATTCAAAACTGGCAGACTTTGTGTACTTTCTATTCAAAGCTCTCTATGGACTCAAACAAGCTCCGAGGACATGGTATGACACTCTCTCTGAATTCTTACTTGAAAATGATTTTACAAGAGGTGTTGTAGACAAAACTCTCTTTGTCAAAAAGCATAAAAAAGATTTGATATTGGTGCAAGTATATGTTGATGACATAATATTTGGTTCTACTAATGATGATCTATGCAAGAGATTTGCTAAGTTAATGCAGAGTCGTTATGAAATGAGCATGATGGGTGAATTGCCATTCTTCCTTGGACTGCAAGTATACCAAAGACAAGATGGTATATTCATTTGTCAGTCCAAGTACATCAAGGATCTTCTTAAGAAGTATCAAATGGAAGACTCATCTACAGCAAAGACTCCTATGCCAACTGCCACTAAGCTTGATAAGGATGAAACTGGTAAGAAGGTTGACATCACAGGCTACAGAGGTATGATAGGCTCATTACTGTATCTCACTGCAAGTAGACCAGATATAATGTTTGCAACATGCTTGTGTGCTAGGTTTCAGTCTGATCCTAAAGAATCTCATCTAATAGCTGTTAAGCGAATATTTAGATATCTTAAGGGGACCCCAAATCTTGGAATTTGGTACCCTAAAGATACAGGATTTGATCTTATTGGATATACAGACTCTGATTTTGCAGGTTGTAAGATTGATCGGAAGAGTACTTCAGGAAGCTGTCAGTTTCTTGGAAGAAGATTGGTTTCCTGGTATAGCAAGAAGCAGCATTCAGTGTCCACATCAACAGCTGAGGCTGAATACATTGCTGCTGGTAGCTGTTGTGCTCAGATTTTGTGGATGAGAAACCAACTCCGTGACTATGGACTTTTGTTGACAAAGATTCCAATCTTTTGTGACAACACAAGTGCCATAGCATTCTCTAACAATCCAGTGCAACACTCGAGGACGAAGCACATCGACATCAGGTATCATTTTATCCGAGAGCATGTCATGAATGGAACTGTGGAGTTACATTTTGTACCCACAGAGGATCAAATTGCAGACATCTTTACTAAACCGCTTGATGAATCCACTTTCAATAAGCTGGTTAGTGAACTTGGGATGTTAAATCTTTCTAATTGATTTTGATTAGAAGTCAGTAACTGCAGATAGTCCTAGTAAATACATGAGTTTAAGAATTTCTATATCCTTAGGACTCGTGAGTTTATTTTCTGGAGCAATTCTCGTAGTTAGGATTTTTGTACTAATTTTATGTCATAATTATGGATGATATATCTTCTGGCATTTAATTGGTTATTAATTCTAAAAATTATTTAAGTGCTAATATTTGTTCTAAATATTCAAGCATTTATTTAATTTGAATTAATTTGCTTTGTTTTTAACATTGTAGATTAATGCCGCATAATTCATTAGATTTTAATTGGTTAATATCACTCAATGATATTTAATTGATTTTATTCTAAGAAAATTGTGAATTTTCTGTTAACAATTGATTTTGGTAAATTTTAAAAGATTTATTAAAATTAAAACTTGACAGGAGATAAAAATTTTGAATTTTAGAACATGAACAGGTTCTGAAATTTGAAAAGAAGCAAAAAATATCGAATTTAGGAAATTCGATAGTTTTTCAAGTACATTGATAAATCTATCGAAAGTTAATTTCGATGGTTTTTGAAAAGGAAAAAGAAAATCTATCGAAAACAATTCTCGATACTTTTTGAAAATACTTTTAAAAAATATATCGAAGTGAATTTGTATTTCTTCTATATTTAATTCTCGATAGTTTTTATAAATTTTTCTGAAAATATATCGAATGGAATTCAATTTATTTAATATATGAATTCTCGATAGTTTTTCAGATTGAACCTCGATAGTTTTTGGTTTTTCAAAGAAAAACTTTCGATGGTTTTTCAAAAAGGTTGGTTTGTATTCTAATTCTTTAATACTTCGATAGATTTTCAAAAACTATCGAAGAAAATTGACCTTTTTACCCCTACAAAAAAACCATCGATAGTTTATTTTAAAAACTATCGAACCTGAAAAGACCATTTTGCCCATGTCAGTTTCAAACATATATAACCGTGCCTTAGTTCTTTTCTTTTCATTTTTTACAGATCTGAGAAAAGTGTTTTGGTCGAGTTTTATATGCTTACAAAGAGATACACAAAAACAAGAACTAGATTCGATAGTTTTCTCCATTTTTAACCAAGAAAAACTTAAAAAGTTTACTGTTTTTCATTGTTAAACTCGTTTTAACCGTGAAAACTTTACTGTCTTAAGTTTTTTTGAAATTTCTGATTGAGAAACCATCGAACTTGACATTTGAATTGAATATTGGTTAGTATTCAAAAGTTCTAAAGTTTACAAGTGTTCGAATTTTTGTGTTAGTGTTAAAAGGGGTTATTTTGTTTTTAGGGTGATTTTGACAAAAGTTTGATTAATTAAAATAATTAATTAAATTTTAGTGAAAATTAGTTTTGGGTTAAAATTAAATTTTCTGGAAATTTGAAAAACAATGGCTGGAGAATTTATTGTTACCAAAACTAATCATGTCTCGTTTCAAAATCTGCAAGCCATTACGAATCCTCAAATTCGTGCATGGGCAGAGTTTTTGAACACACGTTCGTTAGTGGCATACGATGTGAGTACTCCCGTAGTCCTTTGTATTGATCAATTGACTGTGTTGTACACATCCGCCACGGACACAAGTGAGAATAATGTCAGGTCTTTCAGTTTTGTTGTGCCAGGGGGTAGAACAATAAGGGTGACGGAACATGATTTTAATAGGGTTTTACAATTTCCAACAGAAAACCTTGTTCCTGATCCCACAACTGAAGAAATACATGCTTTCTTCACTCTCATTAGAAGTCAACAACCTAACTTCTTTGTGGGGGAGTTTCTGAAGCATTACTTGCCAAAGCCATGGAACTTTTTCTTTCATACCTTAATTCATGTTTTTACTGCCAAGCTAACAAATCTGCATGGTATTCCCTTATTCCTTCAAAAGATAGGGTTTGCCATTGCTAACAATAGGCGTATTAACATAGGAAGGCTATTGATTGATCAAGTAATCGTGTGCATGGGACCACTGGATGAAAGAACGGGCATAGATGAAGATGTGCTTTGTTTCTATCCTAGGTTCCTACAGCTAATTCTCAATGATGTCTTAACAGATAATGAACGAGCAGGTTTTGAAGACGAGGACACACAGGAGTGTATGAAGATGAAGAGCAATGCCATAACTGCTCTGATAAGGAAGAACAACTATCTTCCAGGGGTACCCACTGTTCTCACAGAATATGAACGGTGCCCCTACCACTTCTACCCCCAAGGGAACAGGTAAATGAAGGTAACATTCCTCAACCTGAACCTGAAATTGGTCCTGAACCAATGGATGTAGATCCAGAGCCCTCAGTGGCCATTCCTGACCAGGAGGTTGCAAACCCACAACCTCTAACCACGGTCGAAGAGCCTTTGGACGAGCCAAATGAAAACATAAACGAAGCTCCTTCCCCTACTATACCCAACATACAGACATCCGTGAGTGTAGAGGGAGATAGTGCCAAAGCAGCACCACATAAGGAGATACACCCTTCAACAGCAGCTCTGCCTACCTCTTAAAGGAGAAGAACAGAAACCGAGGCAACTGTTGATACTTCATTTCTCTCATCCAAAGAACCCTTCACATATTTTTCTGATTTTGATTGGGCAATGCTAACTAAAGCCATATCTGAACCCATTGCTGAATAAAGTAAGGAAGAATTGACGGAAGCAACTGGTGTTCCGACCATATTACGGTCAGGTCCACTGGTTGAAGGTTCTAAGAACCAAGGGTCTTCACAGACGTCGAGAGAAGGCTTTGACCTAAATGCACAATCTAAAGGGTCATTGTCTACCTCCCCAGATGGAACATATCTGGATCCTGCGGGTAAAGGGTCTGACGTAGGTGCAGATCGGCAACTCGGTGACAATGAATCAATTACTATTGAGGAGTCAACTGAGGTAAAGTCTTCACAGACTATCGGGGAAGATTCGGGATCTCTGCTGTTAATAGAGCCTGTTTCTAACCCCCTAGAGATTCAAACTCTAGATCCTTCAAAGGATATATCATCTAAGGATGATCAGCAACTTGGTTTAACCAAGGACGGGGACTTGCGAAGCCCCATTGCACCACCGGTGACCTCCGTAAGGATGGCTACGGTGTTTTCTTCTGCAGGTACTACTAGCACTAAGGGATTGAGTGAAACACAAACACTTACACCTGGCCTGAGTGGGAAAGGTAAAATGATTCAAACACCGACAGAAACGTTGAGTGTACACCCAGAGCCAAATGTGAGGAGTGACACCCTAACCCTACCACATATTGATGATTTGCTATTACCGACAGAAAGAGAGGTACATGTTCAATCCACCCTCAAGGAGATGACAGTTCGTGACAACGAAGGAAATCCACTATTCAAGGTTCCACTACGACCTTCCTTTGACAAAGGGATCTCCTCCAGTCAAGCCAATGTTTCTTTAAAGTCTATTCAAGAGAAAGTTGACCTGGCTGCAGCTGATTCCAGAAGAACATTCAGGGTCATTGGCAGTGCATCTGGCACTATAACAGGTACGAAGTAGGCAGTGGACACCTTAAAGAAGGAAGCTATGGAGGAACTGATCGACTTGAGGACAGACGTCAAGGAACTTAAAGACGGATTCATGAATGAAGTAACTGTTTTGTTACAAGGACATGAAGCTTTGAAAGAGGACGTTCTGGTTATCCGGGATGGTCAAGTGCGGGTAAAAGATGCAATGAATACACTTTCAAGAGTGGAGTCTAAGCTAAACAAGAGGCTGGATCATATGGAAAAGACTACCAACTCAAGATTGGACAACATTGACCTGACGCTACCTTCTATGAATGAGATGAATAAGCAGATTATGGATTTCTTGGAAAATCAAGGTGACGGAGTACAGTCAATCTGGACAATGCTGAAAAACCAACAGACTGGACAACCTAGTCCTTCCAATCAGGAACCTGATCTTTCTGCTACCTTTTATGCTGAGGATGCTTTCGTCGAGGATTCCTCAACTAAGGGGGAGAAAGTTGGAGAAGGGGAGAAGGATGGATGGAGAGTTTGGGAAACGGTTGAAGCTATTCCGATCAGACAGTACTGGATAGATGAACTTGTACAGGAAGAAGAGAAGAGTGCAGAGGAATTTGAGGTCATGCAAGAGCAACCAATTCAGGAGGAGCATGAGCCATATTATCCAGAGTCCGTTGAACATCCAATCTGGGAGGATATTATGGAAGAAGAAGCAAATTCTCTGTCACCAGAAGAAGAAGCTGCCTTGGAAGCTGTAAGAGCTCAGAGAGCTGCAGTTGATGCCAGGCAAGCTGAGAAAGAGAAACAACAAGCAATTCTGAGGAGTGAAAAATTGAAGAGATTCAAGGTGTATAATGAAGTGAGGAGGAAGAAGATGCTAGATCTGGCAAAGAAAGATGGTACTGAATGGGAAATGGCTTATAAAACCTTTTGCGGAGTTGAAGACGGATTAGAAGTCAACGACAATGCTGAGGTGGAAGTTATCATTCAAGACATCAGAAGTGCCAATCTTGAAGATCAGACTTACTTCAAAGCATTGAGAAACTCTATAATCTTTCTGAAAGCTGGGGTTAAAGCAAATGGTGCCTGGAGCTTATTAATCAATTTTCTGGAGAAAGGTACATTTGTGATTTCCACTAAGTTTTTAGAACAGAGGACATACACAGAATTGCAGGTTATTCTCATCAAGATTCAAAGGACGACAAGGCTAAATGAACTGCTCCGTGAGCATGTTAAGGAGATCTTGATGAAAGTCGGTCCAGAGATTACTGAAGATCCTCCAATGGTTAGATTCATGGAGAATGACTTGTTCAGAATCTGCTATTTGGCTGAGGACAAACTGAGAGACTACCCAAGCAACTATCTAATCTCAGTTGAGAAGTATCTTAGATCCACTGGATTCTCATCAACGGAGAAGGACAAAGCAGCAGACACTCTACGAAGATTTCTAATGGAGAATGTTCCTTACTATAGGAAAAGAGTGGAAAAAGGATTGGAAGTGCATACCAGATTGCCAAACATGCCAACGCTAAACAAGAAAGATGTTAACATTGCATGGTTATGGGCTGGAGTGGGTCAAGTGGTTGAATATATTGGAAGACACATCCAAGGAGCAATCCTTAAACCTGGAGAACCACTGCACTATCTATCAGTGATTGATTATCAAGCTGCTAACTCCGATCCAATGATTGAAGAAGGTGAGATTGGAATGGACTGAAGATTGAAGCAAAGAACAAAAGAACTATCAGCTCAGACTAGAGGAGCAACTTCATTGTATAAAGTTTAATTGTTTTTTGATTAATGAAATCTGGAAATGTATATATATCTGATCCAGAATGCATTAATATTGTTACGCTGTCTTACTTTAAGTAGTTTCATGTTTCCTTAGTTAGTTGAGTTATCCTCGAAGTATTTGCTTGTCGAACTCTATCCAATCAAATACGGGGAGATTGTAAAGCATAATGTAACATAAGATGTAAAAGAGATAACTACAACTCAACAAAGGACAAGACAGACAATAGTATTAACAGAAGCACAGGAATCCAGAATCAAAGAAGAAAAGGTAAACTCAAAAAATCAAAATACATTATGTATTCTTGAAGTCCGTAAACAGGTCACGGAAAGAAGTTCATGAAAATGTTCAAGCCTCGGTGACAGCAAAAGAAACAAAGACTTTCAAGACGACAGAAGTATGTGAATGGTTTAGGGTTAAGTACCACGGGATTCCAGTGATTTAAATGAAGCAACCAGAACGACAAAGGACTTATCAGCAGCATTGAATTGAAGACATAAAAGAAGAATTGATCAAGTGTTATTCATCTGTGAACCAGACCAGTTGCAATAGGTGACGACACAAAGAAGATCAAGTTGTTTCATCGTCTCAGAAGAAATTGATACAGTTTAAAACTTAAACACCCTGAAACTTTTCTAAAGGCTAACAAAAAGAAAAGGTTCGATGGTTTTTCTATTTAGAAAACCATCGAATGAAAAGTATTAAGGAAATGAAAACTATGATAAAGTAAATGTTCCATTCGATAGTTTTTGTTTAAAAACCATCGAATAGAATATCTACTTTATTCATTCGATAGTTTTCAATTTAGAAAGTGGGTGAAAAGTTTTCTTTGTTGGACAGGTTGATGAAGATCCAACGGCCAAGATTGTTTGTTCAACTTTGGTTCGATGGTTTTCTAATCTAAGTCTACAATTAATACTGAGAGAAGAGAGTGTCTTCTTCAGTTAAGGCAAATAGACAGAGACATTACTGAGAGAGAGAATTGAGCCGGAGAAATTCATAGAAATTAATAGTGCTCAGAACTTGATCATTGTATTGAATTTGTGTAACCTTAAACTCATTGAAGCTAATCTACAGATTAGAAATTGTAGCACCCTTCGAGGTTTATATTTATAAAAAGATATATTCCCCGAAACTTGGTTTAGTTTGGTGTGTTTGATTTCGTTATAGAACTGAATGAATTATCCGCGAACGAAATTAAATTATTTGTGAGTATCATATTCAACCCCCCCCCCCCCTTCTACGATACTTTGGACCTAACAGATGATATAGCATAGGATGGCCCTTCGTGGCTATTTTCTTTATTTATGTTCTTGTCTGAACTCACACTTCGGGGTTTTAATTTAACTTCTCTTAGTAAGTTTATTTCAGCTTTTCTAGCTTTTCTTGATTTTGCATGCTTAGTTCACATGTCTATCATAATGCATTGCATATATAATGAAATCATAAGAATATGGAATTCATAACTTTAAAAATGGGATCATCCCTTACATAGTACTCAAGTTTAAAAACTTGGATTGGTTTCGTCGAACCTTATTTCTAGTAGTGAGTCCATTTGGGAAACACTTTAAACATAATAAACTTTCAAATTAGAGGCATGCCAAGTCCTTGGCACCTCATGCCCTTCAAGGGTTTCTAGCTTGTATGAGCCTCGACCAAATACGTTCTTGACGCGATATGGTCCTTCCCAATTTGGGGCTGACTTGCCTTTTTGTCCTACTCCAGATGCCTCAATCTTTCGAAGAACCAAGTCTCCTTGACGAAAGAACCTTTCTTTAACCCTTAGGTTGTAGTAGAAAGATGCTTTCTTTTGATGTTCAACTATCTTGGCGTTTGCCTCATCTCTAACTTCGTCAATTAGATCTAAAGCCAGCCTCAAGCCTTCTTCATTTGTTTCTGGTTCATAGGCCTCAACTCTTGGAGACGTGTGAGTAATCTACACTGGAACCACTGCCTCTGCCCCATATGCCAACAAGAAGGGGGTAGCCCCAGTGGTGACTTTACAAGTAGTACGATATGCCCACAATATGGGGAGCAATTCGTATACCCAAGTGTTTCTGGAGCGCTCAACTCTTTTCTTTAGTCCATCCAGGATAATTCGATTTGCAACTTCAGCTTGCCCATTTGCTTGAGGATGGGCAACAGAAGTGAAGCTCAACTTGATATCATTCTCATCACAATACTTCTTGAATTCGTCATTGTTGAATTGAGTTCCATTGTCCGTAACCAGGACTCGTGGAATTCCATATCTGCATATCACATTTTCCCAGAAGAAATGCATCACTTGCTTGGTGGTTATCTTGGCCAAAGGTTTAGCCTCAATCCACTTGGTGAAGTAGTCGATTGCTACTATCAAAAACTTTCTTTGAGCACTTGCCATGGGAAATGGCCCAAGTATATCCATTCCCCACATAGCAAAGGGAATAGGTGAGTTAATGGATGTCATCATCTCTGGTGGTTGCCTAACCACTGGTGCATGTTTCTGGCACCGTTCACATTTCTTCACGTAGCTTTTAGCATCAGCAAGCATGCTTGGCCAATAGAAACCTAGACGGGTGACTTTATGAGCAAGGGCTCTGCCCCCCAAGTGTTGCCCACAAATTCCTTCATGTACTTCCTTTAGGGCCAATTCTGCCTCTTGAGGTCTCAAGCACTTTAAGTATGGAATAACAAAAGATTTCTTGTATAGGATTCCCTCAATTAGGGCATACCTTAGTGCTCTGACGTATAGCTTCCATGCTTCTGAAGTGTCGTTGGGCAGCCACCCAGTTTCCAGATGAGCTTTGATGGGATCAATCCAACAACCGGTAATACCAATGGGTGCTACCAACTTTCCGTTGATGCTTGGGGTCTTCAAGACTTGGAAGTATACACTCCCTGCATAGTTTTCAATTTCAGAAGAGGCAAACTTAGACAAGGCATCAGCCTTCACATTTTCCTCCCTTAGAATGTGCTCCACATAGCATTCATCGAACTGAGTCATAATGGCCTTGACAAGTTTTAAGTACTTGGCCATGACTTCATCTCTGGCCTCAAACTCCCCATTTACTTGGGAAACCACTAGCCTCGAGTCTCCACATACTTTCAGAGTTTTGACCCTCAAGGCTCCAGTCAGCCCTAAGCCAGCTATCAGAGCTTCATACTCAGCCTCATTGTTTGTCGTTGGGAAGTCAAGCTTTAGTGCATACTCTATTAGGAATCCATCAGGACTTTGTAGCACTAAACCAGCTCCACTTGATTTTTTTTGATGCTCCATCAAAATAGAGCACCCAACATTCTTTGAAGGTCATTTCCTCATCTTTCTTATCTTCCACTATCACTTCCTGCCCCCCGACTTCTTGGTTGTCAATGGTGCATTCAACCATGAAGTCAGCAAGTGCTTGAGCTTTTATGGCCGTCCGAGGCTATATTTAATATCAAATTCTCCCAGTTCAATGGCCCATTTGATCAATCTTCCACTAACTTGAGGGCTATGCAAGATGTTTCTTAGAGGTTGATCAGTCAAGACCTCTATCCTGTGAGCCTGGAAGTAGGGGCGTAGCTTTCTTGAGGGCATTATCAAGGCTAAGGCAAACTTCTCAACCATTGAGTAGTTTATTTCTGCCCCATGTAGAATCTTGCTCACATAGTAGATGGGTTTGTTAGATATAATTGCTAACGTTTGTTTATCAGTGTTTAAGCAACAGGTACTGATCAGAGTTTATCGGAAGCCGGTCAGAGTTTATTTAAAGTCTGACAGGGTGAAGAGTTTAAAGGAAGCCGGTCAGAGTTTGGTAAAGTCTGACAGGATGAAAGTTGACTTAGCTGTCGGTGCAAAGATAAAGATTATAGAAGCAATATATTCTGAAGATGGAAAGAAGCAGAATATATTGATACAGCTAAGGAGACTGGACAGAAGACTGAAGCAATCCTTAATTGATATCAATTGTATAGCTAATTTTTAGGAGTATCAATTAGATAAGGATTGTATGTAACTGTGTACTATATAAACACAGATAGGTTATCCCTAGAAGGGACGCGAACATTGAATACATTATTCTTGTAACCTAGTAGCTCTTTGTGATTCGTTAACATCATAAAGAGAGAAGCTGTTAATATAAATACAGTTTTTGTTGATTCATAAACTGTGTTATTTATTGTTATTCTCATACATACTTGATTATATTGTGTATTCGGCCTAACAATTGGTATCAGAGCCAAGGCTGTTTAATATATACAGTTTTACGATTCAAACACAGTATTAATCATGTCTGAAGAAAATCAAACTGCTCCTAAGGCTGAACAGGTTAAGCCCAATTCTGTGAGTCAATATGAAACAATCAGGGTTCCAATTCTCAGGCCAGTAGAGTATCCGATTTGGAAGGTTAAGATGACCATGTTTCTGGAGGCTACAGATCCAGAATACCTTGACAGAATCTATGATGGTCCTCATATGCCAACTAAATTGTCCCCTGTTGTTGATGGACAAGAACAAAAGACTGTTCCAAAGGAAAAGAAAGATATGACTCCTGAGGACATCTCATCAATTGTAAAAGATGCAGAGGTTAGACATCTTCTCCACAGTGCTTTAGATAATGTTATGTCTAACAGAGTAATTGGCTGCAAGACTGCCAAAGAGATATGGGATGCTTTAGAAGTCAGATGCCAAGGAACAGGTGCTATCAAGAAGAACAGAAAGACAATACTCACACAGGAGTATGAGCACTTTGATTCAAGACCTAATGAAACCTTGACTGAGACTTATGACAGATTTTGTAAACTGTTGAATGATCTGTCTCTGGTTAATAAAGAATATGAGCTTGAAGAGTCTAATCTCAAGTTTCTGTTATCTCTACCTGAAAAGTGGGATTTAAAGACAACAACAATCAGAGATAATTATGAGCTTGCTGATACAGATCTTGATGAAATCTATGGGTTATTGAAAACTCATGAACTGGAGATAGAACAAAGGAATAGAAGATTGAGTAAAAAGACAAAATCTGTTGCTCTCAAAGTCGAGGAGAAGCCCATTAAGAAGGAATCATCAAGGAAGAAAGCCAAGGGAAAGGCTTTAGTCATTAAATCTGAAAGTGAGTCATCAAATTCTGATGATGACTCAAACTCTGGTGAAGCTTCTGACTCTGATGATGATGAAGAACAGATGATGCAAATGGCTGCATTGATGGTGAAGACCTTCAAGAAGATGGGGTTCAAGAACTTCAAGAAGGGAAAGAGATTCTCAAGGAGAGATTCAAATTCTGAGAAGAAGAATTTCAGAAAGTCTGATGGAAGGGATACCAAGTCTGGAAAGAAGGACAAATCTGAGATCCAGTGCTACAAGTGCAAAGAGATGGGTCATTATGCCCCAGAGTGCAAGAAAGGCAAATCTGAGAAAGCACTCATCTCTAAAGGCAAAGACTGGGCAGATACTTCAGACTCTGATGATGGAGAAAATTATGCTCTTATGGCAACTGTCAGAGATGAGACTGAATCATCTGAAAATAAGGTACCCCTAACTACTTATGCTTATGATACTGATAATATATCTGAGTTAAGAGTATATCTGAAAAGTGTTCATGTTAGCTATAGGGATCAGACTTTAGAAAATGAAAGAATTAAATCTGAGAATCTTAGTCTTAAAGATAGAAACAAGTTTCTTGAAGGAGAACTTGAAAGTATGAAGCAGATTCAAAAAGAAAGAGATGATGCTGTTTATGTTGAACAGGAGTTGCTTAAAAGGTATAGGCAACTAGAATCTGATTTAGAAAAAGAAAGAAAAATAATCAAGACTTGGACAGATTCTGGAAGAGACACTCATCAAGTGTTTCAGACTGATTCTGTAGGTTTAGGTTATTGTGAAAATGATGAACTTAGGTTTAAAGACAAGGTTAAGGTAAAACCACAACTTAAACCTGTGAAATTTGTTCCAGAAGCTAATAAGTTAAAATCTGTTGTAATAAGAGAAGCTGATATGAAATCAGATGAAGCCTGTGAAAAACAGGAATATATTATAACAGAAAAACTTATGGAAAGAGAAGCTGTTAGAAAGCCAGTAAAAACTTGTGAAAAACAGGTTAATGTTGGTTTGATGACAGGGAAACAGTTTAATCATAAGCTGAAAGAGATAAAATCTGCCATGAAACGAAAAGGGTCCAAGAAGAATAGGAATGGAAAGATAGGCATAAATAATAGAAATAATCATTTGCCTACTGGTGCTGCTCCAAGGAAAACATGTTATAATTGTGGTAGTTCTAATCATCTTGCTAGATTTTGCACTAAGAACAAACATATTAATTCTTTATCTTCTACATCAGGAGTAAAGAATGATTATGTAAGGGTTAAACCACAAACTTTATGCACACACTGTGGGAGCACTTGGCATTCCATTTATACTTGCAAGAGTTATCATGCTATTTATCACAACTATTATGAGCTAAAACCCAACTTGAAGTGGGTTAGAGCAAACTCTGCAAGTGTAAAGTCTGACAATGTTAGCTTAAACTCTGTTGATAGTAATTCCGCTGCAAAAGCTAACACTGTTAAGAAAGACAAAGGATCCAAGCAAGTCTGGGTCCTTAAAACTAACACTTAGTATTTGTTTGTGATTGCAGGGTATAATAGAGAGCACACTTATCTTGGACAGTGGATGCTCAGGACATATGACTGGAAATAAAGCCCTGCTATCAGACTTTAAGGAGAAGGCTGGCCCAAAAGTTTCCTATGGAGATGGCAACATAGGACACACTCTGGGATATGGCAATATTAATCTTGGAAGTGTCATCATCACAAATGTAGCTCTAGTCTCAGGACTCAAGCATAATCTGCTATCTGTGAGTCAAATATGTGACAGAGGAAACCATGTAGATTTCCATAGTGAATACTGTGAAGTCATCAGTAAATCTACTGGAAAAGTTGTTCTAGTTGGACATAGGCGCAACAACATTTATGAAGCAAGTTTGGTAACAAACTCTGATGGAAAAACAGTGTGTCTGACTGCAAGAATGTCAAATGAAGAGAGTTGGAATTGGCATAAGAAGCTCTCTCATCTCAATTTGAACAACATCAATGAGATAATAAGAAAGGATCTTGTAAGGGGACTTCCAAAATCTATACTCAGTCTAGATGGCTTGTGTGATTCTTGTCAAAAAGCCAAGCAAAGGAAGTCATCTTTCAAGAGCAAATCTGAATCTTCAGTAGTGGAACCTTATCATCTTCTACATGTTGATCTCTTTGGACCAGTGAATGTGATGTCCATGGGCAGAAAGAAATATGCTCTAGTAATTGTTGATGAATATACTAGATATACATGGGTGTATTTCTTGTCAAAGAAGGATGAAACTGCTCAAACTCTGATGGATCATGTAAATCTACTGGACAAAGGATCACACCACAAAGTCAAAATTATAAGGAGTGATAATGGAACTGAATTCAGAAACTCAATCATGGAAGCTTTCTGCAAGGAAAGAGGAGTGAAACAAGAGTTTTCTGCACCTGGAACTCCACAGCAAAATGGTGTAGTTGAAAGAAAGAACAGAACCTTAATTGAAGCAGCCAGAACTATGCTTGAAGAAGCAAAATTACCAACTTATTTTTGGGCAGAAGCTGTTCAAACTGCTTGTTTTACTCAAAATACTACACTGATCAACAAGCATGGGAAAACACCATATGAGATGGTGAAAAATAAGAAGCCAAATTTGAAATATTTTCACATATTTGGATGCAAATGCTTTGTGTTGAAGACTCATCCTGAACAGTTGACAAAGTTCGAGTTAAAAGCTGATGAAGGAATCTTTGTTGGCTATCCATTGTCAACAAAAGCATTCAGAGTTTATAATCTAAGAACTAAGGTGATCATGGAATCCATACATGTGTCATTTGATGACAAGAAAATAATTGGACTTGAAGACAAGGATGGATATGATCAACTACGTTTTGAGAATGAAGATCTATTCTCTAATGATATAAACTCTGATGAAGCAGGGTTGACAAACTCTGACGAAGCATACTCTGAACCTCTACTGGTAAATACTGGAGAAACTGGAAATTCTCAAATTGAACAAAATAGAGAACCAGTTGAGGGGGAGCGTGAAGAAGCTCAACAAGACACAGCAAGTGAGTCAGTTGAGGAAACTGATTCAAACTCTGACAGTTCAAACTCTGAGCCATCCAATTCAGGGGGAGCCTCAGATGCTGCAGAAAGTCAACATATGAATCAGGAGAGCATGGATCAAGGGGGAGGATCCAATAATGATGCACGAAACCACTTACCAACAGCAAGAAGGTGGACACAGGCACACACACCTGATCTCATAATTGGAGATCCTGATGCTAGTGTGAGAACTAGAAGTGCAACAAATAATGAGTGTCTGTATCATGCTTTCTTGTCTCAAACAGAACCAAAGAAAGTGGAAGAAGCTCTTCAAGATGCTAATTGGATTACAGCAATGCAAGAAGAGTTAAATGAATTTGAAAGAAATGAAGTCTGGACACTTGTACCTAGACCAAAGAATAGATCAATAGTAGGTACAAAGTGGGTTTTCAGAAACAAGACTGACAGTGAAGGTGTGATTACAAGAAACAAGGCTAGACTTGTGGCTAAAGGTTATTCACAACAGGAAGGAATTGACTATGATGAAACCTTTGCTCCAGTTGCAAGATTGGAGGCCATAAGAATCTTTCTGGCCTATGCTGCACACAAGAAGTTTAAAGTCTTTCAGATGGATGTAAAAAGTGCTTTTCTCAATGGGAAGCTTGGAGAAGAAGTATTTGTTGAACAACCACCAGGATTTGTAGATCCCAAGCATCCAGATTATGTCTACAGGCTTGACAAGGCATTATATGGACTAAAGCAAGCACCAAGAGCATGGTATGAAACTCTTGCTCAATTTCTTTTAGAAAGTGGGTTCACAAGAGGTACAATTGATAAAACTTTGTTTTATTTCAATTCTGGTGATGATTTGCTTTTAGTTCAAATTTATGTAGATGATATTATTTTTGGATCTACTAATGACAAACTTTGTAAGAAGTTTGTAAAGCTTATGCAGTCCAGGTACCAAATGAGTATGATGGGAGAGCTTAGTTATTTTCTAGGCTTACAGGTCAAGCAAACAGATGATGGTATTTTTATCAATCAAGCAAAATATACCAGAAATCTTCTTAAGAAATTTGGTATGCTTGATAGTTCATCTGCTACAACTCCCATGGCTACAGCAACAAAGCTAGACAAAGACACAGGAGCCTCAGTAGATATGACAAACTACAGAGGAATGATAGGGTCTTTACTGTATCTTACAGCAAGTAGACCTGATATCATGTTTGCAACATGTCTTTGTGCAAGATTTCAAGCAGATCCCAGAGAGCCTCATCTAACAGCTGTAAAAAGGATTTTCAAATATCTCAAAGGAACCATAACCTTGGGTTTGTGGTATCCTAGAGAATCAGAGTTTAAGCTAATTGGTTACTCTGATGCAGATTTTGCAGGCTGTAAGATAGACAGAAAAAGTACAAGTGGAAGCTGTCAATTTTTAGGTGACAGATTAGTTTCTTGGTACAGCAAGAAACAGAAGTCAATTTCCACATCCACAGCTGAAGCAGAGTATATAGCAGCTGGTAGCTGTTGTGCACAGATTTTATGGATGAAGAATCAATTGTTGGATTATGGGTTAAGGTACTCTAAAATACCCATTTTCTGTGATAACCAAAGTGCTATTGCTATGACAGGAAATCCAGTACAGCACTCCATGACCAAGCACATCAGCATAAGGTATCATTTTATCAGAGAACATGTGGAAGAAGGGAACATTGAGCTTCATTTTGTGTCTACAGACCAACAACTTGCAGATATCTTCACCAAACCTTTGAGTGAAGCTACTTTTACAAGATTGGTAAATGAACTTGGGATGATCTCTGGTTCTGACTAGAGATACGGGTTAGACTCAAAATCTATACATGTTTGATTTTTAATGCTCATGATTCCTTGCATGCATTAACTGTTATGAGTACCAGTGTCATAAACTCTGTCGGTTAAACTCTGATGCTAAACTCTGTTAGTCATAAAATGTTGGTCATACTCTGATTGTTACAGTTTAATGCTATACTCTGATTGTAATTTTGTCTGAAACATATGGACCAATGAAGAAATTTGTATGAAGCATAATTCTCAGTAAGTAATTATGAATCCTTAAGAGTTGTATAGATTCTGATCTCAAACATGTGCAGTAAGTTAACACAGCATGATACTGTCTCTGTATTTATACCATCTCTTAGTTTATTAATCCTATACACTGAGTCTGTATTAGCTGTTTGCATTTTCTCTCATAAATTAATTGTATTAACTGATGAAAAGTCTAAACTCTGATTATTAATTGCAAATAATTCACCCTCAAATCAAAAGATGCCAAAAAGAGCACAAATTCCTTTGAGATCATGTTGTGCCTAGGAAGATCCAGGAACTTATTGTATGAAATAAGGGCTAAAATCTTTGATTTTTGGTGACTAGTGCCAACCACTGATTACTGGAAAAAAAAAAATATATATATATATATATATATATATATATATAAAGGGGGTGAAAAATAAAAGACATATCCAAATGAAAGGATATCAGTAATACAGAGTTTAGATATAAAAATCAGATTCTATGTTATACATGAGAGTTTAGGCAACCAGTTTTTACTAATTTAGTTTGTGGATTTTATGCACTTTGAGATGATCTAAATATTGATTTCGGTAAACTCTGCTATTACACACACATATTTTCACACCTGTACAGTTTGAGAAAAGAGTTTATTGACAAAGAAGGACAAATGGTAAACACTGATGTATTGTGTGACATATGCCGAGGTAACTTTGTTTTAATCTCTGATGGTTAAAATAATTTCTTTGTTTCAGACATTTTTTTAATTTTGAGATTAGACATTTGTTTTTCGAAAAAGTAACCAGAGAAAAGAAAGAGTGTGTTTGATAAGTCCTGATGGTGATTAGTAGCGCTGATGAGTATGTTAATTTACTGTTTAAAGTGATATCATTTCTTTCACTTTACAATTACTATGAGATACTGATGACTGTAGTTCTGATAATTCATTTATGATTATACATTCATCATAACATTAATACTGATATGTAAAGCAAAACAATGGATTTTTTTCATAAATTGATTCAAACTTTGTTTACATTCAGACAATTTCATACTCTTGTCTAGCTACTTGTTCGGTTATCTGGTCATTATACCATCTGGGATTTCCAAGGCTTGACAACCCCCTGATGTTGAATCATCATCATCATCCTCTCGAATTCTCTTTCTGGTTTGCAGCTTGCAGGATTCCAAGAAGAATTTCTTCTTCGAACCCGTCAAGTAGCTCTGATAAAAGAGCATCATACAAATCTCCACAGCTTCATCATCTGCAAGGATGGGCACATCATATGGACCAGGACGAATGATGTGCACATAGGGATTGGAGATAGGTCCCTCAGCTATTTCATCATCAGCAATGAGACCTTCATCATTCAGAAATGACAAAACAAGAAACTCATCAATAATATAGTTTGCTTGTTGACGCCAGTTCATATTCAAGAATGATTCTACATCCATGAATTCAAAGGTTCCTGCCATTTGATGTATGGTATTTTTTGTTAATATATGTATTGCCTGTTGTTACAATGCTCCAGCTTTTATAGCATCCAACAGGGCAACTGAAAGGTTTTGCTTGGCTCGAAGCTATGGGGATAGTAAAGTGCGGAGTTCCGAGACAGTCATTATTCTTCTGACTGTTGAGCTCCTTCGTACTTTGATATTATGTTTCTGAAATATTAAAATCGATAATTTTATTATTATTGATTTTTTTTACAATAAGCGGAAATTATGAGTGTCTTATGTGATACCAGGTGTCTCCTCGTCTGCCCGTGTAGATTGGAAAGTTGTTCAAGAATGTTTTAAACAGAGGAGAGAGGTTAATTGCATAGAAAAGTGTAACAGGCGGTAATTATTGCTGTTTTTACTGCGCATGCGTATTGGAAACTGCCAATTATTTGCTGTCAGTTAACTGCACGTTTGACATGTGTCCCATTCACATGATTACAGGAGTAAGACAGTTGTGTATTGATGATTAAAAACTCTTCAGTTTTTAATCTTTAATTTTCTTTTAAATACAATACACACATCTTCAGTTAAACTTTTCACATCTTACTCATACACATCTATTCTCACACACACATAGTCACAAACACATTTCTACACATAAACTCTGTTAAGCTTTCGCATCAATTACTTGTTCCTTTTTCAAAATCTTCTAATGGCAACCACAGCTTTCGTTTCGTCTGGGTTAGAGTTCGTTCCAAACAACTATACCGCACCACTAAACACTGTAAACGCACCAGAAGCATTTCATATGATTCAAAAGTTTCTTGCTCAGTCAGCGATTGGGCGTGCTTTAGTTGAACCAGCCAAACTTTCTGGTTTACAAATCAAGGCATTCTGGGAGACAGGGGTTTATGATGATGGTGGTGAAACTGGGAACCCATCCATAATCTTTGAGTTTGAAGAAACAGAGTATGTTATTACTGCTGGTACTGTTCGAGCTGCAATGGGGTTTCCTGAGTATTCTTCTTATACCATTGGAATGGGTGACTCTGATTTGCTAAGGATGATGAGAGAGATTGGGTATTCTGGTCCCTTGAATAAAATTGGACAACTGAAGCGACCGTTCTTAAGGAAGGAGTGGAGCTTCTTCTTTGATTGCATTACGAGAACGTTCGGCAAGAAATGCACAAACTGGGATGCCATTCCAACGGACAGTCTGCAAATTGGGTATTCTCTATTCTATGATAATCATTTTGATTATGCCCGACTTGTCTTGAATAATTTAGGAGAGAAAATGACAGAGAATAGAGGAGTAGTATACTTTTCTAGATTTTGTCAGACTTTATTCTCTTACTGTGTTGAAGGGGTAGATGTTGTTAATGAAGATGTTTCTTGTTTTAAATTACACAAGAGAGTATTTTCTGATCTCATTAACAAAGATGTTAAGAAAGGAATTGTTGGAGACCTTTTGTTACCTGCTTCTGTGCAACAGTTTGTGGATGCTCAAGTAAATCCACAAACACAAGCTGAATATCAACCAGAACCTTTAAACACAGAGTTACCTCCATCAACTACTGTTAAACCTGCAAGGGGAGGTAGGACCAAACATATTGGTACTAAACCTGCAAGGAGATCATCCGCTGAAGCTGGGGTATCGAGACCTGAGGAGATGCCTCAGAAGACAAGGCTAAAGAAAAGAAGAGCCAATAGGGCAAAGTCTGTTGTTGAAACCTCAGAGACTGAAACTGATGAAGAAACTCTTCATCAGCGAAAAAGACGACTAGTAGCTGCACATCTTTTTGGTGCTATCAATGTCAATATGGACAGAGTTTCTGAGGAAACTGAAGCTCCTGCATCAGAGAATGAGGAGATTTTTGATACTACTGTGCCTACTCAGGACAGAGTAAATACTGCAACAGAAGCTCCTATATCAAAGTCTGATGATGTAGTTGAGGAAGCTGTAGATGCTGCTACAGATAATGGTGAAGCTGAGATTTTTGAGCCACAGGGATGTGATATGGATCTTGAAGCAAATACCTCTTTAAATTCTGAACATTTTATAGAGGGTTTGGAAGCTGATTTGGACACTGTGAGAATTGAAGAATCCATGGCTTCTCACACAGAAATACTTACTTTTGAAGTTGAGAAAGGTGAAGAAGTCAATCAGCCTTTAGCTGCTACTGATACAGAAGCTGCTGCTACAGAAACTGCGACTCCTGATGTTGTTGAAAAGGATACAACAGAAAATGTTCAAAGAGAAGCAGAGTTTAGTAATAATGCAAACTCTGATAATCCTGACAAAGTGGCAGAGAATGTTATTTCAGAAAATGAAGCAGAGGATGACAATGTTGAAGCTAGTCCTGCTAATTCTAATCCTGATATTCAAGTCGAGTTGTCTGACATTCAAGCAACCTCTGAAGAAGAAAGAGAAGCAAATCGTGCTACTGCAGAACATTTTCAGAATATGTACTTCTCAAATTGGTCAAGCAAGGATACTATCTTTTCCAATGAAAGAGCTGCAGATTTTGTCACAAAGTCTTCTAAAGAGATTACAAATCCAGAACTTCTCAGTCATCTCAAAGCAACTATTGTACAAATCAAATCATTGAACAATCGTTTTGATGATTCTGACAAGGTGATTACAGGATTGAGGAATGATATAACTCACAGAGAGCTTACACAGCAAAAGGACAAATCTCTATACATCTCTTTGTGTAAAGATCAGAAGAATTTTGATTCCAGGCTATCTAAGGTTGAAGAAAATCAAGTCAAAATGTCAACTAAGTTGGATGAAATTGCAAATTCTATTGAATTGCTTACATCAGTATTGATTTCTGATGCTGTCAAAAAGGGGGAGAGAGTATCTAAAGACAAATGCAAGAGCTCTCAAACTCTGACTCAGAAGGATGATACTGCTGATGGTGGTGCAAGAGACAAACATCATCCAAGATCAAAGAATGTTCAAAGGCAAGGGAGGAGGTCAAACTCTGATGCTCAGACAAATGCTGATGGAACAAGATATACTGGAGGGCAGTCTTCTTCAAGGGTTAGAAATTTAATTCTTTCCTCTAAAACTTCAGTTACTGATGAAGAAGTTGCTACACAGTTATTCTTAGCAGAACATGGTAAGAATGTTACTATTGAAGATATCCAGGCTGAAGAGCAAATGCTTGCTGAGGAACACAAGAAAAATCTTGAAGCTGGAATCTACAAGAAACAGGATCAAGGCTCCTAGAAAGAAAGAAGTTGGTATTTTTATCAAAGAGAATACACAACAGAGTATACAATATACAAGGAGACCTGTGATTGGAAACACTGATAAGGGTAAAGGCATAATGATTGAAGAGCCTAACCTGGAGAAGAAAGATAATTCAACCTCTGACATTGCTCAAGTTGAAACAAGATTAGCAAAATCAACCTCTGACGCTGCTCAAGTTGATGATACTACTAAAGTTATGACAACCTCTGACGTTGCTCAAGTTGTACAGAAATCTACACAACTTCCAGGATTCAGCAAACCAAAACTTCTTGAAGATTTAAAGCTTGAAGCTGTGAATTTCTCAGAAACCAGAACAGTATTGGGAAAAGAAGCCTTTGATAAATCTGGACTGGGTTCACACAGAGAAAGAAGAACTAATAACAGATCTCAAGACAAGTTTTCATTGGCAGAATTTGGAGTTGGAATTACTCAAGAAGGCCTTGACAAACTAGAATCTGTACAGATGATTTTTCACAAAGGAATCAAAAAGGAATTCTTGTTATATTTTATGGCTGATGGCAGAGTGTATAGAGTTGGTGAATTTGATATCCAGTTAAAACTCTGGGAAGAGCTAGAGTATGTTCTATATCTATTTGAAGTAAAGAATATAAGTACTTATGATGCTGCTCAAGTTTTGAAGGAAAGGATGATGAAATCCAAAGTTTTGAGTGGAGCTGGAGTATCAAGTGCATACATTCCTAAATACAGAGATGCACATGGAAAGTTGGTAGAAATGAAAAGGAATAGTGCTAGGTTCAGAACTGCACTAAATAAAAAGGTTCTTGAGTTCAATCTAGAGTCTGATAAACCTTTTTATATCAGACTTGGCAATGAAATGGACAAAAACAGCATATATTCTTTGAGGGCTGCCATTTATCAAATTGGTGAAGATGAACCAGAAATGAAGGAGCTGAAGAAGATTATGATTGTTGAACTGAATAGAGCTGAGAAGAAACTACTGTCAGATTATATCAGGACAGTGCCTGATATTCAAGAGATTAAGTAAAGTCTGACTGTAAGTTTTTATGTTTTCTGTTCTAAGTTAAATTTAAACTCTGTTTTAAAATTAAACTCTGATATATGTTAAACACTGCATTTGTTATATGTTTTGACATCATCAATTATCTTTTTAACTTGTACATTTTATTATGAACAAGTTGGGGGAGATTGTTAGATATAATTGCTGACGTTTGTTTATCAGTGTTTAAGCAACAGGTACTGATCAGAGTTTATCGGAAGCCGGTCAGAGTTTATTTAAAGTCTGACAGGGTGAAGAGTTTAAAGGAAGCCGGTCAGAGTTTGGTAAAGTCTGACAGGATGAAAGTTGACTTAGCTGTCGGTGCAAAGATAAAGATTATAGAAGCAATATATTCTGAAGATGGAAAGAAGCAGAATATATTGATACAGCTAAGGAGACTGGACAGAAGACTGAAGCAATCCTTAATTGATATCAATTGTATAGCTAATTTTTAGGAGTATCAATTAGATAAGGATTGTATGTAACTGTGTACTATATAAACACAGATAGGTTATCCCTAGAAGGGACGCGAACATTGAATACATTATTCTTGTAACCTAGTAGCTCTTTGTGATTCGTTAACATCATAAAGAGAGAAGCTGTTAATATAAATACAGTTTTTGTTGATTCATAAACTGTGTTATTTATTGTTATTCTCATACATACTTGATTATATTGTGTATTCGGCCTAACAGGGTTTCTGAACCTTCAATTCTTCCTTTACCAAAACGGCTCCAAGGGCTGTGTTAGAGACCGCCAAGTACAAATAGAGAATTTCTCCTTGCTTGGGCTTTGACAACAGTGGTGCCTCAGCCATGTATTTCTTCAGGGCCTTAAAGGCCTCTTGGCTTTCAGTTGTCCATTCAAAAAATTTCACTTTCTTGAGTGCTTTGAAGAAGGGTAAACACTTCTCTCCTGACTTGGAGATGAATCTTCCTAATGCAGCCACTCTCCCTGTTAATTTCTGGACATCTTTGACAGTCCTTGGTGGTTCCATGTCTAGAATTGCTTTGATTTTGTCGGGATTAGCCTCGATTCCTCTCTTGGAAACCATCAGGCCTAAAAACTTTCCCGAGCCTACACCAAAGGCACACTTAGCTGGATTCAACATCATCTTATGGTGCCTCAACACTTCGAATGCCTCTCGGAGGTGCTCAATGTGATCGGCCTTATCGAGACTTTTGACTAACATGTCATCTACGTAGACCTCCATGGTTTTTCCAATTAGGTGCTCAAAGATTTTGTTAACCAACCTTTGATAGGTTGCTCCAGCATTCTTAAGCCCAAAAGCCATGACTAAGAAACAGAAGACACCAAAGTCAGTGACGAACGATACCTTGGCGAGGTCGTCTTTGTGCATCTTGATTTGATTATATCCACTGAATCCATCCATGAAACTTAGCATCTCATGCCCAGCAGTGGCATCTATTAGAGCATCAATCCTTGGTAAGGGAAAACAATCCTTGGGACATGCATCATTCAAGTCGGTGAAGTCGACGCACATTCTCCACTTCCCGTTAGCTTTTTTGACCATTACGGGGTTAGCTAACCATTCTGGGAATTGGATTTCCTCTATGAACCCAGCTTCCAAAAGCTTATTCACTTCTTGCTTAATGGCTTCAAGCCTCTCTGGAGCAAAATTTCTTTTCTTTTGCTTCACTGTCTTCCTTTCTGGATCCACATTCAATTTGTGAGATATCAATTGGGGATCAATCCCTGGCATGTCGGCCGCTGTCCAAGCAAAAACGTCATTGTTCTCTTGAAGAAAAGATGTGAGTTTGCTTTTCAATGGCTCGGGCAGTAGCGCCCCAACATAAGTCACCTTCTCTGGTTCACCCGGGACTAAGGGAATTAGGATTAAATCCTCAGCTGGTTTCCCTCTTCGGTCCTCATTATCACTAGTGTCCATGTCTTCAATGGGGAGAACCTGCCCCCCAATTCCATCAGGCCTCAACGCGGCTACATAACAGCTTCTAGCCATTTTTTGGTCCCCCCGTTCTTCACCAATCCCATTCCTCGTGGGGAATTTGAGTTTCAGATGGTAAGATGAGGCAACAGCCTTAAACGCATGAAGACCCGTCCTTCCAAAGATCGCATTGTAGGTTGAGGTTGCCTTTATAACTATGAAGTTCAGCATTTGAGTGGATGTATTCATTCCTTGCCCCATGGTCATTGGGAGTTGGATAGTGCCTTCCACCTTTGATTCCACTCCATTAAACCCATATATGGGCATATTCGAGGGTGTCAACTGAGAATCAGTGTAACCCATCTTGATAAAAGCATCGTGGAACAAGATATCCACTGAGGCTCCATTGTCAACTAGGACTCTCTTTGTTTCGGAATTGCCAATCACAGGTATGATGACTAGGGGGTCGTCGTGGGGGAACTTCACCCCTTCCAAGTCTGAATCATCAAAACCTATTGACACTTCTATTTTGGCACGCTTCGGTGCTTCTCCAAACACAGTCAGTACCTCTCGGGCATAAGCTTTTCTTGAGTTTCGGGAGGACCCAGCAGCGGTTGGTCCTCCGAATATCATGTTGATAACTGGCCCTCGGGGCTTGGGATTTTGATCTTGATCGTTGTCCCTTCTGTCATAATCCTTTCTTTCATAGTTCCTCCTTTGACTTCCTTGGTTTCCATCCTTGGTAAATTTGCTGAGTTTTCCTCTTCGTATCAGAAACTCAATCTCATCTTTCAGTTGCCTACAATCGTCGGTGTCATGACCAACTTCTTTGTGGAACCGACAAAATTGATTTTGGTTCCGCTTGGACAAGTCAGCCCTCATTGGCTTTGGCCATTTGAGATCTTCTTCCTTGGCTATCTCCATCAGAATTTGACTCCTGGGAGTGTTCAATCTTGCATATTCCGTGAACTTTTGCCCAAAATTGTTTTTCTTGGGTGGAGAGTCGGAATCCTTTGATGTTCTGGGGAACTTTTCCTTGACGTCGTACTCCTGAGTTTCTTTTCTTTTCTTTGAGTTTCCACTACCGCCAGTAGTGGGTTCATACTTTCTCATGCTTTCTTCAGCCTTGATATACTTTCCGGCTCTATCTTGGAGCTTCAGCATGCTCTCGGGTGGATGTTTAGCTAACGACCGTTTGAAGTGGTCATCAGTGGTTCCTTGTTGCAGGGCTATCATAGCCACTCTGTCCTCTAAGTCCGGGACTTTTAAAGCCTCTCGAGTGAATCGATTGATGTAGTCCCTTAGGGCCTCATTCTGTCCTTGCCGGATTGCCATGAGTGATGCAGAACTTTTCTCATGCACTCTTCCACTAATGAATTGATTGATAAAAGCTTTACTTAGTTCTTTGAAAGATCCAATAGAGTTGGGAGGTAAACGGTTGTACCAACGTTGAGCCATACCCGCAAGAGTTTGGGGAAACGCCCTACACTTGACCGCATCATTGGCGGGCTGCAACAGCAGTGCATTGGAGAAGGTTCTCACATGATTAGCGGGATCTCCCGTTCCATCATAGGCTTTAATCGAAGGCATCTTGAACTTTCTGGATATAGCCGTTTTCATGATGTCTTGAGTAAACGGTGGTGTAGGATCATCAGGATCTCCTAGGGGCAACAGAACGCTAGGATCACCCCTTGGGGCTTCGGCCCTCTTGGTTCTCCTCGACGGTGGATCCAAATTGATAATTGGAATTCCTTCAGCTTGATTTTTTGCCCTTGCGGCCTCCTGTTCTGCCAATACTTTCTTAAGCCTTGCGACTTCTGCCTCATGGGCCGCAAGCTTCTCTTTAGTAGTTTGGGGTTGATCCCGGTTGGTTTGCGAAGAACGTCTCCTTCGAGGAGCAACATCGTCTCCAGTTGTATAACCCTCATCCTCGGTGTATAGACCCGAGTAATCTGGAAAAGAGATCTGGCGAGTTTATTGATTCTGGGGTCCCAGACCTTGAATGTAAGGGGGCACATACGCCTCATGGTAGATTGGATTAGTTCCACTACCACCCGCAGTGGGGCGAGGGGGAATGCCATAGCCTGGCATCCCCAAAGTCTGATTTGCGTATTGAGGGAGATCAGTAGTGTGGAGTTGAAGACTGCGAGGTGCGCTCATAAGCAGCGGGGAGGTCGTAATTGGTTGTTGATGAACGGCCTCTTGTGGATTAGATCCATGAACGACCATCTGGAGGGGATTCGTCCCTTCAACCGAAATTGGGACTTCCTGTCCTTGAGGAGCGGTGAGGGGGATATTCGCCCCTTGAGTGCCAGTAGTTAGCGGTGGTTGGCTTCCCTGAATCTCCGTTTCAGAGGTGATAGGGAGGCCCTTAGAAGTATCAGAATCTCTGGTTGTTCTTCGTGTGTTTGCCATGGTTGATGTTGTTTTCCCACAGACGGCGCCAAATGTTGTGGATTAAAAAACGTACTTGTATAATTAATGATAAGGTTTAATGAGCTTCGAGCTTTAATGGCTGCACTTGTGTTTCGAGACTAAATCGGTCCTCACAAGATGCCTACGTATCTCAATTAATGTTGAGAATCAAGCCAAAGACGTAGTTCTGATTGTAGGATCAGGGACCTTATATAGGCGTCTGGAGCCTAGTATTTATGGTATGTTTAGGAGTCTTAGCGAATAAGTCTCCTTTTCGATATCGGATAAACATTGTATTGCTTTCTGAATAAGTCTTTTCCTTGTTGATAAAGGCTATGACTCATTAATTGCCTTTAATTGGGATTCTGGATCCTTCTTTTACCAATTTGCCATAATTTGGACTCTTTTTATGAGCTGTATATTTTCCCTATTCATTAATTATGAAATTAATGAATAATTAGGGTGTCAGTCCTTAAATATCGGCCTTGTAATTGAATCAGCAATTATATTTCTATAATTACTTTTCTATCCATATCACATATGTACATAAAAATAAAAAAAATACTAAAAAATGCAACAATAAAATTTAAGTATTAACGACTCCTTCAAACTTCAACTATTAGTATCATAACAAAAATTACAAATTTCTTAAATATCCCTAGACTTTATAAGACAATTTTGTGTCATACTTATTTCAGCCGACGCCCATTGCACTAAATACATATAAATTAAAAATAATAAAATTAAGCAATAATAAAAATGTAATTATTAACCACCGCTTCAAACTTCAACTATTTGTATTATCACAAAAATTACAAATTTCTTAAATATTCTTAGACGTCGTAATAAAACTTTTTTAGTGCGTACATGTTATAATATAAAAGGTTAATCATGGAAACATAATGGATTTTTATATAATAATTGTCTTTCTTGTGAATTTGAATGTAAGCAGGGGATTTCAATTTTAGTTTAGTTAAGAAAAAAAATTTAACATTTGTTTAATTGAATTATGAACATGATTGATTTTTAAATAATTATTGTTTTTACTATGAATTTGAATGTAAATAAAGAAATTCAATTCTATAAATATGATTAATTAAAAAAATTATGAGATAATAGTATTGAATAATTAATTAATTTCCAAAATCACAAAAAGAATATATCAAAAACTACATAAAAAGATAACATTAAATATAATTATTATTAAATATTGAAATCATCTAAAACAAATTAAAAAAAAATTGTATCCACGAACTCTTCTTGTGCAGCATATTACAATATACAATAGGTCTCTATTTGTGTTCCAACATATCCAACGGTAGAAAAATTCTCTATCTAAGCATTTTCAAATTCATATTTTCAATAGTTTTTTTCGAAATCTCAACCGCACGGATTAAAAGATTACGCAAAAATTAGTGGGTATACAAAATTATATAGAAATTGATTTTGTATATGATGCAATTTTAAATCAAAAAATGATACAAAATCTGAGCCGTTACATTCATATTGTAAACAATATATAAAATACCATGTTAAATTAAATGTATTCTTAAAGGATAAAATTTATAAAATTTTGCACACCTACTTATTTTTGCATAAAATTTTCATCGATATGGTTAAATTTACGTAAAAAATGATAAATACATGATTTTAAACCGCTTAGGTAGAGAATTTTTCTACCGTGCAAGGTAGATTCTCTTTACACAAATCAAAAAACTAATTAACAATAGTCTTTAAGTATACACATATATAACCTGCAAAACCTCAAGTTACAGATGTTAGAAATAAGAAAATAAATTAAAATATACAAACAATTATCATCAATAAGCAATGTTATTAATGCACACTAATTATCATAAAATTCTTAAATTTTTGACATGATGAGAACTAATTAGTATGACATACTTTTTATAAGCAATTTAAGATATAATATAAACATAAAATAAAGATTAAATTCTAAATAGGATTATAATATAAAGATTTATAAAGACTTATAAAGATTAAATCCCAAATATGATTGTAATATAACGTTAAAATAAATATTTAATTTTAAAAAATATTGATTTTTATATATTTATTGTCTTCCCTATAAATTCGAATCTAGGTAAGATAATTTAACTTTTATTAAATAAAAATAGAGAAACTCTAGAAATATATATTAAACTTAAATATGATTTAATTTAGGGGTGAGCTCCCAAAATACCCACCAAATCAGTTTTTTTGCCGAAAATACCCACCGGCGGGATGTTCTGCCCTAAATACCCACGGAATACGCATTATAGATGTAACACCCCCAGATCCGGGGTCGGAGATCTAGGTTGTCACGATCCCTTATTCCGTACAACACTTGATACTTGAATCATAATAATATAAATCAACACACATGGTGACCCCACCATCAATATACTCACGCCAGTTATGTTTCAGAAACGAATTTGCAAAAACAGTAGTCATATGATCCATAAATTTTAAGTTATTACAACCCAAAAGTAATGCTTGCAACCTACTACCATTAGGATTTCTATGTGAAACCATAAGGCAGCGCAAAAGTTTGTTCTTGTTCATTAATATACATAAGTGATACTTATAAATAAACCGGAGCAACAAGAGTTACACTCCGAACCAACTCAGTACTTCTACCTGAGGTGCTGCAACTGCCATCCTATGGGCGGTCTGCGCGGCCCATACGCGCTTCCGAGCGGTATGACGAATGCTGGCCATCTACCCTATAGCTGTTGTGTTGTGATATATATATAAAAAGAAAGCAAGAGTGAGCACTCAGCCCAGAAATAATATAACACATCATAAGCATATAAGTAAGCTTATATCATAAAGGAAAACCTTTAAAACTTCATTCGTATACAGAATGATATATTTATTATCTTTTCGTCAAAACATGCCATGAGGAACAACATTACTCTTCACTGTCACATTATCAGTAACTCAGCGCCTAGGCTTTTGTTACAATGTGCAGCACAAATCCAAGTGAAAGAAAGGGAACATACTGGAACACCCGATACACGGTGATCAGCCGTTGTATCGTAACGTAACTTTTCTACTAGTAGAAGGACGACTTCCTATTCGGTTATCACCATGGCCGTATACGGGCCGATGTGTTAAGAGATCACTACCTCGGCGCCTATTTCATCACTGGGTAAGCCTTAGCACGCAAGAGATCACTACCTCGGCGCCTATTTCATCACCGGGTAAGCCTTGATAATTTTGGCACTACCCCGACACCTGTTTCATTGCCGTGTAAGCCCTTCCAGTTCCCATAATAAAAATATCAATGAAACGGAAATCGGAATTTAATCCTATTTCCCTCAAGTACAAATACTTGTCAAAAAATTTGTAACCGTTCAGAATTCCTTACTCCAGAGTATTTGAAAGGCATAAGTCACATGGTGGGTTGACATTAGTCAACGAAACTACCGATGATTACCACGTATTTTGAAATCATGACCAGGGAGTTTATTGAAATTTTCAGAGTTAATACGTTTGAAATTCTTTACTTGAATGGGGGAGTCATCCCCAGCTATAGGTATTCTAGAGGAACAGTGGAAGTAAAACTCTGTCCTCGACTTCTTGAACTAGATTCCCAATTTCCGATGAGTTAGAAAATACTATTCGCATTCATATTATTTTTAAATATCTTT
Organism: Heracleum sosnowskyi; assembly: GCA_030848705.1. Lineage (NCBI taxonomy): Eukaryota > Viridiplantae > Streptophyta > Magnoliopsida > Apiales > Apiaceae > Heracleum > Heracleum sosnowskyi. Next base: position 69,636,335 of record CM061241.1, on the reverse strand, counting down.
AAGATAATAGTTGGGAATCCCTGTTTTAAATATCTTTTCTGAAGATCAGAAATTTATATTTTTGTGTAAATAGTAGAACCTTAGATCATATAATAAGGTTCTATGATTTTTAAATCGTATTTGGAATATTTAATAAATACCCAAATAATAAATATTGAATTATTATTCAATAATAATCCACTTAAATGAATATTCAAAATAATATTCACTTAATTAATAAATATTCAAAATAATATGTTTAATAATATTATTTAATATCACACATTAAATATCCAATAGTATATATATATTGGAATATTTAATCATCATATATAACACATAGCTGTCCTGGACCCTCCAGTATCTGACAGTGTTACTAAAATAAAGTAGTAATTTAACTCCCGGTCTATTATTTTAAAATCATCGTACGACTGCTCTATACTTAGAGCTTTTAAAACCTCGGTTTATATCTAGTATTTATCTAGCATATAAACTTTATATCTTACAAAAGCTTTTGCTAAAAGCGTAAACAATTTATAAAGTTTCTCACAACATTAAAGCAGAATATATATATATATATATATATATATATCAATCACAAAAATCACAACAGCATCATTTATATGATGTAGGGTTTGAAAACTTGCCTTGGTGTCTTGGTGGTGTGGTAGTGGGGGCTTGAGAGTGTGCTCGTCGATCTATAACAAGATACACAATTTTACAGTCAGTCCCCTAGAACCAATCAATGTGCTATAACTTAAGCACTCAAGTTCTATTAATGAAAATCAAACGTCTCGCTCTCGGTCATCTATAACCTCATGACATTCCGTAAACTCTTAAGTCAAAAGTTTGGGTGGAAACCTATTCACAAAACCCAAGTACTTTTCCTTTACTAATTCCTTGTTTTTAACCATCCCCTTAAGGGTATTTCACTCGCGCAACCTTTGTTCTCGCATTTTTAATAATTCACAAACTTATCTTTTTAACTCGAAACCTTTTAGGTTTCCTTCCTAACAATCCATGCTAGTATCTATTTTAATATCTCGACTCAATTCCATTTTTAAAGGGCTTGATCACAATCTCAAAGTTCATGCAATGAACTACTTAGTTATTCGAAACTGCTTTCACTAAAACGGACATTTCTCCTAAACCGTAAATCAAAACGATACGATTATTTCGGTAAAACAAACTAGGAAACAGGGCCTACATGATCATGGTCAGAAACCTTATGTTTATTCCCTTTAAAGTATTCGGGATTTCTGTCCAAACTTCCTAAGTAAAATTCGACATGGTAACGACGCTTAAACGCGATTCCCTTGTTTTAAACACTCAAATCAACCACCAATCAACAACCAATCAACCAACCATCCAACCTCAAGTTAATACTACAAGTTTTCTGTCTAAACATGATCATACCCTAGTTCATAGGTTTATCCATAGATTAACCATTAAACATACTCAAAATCATGCATACATGCTTCATTACAACATAACTCTAAACAATCACTTATAACTACTAAAATCAAAGCATAATCTCAAAGGGGAGAAGTTTTATACCTTCCTTGGAACTTAACAAAAGCTATATATGGATGGTATATCCTTCCTTGCTCCTTAACTATGCTAATCAAACCTAAAAACTTCAAAACAAAATAAGATTCTATGAGATTACTATTCACATCACTATTCATCATCATCTTTGAATCCATTTTTGAACAAGTAAACCTTCATGGATGATAATTGGATCAAGGATTTACCTTAGTCTATGGAAGAGGGTGATTTAGAGTCCAAGATCATCATTTTTGGTTGAGTGGAAGTGGAGGAAATTTTTTATTATCCTTGATGAAGAAAAGAGGCCGAATGTGATGTTCTTCAAGAATGCTTCCACTTTTGCTTTGTTTTGTTTTCTTTTTGTTTTGTATAATTAATCCTTAATACTTCTCTTTTTAATTTGTGTGGTTAATAGCTTGCTTTGTCACCAATGACACACCTCTTTTGAACTTATGGTTGTGGTGAAAGTGGTGACAAGGCGGTGATTCATCACCTTGTCATCACCTTGTCATGCATATGTCACTCCTCTGCATCATTCTTATGTCATCATTTGTATCCTCAATCCTCTTATATATTGCACTTGATGATCTTATATAATACTCCTCCTTTGGTTAGGGTTTAATCCATAATTTGTTACGCTTTTGTTTCGCGATAGTTTCAAGTGATTTTAAAAACGTTTCTCTGTACCAAAGCTAGGGAATACTTCTTTGATCTTTCCATTACCTTTGTCTAATATACAATCTTAGGTTTCTCACCTTGGTTTAAGATATGATCATGGATTTCTCATTCCACATACTTTCTTAAAACGATTAAATCCATACATCCTTAATGTCCAGTGAATAGTGATTCAAAACTCGAATAGGAATCTTCTTATTCTGAGTATGTTTACATTCTTTTATTCTTCCTATACATCAATAATATAACTTCGAAACATTCATTCCAGGTCATCCACATAGGGTGGTCTGAAAAACTTTTCATCAGCAAATTTACTATTCATCAGTGGCAAATTTACTATTCATCAAGGTTTTAAATATTACAAAATTTTGGGATATTACAATCTCCCCTACTTAAAAGGATTCCGTCCTGGAATCAGATCAAAATAGATGAGGGTACTTGTCTAGCATTGCGCCCTCTAGTTCCCAAGTGGATTCTTCAACATTATGATTTTTCCACAAAACTCTTTCCAGCTTTATAACTTTATTCCTTAGCATTTGATCCTTGCGGTCAATGATTTCCACCGGTTGCTCTATATATGACAGGTCTGGTTGTATATCTACTTGCTTGTATTCTACCACGTGTCTGGCATCCAGATTGTACTTCCTTAACATGGACACATGGAACACGTTGTGAACTTGCTGCATGTTTGGGGGCAAGGCTAGCTCGTAAGCTACTTCCCCGATGCGTCTCAAGATCTCGAATGGTCCAATATACCTAGGGCTCAATTTCCCTTTCTTTCCGAATCTCATCAATCCTTTCCACGGAGATACTTTCAACAGCACAAGATCTCCCACTTCATATTCCTTGTCCTTTCAGGCCAAGTCTGCATATTTCTTTTGTCTGTCTTGGGATGCTACCAGTCGTCCTCTGATAAGGTCTATTGCATCCTTAGTCTGTTGGACCATTTCGGGTCCGAGCATTTTTCGCTCTCCAACTTCATCCCAGTACAAGGGGGATCGACATCTTCTTCCATACAAGGCCTCATACGGGGGCATCCCGATACTTGCATGAAAACTGTTGTTGTAGGAGAACTCAATCAGGGGTAGGTGATCATCCCAATTTCCTTTGAAATCTATGGTACAAACTCTCAACATATCCTCTAATGTTTGGATAGTCCTCTCACTTTGCCCATCCGTCTGGGGATGGTAAGCGGTACTCATGCTTAGCTTGGTTCCTACACATTCTTGAAAGCTTCTCCAAAATCTGGAGTTAAATCTAGGGTCTCGGTCTGACACAATGGCGACTGGGACTCCATGTCGCGCCACAATTTCCCTCATATAGATATCCACTAGCCTATCGACAGTGTACATTTCATTAATCGGAAGAAAGTGGGCTGACTTCGTCAACCGGTCTACGATTACCCAGATGGCGTCGTGATTAGCTTTGGTTCGGGGCAATCCTACTACAAAGTCCATGGCTATCTGTTCCCATTTCCATTCTGGAATCTCTAGGGGTCGTAGAGTCCACCGGGTCTTTGGTGTTCTGCCTTTACTCTTTGGCAGGTCAAGCATTTGCTTACCCACTCTGTTACGTCCTTTTTCATGTTAGGCCACCAATAATATTCCTTTAGATCCCTATACATCTTGGTACTTCCTGGGTGAATCGAATACCTTGAGCTATGACTTTCATGTAAAATCTCATCTTTTAATTCCTGGTCATTAGGAATCCAAATCCGGTAAGTATACCTCATAACTCCTTTATCATCTCTTTCAGTCCTTAATTCCTCTCCCGTCATTAGCTCTTTCCCTTCACTCATCATGCGTTCTTGACTTAATTTGATCTTTTGCAGCAATTCCGATTGTAGTTCGATTTCAAATAATTTCTCTGTGCCATCTCTGGTTATTTTAACCTCAATCTCCATCTTTTCAAACTCTTGGATTAACTTATCTGAGGAGGTTATCATTTTGAGTCTCTCTTTCCTGCTAAGGGCATCGGCCACCACATTGGCCTTCCCCGGATGATAAAGAATCTCGCAATCATAATCTTTGATTAATTCTAACCATCTCCTCTATCTCATATTGAGCTCTTTCTGAGTGAAAATGCACTTAAGGCTCTTATGGTCTGTGTAGATCTCGCACTTTTCTCCATATAAGTAATGCCTCCAAATCTTTAAGGCGAAAACTATTGCCGCTAGCTCCAAATCATGGGTAGGGTATCTACTCTCGTATTCTTTTAACTGCCTAGAAGCATATGCAATCACCCTTTCGTGTTGCATAAGCACGCATCCTAACCCTTTGTGTGATGCGTCACTGTAGATCACAAAATTCCCTTTTCCGTCTGGCAGTGCCAGTACATGGGCAGTAACTAGCCTCCTTTTCAATTCCTGAAAACTCTTCTCGCATTTCTCAGTCCACTCAAACTTCTCAGTCTTTCGGGTCAGTCGGGTCAGTGGGGCTGCTATCTTAGCAAAATCTTGCACAAACCTTCGATAATACCCGGCTAAGCCTACAAAACTTCTCACCTCAGTCGGGGTGGTTGGTCTGTCCCAATTTGAAACGGCTTCTATCTTAGCAGGGTCTACTAGTACTCCCTCACTACTGACCACATGGCCTAGAAACTGCACCTCTCTCAGCCAAAACTCGCACTTGGAAAACTTGGCATATAATCTTTCCTTTCTCAACGTCTCTAACACTATTCTCAAGTGTTCTGCGTGTTCTTCCTCCGTCTTGGAGTAGACCAAAATATCATCAATGAAAACTATGACGCATTTGTCCAAATATTGCTTGAAGACTCTATTCATTAGGTCCATGAAAGCTGATGGGGCATTCGTCAGCCCAAATGACATTACCAAAAACTCATAGTGCCCATACCTAGTGCGGAATGTAGTCTTGGGTATATCTTCAGGTTTTATCTTTAACTGGTGATATCCAGTCCTCAGGTCAATCTTGGAGAAGTAAACCGCTTCTTTCAACTGGTCAACCAAATCATCAATCCTTGGTAAAGGATATCGGTTCTTAATGGTCAACTTGTTTATGTTAGGTCCTGATAAGTTTGTAGAAGGGGGGTTGAATACAAACTATATCGTTTTATCGAAATTTGTTCGTTTAAGAATAAACAAATTAGAACAAATTAATGCGGAATAAAAACTGAAACAATATTCAAGTTAAATAGAAACTCTATTAAACTTGAAGCGTGTTACAATTTTGATCACTGATTACAAAGAACTTGATAAAACAAATCTAGAATAAATTCGACATGAATTTATCTATTTTTGTAATAAAAAGGATCGAATACTAAAAAGTAGTTCGATATAAAATCTAGGGATTATGATCCGCTAGAAAGCTAAAGCAGTACAAGAGAATCAGTTCCTATGAATTAAATGTTATGAACTAATCAGGATTTAATTCTCTGGTAAGAAATGAATGCTTTTCCGTTGAGAATTGAAGAAGACAGTTGAATGTAATGTTAATGCCTTTGTGTCTTTTTCTTTCTGTTGGAATGTTATGAATTGTCAACTGATCACCTTTTGCATTTATACAAATCACTTGTACAAATTTTCCACGCGCCAATCCACTTAGCAGAATGTATTAAGAAGACTTGCTGGAAAACTATCCTTTTTGCCTTGGAAGACAATCGGGAAGACAAGCTTTGTATTAAGAAGACAATCGGGAAGACAAGGATTTACACTAGGAAGACAATCGGGAAGACTCACTTGTGAGTCTTCCTAGTTTAAAAAACGGAGTCTTCCTAGTTTAAATCTAAGTCTTCCTAGTTCATTTTTATTCTAATTTAAATAATTAACTAAATAAATTATGTATTAAATTAATTCTTTACAGAATTAATTTAATAAATAATTTACTTAATAGTATTAATTATTTATAAGAGAATAAATAGAATTAGTTGACTTCTCAAACAATTCCAGAATCACTTAAAACTTAGATAATTAACAAACACAATAGTACGTTGACACTCAATGCACGGTCTGGTTCATGAGTGACTAACGACAATGTCTGTTCTTTATCTGTTTGACTTTAAGCAGTGATTCACTTCCTTCTCATTCAAGAACTCTGTAATCAGTATCTTTTGCTGTCACCACTTGAAATCTCTGTCGCTTTAATAAATCCACTGAGCTTGAATACTTCATTGAGGCTTGATCAATAAATTGAGCTTCTTTCAATGTAGAATCACTTCAAGTCTGTAGATGACTTTAATCTTCATTCTTTGACAGATATAATCTTCCGAAATTCCTGTGACAATTGATTTTTATTATTTACTTATTACATCTTAATTAAAGTTGAGTAGAATCCTCGGTGTTTACAAATAGGCCTATACATATGCCTTTCAATCTCCCCCTATTTGTTTGTTAGACAATAACAACCAAATACCTCTAGAGGATAACTCAACTAAAACAAGAAAAGATAAGACTTTTAAGAGCCAAGCAAATAATAAACAATTCTGGATTAAATATAACAATTTCCAGATTCAAACAGTAAAGATAAATACAAGATAGATGTTCCTCTAGTCTGAACAAATGAATACATTTCCCTATCTTGATTTACCTAGCTCTAAACATATAACATTTACAAGTTGAGCTAACTACATCATGCCTTTAGTCTCTAATTTCACCTTCTTCAGCTTCTGCCAAGGTGACTAGAAGATCTTTGTCAAGGACACAATCACTTTCAGAAACCACACCACTTGGCATTACTGGTTGAGTGGTGATCTTCTTCAATCTATTCTTCATCTGAGCATACCTTGGAATTTTCTCCGTGCAGTAGTCTGAAATCATATCAGCAACTTCAGACTTCTCTACAGAAGCAAACCCAGAAGTTCTAAGAAGATTCTCCAACTTCCCCAGTTGCATAGCAGTCTGTAGCTTCATGGAATCAGGATCCAGCCTTACAGTCTGCAAAGTTGTACCTCTGTAGATTTTGACTTCATAAGGAAAATGTACAACTTGAGGGCTGGCCTTCATAGCAGAATCTCTCAGCCGGTCATACAGAAGCTCGTTCAAGCAAGAAGATCTCTTTACTTTACTCATCAGAATCCACAATTCAGAGAGAGATCTTCTTTGGAGTAGTTCAAGAGAAACAGTGAATGACCCTTCAAGAGCACTTGAGACATAGATGAACAGTTCTTGTCTTACTTGATCAAATGCAGACGTAATCCTAAAGATATCTTCCTTCAATGCCTTCATATATAATGAGTTGTCTGGATTAACAATTCTGATCTTCTCAAGCAGCTTCAGAAAAGTAGCATCATTGTTTGTGCCTCTCTGAGGGATATCAAACATCTCCCTTGCTTTATCCCAATTGCTTCCTTGCTTCATCCTCATATCCAATCTCCTTTCTTTGACATGAATACTATGAAGACGTTGTTTGTCTTCATGTTCAGCCTTTTGAATCTTTAATTTCTGAGATATGATGTCAGAGACCTTAGCATTCTCATCCTCCTTTCTCCTTAGCTCTTCTTGCTGTTTCTTCAACTCCTTCTGAAACAAAGTGTCAGGTGTATATAATTCAGCTTCATCTTCCCAATCATCAAAGTTGGCTGCCTCCTCAACCTCCTCCTCGCCAAAAGCTTCTTCAGGTATGGTCTTCTCCAGATCACCAGATGTGTCAAAGTGGAAGTCATCCTGTTCACCATGGTAGTAGTAGGCATCATCAAAAGCAGACTCCTCCATTGATTGTTTACCTTTCCCCTTATCCTTTCCAGAAGCTCCTCCAGCTTCTCTGTTTCCTCCTTCTTTCTCCTTCTCCCCCTTAGTTGAGGAATCCTCTACAGTTTGAGCTTTGGAAGCCCTAGGATTCACCTCAGATGTTCTCCTTATATCTTCTCTTTCTTCTCTCCTCTCTCATCCTTCATCAGCATCATCATCCTTATCTTCATCATCACCCTCAAAGAATGTTCTTTGTTGTATTGTAGGTTGATGTGACTCCTTTATCATAGCGTACAGATGCTTCATCCCTTCGTTCAGATGCTCCATTCCACCTTCAATTTTAGAGAATCTTTGATCATTAAACCACTGATTTTCATCAACAGTTTGCTGAATAAAGTCCACCTTGGTAGAAATGGCAGCAATCTCCTTGACACTCTCTGATATTTGAGAATTTGACGTTGTAAGATCAGAGATGTCTGAAGCCACCAGCACTTGAGATTGTTGGATTGAATTCAGCTTCGGGAGTAGATAATTCTTCAATCCTGCGAGGTCATCTTTCACAGTACCCAGCTGATTTGATACAGAGGTGGTAGATTGAGAGACCACTTGTGCTTTTAGAAGAGTGTTCTCAGCCTGGGTGTCTTGAAATTTCCTTTGTAGATCAGCTAGCTGTTTCAACAAAGCAGTGTTTGTGTCAGTGTGTGCACTCACTTCAATTGCTCTCAGTGGTGTTTCACTCAACTCACGTGCTTGTGTTTCACTCGGTGTTTGATTCATATCTCTCACAACTAACTGTCTTTCAAGATTTTCAGAAGATGTACCTGCATGAAAAATCACCCTAGCCCCTTCAAGAGAGGTCAGTGGTGGTGCAATGGGAGTTCGCAATTCCCGATCCCTGATTGAGTCTGTCAAAATATTTGACATTGTATACTGAATTGCTTCAGGGACAGACTAATCAGGTTGCCTTTCACTTTCTCCAGTATAAACTGCGAGTGAAAAATCCCTTAGGGGAGCCAGAGATGTTCCCTCTGGGAGGGGAGAAAATGATTCTATTTGAGTTGGCGAAGAATCAGATTTTCCCTCAGATGCCTGTGAATGCACTTCTACCGTTACTATGGTAGGCACTGTTTCAAAGTCAAAAGTAAAGTGCTCTCCTGGCATGGTGTCCTGAGTGTCATCTATATGGATATCTTCTCCTATTGTGAGTAATGGGAGTGTGCTTGACTCAGTACAAGATGCCATGGCCCTATGGCGAATTTCAATAGATCCACCCTATTGAGAGGATGTCTCCAGAGACTGTGTAGTGGCCATATCAATGTCCATATCCTTTTGAGAGGATACAGATGGGCTTACAGTTGTCTCCCTATAGGTTCTTCTTTTCTTTAAGGGTGGAGACAGAGCTGTGGGAACACTCATTTCAGCTATATCACTAACTCTTCTTGAACTGGTTTGAATATTAGGCTCAGGTTGTGTATCAGAAGTGTTTGACTCTCTGTATGGCTCTATGACCTGGGTCAGAGACTGTGGTTCTACAATCTCTGGGTCAGCCCTAACAACCACTTGGGTTTCAATTGAAGTACCAGAAGAAGAACCAGAGTTAGGAATAACTACCTGCAGTGGAACTGGATGTGGTTGAGGAACTTGTTCACCAAAGATAGGAAGATTAATGAATTGACTCATCAGTGGTGAAACAAGAACAGGGATATTGAGGAATTTGGATGAGACATCAAGTCTGGTGTAGAATTTGGTGTCTGTGGTTGGAGAGGTTTCAAATCTAGCTTCTCGAAACAGTTCTACCTACTCAGTAGTGAGAAGATGATTAATGATAAGAGTTACAAAGCGAGGGTACCAACACTTTAATTTCACACCATTATCAGAATCTCTCCTAGAGTGAGCAAGCCTGTTGAGCAATAGGTTCCACAGAATCTCAGCAAAGTTCAATCTACGACCAAATACTATAGCATAGGCAATATACTGATTAAGACTGGTAATGCAATGAAAGTTTGTTTTTGTGCAGTTACCAAATACCCTAGCTATAGTATCAAAGAACAGATCTCATTCCCTTACAACAAAGCTTTTGGACAATTTAACCATCTGTAAGGGACCCTGATAATGAATATTCACAAAGAACTGTGATAACTCATCATCAGTGGGTAAGGGATCAAACCTGTCCTTTGGAAAATACAACACATCACAGAATAACTCAAAAGTGACTGTGTATTGCTGGTTTAAAATATTAAACGAAAAAGATTTTGAATTTCCAGCAATAACAACACTTGAACACAAAAACCTTAAAGGATCAATTTTTAGAAGTGCATTGGCACAAATAGCATGACTGATACAAGTCTCGCTATTTAAAAATCGAATCCAAGGTCTAAAACGTTCCACTTTACATTTTAAAGGATCAAAATACCCAACATAATTATTTAACACAAGTTCGAAATTAGGATCCATTTTAGATAAAACAAGGAATTTTAATCAATTTAAAATAAAATTAAAATTTTAGGGATTTTTAGAATTAAATAGAATTAATTAAAATCCACAAAATTAAAATTCTATTAAAATTAACCAATTTTAACTATTGATCCTAAAAAAAATTCGAACTATAAACCTTGAAAAGCAAATATGAATGGGTAACTGATTTTTTAAACACACAACCTAGTTTCAAACTCCAGAAACTTACTTTGATCAATCAAACTCACAAAATATACTTAGCAAATCAAAAGACCACAAATCGAAAATACTTAAGAAAATTGAAAATTTCAACAGCAATTCGACTTGAAATGTTTGATTTTGAAAGAACTGAAATAGTTTGCTAAGTAATGACTTGAGCAACAAAGGTTTAAGATCAAAGATTTTGCAGAAAATAGAGAGAGAATACGAATGGGGGAAAATAAAAGAACTGCTAAGGAAGACTGATAAGAAAAGAAAACGTATGTACTGTATGTATCTATATATAAATAAAAAATAACTGTTAAAGAAAAAAGAAAAGAAGACTTAACGTTTGTACTGGGAAGACAATCGGGAAGACTTAGGATAGTCTTCCCGGTAGTCTTCCTAGTACAAACTAGAAAGTCTTCCAGAAAATAATAAAGGAAAAAACAAAAAACAAAAAAAAAGAAAATACTAAGTTTACCCGGTAGTCTTCCTAGTATTAAACTGGGAAGACTTAGAATAATCTTAGAATTTAATTAAATTAATTACAGAAAAATCCCTTGTTTTCCCGGTAGTCTTCCTAGTGTAAAACTGGGAAGACTTACAGAAAAACTCAGAATTTACTTAAATATCTACAGAAAAATGCAGAATTAATATAAAAATGCATGAAAAATATATAAAAACCTAGAAAATTCACAGAAAATTCCATAAATCCTAGAAAAATATGCAGAATATTATAGAAGTGCATAAAAATAATATAAACTTGCAGAAATATTTAAACAACAATATTTACAATCTGAAAAATATCTAAATAATTCTAAATAAATATATTTTCAATAAAAATACATTTCTCCACTTAAAAATATGAGAAAAATATTTTTCAAGAAAATAAAATATTCAGAACCATTTAAATCAACAAGCATGCAATTATTAACAAGCATGAACAGTAAAATCACTAAACAACTACAAGAGAAAAATGATTTTTAGACAAGAACAAACAGACAGAGATATTTTCAATCACTAAGACTGTTCAACATACCCAACTTACTAACTAACTTAGTAAATGTGGATTCGTCAAGAGATTTAGTGAATATATCTGCAGTTTGTTCTTCTGTGGGTACAAAATGTAACTCCACAGTTCCATTCATGACATGTTCTCTGATGAAATGATACCTGATATCAATGTGCTTTGTTCTCGAGTGCTGTACAGGGTTGTTGGAGATTGCTATGGCACTTGTATTATCACATAAAATAGGGATTTTGTTTAATACACAGCCATAGTCCTTCAATTGATTCCTTATCCATAGGATCTGAGCACAACAGCTTCCAGCAGCAATATATTCAGCTTCTGCTGTTGAATTGGAAACTGTTTGATGTTTCTTGCTATACCAGGAAATCAACCTACCTCCAAGGAATTGACAACTCCCGGAGGTGCTCTTTCTATCAACAACACTACCTGCATAGTCAGAATCTGTATATCCAATAAGATTAAAATCAGAATCTTTAGGGTACCAGATACCTAGATTAGGTGTACCCTTAAGATATCTCAAGATTCTTTTCACAGCAACGAGATGTACATCTCTAGGGTCCGCTTGGAACCTTGCACACAAGCATGTAGCATACATAATATCTGGTCTACTTGCAGTAAGGTAGAGTAAGGAGCCAATCATACCTCTGTAGCTTGTAACATCTACCTTGATAGAATTGTCAGAAGCTCCAAGTTTGATTGCTGTTGAAGATGGAGTCCTTGCTGATGTTGAATCCTCCATGTGATATTTCTAGTTCTTTGAGATACTTGGATTGACAAATAAATATACCATTTGACCTTTGACTTACTTACAATCCAAGAAAGAACTTCAGCTCACCCATCATACTCATTTCAAACTTACTCTGCATTAGCTTAGCAAATCTCTTACAGAGATCATCATTAGTAGACCCAAATATGATGTCATCCACATAGACTTGGACTAATATCATATCACCTTTATGTTTCTTTGAAAAAAGAGTTTTGTCTATGATACCTCTAACAAAACCATTTTCTAAAAGAAAACCAGAGAGAGTGTCATACCATTTTCTTGGGGCTTGTTTGAGACCATAGATAGCCTTGAAGAGAAAGTACACAAAGTCCAGCAGCTCCTGATTTTCAAAGCCAGGGGGCTGTTCCACATACACTTCTTCATCAAGCTCACCATTCAGGAATGCACTCTTAACATCCATTTGATAGACTTTAAACTTGGAATAAGCAGCAAATGCTAAGAACATCCTAATGGCCTCAAGTCTAGCCACTGGTGCATAGGTTTCATCATAATCAATGCCTTCAGCTTGTGAATACCCTTGTGCAACCAGTCTTGCCTTGTTCCTTGTAACAATGCCATCCTCATCTAGCTTGTTTCTGTATACCCATCTTGTACCAACTACTTTCTTGTTCTTTGGCCTGGGTACCAGTTTCCAGACTTGCTGTTGTTCAAACTGATTGAGTTCATCTTGCATAGCAATCACCCAATCTGGATCAGTCAGTGCCTCCTCAGTTTTCTTTGGCTCCATTTCAGATAGAAATGTTGAATAGTGACATTCATTCTGAGTAGCACTTCTAGTTTTAACTCCAACCTCTGGATCACCAATGATCAGCTCAAAAGGATGAGCTCTATTCCATACAGTCTGTCTAGGAAGATTTGATCTTGATGATTCGCCTTGAAATTCACTTTGATGTTGTGAGTGACTAGATGATCCTTCATTTGCTCCCCCTGAGTTGTTGCTTGATTGCATTGATGATTCTTCTCCAGTGTTGGTGGTATCTCCATTGTTACCAGTGTTTCCACCACCACCACCATGATCATTATCATCATTGTTATTATCATTACCAGCAATAACTTCAGGTGAGGCTACATCATCTGATTCTGAGTCTGGCAAGTTATCAAACTTCAGCTTCTCAGATGAATCTTCTTTTTGGATATTAGGGAACTTAGTGTCATCAAAAGTAACATTGACACTTTCCTTTACTGTGTGACTACCAACCAAGTAGACTCTGTAAGATCTTCTGGAATAACCAACAAAAATAGCTTCTTGTGCCTTGGCCTCAAACTTACCACGTTTAACATTGTCATCTAAAAGCACAAAGCATTTTGCTCCAAATACATGAAAGTACTTGACAGTTGGTTTCTTGTTGTTCATGATCTCATACGGAGTCTTCATTAAGTCCTTGTTGATTAAAGTTCGATTCTGAGTATAACAAGCTGTATTCGCTGCTTCAGCCCAAAAGTACATTGGAAGTTTAGACTCACTTAACATAGTCCTTGCAGCTTCAATCAATGTACGATTCTTTCTTTCCACTACTCCATTTTGTTAAGGAGTCCTAGGGGCAGAATACTGTCTTGTTATTCCTTTATCAGCACAAAAGTCATTTAGGACTGCATTCTTGAATTCAGTACCATTATCTGACCTTATGGCTCTCACAGGGAAAGGGAATCTAGAATCCAGCTCAATCAACTTTATATGGTCAATCACCAGATGTGGGGTCTCATCCTTGGAATGTAGGAATAAAACCCATGTATATTTAGAAAAGTCATCAACAATCACAAGTGCATATTGTTTCTTTGACATGGACATCACATTAACTGGACCAAACAAATCCATGTGCAGTAGCTGAAGTGGTTCAGTTATTGATGATGTGTTAGTGCCCTTGTGAGAAGCTTTCTTTGACTTTCCTTTCTGACATGCCTCACACAGTCCTTCCTGTGTAAATTCCATCTGAGGCAAACCTCTAACCAATTCCCTCTTGACTAAAGAGTTCATGGTTTTGAAGTTAAGGTGAGACATCTTCTTGTGCCATAGCCAACTCTCATCTGATGAAGCTTTAGCATAGAAACATCTAACTTCATCTTGAGATTCAGAGTGCAGATCAGCTATGAACAAGTCACCTTTCCTTACTCCTTGAAGAGCAGGCTTTCCATTCTTCTTGTGAAGGATCTGACATTTCTCTTTTTCAAAGGAAACAGCATATCCTCTGTCACAGAAATGACTGATGCTGAGAAGATTGAATATCAGACCTTCCACAAATGATATATCTTCAATGATAACATTTCCAAACTTCAAACAACCATATCCTTTCGTAATACCCTTGCTGTTATCTCCAAAGGTAACTACTGGGCCAGCTTTCTCAACCAAATCTGATAGCAGGGCTCTATCTCCGGTCATATGCCTTGAACAGCCACTGTCAAGAATCCATATAACACGGTTTACCTGTTTAACTCCCTGCAATATCAAATTGATTAGACCTTCTTCGAAGCCCAAAATTGATTGGGTCCGGCATACTTAAAGAACTGGCCTTTGTCAGGCAAAACAACCTTTTTAGCTACAACTACTTCAACCTCTTTCACAAAAGAGAGTTTCCATTTATAGCCAGCCTTAACACATTTCTGAGTAGGCTTAGGGATAAATGAATCCACTCTAGTCTTAGGAGGATTAGTAGTCTTAGCTTTAACATGCTTCTTATTATTAACATGTTGACGTGGAGCAGTCTTATCACTAGATACATGCTTACTATTAAAATAAGCATACATAACATTGAAAGCACAAGACATGCAATTAATCACACCACATGCTTTATGAGAAGAATTAACAGCAGGCATGTTATTTCTACAGTTGTTTTGATCCAACTTATGGATATCTGATTTAGTCTTTTTAGTTGAAGCAACTTTGACTGGAATATCAGATATACACTTTTTGGACTGTTCAACTTCCAAAGAAATATCTTCTTCACGAATCTCCTCAGCAATAATGATAGAGTATTCATTCAGAAAATCTGCCTCAGACTCCTTATAGAAGGGTGTTTCGATACCCTTAAGCACATATGGAACACCCCTTCCTTCAGATCTGACTCTACAAGGAGAATTAATTCCAAGCAATCCAATGGCCTTATTATAATCATAACCTATACGGACATGATTATCAATAGCTTGTTTATTGAGAATCTCTTTAGCCGTCTTACAAGAGCTGAAATAGGCATTAGCTTTAGTCTTCAGCTCACTATTCTCTTCCTTGAGAATGGTTTCCAGTTGAATATAACATTTAACCCTATTCTCAAGAAATGCTATTTTTTCAGTAAGTTCATCCTGATTAACATGCACTAGTTTTAATTCTTTTATCTCATTTTCAAGATTTGTGTTTAAAAGAATTATTCTATCATTTTCAATGCGTGCACAATCTAAGGTACCACCAAGATGATGAATCATTTCAGTATCAGTAAACTTTACCTCTGACATGTATCTAGATGAAGTACTTTCCTCTTTAGCCATTAAAGCAAGGTTCCCAATCTCACCTGCTTCTTCATCACTGTCAGTGTCATCCCAACTCTTTCCCTCAGCAACATAGGCTTTCCCAATCTTGTTCTTCTTGCTAGAATCAAATGTGTTTCTAGTCACTTGCTTTGGCTTTCTGCATTCAGTAGCAAAGTGACCCAACTCATTGCAATTGTAGCATCTGATTGTGCTCATTTCCACAGTTCCAGTTTTGTAGCCACCCCTTGTGCCACTTGAAGAGGAAGATCCACCTCTCTGAAATCTGGGCCTGAACTTAAGATTGGGATTCCTCTTGAATCTGAACTTCCCAAACTTCCTGACTATCAAATCCAAATCACCATCCTCCAGCTGATCAAGTTCTTCTAAAGAATAGAAGTCACCACCAGATTGATCAATGGATGTTAATCCATATTCAGCATCAATAACATTCATGTTAGAACTGGAAGGTTGAACAGCCTTCACTTCCAGTTTCTGTGGGACTTCAGCAGCCAGTGCAGTAGAAGTACTAACAATCTTCCCAGTTCCATACAGCTCCCTTTGTTGAATTTGCTCCAGCTCATAGGTCTTCAGAACACCATACAATCTCTCCAAAGCAATCTCATTCATATCTCTTGCTTCTCTAATGGTAGATATTTTGTGCTCCAAATGAGGTGGAAGTGTAAGAAGGAACTTCTTGTTAATCTCCTTGTTGGTGTAGTGCTTCCCATTGAGATTCAGATCATTGATTAATTTGTTGTATCTCTCAAAAACCTGAGAGATACCTTCACCAGGGTTTGATCTGAAATGCTCATATTGTGAGGTGAGAATTTCCAGCATATTCTCCCTAACTTCCTCTGTCCCCTCATTGATTATCTCTATGGTTCCCCAAATGTGTTTGGCAGTATCACAATTTAGGACATGATTATGCATGATAGGATCAAGACAATCAATAAGGATCAACTGAAGACAGGAATCCAAGGTAACATCCTCTTTCTCATCAGGAGTGTAATCCTTGGGATCTTTAGGGTACATACTAGAAACCCTAGTAACAACATTATTCTCAATGAGTTCTCCCTCAATAATCATAGGACTTTGGGACCGTTCTTCAGCACATCAATGTATTTAGGATTTGCAACCTTAAGAAATAGGAGCATTTTCTTCTTCCACATTGGATAATGCTCCTTGCTGAACATTGGGATTTTGACTGTACCCACTTTCTGTGTAGTAGACATCTTTTGAGATTTTTAGGAATAATAAAAAATCAGAGTTTAAGAAAAATCTCAAAACAATTGGATCTTTGATTTGTATATCAATCAAAAGGCTCTGATACCAATTGTTAGGTCCTGATAAGTTTGTAGAAGGGGGGTTGAATACAAACTATACCGTTTTATCGAAATTTGTTCGTTTAAGAATAAACAAATTAGAACAAATTAATGCGGAATAAAAACTGAAACAATATTCAAGTTAAATAGAAACTCTATTAAACTTGAGGGGTGTTACAATTTTGATCACTGATTACAAAGAACTTGATAAAACAAATCTAGAATAAATTCGACATGAATTTATCTATTTTTGTAATAAAAAGGATCGAATACTAAAAAGTAGTTCGATATAAAATCTAGGGATTATGATCCGCTAGAAAGCTAAAGCAGTACAAGAGAATCAGTTCCTATGAATTAAATGTTATGAACTAATCAGGATTTAATTCTCTAGTAAGAAATGAATGCTTTTCCGTTGAGAATTGAAGAAGACAGTTGAATGTAATGTTAATGCCTTTGTGTCTTTTTCTTTCTGTTGGAATGTTATGAATTGTCAACTGATCACCTTTTGCATTTATACAAATCACTTGTACAAATTTTCCACGCACCAATCCACTTAGCAGAATGTATTGAGAAGACTTGCTGGAAAACTATCCTTTTTGCCTTGGAAGACAATCGGGAAGACAAGCTTTGTATTAAGAAGACAATCGGGAAGACAAGGATTTACACTAGGAAGACAATCGGGAAGACTCACTTGTGAGTCTTCCTAGTTTAAAAAACAGAGTCTTCCTAGTTTAAATCTAAGTCTTCCTAGTTCATTTTTATTCTAATTTAAATAATTAACTAAATAAATTATGTATTAAATTAATTCTTTACAGAATTAATTTAATAAATAATTTACTTAATAGTATTAATTATTTATAAGAGAATAAATAGAATTAGTTGACTTCTCAAACAATTCCAGAATCACTTAAAACTTAGATAATTAACAAACACAATAGTACGTTGACACTCAATGCACGGTCTGGTTCATGAGTGACTAACGACAATGTCTGTTCTTTATCTGTTTGACTTTAAGCAGTGATTCACTTCCTTCTCATTCAAGAACTCTGTAATCAGTATCTTTTGCTGTCACCACTTGAAATCTCTGTCACTTTAATAAATCCACTGAGCTTGAATACTTCATTGAGGCTTGATCAATAAATTGAGCTTCTTTCAATGTAGAATCACTTCAAGTTTGTAGATGACTTTAATCTTCATTCTTTGACAGATATAATCTTCTGAGATTCCTGTGACAATTGATTTTTATTATTTACTTATTACATCTTAATTAAAGTTGAGTAGAATCCTCGGTGTTTACAAATAGGCCTATACATATGCCTTTCAGTTTAGTTCTCGATAGTCTATGCACAATCTCAAACTACCATCCTTCTTTTTCACAAACAGCACTGGTGCACCCCATGGTGACACACTGGGTCTTATCATTCCTTTATCTAGCAATTCCTGCAATTGGATGGCTAACTCTTTCATTTCTACTGGAGCTAACCGGTACGGGGCCTTTGAAACGGGCGCCGTCCCTGGGGCTAATTCTACCTTTAATACTTCCCTTAATGGTTCCGCTCTAAGTCTTAACCGACTAGCGAAGTCCCTCGAAATAAAAGATTTGGTAGCTCCCGAATCAAATAAAACATTTGCATTGACGGTGTTTAATAGAAGGGTACCTGCTATCACATTTGTGTCCCTCACGGCATCTTTCACAGTCATGTTAAAAGTTCTAGCAGTCGGGGGTCTGTTAGAGGCGGCTCCACTGATTCTCGAACCGACGGGGTTTACCATAGGGCAGTCTCTTTTCATGTGTCCTAATTTTCCACATTGAAAACACTTCTGATTGTTTCGAGGGCAGGTGTTGGAGTAATGCCCTGTTTTGTTGCACTTGTAGCAGGTTACCGACTTTAGGGTACATTCTCCCAGGTGTTTTCTTCCACACGTCTTGCAGTCAGGTAGTGGGGGTCGGGGTTGATTAAAATGGGACACTCCAGTCTGTCTGCCGCCCTGGCTTAGACTCTTATTCTCAGTTTTCCTGAATCCAGAATTTCTTAAGGGTTGGGATCTGGTCCCTCCAAATGTCCTTGCTGGAAAACTCTTGTTCACCGAGCTTCCTCCTTGACTACCAAACTTCCTCTTTTTCTCTTCTCTTCCTTTCTGACTTTGCTCACTACCTGCTTCCACTATGGTTGCCTTTTGCACTAGCGATGCATAGTCCATTATTTCCAACACCGCTACTCTATTCTGAATCCATTGATTTAGCCCTTGCAGAAACCTTCTTGACCTCTTTAAGTCGGTATTGACGAAATCTGGCACAAACCTAGACAACTCAGTAAACTTCGCTTCATATTCCGCCACAGTCATGTTATCTTGTTTCAGTTCCAGAAACTTCCTCTCCATTTGTGCTTCCATAAACACAGGGAAATACTTTTCCAGAAACAAGGTAGTAAACCTTGTCCAGGTAACAACAGCATTTGTTTCTAGGTTTCTCTTTGATTCCCACCAGTAGTTAGCCTCCCCTTTCAGGAGGTAAGTAGCAAAGACGGTCTTTTGGGCTTCCTCAATGCCTAAGATTTCAAAAGATTTTTCCATTTCCTTTAACCAAGCTCTTGCCTCAACAGGGTCAGCAGATCCCTGAAATTTCGGGGGTCCTAGAGACTTAAAAGCCTTAAAAGCACTATGCCCCGCAGTATTGGGGCCTGGTGGTGGTGGCGGTGGGTGCTGGTTCAAATTCTGTCGGAGTAGGTGCATGAATTGGTCCATCGGGTTTTCACCGGGGACCTCCGCATTCTGAGTACTCTCATACTCTTCCTCTTCGTAGTCCTGATCATCAAACTCATTATAGTCGTCATCCTCTCCGCTTCCTTCATACCCTTCCTCATGGTTCTGTTCTCCCATCTCGTGGAAGTCTGGGTTTTCTCCCTCATTACGATAGTTTTGCCTTTCATCTCCCTGTTTAACACTGCCCTGAGCCGCAGAATTGGCAAGGCGTGCTCGTGTTCCCATACGTCGGGGTGGCATTTTCCTGATATTTTTAAACAAAACTTTTATTATTAAAACCATTTGTCCCTTCAAAATATGTGGTTGGATCAATTGAGTTTTTCGGTGAAAATCTTGGAAATCATCATTTCTCAAACAAAACTCTTTTATTATTTTCCTTTTTCAAATTGGGGTTTGCACAGTTTATATGTCAAAACTAATAACTTGTAAAACAGTTGAAATAGCAGGGGATATCAAATTTAAAACTGAAAGTTTCAAAGAAACTGAAATGCACGAATATATACATCAGTGACATAAAGTCACTAGATACTGAAGTCAAAGTTCCAACAAAAGCGAACATATCGCTGAAATACATCATCCGTACAACAGTCAAAAGCTAAGTAATACCAGTCAACCAGTCAACATCTGCTACGTCAGTCTGATCAGCCTATCTCTAACTCAGAAAGGATACTACTATACATCGGAACCATCCCACAAAAACTGGCACTACTAACGGCCATCTGAGTTTAGAGAACTAAGCTATCTATCACCCCTCAAGGTTCCTCCTCTGGGCGGGTCAGGTTCCTGACACGCGCCATAGCATCTGCCCAGATCGACTCCACGGTCCATCGGGATACCAATCCCTCAGAAATAACAGGCAGCCTCCTCGTGCAGACCATAGCTCGCATCTCAATGCCGAAGATCTCACGTCTCATCTCCCTAGGAGTCATAAGTATCATCCCGTCCTGATAGGAACGACAGGTCTCTCTCTCTGCAGTCAACTGCCTCCTCAGCTCATCAGCTCTAGTCTCTACCGCTGCCAAGTCAGTGGTCAGCCGGCCAATCATCCAATCATGGATCACAGTAGGTACTCCAGTAGGTGAGGGAGGAGGTGTGTCTGGATCAGTCATGGGCTGGTCCTCCTCATATCCCTCACGGGCGAGATCATAGTCATCGTCTGATGGTAACGGGCTCAGTGGGGGCACAGGAGGGGTAAGGGCTCTCACAGTAGGCAGAGGGTACATCCTGATGCCTCCTCGGCCAGCACTGTCCTCAGAAGTCTCATCGTCCTCTGTGGCAACTATAACAGGCACCACCTGATCCCTCTCAGTAGAATCATCATCATCAGTCAACTCTCCATCAGTAGTGGGAGCAGAAGAAGTAGGAAAGTCAAACACAGTCATGGGGTCCTCTTCCGGATCCTCGTCTGGGTCCTCAGTATCCTCCTCAGGATCCTCATCTAGATCCTCCATGGGGTCGTCCATGGGGTCGTCCTCAGCTGCCAGCAGAGTATCGTCATGCTGGGTCTCGAAATCATCAGCCTCCTCGGCCGCAAACACCTATACAAGCGAAAGCTAGGTTACTATACTGTATAATAAACGTTCCCTTGCGGGTTTTAACAGTCAGTGCTACATCCGGTAGCCCGACCATGAACTCGATGGGAGTTCTTCTTATTATTATATTTGCATTTATTATTCCTAACGCCCTATCGTTTCTGAGATTAATAACTATAGGCTCTGATGCCATTTCTGTAACACCCCCAGATCCGGGGTTGGAGATCTAGGTTGTCACGATCCCTTATTCTGTACAACACTTGATACTTGAATCATAATAATATAAATCAACACACATGGTGACCCCACCATCAATATACTCACGCCAGTTATGTCTCAGAAACGAATTTGCAAAAACAGTAGTCATATGATCCATAAATTTTAAGTTATTACAACCCCAAAAGTAATGCTTGCAACCTACTACCATTAGGATTTCTATGTGAAACCATAAGGCAGCGCAAAAGTTTGTTCTTGTTCATTAATATACATAAGTGATACTTATAAATAAACCGGAGCAACAAGAGTTACACTCTGAACCAACTCAGTACTTCTACCTGAGGTGCTGCAACTGCCATCCTATGGGCGGTCTACGCGGCCCATACGCGCTTCCGAGCGGTATGACGAATCCTGGCCATCTACCCTAGCTGTTGTGTTGTGATATATATATATAAAAAGAAAGCAAGAGTGAGCACTCAGCCCAGAAATAATATAACACAGCATAAGCATATAAGTAAGCTTATATCATAAAAGAAAACCTTTAAAACTTCATTCGTATATAGAATGATATATTTATTATCTTTTCGTCAAAACATGCCATACAGTGCAACTACTGTATGAGGAACAACATTACTCTTCACTGTCACATTATCAGTAACTCAGCGCCTAGGATTTTGTTACAATGTGCAGCACAAATCCAAGTGGAAGAAAGGGAACATACTGGAACACCCGATACACGGTGATCAGCCGTTGTATCGTAACGTAACTTTTCTACTAGTAGAAGGACGACTTCCTATTCGGTTATCACCCTGGCCGCATACGGGCCGATGTGCTAAGAGATCACTACCTCGGCGCCTATTTCATCACCGGGTAAGCCTTGATAATTTTGGCACTACCCCGGCACCTGTTTCATTGTCGTGTAAGCCCTTCCAGTTCCCATAATAAAAATATCAATGAAACGGAAATCGGAATTTAATCCTATTTCCCTCAAGTACAAATACTTGTCAAAAACTTTGTAACCGTTCAGAATTCATTACTCCAGAGTATTTGAAGGGAGTAAGTCACAGGGTGGGTTGACATTAGTCAACGAAACTACCGATGATTACCACGTATTTTGAAATCATGACCAGGGAGTTTATTGAAATTTTCAGAGTTAATACGTTTGAAATTCTTTACTTGAATGGGGGAGTCATCCCCAGCTATAGGTATTCTAGAGGAACAGTGGAAGTAAAACTCTGTCCTCGACTTCTTGAACTAGATTCCCAATTTCCGATGAGTTAGAAAATACTATTCGCATTCATATTATTTTTAAATATCTTTAAGATAATAGTTGGGAATCCCTGTTTTAAATATCTTTTCTGAAGATCAGAAATTTATATTTTTGTGTAAATAGTAGAACCTTAGATCATATAATAAGGTTCTATGATTTTTAAATCGTATTTGGAATATTTAATAAATACCCAAATAATAAATATTGAATTATTATTCAATAACAATCCACTTAAATGAATATTCAAAATAATATTCACTTAATTAATAAATATTCAAAATAATATGTTTAATAATATTATTTAATATCACACATTAAATATCCAATAGTATATATATATTGGAATATTTAATCATCATATATAAAACATAGCTGTCCCTGGACCCTCCAGTATCTGACAGTGTTATTAAAATAAAGTACTAATTTAACTCCCGGTCTATTATTTTAAAATCATCGTACGACTGCTCTATACTTAGAGCCTTTAAAACCTCGTTTTATATCTAGTATTTATCTAGCATATAAACTTTATATCTTACGAAAGCTTTTGCTAAAAGCGTAAACAATTTATAAAGTTTCTCACAGCATTAAAGCAGAATATAGATATATATATCAATCACAAAAATCACAACAGCATCATTTATATGATGTAGGGTTTGAAAACTTGCCTTGGTGTCTTGGTGGTGTGGTAGTGGGGGCTTGAGAGTGTGCTCGTCGATCTATAACAAGATACACAATTTTACAGTCAGTCCCCTAGAACCAATCAATGTGCTATAACTTAAGCACTCAAGTTCTATTAATGAAAATCAAACGTCTCGCTCTCGGTCATCTACAACCTCATGACATTCCGTAAACTCTTAAGTCAAAAGTTTGGGTGGAAACCTATTCACAAAACCCAAGTACTTTTCCTGTACTAATTCCTTGTTTTTAACCATCCCCTTAAGGGTATTTCACTCGCGCAGCCTTTGTTCTCGCATTTTTAATAATTCACAAACTTATCTTTTTAACTCGAAACCTTTTAGGTTTCCTTCCTAACAATCCATTCTAGTATCAATTTTAATATCTCGACTCAATTCCATTTTTAAAGGGCTTGATCACAATCTCAAAGTTCATGCAATGAACTACTTAGTTATTCGACATTGTAACGACGCTTAAACGCGATTCCCGTGTTTTAAACACTCAAATCAACCACCAATCAACAACCAATCAACCAACCATCCAACCTCAAGTTAATACTACAAGTTTTCTGTCCAAACATGATCATACCCTAGTTCATAGGTTTATCCATAGATTAACCATTAAACATACTCAAAATCATGCATACATGCTTCATTACAACATAACTCTAAACAATCACTTATAACTACTAAAATCAAAGCATAATCTCAAAGGGGAGAAGTTTTATACCTTCCTTGGAACTTAACAAAAGCTATATATGGATGGTATATCCTTCCTTGCTCTTTAACTATGCTAATCAAACCTAAAAACTTCAAAACAAAACAAGATTCTATGAGATTACTATTCACATCACTATTCTTCATCATCTTTGAATCCATTTTTGAACAAGTAAACCTTCATGGATGATAATGGGATCAAGGATTTACCTTAGTCTATGGAAGAGGGTGATTTAGAGTCCAAGATCATCATTTTTGGTTGAGTGGAAGTGGAGGAAAAATTTTCTTATCCTTGATGAAGAAAAGAGGCCGAATGTGATGTTCTTCAAGAATGCTTCCACTTTTGCTTTGTTTTGTTTTCTTTTTGTTTTGTCTAATTAATCCTTAATACTTCTCTTTTTAATTTGTGTGGTTAATAGCTTGCTTTGTCACCAATGACACACCTCTTTTGAACTTATGGTTGTGGTGAAAGTGGTGACAAGGTGGTGATTCATCACCTTGTCATCACCTTGTCATGCATATGTCACTCCTCTGCATCATGCTTATGTCATCATTTGTATCATCAATCCTCTTATATATTGCACTTGATGATCTTATATAATACTCCTCCTTTGGTTATGGTTTAATCCATAATTTGTTACGCTTTTGTTTCGCGATAGTTTCAAGTGATTTTAAAAACGTTTCTCTGTACCAAAGCTAGGGAATACTTCTTTGATCTTTACATTACCTTTGTCTAATATACAATCTTAGGTTTCTCACCTTGGTTTAAGATATGATCATGGATTTCTCATTCCACTAACTTTCTTAAAACGATTAAATCCATACATCCTTAATGTCCAGTGAATAGTGATTCAAAACTCGAATAGGAATCTTCTGATTCTGAGTACGTTTACATTCTTTTATTCTTCCTATACATCAATAATATAACTTCAAAACATTCATTCCAGGTCATCCACATAGGGTGGTCTGAAAAACTTTTCATCAGCAAATTTACTATTCATCAGTGGCAAATTTACTATTCATCAAGGTTTTAAATATTACAAAATTTTGGGATATTACAACAGACATGCGTATACTGTTTTTACAAAGAATGCGCATCTTTGACATGCGTATTCTTTGTAAATGTTTTACGGGATACGCATGTCAGACACGCGTATTCACTTTTTGAAAAAACAAAGAATACGCATGTCTCACATGCGCATCCTTTGTAAAAATAGTCTACGCATGTCTATAATGCGTATTCAGAGGGTATTTTGGGCGGAACATTCCGCTGGTGGGTATTTTGGACAGTACACCCCGTTTTGGTAGGTATTTTGGGCATTTTCTCTTAATTTAGTTGAGAAAATAAGTTATTTTTGTTTAATTAAATTTTAAATATGATTGACTTTTATATATTTATTTTCTTCCCTAAAAAGTCGAATTGAATTAAAATAGTGAAACTCAAGAAAAATAGATTAAAACTTAAATAGGATTTAAGTTAGTTGAGAAAAAAAGTAATATTTGTTTAATTAAATTTTAAATAGGATTGACTTTTATATATTTATTGTCTTTCCTGAAAATTCGAGTGTAAATAAGGAGTGTTTTCCCTAAAAATTTAAATGTAAATAAAAAATTTAATTTTATTGAATTAAAATTGAGAAGCTCTAGAAAATTAGATAAATATGAATCGAGCGATTATATATATAATAAAGATATCGATTGATCGAAGATTCTGTATCGCAGGTTCGAGTTAAAAGTTAGTAATTAAATTATTCTTAATATATTGGTGAACTACCGTCAGCCTAAAATAAAACTTACACATAAATATATGAAATCAAATATATAAGTAGGCCATCGTTCATGTATTCTTATGTTTCATATGACAAAAATTAAAGTTCACTATTACATTATTTATTTGTTTACCTGTATTTAGTGTTCTCAAAATTTGATTTTTAAAATCCAATTATACTATAAATTATTTTGAAATAATATATTTGATTGAAACTAAGATTGATATATTAAACTTTAGAGTAATGCTAGAGGTACCGAATTGGCTACCGAATTTTGGTACCAAATGATGTGGCATTGGTGATGCGGAAGTTTGAGATGATTTTATTGATGGAATTAATGTGAATGCAGGGGGGTCCACTATTATTAATTAAGTTGTAGCCAATAAGAACATGACATGTGGCATTTGGGATCCATTTTGGGATCCAATTTGGTACCCCTAGTATTATTCTAAACTTTATTATTAAATTAAAATATATTGAATTATTATTACTCCAATAATCCCGAATTAATAATTAATCAATTAGTTTACACTCATGTCTATATTATTAATTCCAAATTGGACACAAATAATTCGACCCCAGCCAATGCAAACCTATATATACCCCTCACAATTGAATTACAAACGCAAACCTATAAATACCTCTCACAATCATATTTTAAACAGCTCTTATTAGCTCTCAGATGGCTAGTTCAAAAGCGACGACCGGCGTCTACCTACAAGTAATTGAAGATGTTATCAACAACGTTCGCGACGACTTTCTTTACAATGGCGGTCCTGGCCATGCTGTTCTTCTCCAGCTCCAAGCAGTAATTTTACACCTCTTTGTTACTTTGTTTGTTATTAGACTGCGATATGATTGTGCATGATTAGTTATTTAGGTTTCGTTATGTGTGATTAAGTAAGTGTTTAAATTTGTTGAGTTTCGTAATTTAATTACGAGTTTTGCATTGTTAAATTTTAGTTATGGGAAGCCAAGATGATGCAAGCCGGAGGTGGCGTAATTACTCCGGCTTATGATCTTACTGTACCTTATGAGGACTACGAAACCCCGACTACTGATCTTTTATTTCCTATGGTAATTGGCCTTACTTTCTGAATTATGTTTGAAAGGCTTTGATCTGTTAAGGAGGTCTATTACTCTATTACATTGTAAATCTCATGTTTTGTGTTGTGTATTTGGTACTATTGTAGACTCCTGTGCAAACACCGTTACCAGGATCAGCTCAAACATCCGGAACAGCTGAACCTTATAACATTCCTACAGGTGGTAGGGGTGTACACGGTTCGGGTTGGACGGGTTATGGAATTTTAACAACCCAATCCAATTAAATCGAGTTTGCAAATTTTCAACCCAACCCACAAAAAATAAATTCGTAATCCAACCCGTTTAATGTACTTCGGTTTGGATCGGTTCGGGTTGGAGTGGTCGGGTTAATATATAAAATATATTTTTATCGAGCAATAAGTACTAAATTAATAAACCAAAATTGAAAATCAACAAAATATTACATATCCATCTCAAATAAGTCTCAAATCTTTAAGTTAAAATACACCAAAAGACTGATAAAGTACTAAACATAATCTTACAGTTTAAACGTCAAATTTGTGTTATTAGCATAGTCAGTGTGCTAAATTTGCATTACAACCGCGAATGGACAAAGACAAAATTTGTGTTATTAGCATAGTCAGTGTGCTAAATTTGCATTACAACCGCGAATGGACAAAGACAGTAACAACATTTATCTCAAGTCTCAACACACAATTTTGTAGAAGTTTTGTAAAATATTAATGTACACATTTCTGCTGCTATATCCTTGATAACGAACAACTTAATGTATAACTGATACTTTTTAATGTAAACTGGCCTTAAAGTACTGATACAATATTAACAAACATAGATAATATCATGTATGAATAACCCTAGGCAATGCAAGCAATGAAGTTTTCTTCCAAAACCTCACAAGAGTTAAAATAATGTGTTTCAAAAACTAAAAGTGTACACTCCAAAACTGTTAACTATTTTAACTAAATGTGTTTCATATATTTTAATTAAATCTATTAATTTTAATCGGGTTGGGTTGGTTCGGGTTAAAAAAATCGAAACCCATACCCAACCCATTTAAATCGGGTTTATATTTTTTCAAACCAAATATGTTTCGGTTTAAAAATATTCGGTTTGGATCGGGCGAAATGAGATCGGTTTGGATTGGGTTGGTCGGTTTTATCAACCCGTGTACACCCCTAACAGGTGGTACTCCTTTTACACCGGGTTAAATGGCTATTACATCATTAAAGTGAGGCCCAACTTTCAAGTGGGTCATTAAACTGAAAAAACTTTCATCTAAGTAATTGAAGCTAAATAAACACGCAATTGAGTAATTGTACTTATTTAAACATTTCATCACCGTTAAATGTCTTTGACTTTTAACGATAGCCCGTTAAGTCATGACATGTAAGCTGCCACATCAGTTTTTAACCCAGACTGCTAACGACCCGCTCCATTCTAATGACCCGATCCAATATCAAAATAACGTTTTAACTACATCTTTAATCACTTGCAAAATGGTACTCTGCTAGAGAGAGGAGACAAAAGGGCGAGCCTGAAGATTAGATCGAAGAATTCAAATTGGTTAAAGAAACGAGTGAAATTGAAGAATCGACCTAGCATCATGTAACTTCCCTCTTCTTATTATGTGTATAACCTGTTAATCTTGCATTATTTGTTTCAATTAGGGTTCCTCTGATATATTATTTAAATGGGTTCTTTCTTGCATTTTTTGTTTAAATTAGGGTTCTTTCTTATATTCTTTTTTTAAATTAGGGTTATTTCTTATATTATTTTTTTAAATGGGTTGTTTTTTATTGAAGTCATTTTTTGTGTGTACAATTTGTATTGCTACAGGAGTAGAAAGTATAATTTGGTTGTGTATTATGGTGGTAATATTGTGAATATACCTCATCAAGCTTATACGTCAGAATCAGTAAAAGTGTTTAGAGATATTGATTTAGAGAACATGACTGTTGATGAAATCAAACTGAGCTTTGGTCCTATAATGGGAGAATTTGATTCACTATATTATCCGAAGGATGGGAGAAGTATAAGTGGTGGGTTATCTCTTTTGAGTACAGCAAGCAAGAATGAGATGTTAGAATTAAGTTTTGAGATGAATGGAGTGATAATGTTAGTTGTGAACCATGTGCAGATGCCTAGGATTGATGAGGATGAGGATGAGTTAGATAGTGATAGGAGCTATAGTGATGAGGAATTCACTGAAATTAGAAGGGCTACAAGGGCAGATAGGAAAAGAATAGAACAAGAGGAGATGCTACATGATATGTTTGAAGAAGATGAGGGAGATGAAGAATATTTTAGTGAAGATAGTAGTGGGTCTGAGTACTTTAATCCCATAAACAGTGAAGAGGATGAGGATGATGAGGTGTGTTATGCTGAGCCACCACCAAAAAGAAAGGTAGGGAACATTGAAGAGATATTTAATAGTGCTACACCTGCTAAAGAAATAAAGTGGAGAGTTGGGTTAATTTTTATAGATAAAAAGCAATTCAAAACAGTTGTAAGAGACAACTCAATGGCAACAGGTAGACCATACAAGTATCTAACAGATGACAAGGAAAGAATACAAGTTGCATGTGCTAAGGGTTGCCCCTTCAAAATGTGGGCCAGTTACATTAAAGGTAGTGAGGGCTGGCAGATAAAAACTGTAGTAAATGAACATAATTGTTTGTGGACTTATAAGAACAAACTTGTGACTGTGAAGTATTTAGTAGAGATGTTTGGTGACAGAATTAGAAAGAACCCTAACTGGAAGTTAACAGAGATGCAAGAGGAATTCAAGAGAGTACTGAAAGTAGATGTATGTGAGGCTAAATGTTGTAGGGTGAGAAAACAAGCTCTTTCTGCTGTTGAAGAAAAAATGAAAGAGCACTATGCTAATCTCAGAAGGTTTGCAGCACTCACAAAGGTGGGAGTCAACTTGGAAGCTCCCAAATGCACTTTCAAAAAAAGCCAAAGGTGGGAGTCAACTTGGAAGCTCCCAAGGAGCACTCACAAGGACCAATGCTGTCAAACCATTTGTAGCACCAAGAAAAAAGAAGTAGTTTTATCTTTTCAAGACAGTGTAATGCTATGTGGCCATGACTATTATGTTACTAAGTGTTTATTTTGAACTTAATTTGTATTAGTATGATGACATTTTATCTGTTGAACTTAATGGTAACAGCTACAATTTCTCTTAATGCTATGAAGTTTTATCACATATTTTGATGTCATAATACTTTTAGACATTGTCAAATAAATAATACAGTTTTCGGAGATACCCAAATTAAGCCATTACAATGGTTTAGAGACTTCATTACATAATCAAAACAAAGACAACCAACATTACAAGTACAACTACAACAAATAATTTCTTCAACCAGTGAATAGTCTTCTCCATCTTCACAATTAACACCTCGTATTCTTTGTTCTTTTTTTTCGAAATCATTAATTCCTCATTCAGCAAAATAACCTTCTTCTCTGCGAAGCTAAATTCCTCATTCACTCTCTGAATTTCTCCACTTTTAACATCCAATTTTCTCTTCAATTCATCAATAACTTCTCTAGCTCTGTCTGTGTACGGTGGCTCAGCCCATTGAAAAAAATTGCAACTTAAATTAGGATCCTATAAACATCAAATTCAAAATGAAAGTTAAACACTCAATATGCCAAAGAAGATGTAGATACAATAAAGACTACATATTACCTTATATCGACTACACCCGAAAAATCGTCTCCCTGGATCGAGAGTACCAATCCTCCATGCCTCCCAACACGGAGCACTAATTCCACATCTGCAATTTACATATTCAAATTTCGGGTCCAATCTTCGAGAACCTTTAATGGAGCTTCTTGAGTTCGAACTAGAAGAACTCATTGTGTACATATTTGAAGATGAGATATAATATATGTATGTATATCCTTCATTGGGTACATATTTATAGATAAAAATTGTATGTCTGGGTGGGTTGCATATTTTAATTGGGTATAACGGTACAATCTAGTAAGCAATCCATGTCATCACAGCTTAGACACGTCAGTTAACACAATCACTTTTCCATCCAATATTTAACTTTACAAACGTCAATCACCTAAATGAAAGTTTTAATTGCTTTAACTAGTTGACTGAAAGTTTTTTCAGTTTAATGACCCACTTGAAAGTTGGGCCTCACTTTAATGATGTAATAGCCATTTAACCCCTTTTACACCTGCCGAGTATCCTTCTGTGAATGGTGGAGTTTCTGAGATGAAATCTGGACGGCCTAACCAATTTATGGTACGAATTGTGCATATCCGTATAGGCTTTGCTACGCTCTGTTATACCTATCTTTGAAATCACATTGATAATTCTGCTTATCGTGTTTGATTGGTGGAGAAAGAGCGTTGTGTCTATGTATCTCTTTATACAAAGATATCAGGAGTGACTCATTTTCCTAATTTTCTTGCAGCAACCACCTGTTCTCTGGTTAAATCAAAGGCCCCTACTTGACGTAAAAGCTGGTAAGTAATGATTTAAATCTGAAAATATATATGCAGACTAAGAATATATAGAGTTCATATATATATATACCGACTTTGATAGTGTATTTATGTGAAAGACCTTCATCATAACTCCATATACTCCTTTCAGATTATGATGAAAGTTGTGAGGAGGTCGGCATGGGAGCTTCTCATGAATCAACGAAACAGGTGATCATAATTTTTCATTAGAAGTGAAACAGTTGGATTGAATATAAATGTGAAATTTTATGCCCTAATAGCAATAGCTTTCAGTTCCTTGGTATCACGGTAAACATAATATTTTTCAATTTTTGGCTTTTTATATAGCCTAATTTGGTGGTTATGGATTCCATCAAATTTAGTTCAGTGCTTGTATGGATAAATATTTGAGATCTCCTTTAATTGCTGAAAATTTATTGGGTACACATTGGTACATTACATGGACCTTATATGATACTGCTACTGGAGGAGCCAGCAGGAGATCTTGATGTAGAAAGAAGGCAGTTTTAGCCCTGTAGATCTTTTTCACAATCAACTGTGTTATATAGACGTTGATATTAAAGTCACAGAGACATTGAACCGTACATTGGTCAGCAAGAAGATTAAATTACGGAGAACATTTAGAGCATGCTAATTGTCAGGAAATTTGAACTTCTTTGATTTTGTTACAAAAAATGTCCTAAAAGAAAAGGATGAGCAGATCTATGTTGTCACTTATTTAAGTAGGCTTGTAGAAAGTCCTTGGGCAGAGAACTTAGTCATGTTGATATAAGTCTTTAGACTTTATATTAGTTCACCAAGTAAAGCAGACAAGTAGCTATAGTACATGCCAGCATCGTTGTTACATTGATAGCATTCCTATCTTGGTTCAACAAATCTGAAAGAGGTGTCATTTGGGGGGTATTGCATGTTCTTGTTTTGACGAAAAGACTAAGGTATTGCATGACGTTGTTTTGACTTTGCAAGTGCCTGTCTAAGCATCTGCGTCAACACTATGTAAGAACACTGCTGACCAACTAGATTGTGGAAAATGATCAATCAGCGGATACATATTCTTAACATTAAATATAGGTTAATAACAAAGTCGATATCATTTGATTAGCAAAAATAGAGTCTCAATCATTTATTTTCTGTGACTGATACTTGGAGCATAAATATGTACTTCCTGAAAAAGAAATGATGACAGATATAATATTGTTGGTAATTTGGTGACAATTTAGGGGTTCTTCACGATGTCTTCTGGAAAGAGAAAAAGGGATGCTTCGACTTCAGAATATATTAATGGATATATACCGCAACAGGATGGATCTGGAGATGCTATATCAGATGAGTCCAAGGTGAAATCTACCTTTACCTATAAAATGTTTTCTATTTATTTGTATGAAGTCTACTACCATGATTGAGTTTATTCACTAAGTGACAGTTTATATGTGCGACAGTTCCATGTCACCGAGAATGATGTTCTTGATGACGACGACAAAGAAGGCGCCGACTACGAACCATTGAACGAGAATGATGATGATTTGGATGGTGTGGATCAAGAAGAGGACCTAAAAACTCAAAATTTTGTTCTGGCTCAGTTTGACAAGGTACTAAAATTCCAGACATGAAAAGCAACTTTACTTATCAAAGCTATGATGTCCTAATCCCTTGACCTGGTTAAATAATTGTGTACAGGTAGACCATTCCAGAGGGAGGTGGAAGTGTACTTTGAAGGGCGGCATCATGCACATTAACAAGAAAGACATCCTGTTTAAAAAGGTGTGCTTCCTTAATTTTGTTATACGTTGATTTGTGACTTTGAAGGTTAATCTTTTCATCCTCCAACTAAAGTGGTCGATTGATTGGATCCTTGAATAAAAGAATTTGCGATATCAAATCCTAGTTGGAGAATTAACTTGTCAAATTTCATGTCTTTTGATCATAAGTTGATTGACTTCTTGTTAGTTAAGAGATAATAACAAATAATCGTACGCTCTAATTTTAAAGAATAGTTTTGTGCCTGTAACTTTACTGCCTTGTTCTTGCTGATTTTTAATTTTTCCCTCAGGCAAATGGGCAGTTTGAGTTCTACAATAAAAACTCTGAAGAACAGTTGACGAAAAAGAGGTAAAAAGTATTAACTTCTGCGGGATAGAAGAATGAGACTGTTGGTTGGCTAGAGAGTGTTTTCCGGCTGTAAATGGATGTTTTTTTTAAAAATTCTTGAATCTCATGTAATTGCATCATCATCGGCTTGATACCTAAGAACTCTCCTTTACCTAAGAGTCAAATTGCAATTGTATCCATTGTGTCTGTAACCTGCAAGTGTTTGTGCATCCTAATCTTTAAGGTGTTCAGTCAGTAAATTTAAGCAGGATCTGGGATTTGGGCAAATGAGTTGGCCCTTATATCAAAGAGAAAAACACATAAACCACCACATTTCCACATGTAAATTTCCATGCAACAGCATACTCCAGGACTAAGTGTTGGAATAATCTTAAATTTAGTTATTAATTATTTGTTATATTTATTTATGTATTGTTTTGTTTATTTATCTCAAGTGTCAGTACATGACTTGGTCTTGTATTCAGTTGGGAGTTTTAGGAAGTCGTGGAAATAAACGTTAGGTAGTAGCTTGTTTGTAGGAGAGTCTGGCCCTGGTTCTTAGGCCCATCACCCTGTATAGGTGTTTATATTCTTGTATTTGCTTTTGGAAGATAATGAACGTTCAGATAATACATCTATTGTTTTAATACTTTCAACACTTGGTATCAGAGCGGGTGAGGTTGCTCCGCCACCGGCGGTGGTGAAGCCGCCGACGGTGGTGAAGCCACTACTGGTGTACGTTCGAGTTATGGGTGGCTCTGCTGCAGAGAAGAAAGCTACTGCATGCAGTGGCATGAAGCGACGGCGGCTGGAAGATAAGCCAGGGGGCTGTGAGGCGTCGCGGAGGAAGTCGAGTTACAGGAGGAGATTGATGATGCTGTTGAACAAGCCGTTGCTAAGGTAGCGGAGGTGTTCGATTAGAGGCTCCAGAGAGTCAAAGAGTTTGTGGCCTGGCTGCTAGTCTGGTGTATTTGAAAAGGTGGGAGAGATTACCGTGTGCAGTATGGGATGCATATGGTGTTATCTTGCACTACCCACGTTGGATATTTGCTGTTGTCGTGGCCTTGTTTGGAGAGGTGCAGTGAGTTTCCGGGGTGACTATTATGTCCCTTTGTGGTTTCTTGTGTGTAGTTGGTGATTATGTGCACCATGGAGAGAAGTGCTCCAGTGAATTTGGTGTTGATGAGAAGTGCATCAACAAATTGGAGTTGATGAGAAGTGCATCAACAAATTGATGGTGGTGAGAAGTGCATCACAGATGAAGAGAAGTGCTTCATAAAATCTGTTCAGTAAATTTAAGATTATGGGGGTGATTGTTGGAATAATCTTAAATTTAGTTATTAATTATTTGTTATATTTATTTATGTATTGTTTTGTTTATTTATCTCAAGTGTCAGTACATGACTTGGTCTTGTATTCAGTTGGGAGTTTTAGGAAGTCGTGGAAATAAACGTTAGGTAGTAGCTTGTTTGTAGGAGAGTCTGGCCCTGGTTCTTAGGCCCATCACCCTGTATAGGTGTTTATATTCTTGTATTTGCTTTTGGAAGATAATGAACGTTCAGATAATACATCTATTGTTTTAATACTTTCAACACTAAGTGCCATCCATAATTCATATGTAACCATAGGATTCCTATGTTTAGGCTTAACGATGAAACTGCTTTTTATAATCATTCCAGATACTTTGTATTAAAGTTAATAATCACAAGATAAGAAGGCTGCTAATATAGACGAAGCTTTAAACTAATTACCAGTCAATTTTTATAAAATTAATAAAGCAGGAAGATGATTTTAACAACTGCAAGATAGAGATATTAAGATGTGATTAGAGCACCTGCTTATCAGCAGTGTTACGCCCAAAAATTAGCCTCTACTTACACGGAGGTGTTACCCTTTGTTGGGTCCGAGGAGAATATCACAGAAGAGGTATCAATAGGCTCACTTCATGAAAGACGTCTTCCAATCATATAGCCTCGCCCGTTTCTATTATCGGGCCTAGCCCAATAGAGGATTAAACATCGTCTTGTTTACCCACAGTAACAAAAGATCCTAGCAGGAATATATGAGCCCCACTTAGAATAGGCTAGCCTACTGGAGAGATGAGGCATCATCTTTGAGCCTCGCCTCTTTGTTCTTTTTAACCTTGCTCATTTCTGAAAAAGAACCTAGCGTGTGGAAATTTATGTACCTCGTCTATATGGGCTTAACCTACAAATGAGGGGGACTTCCTTTCTGCACCTCGCCTATTTAGGCTAACCTCCAGATGAGGGGAGCCTCATTTCTGCGCCTCGCCTATTTAGGCTAGCCTCCAGATGAGGGGAGCCTCATTTATGTGTCTCGTCTATATGGGCTAGCCTACAGAAGAGGGAAAGCCTTATTTCTATGTCTCGCCTATTTTGTTATTTACAACGATCGTTCTAGAGCATAACTGATGGATGATGTTTTCTCATAAGCAAAACTGTCTCGCCTCCTTGAGGAACCCCGCCTATATTTTCGGAAAAAGAGGGGTAACCTCTCATTGCAGCTATTTGGAGAATCATGGAAGTTTAAAGGTCATGCCTAAGTCATCTATTTTTACATCAATTATCGGCATCGCAGCTATGGAGGATGATTCTACCCCACCCAGGCTAGTGGGCATCCCCCACTAGGGGGTCAAAGGGAGTCACCCCTTAGTGATCAAAAGGCTAGCCCTCTAATTAACTATATTTCTCCGTGGATCCAGGAAAGCGTTGACTCTGATAAACTCGGGTCAATGACTTGACCGCCACACACCGAGAAAATAGTCGGGTCAATAAGCCCATAATGATTCACTAAAGGCGGTGGATCCAATTTCATGTGCTAGCCTAAATAAGAAAACTTAGCCCATGTCGGTTACTTGTTCCCCAAGAACTACGTTTGGCTTGATCCCTATAAATAGGGTACGTAGGCACATTGTATGGTACGATGCAAGCTTGCGAAAAAGAGAGAATTCAATATTCGATCTTAATTGCGAACAAAATCTCACATACAATCTCAGCATCCCCCAAATAAAAAACCCTAACCCTCACGTCCTATGTCATTCGCCATCATCAACCACCGCCACAATTCCAGCACCCTTCCCCGAATTTGTTTTCACCAAATTCCTCCGTTAATAATTGGCGCTAGAAGGAGGGGTTTTTGACATCTCTGGAGGAAAGATGTCGCAACATAATGAACAACAAGCTGATGATGGTAATCGCGTGGAGGAGGTTTTGGTTCCCACGACGGATCTGCCTCCACCACCACCAAGACAACCATATCTGAGGGAGGCTACCACGCCAAATCAGGCAAACCCAACTCCAGAGGCTACCAATATTCAAAAATCATTTGACGGTCATTTTTAAGGTAAATTTTTGTACTTATATATATATATATATAGAAAAGTTCTATGGAGACCATATTTAGTTGGAGACTTGGAGATAATATATGTTCTGCAACTAAAATACATTCATAAAATGTTCTATAAAAATAATATGTAGAGTAATATTTAGTAAACATAACATATATGGTCTATAAAATATCCATTTTGATTGTAATTTTAGTTCTACAAAGATATTATGCACATATCTTATTTGCAGAACATTTATAATGGGGTAATATGCATGACAATGTTCTGCAAGTATAACATGCGTGATTTACAAAAATATTCAATTTGATGATGATTTTATACTGCAAGATATCTAATTTGACAATGATTTTGTTACGTAAAGTATGTTCTACACGTTTTTTAGGTTGCAGAACGTAAATGGTCTCCAAGTCTCCAACTAAATATGGTCTCCATAGAACTTGACTCTCTATATATATAGGTCATTGCTACATGAAGAACACTCTTATATAAAGAACAATAAAGAACACCATAGAATCTTACATAAATTGCATGTTGATTCTAATTTTCTCACCAAAAAAGGTTTATTACGAATAAAAATAGAATCTAACAAAAAATTAGAATCAAATAAAACATGATTGCATGTAATTTCATTGTGATAAATATATATACAAGATTCTGTACTGGATTCTATACTAGATTATATGTAATGTTTAATGTTGTGCCCAAAATCTCATATGGGCTCAATTTAAGGCCCATAGGTATTGAAAGTCCAGTAAGGGTGTATTGAGTAAGGTTGGTGCGAATTGGGATATAGATTCAAGGCGCCAGAGGACAGGTACAGGTTGCTTAGACAGGATCAAGGTATCGGGGTTCAGGTAAAGAGCAACAAGGTTTAGGTGGTATGAATCTCGATACTGGTCTAAGGTGATGAGTGGTCACGACCCCTGGAAGGCAGAGTACTAGTAGGACACGGATGCAGCTGCCTATACTTTAGGGTCGCGGAATTGTACTCGTAAAAGGACTTCAAGGCTTAGCTAAACAGGTTGGATGGAACAATCGCAATCAGTATGGGACTCATATTGATTATTCGGATATACTTTACCTGCATGAAGACCTCTAGGACTTAGAGTTGGATATGGATTAGGACACTGGGAAGCTCGGCAAGAGCTACCTTATTCGACTGAAACTCTAAGATGGATTATCTTAGGGAGGCCGAATTCGCAAGGATTAAGAAGTATAAACCTAATAGAACTACATGGGGCTTGATTCCTATAAATAGGATATGTAGGCACTTGACTAAAGGATTCGGATTTTCACTCTTGAGAAGCATAAGGCACGTGCACCTCAGTGATACATATTCCGGCGAATTTACGGGTAGTGTAGGATTTACACTACTTATTTCGACCGGTGGTTTTGTCAACTCAGCCCCCGGAAATCATACTTCAACCATTCTGTTCTAACTAATCAGCTTTAGGCTTCGTACTGTGAACCTGTGGCATTGTCCGACAACCAAGGACGCTTTTTACGAATATTCCAGCGAGATTCTCTCGATTGTGTTGTACAAAATTTCTCTCACAACATAAGTGGCGCTAGAAGGAGGGGAACTCCATCAGAAATCTTAAGAGAGAAAAGATGTCGGATGATTCCGGAAAAACGCAAACACCAACTAACAATGAAGAAGGCCGTGGAACAGGTCCTCATGGCGAGGTTACGAACAAGGATATTTTCGATCACCTCAAGAAAATTGGTGAAAGGGTGGATTCCTTGGAGAAAAAATCTGAAAAGATGAAAAGATGGCGAAAGAAGCAAAAACGGCCTAAGGCTCCAAAGGTTACGCCTACTCGGCTGGATTTTGGCAGTGAGGAGGAAGGACCTGAGAAGGAGAGAACTAAGAAAACTTTTTCTGATGTTGAAACCGATCAGAGTAATCCTGACTGGAACTCTGAAGCTGAGCCCAAGGATAAGGAGGATCCTGAACCTTCGGTTACAAGGAGTGTCACTGTATTCGACCGAATGGGAAAGAAGCTAACAAGTAAGGATTTGAGGCTTAAGCTATTGGAGGCAAAATAGAAGGGTCCCAAGAAAATACAAAGTGAGAAATCACTGTCTAAGGCGTCAGGGAGTCATAAGGATAAGTCCCACTATAAACCTGAAGATGAGCATAGCTCAGGCTCGTCCTATAAAGCTGATGACAGTTCTGATGAGAGCTCCAACGGTGGGAGTGACACTGATGACACCTCTAGGTCAGCTGAAGGTGGTGGAAAATACAAGGAGGAGGACCTCAGGAAAGTCCTCGAGAAGATTATGGCAGAAAGGGGCCCCCAATCAGGATTGACGGTGGGATCACCTTTCACTAAGAAGGTGCGGGATTCGCCCTTACCCCGTAGCTACAGGGGAGTGGGAGACTTGAAATTCAACGGGACCACAGACCCCGTAGAGTTTCTCAGTCGTTTCAACACGGAGATGGAAGTCTATCAAATCAAGGATCGCACAAAATGTCGGTTGCTGGCTGCAACTCTAAGGGATAGTGCTCATCAGTGGTTCAAGAGGCTCCCCTCCAATTCTATTAAGTCATGGAGACAGATGGGTGAGATGTTTGTAACTCAGTTTAGAGCTTCAGTCACGTTTGCACCTCTGGCCAATACCCTAGCAAATATTAAGCAACGTGACAACGAATCACTTAACGACTATTTCAAGAGGTTCAATGCTGAGGTTCCAAGGGTGAGGAAAACCACAGACGAAACTTATAAAAATTTTCTGATAGCTGGGGTTAAGCCTGGGACCGAATTCTGGAAAGAGCTGCAGAGTAGGGAACCTACTACCCTGGCTGACTTCTACGCCAAGGCAGAAAGGCATAAAGTCGTGGAACAGTCCTTGGAGAATTTGAAAAGGGATAATGCTTCGCGAGACTGGAATAGGAATAAGAGGAATAGGTCGTACAGTCCGAAGGAAAGAAACTATAGCAAGCGGACAACCTATAACACAGCTTCAGCAGATGGCCGGGATGCAAGCTAGGAGGCGAAGACTGCACCTCTGTCAGTAAACACCACAGGTTCAAAGAGAACAGTTGAGTACAAATATCCGTCATCTAAAGGTAGTAGGAGGTACTCGGAATACACCCCTTTGGCAGCACCTGTGGAACACATCTTTGAAATTGGTGATAAGTCGGGGATGTTCAGAAAACCCTCCAGGACGGGGCCTCCCGGAAGGAAGGATTTAGCTAGATATTGTGCTTTCCATGATGCTAATGGGCATGAAACAGCCGACTGCCGACACCTCAAAGATCATATTGAGGACTTGATCAGGAAAGGTTTCCTCACAGAATTTGTGACCCAGGAGGCGAAAAAGTATAAGGATGATAGATCCAAGAAAGATGAAGAAAAGTCTACACCTAATCGAGCTACCAGGGCTGGTAGTATTCACACAATCATAGGCGGACCATACATTGGAGGTTTCAGCAGGAATGCAATGAAGAATTATGCACGTGAGGCTAGAGGAAACCCTCTCACGAATGTTTATCATTTGGCAGATAGGCCCCCAAAGTTGTTTAGAGGTGAAGCTGCGGACATCACCTTCACTGAAGACGATGCAAGACATGTGCATCACCCCCACAACGATGCATTGGTGGTGACTATCACAATTGGAGGGCTCAATGTGCATCGAGTCTTGGTGGATAATGGAAGTTCTTGCAACATATTGGCTTATGACACTTATCAAAAGATGGGACTCGCGGACAAGGAAATGTCCCCTGCTTACAATGACTTATACGGATTTACTGGCGGACCAGTGCAAGTTGTGGGTAGAGTAAAGCTTCCTGTTGTGTTGGGGGCTGAACCTATGAGAGCTACGCAGGTGACGGAATTCATGGTGGTAAACGAAGACATATCATATAATTGTATCGTGGGCAGACCCCTCTTAAAGGAAATGAGAGTAGTAACCTCTATCTACCATCTCTCCATGAAGTTTCCCACTCCTAACGGGATTGGATGTCTCAAGGGCTGTCAGGTAGATTCAAGGGAATGTTATAGTAAGGCTCTGCGCACCGCTGAGCAAGCTTCAAAGCATTT
This sequence comes from Heracleum sosnowskyi, assembly GCA_030848705.1. Taxonomy (NCBI): domain Eukaryota; kingdom Viridiplantae; phylum Streptophyta; class Magnoliopsida; order Apiales; family Apiaceae; genus Heracleum; species Heracleum sosnowskyi. The sequence continues at coordinate 69,595,241 of CM061241.1, read as the reverse complement.
GTTGTTAGTTGATGGAGGTACCACGGATAATTGCTATAGGTACCAGGGGGCACCAACGAAGGATGAACCTTCACAGCAGGTACATAATTTGTGCAATGTAATTATGATTATCCAACATCCAGGTGAAGAAAGCTCCATGGATATTGTCTTTTCTTCGGGGGTAGATACCCAGAATGAGGTACGGATGCTGGAGGCACCCCCACCAAAACTCAAAAAAGACAGTGAACCTTTTATCGAAGGGATTGTTGAAGAGGTAAATGATAGCGACTTTGAGGACGCCCAGGCGGAAAGCTCCCCCAAGGTTTCTTCACAATCTAGAAGAATTGATACAGAGGTTCAGGTGAAGGTTGACTTAGATCCCCGAATGCCCGAAGCTAGGGAAACAACAGGAGCTGCTGGTGACATTTTGTCAATCCTAGTGGATGCAACCGACCCTTCCAATGAGCTAAAAATTGGAAAGCAGTTGGAACCTGAAGCTAGGGAAGCATTGACTCGTTTCTTAAAAAATAACTTAGATGTTTTCGCTTGGTGTCACTCTGACATGGTGGGGATTGATCCCAGGGTGATGTGTCACCACCTTAACATTGACCCCGAAAGGGTTGCCGTAAGACAAAAACGAAGGGCAATAAGTGGTGAGAGAGCTTTAGCCCTCAAAGAAGAAGTTGACAGGTTACTAGAAGCTAGGCTGGTAAGAGAATCATTCTACCCGGATTGGTTGGCAAATCCAGTGCTTGTCAAGAAGCCTAACGGAAAGTGGCGAACATGTGTGGATTTCACGGATTTGAACAAGGCATGCCCTAAAGACAGCTTTCCACTCCCACGGATTGATCAATTGGTTGATGCTACAGCTGGGCATGCTCTCTTAAGCTTCATGGACGCCTACTCGGGATATAATCAGATTCCCATGTATGAACCTGATCAGGAGCATACATCCTTCATCACAGATAGAGGTCTCTACTGTTATATTGGCATGCCTTTCGGATTGTTGAACGCTGGAGCTACCTACCAAAGGCTGGTTAATAAGATGTTCAAAGATCAGATAGGGAAAACTATGGAAGTTTATGTTGATGACATGCTGGTCAAATCTAAAGCTGCAGCTGACCATGTGATACATCTATCAGAAATGTTCAACATACTACGTAGGTTCAGAATGAAGCTCAACCCTCAGAAATGTGTTTTCGGCGTGGAATCAGGAAAGTTTCTAGGCTTCATTGTCAATCATCGGGGAATTGAGGCAAACCTGAAAGTGTTTTGTCCTAAATCCAATCATGTATGATGAGTTAGGAAGAACTTTCTTGTATTCTTATTTGATTTCGTTTATATTAATAAAAGACTTGTTTTGTTTTTATTATGGGCTTTATCTATTTAAAGTGTTTTTAAATAAGATGTTCCATAGTTTAGAGTAAAGCTTCTAGAATTATAATGAGATTGTAATAGTGAGATCTAGAAGATGATAACTCTAGACTTAAACAGTTCCTGATCATAGGATAACTAATCGGAAGTTAGTGAATCCGCAAAGATTGGTACATACTATGCTTGCTCCCTTCAGGAGGATGTCTGTTCTCATAGGCATTTGTGTGGTGACACTATAGCTAGTATGTAGGTGCTTATTAGGGAATAAGTTCACTGAACATGACTCGAGTAGTTGGACAACTAATGGAGATTACTCACGTGTCGATAGTTGTTCACTGAGTGATAGTTGTACAAGTGTCCTTAGACTTGAGATCGTTAAAGTTATCTTGTATATAATGAACTGTGCTTTGGTTTAGTCCTTAGTCTCAAGGACATCCATTAGGTCTATTCTGGGCATAGGGATTTGTGTATGGAGATAGTTAACGTCAATAGAGGATCTACCCCTTCCAGTATAGGAAGTGAATATCCTATGTTATTCTTAGTATGCGAGTTCTGGAATCTCTGGCCAGAGTGAATGAAATTAGAAAGGAGTTTCTAATTTGCATTAAAATGAACTTTGCATTATGAATAAGAAATCATATGATTAAATCTGATAGGCTTGACACGAGTTCCGTGCCTTGTATTTAATCGGGATATTGTAGGGTAGAAGGAATTAATTGTACTGTAACTAGTCACTGACAGGTTCTTGGTATTCTAAGCAGTGAATTCATATTATCCGGATAGTCGCGATATGTTGAGAAGCATCACTCACGATGTAGAATAAATATAATTAATCAGTTAATTATATTTAATGAATTTTAGAATTCATATAAATAATAAATAAAAAGTTTATTATTATTTATTTCTACTACCGGCTTAATATTGAACCTACAGGGTCACACCATAAAAAGATTAATTTATTGATGAAGGTATTTTGAGAGAGAATAATAATAATGATTAAAATAGTTTTAATTATTATTTAAACATTTTATAAGAGAAAGTGAGGGATTTATATATTAATATATATTGATATATTAAATATATTAACCCTACTTGAGCCCTATATAAAGGATGAGATGAGATGAGTTAGATACACTTTTGTTTTTGTGAAAAACCTAGTTGCCTCTCCTTCTTCTTCATCTCTCTCTCTCTCTCAAAAGAAAAAGGAAAACCTCCATTTTTATAAAGCTTCAAGTTTTATAAAAAGCTTCATCGAAGAATTATTCTTGGTGGATACCGGTAGAGGGCTTCACACTCTGAGAAGCTACTGCTAACGATCATCTCGATTCAAAGCTTCGATTTTTCAAGGTAAGATTTTGATTCCACATCATTTTACAGTTTTCTATATGTGCGATATATGGATTTTACGAAATAAAATGTTATTTCATGCTTCCGCTCATCCTTATATTCCTTCAAAACCCTGCCAAGATTAAAGCTTTAGTCGAGATGCGATCTCCTCGAAACATAAAGGAGGTTCAGAGTCTTACTGGTAGGATTGCAGCTCTAAACAGGTTTGTCTCCAAATCCTCAGATAAATGTAGAGAATTCTTTGCAGCAATCAAGAAAGGAAAGAACTTCGAATGGAACCCGGAATGTGAGGCTGCTTTTACAAAGATAAAGGAACAGTTGGGCAGTCCTCCATTGCTGTCTAAACCTCTAGATGGAGAGGTTCTCATCTTGTACTTGGCAGTTTCAGAATATTCTATCAGTGTTGTACTAGTCCGGGAGGAGCTACAGGTTCAACACCCGGTTTATTACGTAAGTAAAAGGTTGCTGGACGCCGAAACACGGTATTCTAACATGGAAAAGTTGTCTTATGCCCTAATCTTGGCTTCGAGGAAGCTTCGGCCTTATTTTCAGGCACACCGAATCGAGGTACGTACTTCATTCCCACTAAGGCAGGTTTTGCACAAACCTGAAGCTTCGGGAAGGCTTATGAAATGGGCTGTGGAGTTGGGACAATTCGATATTGACTTCAAGCCAAGAACGGCTATAAAAGGGCAAGTGCTGGCAGACTTCTTGTTGGAATTCCCCCCATCATTTGAGGTTAAGGGCGATGAGTGTATAGCTGAACCTACAGCCCCCGAAGAGACGGTCGAAAACTGCTCACCGTGGTGGACACTCTATGTAGATGGAGCGGTAAATGGAAATGGGGCAGGAGCTGGTATCATTCTCATTAGCCCGGAAGGCCACAAGCTTCAAAGCTCCATTCACTTCGCTTTTAATGCAACAAACAATGATGCAGAGTATGAAGCTCTAATAGCTGGCTTGAAGCTTGCTTTGGAGATGAGGGTAGAAAACATGACCGTTTTCAGTGATTCTATGCTGGTGGTGTGGCATATTCGAGGAGGATTCCAGGCTAGAGGTCCTCGTACTGACCTTTACATGAGGTACGCCCAAGAGCTGATTAGCAGGTTCAAAGAAGTGAACCTCGAGCAAATCCCAAGAACACAAAACACTGACGCGGATGCACTTGCAAAACTGGGTTCACAAAGGGAAGCTACTATGCTAGGGGTAATACCTTTGGAGATTCAACTTCAGCCTAGCATTCCTAGACTTGAGGTCATGAACTTGGAACCTGCAACTGAGGCATTGTGGACAGCACCTATTATGAATTACATCACAAAAGGGATTGTTCCAGAAAGAAAGGAGGAAGCAAGAAGAATAAAATACCATGCTGCAAGGTATGTCATCTATGATGGTTGTTTATACAAAAGAGGATTTAACAAACCGCTTTTGAAGTGCATCTCAGGAGACGAATGCGAGTATATTATGCGGGAAGTCCATGAGGGAATTTGTGGCAATCATTCAGGGGGAACCTCTCTGGCACACAAAATACTACGCCAAGGATACTATTGGCCGACAATCCAGAAAGATACTCACAGGTTCACTCGGGCATGCGATCGTTGCCAAAGGTTCGCAAACTTCAATAGTAATCCAGCTGTTCCCTTGAAACCACTCACTAGCCCTTGGCCTTTCGCTGTGTGGGGAATCGACCTGATTGGGGAGCTCCCTAAAGGTAAAGGAGGAGTGAAATATGATGTTGTGGCAGTAGATTACTTTACCAAATGGGCTGAAGCTGAACCTCTAGCTACAATAACCGCAGCAAAAATAAAGGAATTCGTTTTTCGGGCAATCGTGTGCAGATTCGGGGTTCCATATAAATTGATCTCAGATAATGGAAAGCAGTTTGATAGCAAAGAGTTGCGAAAGCTGTGTGATGACCTCGGGATTCAGAAAGGCTTCACGGCAGTCTATCACCCTCAAAGTAATGGACAGACGGAAGCTGTCAACAAGATCATCAAGCACACTTTGAAAACTAAATTGGAAGAAAGCAAGGGGTGTTGGCCCGAGGAGCTCCCTATGGTTTTATGGTCATACAACACAACACCGCGGACCACTACAGGAGAGTCACCTTTCACCTTAACCTATGGTTGTGAAGCTATGGTGCCCGTGGAAATTGGGGCTGGATCGTTCAGAAGGGATAACTACGATCCTGAAAACAACGAGGTGAATCATCGATTGTACCTAGATCTCGTGGAAGAGGTTCGAACTACTGCACAGCTGAAGCTAGCTGCTTATCAACAGCGTACTCGGAAGTACTTTGACAGCAAGGTCCGTGCTCGCCCATTGAAGGTTGGCGATTTGGTCCTAAGGAAAATGATGCCCAACATGAAGGTTCATGGGCATGGCGTGTTTGGAGCAAATTGGGAAGGTCCGTACCTCATAAAGACTGTCTTATGGGAAGGTACCTACCATCTCACGGATTTGGATGGAAAGCTCATTCCAAGGGCATGGAATGGTGAGCACCTCAAGAAATACTACCAGTAAATCATCAGGTACTATTTCTGTAGGCCTCTTTCAGGCATAGGAATAATAAAAGCAGTTTATTAGTTGTAACTGCCATGCTTAGGTATAGCTTCATGGTTGTGAGCCTCAGCTTCATAGCTGTTTGGCTCAGCTTCGAAGCACTTTGTTTCAGGTTCATAGTAAGACATTTTCATTTGTTCTTTGAGCACTCGGGGGGTAGTGTATGCACACCCTACCTATTGGATGTCTTTCGATAAATTTTACAATATTAATGAAACCTCTATTTCTGATTCATATGGCTCTTCTTGTTTGAATGCTTTATCACTCTTTATGTTTTTGCTGTAAGGATTACATGTGGATTAAAAGTTCGATGTATGATTGCCTTTGTTTAGTTCTTCACCATAAACGATTATATGATAAAGAACTGGGGGGTAGTGGATATACTCTATACAGGTTCAAATGGTTAAATTTCGAAATAATATTATTTGGATTGGATTTAATATTATTCGGAGTGGATTTAATATTATTTGGAGTGGATTTAATGTTATTTGGATTGGATTTAATATTATTGGATTGGATTTAATGTTATTTGGATTGGATTTAATATTATTGGATTGGATTTAATATTATTGGATTGGATTTAATATTATTGGATTGGATTTAATATGATTTGGATTAAATTTAACGGAATTGGATTGGATTGGAGATTCGTACTCATGGATTATGAGGTAAAGGTTAATACTCATGGATTATGAGGTAAAGGTTAATATTCATGGATAAATATTCAAATGTATCAACTCATATAAGCCCCAGGGACACTAGGCATGAGTATCATGGTAAAGTGTGGAAACCACTCATGGGCCATACTCTGGTTCAAGCTTCCTTGCACGAATGCAAGCTGGAACACTGGACGGATTGACACCACAGTTGGGAGGTTCAAGGCTAATGATCCCTAAAGCTGTGGCACGGAGTAAACTTCATACAGGATTGTGAAGTACATAGAATTTAATGGCACATTGCCCTAGGCAAGGATGTATATGCATGATCGGGTTTTCTCGAATGCAGTGGATAAAATGGCTTATGGATGATCTAATCTATGGAAAATAGAATATGTACTTAAGGAAATTAGGTGCAAGAATGGATTATTTATCCATCAGATTAGTGGAGTAATGTGGTCGTGAATGACCTTTATCATATACGGTTTGTATCTCCGGTCAAGAGGTGCGAAAAAGCTCGGGTGAGCTTCAGGTTTATGGTTGCTATAACGCAAATACGCGTGTTGGTGAACTTTATATATAAAATGTGATCTTACAGTATGGATCATATTGGCTACTTTCATGGTGTAAATCATGGATATACCTGGACGAACACATACTTATTCACTGGCTTAAGGATCCTGGTTATCTAACGTAGCAGGACAGGTTGGTTTGGTGCACTCGGAATCTCACGGAACCACAGCTACCTGTATGTGAACTCGATATATCAATTTAGTAATCATACAGAAAAAATAGCATGGAAAATCTAGACATGGATTTCGGGCATAAGGAAAACAAAAGTACGATAAATTTAAAAAGATGAAAACCAGATTTAAAGGTTACATCTTGCGAGGTATTCCGAGGTACCCGCACCCTCATCCGAATGTTAAAAATCTATGGCGCGAACGCCAGGAATGTTATCGAAACCAAAAACCATAAAGTTAACCCTTCCAAGGGGTATGAATGTTTTCGAAGACAGAAATACTTATAATAAAAAAAAACGGAACTCATGGAGCAAGGTTGTCGGGAGACGCCCCAGAAGCATCCTGGTCAGCAACAGGGTCGGCCACCTCTACACCTTCTATTTGGGCATCTGGGTTGGAGCTCTCACCCATGACCTGCGCCTCAGCCTCAGGTTCAGATGGAACCATCTTCCCTTGCTCCACAGCTGCAGCAGCCTCCCTCTTCTTGATTTCTCCCACCAGCTTCACGGCATCCTCTCCGAGCAAGGTCCAATCTAGAGTCGGGAAATGGTCATAGGTGGACTCAATATAATCATTTACCCCGCGGCTGTATCCGGCCTCAAACTTTTCACGTTTGGCAGCCTCACGGGTAGACCTCTCCAGGGCGATGGTGGTATTGAGAGAATCCAGCTTCTTCTTAAACTCGCCAACTTTCCTAGTATAAGAAGCTTGGAGGGCGTCCTTCTCGGTATCAAGGTTCACTATGGAGGTGTTCAGCTGTTCACACTCTTTTAATAGCTTAGCCTCGGAAGCCTTAAGCTTCTTGCTGGCATCAGCTAACTTCTTCTTTTCATCTTCACTGGTCTTAAGGAGGGATTTTAAATACTTGACTTCATCGGATAACTTCTGATCACCATGGGCCACGACCATCATTTCTTCATTCCGTTTCAAAATATGAAAGAGACTCTGAGCTTCGCACCAGGTGGTGGCCTTCGCAGCTTCAGGCAAGCTCATCTTGTCCCACTCAGCAATAGCCTCCTCTGGAATCTGATTTCCTATCATGGTGGAAAACTTACGGATTAGAGGGCTGGAACCTTCACTTGGAGTACTGGGGGGTGACGACTTGGACTTTTTAAAACGAGATCCCGGGCCTTTAGCCGAATCAATGGCAGCAGGTGGCAGTAATTTCCTTTTAGAAGAAGTAGCAGACTTATCCTGGGAAGCAGGGGTTGATTTCATCCTGGAGATAGGGGTAGCGTCTATGGGAACAAGATCTTTTCCTTCATCTCCAAAGAGATCGTCATAACTTGCGGATTTGTTGACAAACGATGGCACACCAGAAGCCATATCTGCAAAAAGAAGATAAAAGGTCAATACTTGAATAATAAAGTGTGGAAGCAAGGTAATAGCATGTTGAGAATGCACAAATGATAGAGTAAAGCACAAAGACATAATAGGAAACCTATTTTACTTGAGGTTTCAGCTTCAGAGTCCTCTGTTGAAACCAGGTTCAAAGATTTCTTATTTGGCAAAAAACCACATCTTCTAAGGTTTTTATCCGTCAGCAGACTAGCACCATCTCCTAGCTCTGCTGATAGCTTCAAGGCCTCAAGAGCTCTTTCCAAGGAGTGACCCTTAAGTGCAGTTTTACTTGGAATCTCTATATAAGGAGTAAGTGTGGGTTAGAGTGTAATACCTAAACTATTATGGGATAAGAAAAATATGAAGACGATACTTACTGGGATTTCGGTTGAATTCTGTTCTATAAACGGGACAATCATAACAATAGAGAAATTGGGGTAACCAATCGGTCATCCCCTTTCTGTTTCCCTTGATGCATTGTCCATCATGGACATTCCAGGCGGACAAGTAAAAGAAACCGGAATTCTTTCCCGTTTGTTTGAGCTGATAAAAGAAACCCAGCTCACGGGCAGACATCTTCTTTTCGAACTGCTGGTCATAGAGGACGTACATACACATGGCCATTCTGTAGGCGTTTGGGGTCATTTGAAGAGGAGCAATGTCATAATAGGTAATGATATCATAGATAAAAGGATGTAAAGGGATGGACAAACCCATTCTAAAAAATGTGGCGGAAAACACAGCACAGGGAATCTATTGGTCAGGTTCAAAGTTGTCAAAATGGTGACACCTTTCCCCAGGGGAAGGTACCACCAGGCGGCACTTGGGACGGTGTTTTTGGAGAAGAATTTTTACTCGGTTAGCGTTCATTGAGGTATCTAGCTCTTCACAAGCAGGGATTATGCCTTGAGATTCGTTGGGAGTGTCATCTTCTGAGGAAACCTCGACTTCAACTTCTGAATCAGGGAGTGGATAATTGTCGGAGGATGCATGACGAATGGTAAGGGGTTGAGAATCTTTAATTTTATGGGAAAAGAGATTTGTTCGAACAGATACAATGGCTTGTTCGGGAACCAGAACCTTAACTTTGGAGCGAGTCCTAGTACGGACTGGTTTGATAGCGAGTGGATTCAATGGAAGGGTTCTGGCAGATAGAGGATCAGAGTCCACGGGAGTCTGCACCCCATGGGCCGTCGATTGCTGGGAACTTGTAGGGGTTGAATTTCCTGACATCTGCAAAAGATGATGCAGGGTAAGATAACAAGCAACCAGGTTTTTCGCAATCAGGCAAGCAAAGGGACGAGTAAACCAAAAGGCTTACGAAGATTTTCGGTTGGGGCTTTTTGTAAGGATTGTTATTGAGGACATAGGTCGAACAGGTGAAGGTCAGAGTAGCTCCCAAGGTTCGTAAATTATAAACTATAAGGTTGCTTCTACATATAAAGGATAGATAAAGGTTCACATAGGTCTTCACCTCGGGAGAGGTCGTAGCATATAGAAATTTAGCCTTAAAACTACAGAAAAAAATTTCGATTGTTGACTTAAGTCTTTAAGAGACAGCTTGTCAATGTTAACCTGCCGGGGCATATGTGGTACATACAGTCGATTATGCATGCAAGCAAGAACAATCGGGAAGATGAGGAGACGCAGCGTTGTATGCAATTCGTAACACCAAGAAAGACAAGAGTTAAATGAGTTTCATGGGTTTTACTTGATTATATGGCAGCAATATCGAGTAATTACAGGTCACAAAGGGAAGGTACATGCGACCTCTCGATCTTCTATTTGATTACACAGATGATACGAATGTGTGGGCGTGCATATATGATTGTGTATGTATGTATACATATGCATATATATACGAGTCGAGTATATTCAAGAACGGCATGCAACGGCAAATAGGGAATAAAAACGGAGGATAAGGACAGATTCATACCTTACGAAGTGATGCAGGTTGAGGATGATCAAAGATTAAAGTATCGCTGAAACCCGGAGCCGTCTGGAAGCCTTTCGCCGGAGAGAAGGTAGAGAGAATGAACAGTTTGTGTGGAAAGGTGAGATAAAAAGAGAGAAAGAGGGGTGAATGTGTGTTTAAGTACGCACGGAAGAGGAGCAGCTGTGCCAGGTGGCATACTCGGATAGGTCTCGTTTTTCTTAAATAAAAAAGAAAAAGAAAAACGGCAATGAAAAATGTGAAAGATTAATGCGTGGTTCAATTTTCTAGGAGGAATATGAGAGGTTTGTTGCAGGTTTTAAAATTTGAAATCTTTTCAATAGACAAAGGATAATGTGTGGATAAATATATCTTTGAGAATTAATTATAATGTGGAATTAATTTGCCGAGACACGGAGGTATAGATGTCGAGGATTTCGATTAGGTATTGAGTGTTCGGATATGGGATTGCAGCTGGTTATGAGGTTAAGGGTTGATCATTGGAGAACGAAATAGGCTTTGGTTCCTTTTGTATTTAATACTACAAGGAACCGGGGGTAGTTGTTGTGCCCAAAATCTCATATGGGCTCAATTTAAGGCCCATAGGTATTGAAAGTCCAGTAGGGGTGTATTGAGTAAGGTTGGTGCGAATTGGGATATAGATTCAAGGCGTCAGAGGACAGGTACAGGTTGCTTAGACATGATCAAGGTATCGGGGTTCAGGTAAAGAGCAACAAGGTTTAGGTGGTATGAATCTCGATACTGGTCTAAGGTGACGAGTGGTCACGACCCCTGGAAGGCAGAGTACTAGTAGGACACGGATGCAGCTGCCTATACTTTAGGGTCGCGGAATTGTACTCGTAAAAGGACTTCAAGGCTTAGCTAAACAGGTTGGATGGAACAATCGCAATCAGTATGGGACTCATATTGATTATTCGGATATACTTTACCTGCATGAAGACCTCTAGGACTTAGAGTTGGATATGGATTAGGACACTGGGAAGCTCGGCAAGAGCTACCTTATTCGACTGAAACTCTAAGATGGATTATCTTAGGGAGGCCGAATTCACAAGGATTAAGAAGTATAAACCTAATAGAACTACATGGGGCTTGATTCCTATAAATAGGATATGTAGGCATTTGACTAAAGGATTCGGATTTTCACTCTTGAGAAGCATAAGGCACGTGCACCTCAGTGATACATATTCCGGCGAATTTACGGGTAGTGTAGGATTTACACTACTTATTTCGACCGGTGGTTTTGTCAACTCAGCCCCCGGAAATCATACTTCAACCATTCTGTTCTAACTAATCAGCTTTAGGCTTCGTACTGTGAACCTGTGGCATTGTCCGACAACCAAGGACACTTTTTACGAATATTCCAGCGAGATTCTCTCGATTGTGTTGTACCAAATTTCTCTCACAACATTTAATTTTTAAATTTAGATGAGATTATACGTTAAATTCGATATGTTAGACTTAATTGTTGTTCAATTTTATGATTCTAATTTTAAAAAATCAATTTTTATGAAAAATAAAGTGTTTATGATGGTGTTCTTTATTGTTCTTTATATAAGGTGTTTTTCCTAGAATGCAACTATATATATATATATATATATATGTGTGTGTGTGTGTGTGTGTGTTTGCAATTTTTTCTTTAATCGAATGTGGAGTTTTGTGTGGATATTCATGATTGGTATACTTGTAAAACACCCCTTTGGAGTTTTGTGGGGTGTTTTATTTATTTTACAATAGATTTTGGAAAAAGAGCATAAGTATATATTTGTTTTATGTTTTTATGTATTGAGTACTTTGTAGTGATGGCTCGTTTGGGAGTGGCAAGGAGGAAAAAATTATTGCTACAGCTTCAAGTGAATATGATGCTAATCAAATTTTTTATTGTCTTTGTTTCTTGGTATTTGAGCGAGTCTTATTTTCCAACTAAAAAAAGAGATAAAGTAATTCATCGACTAGCTAATTTAAATAGCTTGATACGAGATAGTGATATTGGATGTAAAAATGAACTTTGTATGGATAGGTACATATTCAATGTGCTCTCTGAGATGCTTAGAGATATTGGAGGTTTAAGGGAAACTAAAAAAATGAAATTAGACGAAACCGTTGTAATATTTTTGTACATTTTAGCTCATCACAACAAGAATCGATAAATGGGAAATTATTTTGTAAGGAGTGGGGAAACTGTGAGTAGACAATTTAACCGTTGTCTTCTAGCTGTCTTGAACTTACATGCCCATCTGCTTAAGAAACCTTCACCAATAACAGAAGGATGTGAAGATAAAAATTGGAAACATTTTAAGGTAATAGTGTACTAATTCTTGTCCCTTGCTTACTTTGTTTTTTCAATCAATTTCATGTTATGCTAAATAATTCAATTTTTTATGTAGAATTGTCTTGGAACCTTAGATGGTACTTATGTGAGTGTAAAGGTGCATTTTGAAGATAGAGAGAGATATCATACTAGAAATGATCATCTTGCAATGAATGTTTTAGGTGTTTGTTCACCGGAAATGGAATTTATATATGTATTAGTCGGTTGAGAAGGGTTCAACACATGATGTTCGTGTACTTTGGGATGCTATATCTAGACCTAATGGTTTGAGAGTTCCACGAGGTATTTCAACGACATTTATAAAAATATTGGTTGTTTGTTTTGCCCACTGAGTTATATAGTACTCTTAAAAGTGGCCAAAGTTCTACTTGTGTTGTGATGTTCAGTAATTAGGACTAAACAGAGAAATTAGTATGCTTTCTAAGAAATTAGGATGATAAAAGGTACTCGATTGATGCTGTTATAATTTGACTTTTTACCCTTCTCTGTAGAATAAACATAACTACTGTAATAGGCATGTTACTCTTGGAAACACTTGCAATTAGTTTCTGCCCATTCCCATTAAACAGATACTGTAAGGGTGTGTACAACATGGAATAAAACTGTAATGTTGTGTTTGGTTGGGGTGAATGGAATGAAATGGAATGATGAAATTAAAAGAAAGTAATGAGAGTTGGAGGGAAAATTTAAATGTCATTTCATTCCATTCCATTCCATTCATCCCAACCAAACACAACCTAAGGGTGTATAATTTAAATGTCGACTTGAATTCGATCAGACAAGTAACTTGATGAATCAGGTACTGTTATACGGTTGAGTCATGTAATGTAAATCAACACAAGGAGTGATAAAGATCTGTCAACGCAGTGGGAAGTCTACGCTGTGTTATGTATGTTTGCTGTAATAGAGTCTAATTCAAACATCCCCGGTTTACCCCCATTCTCATTCGCGAATCCCATTCCCACCTGCGATCCAAACGCCCCCTTAATATTTTTTGATATGCAACTGCCAGATTTTATCTTAGAGTTAAATATCAAACACATAACTCGTTGGGTTCAAATCTACGTACATCATTAATTGCAAATTTGATTCAATATAATCACTTACTTCCTATTTTTGCATCAATTGTTAAATGTCAACTGATTTTTTAATAGTTAAATAATCAGACGTGGCAGACCAGTGATATGGCAGTGTTTAGCAGCTGCATTTCATTTTCACAACAATTACATGGATTTAATTGCAAAAAGAAAAAGAAAATTATGTATGTACAATATACATACACATATATATACATGCTCACCAACTCACATGTACACTGTACATACTCACACTGACGGTCACCGGAACTTTCACATGTACACTGTACATACTCACACTGACGGTCACCGGAACTTCCATCTTCAATCTACCCCCTTCATCTCTCTCAACCCACATACACCAATACACACACCCACTTACAAATCCCACTCTCTGTTTGATCCATCTCACGATAGTCGCAACCATCACAAAAATGGTGGTGGCTTCCATCTCCGATATCAAACTTTATCTTCAATTCAATGCCCAATTTTTATCCAAAACAACCAATTCATCAAACCCAATTTTGAATCAATGAAAAGTAGCAAAAAATCAATATCCGATGAAAGTCATAACTAAAAAATTTATAAAAACATTAAATCTTCATATTCTTGTCATTATATCTTCATACCCTTGTTATCAAGATCGGAGCAAAGACTAATCTTCTACAAAATTTTGAAATTTAATTTTTTAACTAAAGTTGAGTACTGGATTTTAGAGTTTTTTTTTTTTCCTTTTTATCTACTTGTCCTTCCCATGTAAGCCTGTCAGGTGACTTCCACGTCAAGCCTAATCAGCAACCACATATGCAAGTAACGCAAGTAACAGAAGAATTAACGGTTTCCGTCAAAATTGACCCACTACTTAGTTGACTTAAATGATTGATATAAGAAAGGGAAATCAGTCACCACATTGAATCAAATTTGCAATCAAGTCACGTACTTGATACATTTGAATCCAATCAATCATGTGTTTGATATTTAACCCTTTTATCTTATGAAATCCACACATGTATAAAGGTACTTGAGGCAGAGGCAGAACAGTCAAAATATAATGCAAGAAGGGACTCTCAGCAAATAGAACAGAACTTCTAGAAATACAAGCATCACTGGCTCAGATTTTACTATATTAGAATTAGGTGTGACGAGGTAATAATTAGGATGCTCGAAATCATCTATTCAGTAGTAAACCAGTAATGATTTAAGAGCACTTAATATCCTTCACTGACAGTGTTCTGAGGCATATGAAATCTTGTTATATAGCACAAACATAATCACACAACAATCTTCCTAAACTGACAGTTGCAAGGCATATGAAATCTTATACATAATTTTTAATAAAATATTGTAAAAAATATATAAACCGCTTAACTTGACCAACTCAAGAAATACTTAACTCGGTCTCTTCGTCTGACACTCTTTGCTTTGCCAAGATCAGTAAGATCTGGATAATGTTTCAAAACAATAGGAAGAAGCAAGCAGCCGTTTCACCATAGGCCTCTAGTGCAGCTGCTTCACATCATTGATTAAGAACAGTGATAACATAAGAGTGAAAGATTAAAGCGCAAATCACCCTATACCGTTAAAACAAGTGAAAGAATGTAGCTCACTCTCTTATTGTTACTAAGAACACAAAATATGAAGTAAAGACATGATCAGCATCACCTTTGCATAAAGGAGCACAAAATACAAAACGTAGCTGATTAGCTGTGGCGGGGGAGGTAGCGAATGCAATCCAAAAGGAAAGTTGCTTATCCAAACCCCACATATACATATGGTCACATCGATATATACATGGCCACATTGAAAACTTTACAATATAGTGCTCTCTTAAGCAGAAAACTTAGTCAGTTGCCTTAATTATTAGGTTTTTTAGTGAAAAAAATATTTTGTCTATACTGCAGCATCCAAAACTGGAGTTTTCACCCAGCATATGTAAATGAATAAAGTTAGGTATCTATCTATAAACACACAAACATCTGAAACAAGAATGTGAACAACAAACAATTCGAAATCATTCACATAAATTATATATCATCATCCATCATCACAATTATAAAAGTCCAAAAGCCTAAATTTAAAATTAAAAAAAAAAAACCCAACAAGTAAAGCTCCAAGAGAGCAAAAATCTAACCTTCCCACCTTTCCAACTTTCAATCCAACAACCAAATGATCATTTATCACTCGGAGTGATCTGTTGATAGCAATTAACAAGAACCAAACCTATTCCCAGACCAATCCTTCTGTTGCATCATACCATACTCAAATCCAGGATAACCCCCACCCTGAGGCATCCCCATATGTCCGTAAATCGGCATCTGTGGTCCTTCATAAGTCATCGGAACAGGTCCACTACCATTTCCCTCATTCAAACTCCGAGGCACCGGAGTAGAAGCAAACAAATGATCCGAAGCACTCGGACCTTCATTCGATAATCCTTGCATTCTCTTCAAATACAACCTATACTTCTGCAAATGACTAGCGACATTCTCTCTAGTCAATCCTTCGACATTCATCAACTGCATAATCGTTTTCGGAACCGCATTCTTAATCCCTAAATGTGCAACCACATCCACAAACCTCTTATGCAATTGCGGAGTCCACACAAGTCTTTGCCTCTTTCTCGAATCCGCTTCCTCAACATCAATTGGCCTCGATTTCTTCGAATCTGTTTGATCAATTTCCGTCTCGTCTCCGTCAAATTCTCCAAATTTCTCCTTGTCGAATGTATCCAAGTACTTCGAGTACAGTCCACGGAGACTAGAGAAGGTGTTCTGTGAGGCACGAGTAACGTCGAGAGATGTCCGGTAGGGTTCCGGCGCGATGCTAAACGCCGAAGCCAGTTCCGGCGGAATTAAGGGCTGAGATAACGGAGGTAAGTCATCGGCGGTAGGTAAACCGAGCTCCCAGGCGGAAACGTGATCGGAATCGTCGACTTTTCCGGCGTCGTAATCGGAAAACAGAAATTCTTCTCCCATATGTGTGTGTATAGGTAGCTATAAGTGAAGCATATAGTAGTAATTAGTTTAATGAGGCGGTGAGATTAGAAGGAGAGAAAGTCAGAGAGAAATGAGGGAGAGAGAGAGAGAGAGAGAGAGATGGAGAGGGCGTGTTTGGTTAGAGAGAAATAATTATTGAAGAAATAGAAGTAGACGCTTTTTGAGATAAAAAGCGCATTATTTATTGCCAGCTTGGACTTAGATATTATCATGTTCTCTCGCATCTAAATATCTTCCTTCAACTATCTATCGCAGCACCAAGATTTTGATGTATATACTTTCTAATAAAAATTTGAGTAAATAGCAGTTTGCACCCCTTTACTTTGGACGTTTTTTTGATTTGGTCCTTAATAATGTTCTGTAGCAGAATGCACCCTTATGTTTAAATATCGCTTCGATTTGCACCCCTTTGACCAAATTCCGTTAATTTTGACTGTCACCGTTAATTAGAGCAGGGGTAAAATTGGAAAATATATTCCAGAAACGTGTTCTTCGTGTTCTTGAGAATCAAACTCAAATTTGAAGGCGTTATCGGAATCCGATTTCGACACTCTAGTAGTCGAATCGAATCTCTCATCATCCTCTATCCAAATCCATCATCAGAATTCACGTGGGTATGATTTCTGAGTTTTTATTATTTTTAATTATTTAATTATTTTCGAATTAATTGATTTAATTTGGGGGAATCTTTGTTTTCGATTGTTCTTCATAATTGGTGATATGAATGGATTGTGTGTGTTGTGATGAATGTTTTGATGATTTTTAATTGATTTTTGGAGCTTGGAATTAAGCAAATCGAAATTTTAGAAGCTCGCCGGAGTTCTTGAGCTTTTGGTCGGATTTTTGACTCATTCATTGGTTCTTGTTTATGTTTCCAGCATTAGATAGATCGTAGGAAGAGGAATGAATACATGTAATAATTTGTGAGTGTGGTGTTCGTTTTTGACTCGTCGGAAAATCGGCTGACCGCCGGCTTCGCGACTTGGCCGGAATCGGTGAGTGTTTTGGCTCACTTCCGAGCCGCTTTGTTGATGTTTTTGTTGGGGAAATGGTTCGTGTTACGTTCCCCGGTGAAAGCTCGTGTTTTAGACTGATTTGGGCTCGCCGGCGGTGAGCTATCGACCGGATTCTGGAATTCTCCGGTTCCGGTGAGGTTGTTCGTCCGATTCCGGCGAGTTTCTTGATTAAGCCACCGTTTGATCCATTTGGTTAGTAAAGTATTTCATGAATAGTGTTTCTGGAATATATTTTCCAATTTTACCCCTGCTCTAATTAACGGTGACAGTCAAAATTAACGGAATTTGGTCAAAGGGGTGCAAATCGAAGCGATAATTAAACATAAGGGTGCATTCTGCTACAGAACATTATTGAGGACCAAATCGAAAAAACGTCCAAAGTAAAGGGGTGCAAACTGCTATTTACTCTAAAAATTTTGATATAAAATGGGTCAATTTGATCCAAAAATATCAAAAATAAAAAAAGATAAATTGAGTTTGAGGGAACTTCTTCACTTGTATAAACGAACAATGATATTTATATTCCAGGCTCTTTTATACATCTATACTATAATATTATAAGCAAACCACCCTATATTTGGTTGGTAGTTTGATCATTTAGTTTGGTCATTTAGTTTGGTCCTCTGAATAATAACTGTTAGACCTAAATATAGGTAAATGAGAACCGTTGGATGTAATATTAAAAGAATATTCTTTTTTTGATATCTAAGATGCTCTCACGGGTTCAAGGTTCGAATCCCGTCAATAACATATTAAAAAATTTTAAGATCAAAATACAAATAAATGCTAATAAAATAAGATTAAAAATATTAAAAAATCATATTAAAAAATACTATTATAAGCAAACTACCATCTATTTGGTTGGTTGGTAGTTTGGTTCTCTAAATAATAACCGTTGTATATAAATATAGATAAATGAGAACAGTTTGATGTAATATTAAAAGAAAATTATTTTCCCGTCAACAACATATTATTATTATTAAATATTTATATCATCTATTTTTCTAAACTACATTCAAAAGTTCAATATATTATTCCGTCGACAACATATTAAAAAATTTTAAGATCAAAATACAAATAAATGATAATAAAATAAGATAAAAAATAATAATAAATCATATAAAAATACTACAATAATTAATTAAAAATACTAAAATTCATCTGTGCATCGCACGGGTTATAGGCTTGTATTTATTAATCGTGCGTTGATACAAATATTCATTTATAAATATTTTTTAATCGTTTTCATAGTTTTTAGATTAGATTAGATTACATACTTTTGACAGTATTTTAGAAGAATAATATGAATTTTAAGTAATAATAAAATTTGTATTTTTTTTGTGTTCTTAAACCTTAAAATGTATGTATTATATATTAATTTGTCATTGATAATATATAAATTTTAATATAATGTTATTAATTTTGAAATTATGAATATTAGTTTTTATATGTCTTGATGTGATTCGAAACTTTAATCTATATTAATATAGTTGAAAATTTAAATATTAAATTTAAATATGTTGTTAATGAGTTCGAAATCCTTTATCCATTGAACTTCTAAAATATCTCTCTTACTCGTTATTATTATATAGTGGTAAATCTCCATATATATATTTTTTTTATTTAATATGTTGTAGATATGAATCGATCTCTTTATCTATGATAGTACCCATTTAGAAAAATTATCAAAAATACCGCTTTTTTATTTTATTTTTGCAATTTTATCATCTTTTGAAAATATTTTCAAAAATACGGTCTGCAACTTTTGCAACCAGTTGCAACATGAAAATATTTGAAAAAATACAGTCTGCAACCAGATGCAACCCTCAACCCTTCAGTTAATTGGCCCCACAGGGGTAGTTACTTATTAGTTATTTATGCAACCTATTATGAAATCAAAGATGATTTCAATTATTAGATTTTTATAAATTACATTTGTTGATGATTTTGATTGAGGTAGTTGCAGATATGATTGCAAAAGTTGAATACCATATTTTTGCAAATATTTTTAAAAGTTTGGTATTTTTGCAAATATCTTGATATTTTTACAAAAAAAAATCCTGGGATTGGTATTTCTGAAGAAAGCTCACTCATTTATTATCTCTCCCGTGCATAGCACGAGTTATTTTATACGTATTTATTAACTGAATATTAATATAAATATTTATTTATTAGTTTTTGATATCTTATTAATAGGTTTTTAGGTTAGATTATATATCTTTGGCCATATTTTTATACAAATAATATGAGTATTAGATAATATTAAAGTTTGTAATTTTTTGTTATTCATAAATCTATTTAAATTTTACAAAAATGTTAGTAAATTTGAAATTATTAATTTTTATACTTCATATGTTGTTGATTTGATTCGAATGTATAACCTATATTACTAAATTTATAGTTTTTAATGTTAAACTGAAATATTTTGTTAATGAGTTTCAATCCCCTTACCAATGATAATACTTTTAATTTAGAGGTTCTTTTTTCTAAAATATGATTTTTTTTAAAATTTTTGCAAAAATAGATTTTCTTTATTTTATTTTTTTGCAAATATATGAATTTTTAATTTTTTTTGCAAAAATACGATTTTGTAACCTAATACAACTAGATGAAACCTCAAATACAACCAAAAGTAATTGTAATTATTTTTCTGAAACACGTAAAAATAAGTTGTATCTGGTTGCGAATTGTATAAAAAGAAAGAGTTGCATTTTGTTGCTTCTTGTTGCATACCATATTTTCGTAAATATTTTCAAAAAAAAAAGCTGCAAATAGTATATTTGGTAATTTATCTTAATTTATCACTCTTACTCATTATTATTATAATTTTTTAAATATAAATTATAGACATTCGTATCTAAATTTTTTATAAATTATAAGTTCATTATTTTGATCTTTTTACTTCTGCTCTTTTCTCTTTTTTATATAACTCGTTATGATTTGCCAGGCTTGCGTGTCTTATTTAGGTGGGTTGGCTTGGTGATTTTTTGGAAGCGTTCTGGATTTACAATCAGTATCGATTGCGCCATACCTTCATTATGCACTGCTTTTTTATTCTATTAATTATACAATTCAATTTACAAATACAAAGACAGAATCCTTAAATCTCAGTATGTTGGATAAAACAAAGCTTAGAGGTCATTTGTTTATCTCTTAACACATCTTAATAGAACTTATCTTAATAATTAAGACGTTAAGATTATTTGGTTTATATTCTAATCTTTCTTAAGTGTTAAAATTCTTCTTAATCACTAAGAAACACACACCCAGCCTAGCCATTAAGAAGCAATTGTTGATTAACTATTTTCATCACTTTGGCCTACAGAAAAAACTATACGTCATATCACACTTGTTTTTCTAAATAAATTTTGTCATCACCGGTATTCCTTTATTTAAATATTAATTACGCATGATGGTATTGGTTTTAACATATGAATTATTGAAAATTGAAAAATTTATATTAAACAAATATCTTATAAATTATAATCATATAATATTTATTTTATTCAAATAAGTATAATGTATTATTTATTCAAAAGGAGAAATTAAAAAATTTGAATCAATTAAAAAATTTGCACCGTTCAGATATTTTTTCAATTTATGTACCAAACAATATTATTCAATAAGCATTCAGAATAATAAATCATTCAAATATTTTAATGATAAAGATTTTTTTGTTCAGATTTACCAAATGACCCCTTAGTACATATCGGATGGGATGTTAATGGCAGGTTTAACCTGATTAAGTGTTCGGGAGTTTATTATCGATGTTACAACTTAGAAGTGCGGTATCATGCTTTGAACATAATATTAAATTATGTTGTTACAGAGTATGGAATCCCGAATTTTAATATTACTTTTATATTATCTATCTATATATATATATATTACATAATTTTATAGGAGTAATAAGAAATAATAATTATTTGTTATTAGGAGGAGTCGACCCTTAAATCTTTGATAGTACATGTTATAGCCAAAATTCGGTAACGGGTTTTTAGATTAGGATCGGGTCGAGTATGGATTCAATTGGGAATATCTAAGATGTAATTAGGGCTAGAATTAATATAAAGAAAGGTTAGGGCTTGCCCTCATAGGGGAAAGTGCGCACTCCTTTAGGTCGTCCATCCCTTGAGGGCGCGCCCTCACGGTAATAACAGCTTGGTGGATGATTTGACAACTATATTGACATGGCATGACGTAAGGCAGATTCAGGACTTGTCCTCTTAGGGGAGAAGGTATGCCCCTTTGGCCACCTAACCCCTAAGGACGCGTCCTCTCGGGGTGAACTGACAACACTACATGGATGGAAGACTTGACAGAGAATAATGACTTCTTTTACTTGAGACTGACACAAGGAAGATCTAGGGCTTGTCTTCATGAGGACGAAGGCGCGCCCTTTAGGTCGTCCACTGCTTGAGGACGCGTCCTCCCGGTTTGAAGATACAACTTGATAATGAAAAATGGTTTCCTTGGTTTGGTATTGGCTAAATATTGAAGAATTCCCTCCTAGGATGTGCCCTAGGAAGGGGATGTCCGTGACTGAAGACCTCCTCCTGTATTCAATGGACGCGCCCTCATTGGGGATGTGGGGTTAATTTTGGTGTGTGCTTTGGGAGCTCTGTTCCTGTACTCAATGGGCGCGTCCTCATTGGGGAACTTTGGAGTAATCCTGCACTTTGCACCCAAACACTCGGGATCACTTGTCCTGCTATCTGGTGGGTGCTTCTCATTCGGGGGACAAGGATGCGTCTAGCATTTAAGGTAAGTCATGGCTATACCTGCGTCTATGAATTAAGGAAATAGCTGGTAATGGATAGGACTAGTCCTCGACGGGGGAAGTTTCCTTATCCATGAAGTCCTGACGTCATAGACGAGCCTTGGGCCTTTGTGACTAGGCCTTATCGTTAGACATTCCTAAAGTGAGCTAAAACTCTAAGTAGGGAAATAGATGGAAGTCCTACCTTCAAGTAAGGAAAGATAAGGAAGACATATGCTTAAGTATGGAAAGAATCCTATACATGGAAGACGGTAGGAAAAGTCTTACGACTACGCACGGAAAGACAACAGAAGACTTCGGATGGGCTCCGAAGATCAAAGACCAAGCCCATGGAGGAAACTTCCTCCCCAAGAACTATGTTGGCTTGATTCCCTATAAATAGGGATACGTAGGCAAATTGTAAAGGGTCGAATGTTGAGAACTCTGAGGCAGCTAATATAAACCCTAAGCAAATCTCAACCACCAATTAAACACAACCATCATACTCCGACGAAATTACCACCTAAGGACCACCGTTGTAGATCTTGATTCCGGCGATAAACCCCAAACTTTGTTAATACCAAATTCCTCCGTTAACAAATTGGCGCTAGAAGGAGGGGTGCTAATTAAGATCTAAATCTTTGGAGGAAAAGATGTCACAAAATCGCAACGAACGTCCTAGGGATGAGGTCTTATCTGAAGACAGTGAAGAGAACAACCATGCCCGCCATGAGGAGTACGTCCCTCATAGTGTTCCAAATCCATCTTATGGAACACCTATTGTAGGGGAACGACCACCGGTGCTCATAAGTAATTCTGACTTGATGGAACAACTCTATCGCATGGGTGATGCCTTGAATGGCTTTGAAGCAAGGCTGGATACGGTCGAAAGAAGCGAAGGAAGGGGTCGGGTCAGGCGACAACCCCATAATCACCATCGTACAGGTAGAGGCACCACGGGTCAAAGGAGGTTTCAGAATGTTACCCCAAGAAGGTTAGAGTATCAGGAGGATGGAGTCCCTATTGTTGAACTCCCCGATGATGAGACGGGCAGCCAAGACCAACCTAGGAGGGAACGACGTCCATCTCCACACCCTCATAGGTCAGGGCGATCTGAAAGTGAAATTCGAAGGGCTGATGAACTCCACCGAGACCAAGAACAACGATTGAACAGGTTGAAGGATCATCTTGGTATAAGACTTAATAATGATGATCTACGATTGTTGTTGGTCGAATGGCAGAGGGACAGAGAGGTAAGAGGGGAACAACCTCTTGATCCACAGCGTGAGCCCCCTGTTGACAGGTCGAGGCCCCATGGACAAGATCATACTCAACCTCGCAATAATTCAAGACGTAACTTAGAAGTGCAACCCCGTAGTCCACAGCGAGAGCCCCCTGTAAACAGGTCGAGGCCCCATGGACATGAGCGAGCACCTTCACGAGATGACCCGCGTAATGATCAAGATGCGAGGCCCCGTGATTCACAGCGAGCGCCCCCTGATCTCAGGTTGAGGCCCCGTGATCATGAGCGAGCCCCCCGATCAGGAGGGTCAGGAAGGAGAGGGGGTATGGAGTTGGATTATAGGAGTAGGGATAGCGATCGAAGGAATAGATACGATGCCCCTTACCATGGAGGACCCTCTGGAGGAAGGGATCCGCACATAACACCTGTCTCGTCCCAAAGTAGGCCAGGAGGACGACAGGAAGGGCTAGGGACGCGCCCTCATAGTCAGGAGGAGAGGACGCGCCCTCACAATCAGGAGGATAGGACACATCCTCATAGCCATGAAGTAAGGACGCGCTCTAATAGTCATGAGGGAAGGGCGCACCCTCCAAGTCCCAATCCAAGGATGCAAGAGACTCCTGCAACCCAAGTAGAGATCCAGCCTCCTCAACCACCACCTCAACCTCCGCCTACCGGTAATATTCAGACTAATGTCCAAACTATCCCAGGTGTGGGAAGCTTCAATGTGGATGACCTGAAAAAACTCCTCACACATCTTGAGGAAGGAAGAGTCACTTCAACGGCTCAAGCTCCTTCTTCATTCTCTGCAGCAGTAAGGGAGGCACAACTTCCAACAGGATACAGGAATACAACCAACGACTTACGCTTCCATGGGAATGCCGACCCTGTTGAGTTCTTGGGAAGATTCAATATAGAGATGGATGTATATCAAGTGCCTGACTTGGCTAGATGTCGTCTTCTGGCAGCAACTTTTAGAGAGAGTGCGCAACAGTGGTTTCAAAAGCTTGGACCAGGTGTGATTACTTCATGGGAAATTATGAAAACTTTGTTCCTGACAAAATTCCAAGCTACTGTGAAGTATGCCCCCCCCCAGTGACTACTTTGGCCAATATCAAACAAAAGGAAGGAGAAAGCTTGCAGTCGTACTTCAAAAGGTTCAATGCTGAGTCTACCATGGTCAGAGGGGCAACCGATGAGTCACTAAAAAGTTTCTTGATTGCGGGACTCCAAGTCGGAACTGACTTCTGGAAGCACTTGCAGGGGAAGGACCCAGCAACCTTAGCAGACCTCTTTGCCCAAGCTGAATACTTTAAGATCGTTGAGCAATCCCTTGCTGATAATAAAAAGTCCGACTCCCAAGGGAAGGGGAAAGGTTCTAAGAGGAATGATAGGTCTCCAAGCCCTGACTACCGGAGGAGAGGGTATAGTCCGAACAGGGTGAATGTCACTAATTCAAGGAGAGGTTGGACTCCACCAGACTATGACAGATTGAATAGATATCAAACAGGGAGTTATACACTTGCTGCTTCTGTTGAGCATATCTTTGAGGTAAATAAGGACAAGGGTTTATTCAAGAAGCCAGCACCGTTATCCTCGTGGCAGAGCAAGGACAAAAAGAAGTATTGCTCATATCATGAATCTACTGGACATAATACCCATGAGTGTCGACAGCTCAAGGAAGAAATTGAAGAATTGATCAAGGCTGGATACCTAACTGACTGGATTGTCAGAGAAGTAAAAAAGCATAAAGATGACACTGACAGGAGGATGGAAAGAGAACATGCTCCTGAAAGGGATGATGACAGATCTAAGGACGTTCAGTTTGCCCGGGCTGGAAGCATTCATACTATCTTTGGAGGACGTCATTTTGGTGGTGACAGTAACAACGCATTGGAAAGGTATGCCAGGGAAGCACGTCATAAGCCCTTAACTAATGTGAACAGCTTGGAACTTAAACCTCCCAAGTTGTTCAGGGGGTAATCAGTAGATATTACATTTACTGAGGAAGAAGCAAGATGGGTACATCATCCTCACAGTGACGCCCTAGTCGTTGTCATACAGATTGGTCCTATGAATGTACACCGAGTATTTGTGGACAATGGAAGTTCGGTGAATATTCTCTACTACAGCACTTATAAGAAGTTGGGTTTGCCTGATAAGGATATTGTCCGAGAGGATGCTTGGATTTATGGTTTCACTGGAGAAGCTGTCAGAGTTATGGGTGCAATTAAGCTCCCGGTTACACTTGGTGAAGGTCCTCTGTCTGTGACTCAGATGATAGAATTTATGGTATTGGATCAAGAATCTGCCCACAATGCTTTGGTAGGAAGGCCTTTGCTGAAAGAGATGAAGGTAGTTACTTCTATTTATCATTTAATAATGAAATTCCCTACTCCAAATGGGGTTGGTTCAGTTCGAGGGTCACAATATGATTCAAGGGAGTGCTATCATAGAACTGTCAAGGGTTTTTGTCGTAATGGATTAGGAGGACGCGCCCTTCCCCAAGAAGATGCCCAAGGATTGCTCAAAAATTCTAAGGGAGAGATTCATGTTCATTACACGGTTCAAGAGCCAGAAGATGATGTCCCTCAGTTGAGGGCGCGCCCTAAGATGTTACTATTGGAGACGCCCCCCCTAATTGATGAACTTCAAGAAAGAATTGTTGAGAGCACCTATACCCTACAGGGCGCGCCCTCAAGGAAGGAAGAGCTTGTTGAAGATGCACCCTCTGGGAGAGAGAGATTTAATGACATTTTCCCAAGGGAAGAAGGGTATGTGAAGGACGCGCCCTCAATAGAGGATGAATTTGTGGAAGACGCGCCCTCAAAGAGTGAAATGCCTGTTGAAGATCCTCGTATTTTTGATCTTGATCTTGATCCAAGAATTCCTATCCTACAGGAGAAGACGGGTCCTGCGGAAGACACAATCTCAATCCCGATAGACGCAGCAGATCTCAGTAAGGTTCTCAAAATTGGATCATAGCTAAGCAATGAGTTGAGAACAGGCTTGACTAATTTTCTTATGACCAACCTGGATGTGTTCGCTTGGAGTCATGCTGATATGATAGGGATTGATCCTAAGGTCATGTGCCATCATCTAAACATATATCCTAATAAGAAAGGAATGCGTCAGAAGCGGCGTGCAATCAGTGGAGAAAGGGCAGTAGCTTTAAAGGAGGAGGTCGACAGACTCTTGGATGTGGGTTTGATCAAAGAATCCTTCTATCCCGAGTGGTTGGCAAACCCGGTGTTGGTGAAAAAGCCTAATGGGAAATGGAGAACTTGTGTGGACTTCACGGATTTGAACAAAGCTTGCCCAAAGGATAGTTTCCCACTCCCTCGGATTGATCAGTTGGTGGATGCTACGGCTGGACATGCTCTCTTGAGTTTCATGGACGCTTACTCAGGGTATAATCAAATTCCCATGTATGGACCCGATCAAGAACATACATCCTTTATTACTGACAGAGGTTTGTATTGCTATATTGGAATGCCCTTTGGTCTTATCAATGCAGGGGCAACATATCAAAGATTGGTGAATATGATGTTTAAAGAGCAGATTGGCAAAACTATGGAGGTGTATGTAGATGATATGCTTGTCAAGTCCAAGGAAGCAATAGACCACGTGAGGCACTTGGAAGAAATGTTTGGAATCCTGCGCAAGTACAGGATGAAGTTAAATCCTCAAAAGTGTGTCTTTGGTGTTGAGTCGGGGAAGTTTTTAGGCTTTATTGTGAATCATAGAGGAATTGAGGCTAATCCGGAAAAGATCAAAGCACTCCTTGAAATGAAGTCCCCTACCAGTGTAAAGCAGGTTCAAAGCCTTTGTGGACGGATTGCAGCTCTAAATCGTTTTGTCTCAAAGTCTTCTGATCGTTGCAAAGAATTTTTCAAAGCCATTAGGGGGGTCGATAAAGATTTCATGTGGACTCCTGCTTGTGAATACGCTTTTCAGAAAATCAAGGAACAGTTAGGTAAGCCCCCACTCTTGGCCAATCCTGTGGATGGTGAAGTATTGATTCTTTACTTGGCTATCTCTATTTACTCCATTAGTGCTGTGTTAGTACGAGAAGAGGATAGTTTGCAGTCACCAGTTTACTATGTAAGTAAGAGGTTGTTGGATGCAGAAACCCGATATTCTAGCATGGAGAAGTTGGTATATGTTTTGGTGCTGGCTGCACGAAAGCTGCGTCCCTACTTTCAAGCTCATAAAATTGAAGTGCGAACTTCTTATCCCATGAGACACATTTTACATAAACCTGAAGCTTCAGGAAGGATGTTGAAGTGGGCAATTGAATTGGGACAGTATGATTTGGAATATGTTTCTCGAACGGCAATCAAGGGACAGGCCTTAGCCGATTTTATTCTGGAGTTTGAAGATGAGAGTATGGGACGAGAAATCATTCTGGTGAACCCTAACCCCCTTGCTCAAGAGGCAAGCCCTTTGAGAGAGGAGTATCCTTTTCCTTGGTGGACTATGTATGTGGATGGCGCAGTCAACAATGATGGAGCAGGTGCTGGAGTTGTCTTGACTTCTCCTGAAGGTCACCTTCTTATGAGTGCTATCAATTTCAAATTTGCGGTAACTAATAATGAAGCTGAGTACGAGGCATTGATTAATGGCTTAAAGTTAGCTTTGGAAATGAATGTGAAGAATTTGGTGGTGTTCAGTGACTCGAAATTGGTTGTTCAGCAGGTTGAAGGAGGGTTCCAGACTAGAGGACCAAAAACAGAGGCATACATGATGAGTGTACGTCGCTTGATTCAACAGTTCAACATAGTCAGACTTGAAGGAGTTCCTCGTGAAGAAAATTCCAAGGCCGATACTTTGGCCAGGTTGGGTTCCCAAAGAGACACGGTGTTGATGGGAGACATTCCATTGGAAATTCAAGAAATTCCTAGTATCCCCGAGATGGAGCTAATGGTTGTAGATGAAGTACCAATGAAGACTTGGATGACTCCTATCCAAGAGTATGTACAAAAAGGAATTTTACCCGATGATAAGGGGGAGGCCAGACGTTTGAAATACCAAGCAGCAAGGTATGTGGAATATGATGCGGTTTTGTATCGAAGGGGTTTTAATCAACCCTTACTAAGGTGTGTTGATGGAGACGAGTGCAACTATGTCTTGAGAGAGGTTCATGAAGGAATATGTGGTAATCACTCGGGGGGTAGTTCCCTTGCTATGAAAGTGTTACGACAAGGATATTACTGGCCAACCTTGAAGGATGATGCTATGAAGTTTACAAGAGCGTGTGATCAGTGCCAACGCTTTGCCCACTACTCATCTATTCCCGCTACGACATTGACTTCAATGATAAGTCCTTGGCCTTTTGCTATGTGGGGGATTGATCTTATTGGAGAGCTTCCTATGGCTAAGGGGGGTGTCAAGTATGCTGTTGTGGTTGTGGATTATTTTACTAAGTGGGCAGAAGCTATGCCCTTGGCAAAAATAACGGCCAAGAAAATCAAAGATTTTGTTTTTAATTCCATTGTGTGCAGGTTTGGGATTCCTTACAAACTCATATCTGACAATGGGAAGCAATTTGACAGCAAGGAGTTAAAGAAGTTGTGTGAAGATTTAAAGATTAAGAAAGATTTTGCAGCAGTCTATCATCCTCAGAGCAATGGGCAGACTGAGGCCATCAACAAGATAATCAAGCACACACTGAAGACCAAGTTGGAAGAAAGTAAAGGTAATTGGCCTGAGGAGCTACCTATGGTACTATGGTCCTACAATACCACACCAAGATCTACTACTGGAGAGTCTCCATTCATGTTGTCTTATGGCTTTGAAGCAATGGTTCCTGTAGAGGTTGGATCTGGATCATTCAGGAGGGATCACTATGACAATGAATCTAATGAGGTCAACCAACGGCTTCATCTTGATTTTCTGGAAGAAACACGTGCAATATCATCCCTAAGATTAGCTGCATATCAGAAAAGAGTGGCAAGGTTTTATGATCGAAGAGTGAGGGTACGTCGTCTCAAGGTTGGTGATTTGGTGCTACGAAGGGTGATGCCTCATACCAGAATTGCCAGTCATGGGGTTTTTGGTGCCAATTGGGAAGGACCTTACAGGATCAAGTCTGTGCTTTGGGAAGGAACTTTTCACTTGGAAGATTTGGGTGGCAATCTTATACCAAGAGCTTGGAACGTGGAACATTTGAAGAAGTATTATCAGTAGGGAGTGGTTGTGTACCCCCTATATTATCTATTTAAAATAAACTAGAAGAAATGCAGTTCCTCCTAGTCTAGGGGGGTAGTGCATATATATCCTACCTTAAATAGTTGGGATTTTCAAGTTTTATTTCCCCATAGCATTAGCCTTGGGACCAGTGTGGTTTTCACACCGGAGCGCATTATTTATGAAGATTATTCCAAAAGTTTTATCAAGAATTATAATTGTTTATAGACTACCAAAGATTTTTGTTTCATGAGGACGCGCCTTGAAGAAAAAATGGCAAGGCGCGCCCATAAAAATAAATTTGATCTGCTGGGAGACAAGTACATATTTATTATGCCATCCTAAATATTTTCCTTAAGGAGGAAACGTCTTTACTATGATCACAAGGTCAATACGCGATGCATCCAACATACAAGTTACGATAGTATGTATTCTGACAAACATGAAATACTCGCCAAATATTTATGGAGGTTATTTTAATTGTCTTAGACTTCCTCATTGAACTTATAGGTTATCATTTCAGAGAGCGCGCCTTATATAAACAAAAGTGGTTTTAACATAAGCACTGAAGAGAAAATTAAATCAAATACAAGGGAATAAACCCTTGTTAAAGTTATCAAAAAAGGACACCAGTTAACTTACAAATTGCAAGGCAGTAGAGGGCCTGCACCTCAACATGTTTCAATTTAAAGAAATCTCAGGACGCGTCCTGAGTTTGGTCATTTACCCTTTCAACATCTTGAAGATTTTCAGGAATTCCAGCGGGATCAGGAACTTGCTCATTGAGATGGGAAGCAGTGATAGTATTCTCAGGCATACCATCTGAGGACGCGCCTTCGTCATTCTCACTTGCGGGTGATGCCTCCTCAAGTCCAAGAAATATTCTTTTCGCCTTGATAGAAGCCGCTTCATCAGCTTTGAATTTAGTGATCCATGCAACAGTTTCCTCGCCAAATTTTGTAAAGTCATAATTAGGATCTTGTGCTAAGAATCCAGAAGCATAGTTCCTAAAGCCATCCCTGAAAGAAGCCTTTTCAATCCTCTTTTTCTCTAATAACCAACCATTCTGTTGATCAGCAACAAGTTCAGCTATCTGCTCAGAAAGTTTGCTTTTCTCTCCCTTCATAGTATCAATGGTAGCACTCAAATCAAGTGAAACTTCTTCTTGGGTCTTCAGCTCACTCTCATAATAGCTTTCTTTAGAACGAAGTTCGCTTTTCAACTTGTCAATAATCTTATCACGATCTTCAACCTTTTTGGAAAGCTTGTTTCTTTCCCTCTCCATGATATCAAGGCGCGTCCCTTCTTGTTGGAGAGTTGATTGACGGTGAAGAGCGGAGACCAAAATCTCAGAAGATGCTTTGATTATTGCTTCATTTTCCTCAATAGGAGTCCTGTTTCTCCATTTTGTAATTTCATCATCCTTTACATAAGGAATAGCAAGAGGACTAAGAGTAGAAGAAACAAGTGAAAAGGATGAAGGATTGGTTTTGTTTTTCTTTGAGAACGCGTCCTCAGGAGTAGTGATGGTTTTGTCACTCTCTTTCCTTTTTCTTTCCTTTTCCAGGTTGATGATTGCTGGCTCTTTTTTTTCTTTCTGCGATTTTTTAATGTTTTTCTTGACAAGACGCGTCTTGGTAGCTTTAGAAACTCCAACGCTGGGAGCAACTCCCATTTCAAGACCCCAACCAGCTGGAAGATCGTCCATACCTGTGGAAATTAAACAAGATGTAAAGTTAGGGCGCGTCTTCAATATTAAAACAATTTTTATGACATTGGCATTCTACAAGAATAAAACAAGTACAGTGCATATTAAGTGAACCCTAAGATTGGAAAATTCGTGCTACCAGGCTTGGAGGACGCGTCCTCATGAACGCTTTCCTCAATTTCAGTTTCTTCCTCTTCATCCTCTTCATCAGAATCGTAATCTTTAGAACCTCTGATGGGAACGCCTTTTCTAAAACGTTGGAAAGGCACAATGGATCCCACTTCTTTCCTCAAAATCCCAACTCTTTTTAAATTATCCTCAGTGATTAAGACTTTAAGATTAAACCTTGAAGACGGGAGTGAGGTAATCTTTTCAGCTCGCCTCTTGGCTTCTCCAAAAAGTTCCTTTGTATTTCTGTTATCTAATTTTTACAATTTGTGAATGAAAAATTAGTTAAAGAGAAAATTTTCCAAGGGCGCGCCCTTAAGGAAAGCTTGAAAGGAATAAATGTGTGCTTACTATGGTTGCAGTTGAAGATGACTCTGGCCCTTTCAACGTTCCAAAGATAAAAGAACGGTTCCTTCCAATTTTTCTCATTGCTTACTTTTCCACTGGAAAAGCCCATTTTATTATGCTTATGTTGAGGAGTCAAAAAGTAATAACCCTTAGAGCTCTTCCTGATGGCAAAGAAATAGCTGAATTCTTCCATGTTTGGAGGAGTGGATATTCCTTCATCATGGTATAATATAAACAAGGCGAGTGCTAACTTATATGAGTTTGGGGAAAGCTGGATTGGGGCTATGTCATACCATTGGAGAATATCCTTGAAATATGGATGGAGAGGCGCGCCTACTCCTAATGACATTAGCTTGGGAGAAGTAACCATTCGTGGTACCCTGAAAGGTTTTGGCCATTTAAAGACATGAGGCCTCATCATAGAAGGAGGACGCGCCCATTGACCTTCCATACCGTAATATGTCATGCACCATGTAATTTCGGTTATGGATACAGTAGAAGACATCCCAACACAGAATAATTTATTGCCTTGTTTTCTCATTCTCCTTTTATCTGCCTCGGTCAACGTATTTACATATTGGCCCCAATCATAATCCCTTTCCTCTTCGGTGATTTCAGGGTGGATAAATGGATTCGGAGAAGGTTTTGGAGGAGGTAAACGGTCATCAATATCTGGGTATGATCCTTCTGAGAACGCGTCCTCATCGTCAGATGTGTTTTCAGAATGGGACGCGCACCCCTCAATAGGAGAAATGATTTTCTTTCCTTTTCTTCTTTGCATTCTATCTTCTATGTCTTTGTCTATAATCCCTTCTATATCATCAATAACTGGTATAAACTCATGAGGGCGCGCCCTGTCACGTCGGCTAGTTACTTCGGGGTTTACATCATCAACATGAGGTAAGGATGAATTGGATTTGGTATTTGAAGACATTATTTTAGTGTTATTTCTGAATGGAGAAGCTCCTTGGAGATGTTCTATTGCTTGAGTGTGAAAAGAAAGGATTGAAGATGAGCTTTGTGCTGGAAAAGAGAGTGAAGGTGGGGAATAAATCCCCAAGCGTTTGTTAAAATCCTTGAAAGGATGAAACGGGGACGTGTCCTTACCCTCCAGCTGAAAAGAAAAAGGAAAAAGATGGTAAGGACGCGTCCTGAAAAGAAAGTATTAAAAAAGAAAGGTGTAATCCGTGTCATGGTGAGAACGCGCCTCAAAAGTATATACGGGGTCATTCTTAAGTTGTATAAAACGCGTCCTAAATCTACGTTCGATAATTGAAGCGGCAAAAACACAATTCAAAATTAAACAACGGGAAAATGAAGATTAAAACATCGATAAATACAAATATACATACATTTTTATCAAGAACATAAAAAAAAAACTCAACGGTCATGTCATCGATTTAGTCCAAATATACAACAAAAACATGAAATGAAGACATAAAAATATACCTTTTTGGTTGATGAACAAGATCCGAGAGTAAAAACGACAAAAATGGGAAGCTTTGATCGGATTCTGCTCGGAAAAAATGAAGTGCGGCGGTTTTCTTAGTTTTCTGGAAATAAAAGAGTAAAGTGAAATAATAGGTCAACTTTTCAGGTATTTATAGACGAAGGCACGCCTGGTGGAAGACAGCTGTCAAACACGTGTGATAAAGGAAGGACGCATACTCATGCAGGACGCGCCCTATCCGTTAAGGAACTAGAAAATTTTGAAAAAAGCTGTACGAAATTCAGTGTATTGTTTTTTAACTTCACATTGAATTGGGGGGTAGTTGTTATAGCCAAAATTCGGTAACGGGTTTTTAGGTTAGGATCGGGTCGAGTATGGATTCAATTGGGAATATCTAAGATGTAATTAGGGCTAGAATTAATATAAAGAAAGGTTAGGGCTTGCCCTCATAGGGGAAAGGGCGCACTCCTTTAGGTCGTCCACCCCTTGAGGGCGCGCCCTCACGGTAATAACAGCTTGGTGGATGATTTGACAGCTATATTGACATGGCATGACGTAAGGCAGATTCAGGATTTGTCCTCTTAGGGGAGAAGGTATGCCCCTTTGGCCACCTAACCCCTAAGGACGCGTCCTCTCGGGGTGAACTGACAACACTACATGGATGGAAGACTTGACAGAGAATAATGACTTCTTTTACTTGAGACTGACACAAGGAAGATCTAGGGCTTGTCTTCATGAGGACGAAGGCGCGCCCTTTAGGCCGTCCACTACTTGAGGACGCGTCCTCCCGGTTTGAAGATACAACTTGATAATGAAAAATGGTTTCCTTGGTTTGGTATTGGCTAAATATTGAAGAATTCCCTCCTAGGATGTGCCCTAGGAAGGGGATGTCCGTGACTGAAGGCCTCCTCCTGTATTCAATGGGCGCGCCCTCATTGGGGATGTGGGGTTAATTTTGGTGTGTGCTTTGGGAGCTCTGTTCCTGTACTCAATGGGCGCGTCCTCATTGGGGAACTTTGGAGTAATCCTGCACTTTGCACCCAAACACTTGGGATCACTTGTCCTGCTATCTGGTGGGTGCTTCTCATTCGGGGGACAAGGATGCGTCTAGCATTTAAGGTAAGTCATGGCTATACCTGCGTCTATGAATTAAGGAAATAGCTGGTAATGGATAGGACTAGTCCTCGACGGGGGAAGTTTCCTTATCCATGAAGTCCTGACGTCATAGACGAGCCTTGGGCCTTTGTGACTAGGCCTTATCGTTAGACATTCCTAAAGTGAGCTAAAACTCTAAGTAGGGAAATAGATGGAAGTCCTACCTTCAAGTAAGGAAAGATAAGGAAGACATATGCTTAAGTATGGAAAGAATCCTATACATGGAAGGCGGTGGGAAAAGTCTTACGACTACGCACGGAAAGACAACAGAAGACTTCGGATGGGCTCCGAAGATCAAAGACCAAGCCCATGGAGGAAACTTCCTCCCCAAGAACTACGTTGGCTTGATTCCCTATAAATAAGGATACGTAGGCAAATTGTAAGGGGTCGAATGTTGAGAACTCTGAGGCAGCTAACATAAACCCTAAGCAATCTCAGCCACCAATTAAACACAACCATCATACTCCGACGAAATTACCACCTAAGGACCACCGTTGTAGATCTTGATTCCGGCGATAAACCCCAAACTTTGTTAATACCAAATTCCTCCGTTAACAGTACATATTTATTATCTTTTTTATTTTTATTATATATAAGGATATGATAGGGAATTATGTTTTTTTTTATAATTATAGACATGGTTGTAAATTTCGGAAATCGGAACAAATCGGTTGAGGTACCGTATAACGATTTATCGATAAATTGGAGATTTATCGGAATGATAAATCGGAACAAAAATCGGATAAATTGGAATATTATAATAAATCATTTAAAAATAATTCATAGTGATATATCGGATTTCAAAAATCGAATTGATCAAATATTTTTAAACTATAAATCGACGATGATTTTTGAAAAATCGAACGATTTTTAGAACACTGATTCTAGATCGAGATAGGAGGGCTTGATAAGTGATTCGAAAAAGTTAAAAGAGTAAAAGATCGAATTGAAAAGCCAAAAAGTGCATTACTAGATTAATACTAGGCCAATGAAATTGCAGAATTATGACCAACAACTTTACATGTGTATCTTGAAGTGGTTTCTTAGATCTTTTACCAGATTCTGTAATCCAATATCTTTGAATATTTCATAGATCTCGCTGGCATCATCATTTTTAAATTACAGAAAGTAAAATAGATCAATGAAAATAGTTTACACATTATCGAACCTCTCGAGTTTTAGGGACCGTAAGAGTTCAACCTTTGTGTTTGCATCAAATAAAACTTGCAAGAAATTTCAGTTAACAAATTAACTGATATTCTCTCATATTTGAACCAACGTATCAAATATTGGCAGCCTTTGTATCGTTCTCTCTCAAAGTGGTTTCTAGTGGCCAGGCTTTCCTCTCCCCATTGTGGTGCAGCAGCATCGGTCATGTAAAACTGAAATGTTGCGGAACCAGGAAGGCTTACAAGGTCCAGGAACTCTCATTACCATGTAAAAACTGTCGTTGCTACCAAGCATGAATATGATAAAGCGTTTTCTGTCACACAAAAGACTCAAAGAAGACATCTCCTCTCTATACATCAATCACAATTTAAGGACAAGTGTGCCCGGTTACATTGCAGGGACCTGGCACCTGGGGCAACTGACCTAGCTGAACCTAAAAGAACATATACTTACCTAGGGCCACACTCAATTACGTAAACCTCAAATTTAACTCCACTAAATCTTAAATATTGATCCTAGTTGCTCAATTTAGTAACACTTAATTTCTCTTTTCTTCTAGCTACACTCCAGACTCCTAGTCATGCTAGAATAAGCTAAAACAAGAAATAGCAAAATGAAATAAGAGAACTTGGTCACATGAAAGATTTAGACTACTATCCATACAAAATGGCAAATTACACAAAATCCTAAAAGATTTCAGACACTAAAACATTTTTGTACAGTCGCGTCGAGTAAAGGACACTACATCAACCTCCTTTTTTACACCCTTCAAAACTCGTACATGTCACTACCTCTGCATGGGCTTCAGGTGCGTTCAACACCAAGCCTCTTTACAAGATACTCTGTTACGTTACATAAAACACTGTCCAAACTAACATCATATACAGTTCTCTAACGCAAGCAGTACAGCTTTATTTGCAATACAACTTAGTTACAGGAGGCAAAAGGAAATGAGGTAGCTCAAACTAGCCTCAGGTTAGCTGTACAACTTCCTTCTCTGGAGCTCCTATGCCAACTGTTGCGGCTGAGCAGCCATTCTCCTCTCTGCAAAATGCAAATGAACAACTTGTGTTGTTAGTGTAAACATTCTACATTGCAATCAACATGTCTATCAAAGATGGTTCAAACAATATATTTCTAACGATAAAGTTTGGAAGATACATTGAAAGCATAAACTACTTGGTCCATAAGATAACCACTCAACTAGAATCATAATATATGTAAAAAACTACCCCTAAAATGTACGGGGTTTTTTAAACATTAATATATTATGTATCAATACTATACTTTTTAAACATTTTATTAAAACATATAAATTAAATCTTTTAAAAATTTGTCCTGTGAGAAATAGATTTTTAACATAATTAGCAGTGGCCAATATTATAATACATGTGCCTCCTTATCAGATTTATTTTCTCATTTGTTTTCTGTGACTTTTAGTATCAGATTTCTTTTCTCATTTGTTTTCTGTGACTTTTAGTTGGCTCAATGATCCATATATATTAGTCAGTACTCAGTAGCCAAAGTTGGAATTTCTAGATCTACTAAACTACTGACGATCCAACAACCAAATATCCCTCTTATGCTTAGTACATAAGATCCATATATATCATAAATAGATCAATTATATAAGACACTGAAGTAAATCAATTTCATAAGATGTAATATATACATCAAAACAGACTCAAACAATACATAGAAAGGAAATGAGTACCTCCAGCAGCAACAAGCTTTTCTACACGAGCAACAATGTGCTTGCCGTAAGTGTATTTCTTGAGTGCGTTTAAATGAATCTTAATTCGGGTAAGAATCAGCTCACGTTCCTGGTCACTGCATGTTTCCAGCACCTTTTGTACAACATAATTTGCAAATTGATCTTTCATCATTGCCTGGGTAACAAAAGAGTAAAAAACATAGCATCGTAAGAATTAGATAATTTAGGAGCAATCAGTTCAGCACATAATAATATGAATAACTTTAGAAGCCAAAACATGAATTGAAAGAAGTAGCTCTACGATGAATACTTAAGATCAAGATGATCTTCTCTTAAATTTTTCTAAAGAGAGCAAGCCAAAGAAATAAAAAGATGGAAGAAAAATCGTTAGCCATCTTGGTTATATATTCTAATCAAATTATCATGTATCATAAGCAATTAGCAATGTGAATGTGGCTGAAAAGATACAAGATCAGTTTATACTTGCAAGGTATTAATTCATCAAGCAATATTACAGTAGCTTCAACCTGCTGATGCTTTTTGATACTTTAGAGCGTAGACAAACCTATAGTGTAGACTATAGCCTATACTATTGCAACATACTAGGTTGTACTGCAAAGGAGAATTAGAATTATAAGAATATTACAATGTGATGACGGAACTGCTTTTCTTCCTCTTTAGATGTTTCGATATCATACTATAATTGTTATAGCAAATAACACAACTTCTATAGTGATTCCAAGTATAGAATATGCAATATTGGCGTAGGAAACCTCATCTATGTGCTATTGTTTCAATAGGAGTATTTGCATCTTATTTTATAAATAAAAAATATATTGTCCCTCTGTACTAAAAATTAAGAGAAGTCATCTTTGATTTGAGGAATCAAATAGAATGTTTTGCAACTTATCACACCTGAAGAGGCTCGTTTTCATCAGTTGTACCAAGCATCTCACGCACCAAAAGTTCACGTTGACTCGGATCACCAAAAGCTAAACACTTCTCAACAACATTTGAAGCAAACTTTTGCTGGCTCATTTGAACTATCTTCCCAGCTAATTCCTGGATTATAGTTGAACGTTCATGCGGCTTCCCATGCTCCAGTACATGCTGCGAAAACAAATGGTAAGATAATTCTGAAAACTGAAAACAATGGCAATCACAAGAAGCAACATGAAATACAAAGAAAATTGAATATGGACCTGGATAACATAATTTCCATACTGATCTTGTGCCAACATGCTAACACATCCTAGAATCTCATCCATCACCTTGCTTTGCGTTTTGGCGTCTGCACAGTGCTCTAGTACCCTCTAGATGACGCACGTTAAAAAATGATATTGTCATTTTACTAGATTGCGTACAACATATATAAGAATGAGAGAGAGAAAGTTATAAAAGGGGTTGCAACCTGTATCACACGACAACCATATGGATGTGTAGATAGGGTAACAACTTGTTCAAAGAACGTTGAGATAATGAACTGAATATGCTCTTCAGGAATACATTCAATACATTTCTGGATGACATGGTTCCCATTTTGATCACGTACACAGCGCATAACATGGCCATCAAGCTCCGTGACCATTTCTATTTTCTGGTCCAGATCTACTACCTCAATTGCCTGAATTTTCAATTCAGTAAACCACATTATAAATAAAAAGTTGAAGCTGGGAGATCTAAACTAATATTACAATTAGGAGAAATTTTTTTAAATACTTTGATCAATATACGGTATAAGAACAAAAAGTAACTTGCAGTTTACATCCCTTAACTGTGACCTAATTGCACTTCGGGGTTTTTTACTGTTAATTAGATTTCAAAATTTAATTAATTGTCGTTTCTAAACAGTAATGTTCTTTTGATTTATAGTTATGATACTTTGTTTCTAAGGAACTGCTTTCTATTATTATGAGTTTTCGTCTGTTAAAAAGTTGTGGTTAGGCAAGTGTAGTTCATGAAAATATTGGTACCAAAAAGCATTAAAGCCAAGTTTAAGGGGATGCAAATTGCAATTTACTCAAGAACAAACTAAATGAACTGTCTAGTAAGGGAAGCTAATATAATTTCATATTTCCTTCTGCACTTGATCACATCAGATACTTCTCTTCCCTTTATTTTATACAGGGCTTGTAAAATTCCATCAACGTAGATGTATACATACAAATATCTAGGGTGATATGCCAACAGGGATTCCATGGCAGAGTTTGCTATATGAAATCAAACACACATACATAGGCAAACATATCTAAATGAATATGATAGTTAAACATTAAAAACCAACACCCTCAATGGCAGCAGATAATCAAGCAGGCAACCTTCTGCAAACAATAAGTAAGACTTAAAAACAGAAGTGACTGAAAAGCTTTACCTTTTGAATCACGCGGCAGCCATACATTTGAAGACTCAGTGTAAGTACTTGCCCAATCAGCTTGGTTGCCAATTCTCTTCTCTGTGCTGGCATTCCATGCTCAAAGAACTAAACAAATAAAACGATCAATAGTAGTGTGAATTATACTACATTTGTAATTGAAGTATAACTACTGTGTGAAAAAAAAAAAACAAACAAAAAAAAACTGTACCGGTTAGTAGTTAAATAGAAAAGATTACCTTCTGGATCACGTAATTTCCAAAAACATCGGTCATTAAAGTGACAGCTTGAGGAAAAATTTCTTCGTAAACCATAGTTTTCTCCTCTGTTGTTGCAGTTTCAAGTTTCTGCTGAATAAACCGGCTACCGTACTGATCCGCGCTGATAATCATTATGGTTCAAAGTCAAACTACAGATATCTCGTTCCAGAATATATTTAGTCAATCATTATAGGAGACTTACCTGAACTCCACAACATGACCTGTAATATCTGAAAGTTCAAAAGATCGAGCTTTATTACTCTTAAACTCTTCTAACAATGACGAAGCAAAGGTATTCTCTGCGCGACCAGCATTTAAGTTCCAAGGTCCCATAATACCTCCAGCAGATAGGTGTCTTGTCCCAGGAGAAAAGAGCATATTAACATCACCGTGCCTAATTGGACTACCCGGTCCAACAGGGGAGTTTGGAATAAGAGGACTTGCCAAGGGACTTCCGGGATATGACAAGCCAACTCCAAGTGCAGGATTGCCGTAGAAACCGTGAAGATTAGAAACACCAGCTTTACCACCAAGAGAGACACCATATTGTGACTTCTGAGGTGATAATAAAGATCCAAGATAAGCTTTCTGGAGCAAATCCACATATGCATTACCCATGTAATTTACATCCATAGAGGGATTATTATGAACCGCAGCATACTCAGCTGTCCTCAAGTACTGACGGTACACTGGGTCCAGAAATGGTGCCTGAAGAGCACTATTGGTCATCTGGTTCCTGATCCTACCCAGATTTTGTGATTCTAATGCATCGTAATTGAAATTTGATTCAGGAGAAAAATTCCCACCCATCACTCTTGAGTCCATTAATGGGACAGCCATGGCTGACGCAACAGCAGCATTTTCAAAAAGGGGAGGCATATTAACATTACCAGGATGGCCAGACATCATGGGTGGCACTGGTGAATTCATGGGGAACCCACTAAGACCGTAGTTTGGATATGACAAATTGGCACCGTCAATCTGCTGATAGTGAGAAAGTAAGCCACCCACGTTATTAGGATTGGGACCAGGAGATCCCTTTGGGTAAGAATTACTATGCATGTCAGGTTGGAGATAAGAGTTGCGAATTCCATGATCATTTCCACTGCTCTTGGAGTGGGAAAGTTCTAATGGAGTAGAGTACCCTCGTAAATGGGTTTGCTCAGATTTTTTAATGTATGAGTCATGCCTCCAATTATTCTGACCGCCTGGCATGTCAAAAGTATATTTTTCAGGGTCATCAACAGTTTCCTCAATCTGAGACTTCCCAAAAGTGTCTGCATTTTTTACACCATTCGACAAATTCATGCCAGATATAGCTGCTACCAAGTCTGAAGACTCCCTCATGTGAGAAGAGATACCATGAAATGAGTTTGAACTTGTGCTTCTCTTTTCCAAAGTGCCTCTCCCTTCACCAATGGGAGTAATACAAGGACTAGGAGCCCTCACAATGTGCTGAGGGTCGGGGGTTGTGCTTCTTGACAATGAAGTACCTAGTGCAGCTGCATAAGAGTATGATGCAGGTGGTGTGTTGACACGTTGCACAGCAGGTGAATTTTGAACCTTCGAACCAATTTCAAAATTATCTGCAGAAGCAAAACCCTTACGCAACTGAGCCAGCTCAGCTTCAGCCGATCCCATAGAGTCCAAATTTTCACCAAGAGCATTACGACTTGGCGTACGAGAAGGGTGCCCAGAACCAGGAGTTGCATGAGCTACGTCATCCTGCATATATGCTCCATATAAGTGTTCCACAAAATTAAAAAATAAGTAAAACTGTAGCATCAAGTAGACTCCGTCTAATGCAACTATGTTCCCTAAGAGCTTTATATTAATAGCTAAATTTATTCACAAAGAGAAAAATGATAACAATGCATAATAGAGTACACTATATAAACTGCGTATATAAAGTTTGTAACTCTATAATAAAATTAGGAAAATATACAACTCAAAATGTAGGTCCCCTTCCATAAAGTATTTCACAATTTCTTTCTAGTGGTAGGGAACAAGCTCTGTTTAATTACAGGATAAACAAATTAAAGATTCAACACTGCAGGTTTGGAAGAACATACAAACTGCTATAGTCTGGGTACAACCTTTACATTCAGTTTACTTCATGCATACTTATCAGAGTATTAGGATGATTGTATATTGCAAACTTGATAAACAATGTATGAGATTATCAGTAAAATCATCAAAAAAATGTAAAATAGTTTACCAATAAATGAAACAGAAAAATACCGCCAAAGATAACCACATAAAAGCAGATACATATTTGCAAAAATGCTGGTCAATCAAACATTAAAAAAGGACAATAATATCACTAAATT
Organism: Heracleum sosnowskyi; assembly: GCA_030848705.1. Classification (NCBI taxonomy): domain Eukaryota; kingdom Viridiplantae; phylum Streptophyta; class Magnoliopsida; order Apiales; family Apiaceae; genus Heracleum; species Heracleum sosnowskyi. The sequence goes on along the minus strand of CM061241.1, from coordinate 69,553,003 downwards.
CTAGATATATTGCCTCAACCTGCGTATTACCTATGGGAGAAAACAAGTTGTATTCAACAACTGAAGCAGGAAAAATTACTAGTACTAAAAAATCCCGTCAAGATATATTCAAATAATTAAAAACAACAAACAATTCTGATAACATTGACTTTTAAAAGCTAATAAGGGTACATAATACCTGAAATATTTCAGCAAAGGTCTTCTGCTTGCTACCTAATTCCAAACCAGGCAAACCAATCAGTCCCTCGCCACCCCACTCCGATTCACTCTGACCTTCTTGTTTCTTGTTGTTAAACCCCGGTGGTTTTGAAAATAATGACACCCCTCCACCAGCAGCACCTCCGCTATCATTTCTATTCACTTTCCTTCTATCTCCAATCCCCCCCACATTCGAAGTTCCTCCTCCTTGCAACCTCTGCGAAAACCGCCAATCCTCCTTAGAAATCAAGGGAGGTGGCAACCTAGGATTCAAATTAACATTCGAGTAATAATAAGACAAATACGCAGGATCAGACCTAAGTTCCTCCTCCGAAGAAAAACCACTTCCATTCTTACTCAACCCGAATTCCGAAAAGGGCAAACCACCACCCCCATGATTAAACAACCTATCAACTGCATGCAATGAACCCTCAACAGTAGGTGGAGCAGACCCACTTCTAAGCATATTTAAATCCTTCTGAAAATCATCGGAATCTTGACGCCTCGATTCGTTAAGCATAAACCCTAGCTCCTTCTCAAATTCATCACCAAATGATCCTTCTTTACCACTAACCATTGGCCTTGTACCTAATTCAGAGAGCATCTTCACTTAAAACCCACTTCAACACATTCACCAAAAATCTTTAAACCCCTAAATTAATCGCACAAAAAAAAATCACAAAATCACAAAATCAGGATTCTATAAGCTAAACAAGCAAAACCCTTAATTTACAACCCAACAAATCTTTTTACATAAAGATTAAAACTTTAAGCATAAAAGAACAAATTAAACAGAAATTAACAGCTAAAATAACATAAAAACATAAAAAGCAACAAGCTTTACACAAAAAATTGTTCATGGTGCAGTAAAAAAATTGTTTACAAGAAAAAATAAGAGAGGGTAAATAAAGGGTGAGAGTAAAAAGAGTAAGGGAGCTTACAAGTCAAGGTGAAGAAGACGATGAGTGGAAGGAGAGTGATGAATTCGGCGGCGAATTGTTCTTGAAAACAACCTTTTCTTAGGGCTACTGTTGTTTTTTATTCTCAGAGACGAAGACTGTAATTTTTTTATGTATTTTATTTTATGAAACTTGATTTATACAGACACGTGTAGCCGTGCAGGGTTCAAACGTTATTTTTTTTTTATATATTTTTTATTATATTAATAATTCACAATTTTCTTGGGGAAAAATCACAAATTTATTTTTAGTATTCATAATTGTTTTAATTTTTCAATTTTATTAATATTTATAATTCTAATTTTTTTTAATATAGGGGTTTTTTCATAAATACCAAAGGTCATAAACTTTTTTGCAAAAATATTATATTTTTTAAAAATATTTTGCAAAAATATCAACATTTTGAAAATATTTCCAAAAATATCAAATTTTTGAATATATTTGCAAAAACACGGTCTGCAACTTTTGCAACTGACATCAACCAAAATCAATCACAAATGCAACTTATAAAAATTTAATAATTGAAATCATCTTTGGTTGCATAATAGGTTGCGTAACGGGTTGCATAATATAAATAATATATTAGTTCAGTTGCAACCGGATATTACCCGAACTAACCACAAGTATAACACACACAATCTAACGAAATTCAATAAAACAACCAAATGCAACCACAATCAACTCCTCTGCGGGGCCGATTAACTAAAGTTCAATCAACCATAATCAACTGCAACCAAGAGCATGAGAAGTTTATTGACGATCCCAGCTATACATACATATAAAAATCAATGAGATACTAGTATTACCATATTTGTAATCGATTTTAACATGTCGGCTATATTAATTGAAAAGAGAAAGAGAATTGGGTGTGAAAGCAAAAAAAAAGAGAAAGAAAAAGATGAAGTTAGCAGATGTTTGCAAAACATCGAGTACAGAGCATGTGAGCATATAATAACGATCGTACTCTCGCAAAATTTTATAATTTATATTAAACTGGCCGTATAAATGCAATAATATAAAGAAGAACGTAAATTTGCAAAGGAAAGTAGAAAAGCCCGTATATACCGTATAACTGATAAGTGAAACACATGTTCTTCATAGCATAGAGATGGTTAATTTCTCATCTCCACCCTATCTCAATCACCTATCAAAAATATATATAAACAGATAAATAACGGTAACGTACAAAAGAGTACGTACCTTAATAATAAAAGAAAAAGAATATTAATGACATGATATATAACTAAAATATAGATTTAAACGAGAGAATCTTTAACATACATATTGAAAAGATTTTATAAATAAATAATATTTGAAATTTTCTTTTTTTTTAAAATAGATATTATGTAAAATATCTAACAATCGGCCCCAAAAAATAAAATTTTAAAAACCAACAAAAAAATAATAATAACAAACTAATAATGGAGAGCACACGATATTATGTACTCAGCACAAGTAGCTTCCGGCTTTGAACTTGTACCTAGTGATAATCGTTTCAACCTGAAAGAACCTTAGTGGACTAAGACTTGAACTGGGATCTTTTGACCAAATCTTAACAAAAGCACACGCAATATATAATTTTTGATCGTCCAAATTTGCGCTATAAAAGTCATGCACAACATGTCGATTCATAAGAGTTACTAGAGATTAACCCAAGTCCCATAATTGTGGCAACACAACTTGTAACCCCAGTCTCACATCGAGTAGATTTGGGACTTCTGTTCAGTTTATAAGACAAAGTACTACTATCAATAAGCACCAACAAATCGTGATCTTTTGGGGGCCTATGGTGGGCTTGTGGACTACCCAAGTTGGTTGCATTTGGGCCAGTTTACTTTGGTTTATTTCGGACTCGAAATCGGGACTTGACCCGATTTTCGAAAAAAGCTCAGGATTTGACCTGAGTCGTCACATATGATATAAGAGCCGACTCTCGAAAGCTTGTTAACGCGAGTTGCCGGAGGTGGGGACATGAAGGCTGGTGGTATTATCCCACAACAGACAGAGATTCGGAGGTGGGGACATGAAGCCAACCGGTATTATCCCACAATGGCTAAAGATGTACGATCTTGGACCTATGGGATATCCGTTCAGACCTAACGAAGACGTCAGGAGTTTAAGTGGGGGAGTTTGTAATATCACAGTCCCACATCGAGTAGATTTGGAACTTCTGTTCAGTTTATAAGGCAAAGTACTACTACCAATAAGCACCAACAAATCATGATCTTTTGGGGGCATGTGGTGGGCTTGTGAACTACCCAAGTTAGCTGCATTTGGGCCAGTTTACTTTGGTTTATTTCGGACTCGGAATCGGGACTTGTCCCGATTTTTGAAAAAGGATCGGGATTTGACCCGAATCGTCACACAACTACTCTCAAATAGGTAGTTCCTCAAAGATACTTGTGAACGGACGAGTATCTCGCAAATTCGGCCTTCAGACTTATTAAAAGTATAAAACTCAACCTAATCGTTCACATTTTATGAGCACTTCGTCATCATATGAATGAGGTAGAAGAATGTATCTTGTACATCTTCTAAGAAGTAAAACTTTTAAATAATAATGAAGGCTCTCACGCAGATCACCAATCTAGTTTGTTTATACCCTCTATCCTTCATAAGAAGAAGGATTGCTACTGTCGGTGACTACTTTGTGGGTTTAGCCCCATTCCCCTCGATGAATCTAGGACCTCATATATTTTTAGATAGACTCATTGCCTCACAGACAAATAATTAGGGTCAAATATAATATTTTAATATCACGAAGCATGCTTCTAAATCTTCGACTGGTCTTTACTTTGTTAACATTTTTCCTGTTGCAATTCACAAATACCAAAAACTAACCAACATGTTAGCAATAACACAATACTAATTGGTGATAGGTTCTGTGTATCACATTTTCGACTTATCATTTAATATTTGTGCCAGCTGCAATTCTTTCATTCGTCATTTATCATGAAGTTTCTGCTACAACTTATAAACACCGAAGCCAAAAATAATGTTAGCAATAATACAAATTATTGAGTGGCATCAATATTCATTTTACCACAAAAGATATTCACAATATATTGGTACCATCTAAAACTCTTTGGTTCACCATTTTTTTTAAAAGAGAATTTACCTGTTTCAGCTCACATAAAACAAAACAAAACAAAACAATTGCAAAATAATACTAGAGCTTTCTGCATAGCTCAAGATAATTTCACTATCTTCTTTATTCCAAACCGATGTCTTTTTATTTAACCCAATCCGAGCTTCATTTATTAGAGCAAGTTAGTAGGAATATTTCCATCATTTATACGAGAATGGCATGAGATGTTTTACTGTCATTGATCCAGCTTGGGATGCCACCTAAACTAATGAAATATTATCTATATATTTGCTCCCCAAATTAGAGTGTGAAGAGATAAAAACATTAATTTTTATATTTGATACGTTGTTGATGGAGTTCGAACATCTCACGATTCTCATCTATTTATTTTAAAGTTTTAACGATTGTTATTTTTTTTAATGGTATTGTACCATGATGACCAAATTATGGATAAAATATATAAGGATATATTTTTAGATAAATTATTTCGTGTTGCATTTACCTTGTGCAAAACACATATATTTTATGTATATTTATTCAAATTTATATGATTCAAAATTTAAATTCCTTGTTAATTTTTCAAATAGATAATATGTTATTGAGGTGATTCAAAATATAAATTTTTGTTAGTATGTTATGAGCATGAGAATAAAGATACCGACTCCTAAGATAATGATTGATCATTTGAGTGTATTACATTTACTATTTAATTACTCACTTTCCTAATTTATAAATAAATCAAAATATATGATAAGTAAATATTTAACAATAGATGATTAGATTTATTTGTTTACATGCATTAGTTGCGATCTTAGGAAAAATATGATGGGATTAACCTCATGATCCGTATTCTCTATGAGCATTATATTCAAAATTATTGTTAATGAATATGAAACTCTCAGTTTTTAATAATATTATGATATTATCCTTTTACGTTTGTTATATGTAAAATAATATAATATAATTTGGATGGATCAAAGTATTATGTCCCTTCAAAAAAATGTTATGTTAATACTAATTAACTAACTCGTTCTACTTGTAATTTGTACAGTAAATTCATAAATCTATGCACTCCTATGTCTCTTTTAACATAGTGTACACATGTATTATTGTTATCCATGATATACATGAGCATTATATTAATAATTTTTACATAGAGAATTTTATTCAATTTAGAAAACACAATTATATTTGGTTTAAATTATCAAAATACATTTTTTAGTATTTAAATATAATCCTACTATTAATCAAATTTAATTTTTAATTGTACAAGATCGTGTTAGGGCCTTATTCTAACATCTTAAAATTTCAGACGAACTGGTTATTTAACATAGAAGCAGAACTCGATTTAAGGAGAGGTCTCAAATTTGAATCCTTCTACCCCAATTTATTTAATTTAAATATTTGTTTGTATGTCTGATTATGTTTGCTTTATGTATGGATTGTACATTAATAGTGTAAGATCATGTGATTTTAGAAGTTTGGTACTCATAACTTGGTAGTTGCATTTATGTCCCTTTATTTTTGCAAGTTGGCTTTAATTTTTTAAGAACAAAAATTTTAATCAAAATATATTGCATTTAATAGTGTAAGATCCTGTGTGATTTTTGAAGTTTGGTAGTCGGTCCATACAGTACTCATAACTTGGTAGTTGCATTTTAGTCCTTTTATTTTTGAAAGTTGGCCTTAATTTTTTAAGAACAACAATTTTAATCAAAATATATCGTGTTGAGTATGAGTTTCACCTAAAGATAATATAGAGGGGGTGAATATATTATCAACCGTTTCTTTGAGTATCTTCAGTTTGAATCTGTTTGTTTACTTGTAGCTTAAGTATGAATGTTGTAATGAAAATATTACGGAAAAAAACAACACATAAACTCACTTTAATCTAACTTTGTATTAGATGTAAAGATGCTACAAACTGTGAATACGAAAGTGTATTCTCAGCTTCGTTTTCTCGGAAAGATTGTCTTAAAAATTACAATTAGCAACTTAACAACTAAAGTTGTGAAACTGTGTACTTATAACATGTACACAACTCATTTTTACAAAACTAGTAAAATACAAACTGTTATTCTCAGTTACACACTTACAGAATTGTAGAAGGGGGGGGGTGAATATAATTCTAGATTTTTACAACTTTTCTGCAACTTCAAAGTAAGAACAGATAAATTAAATTACAGAAACAAAATAAAGATAAGAACACAGTGCTTTAAAAATTTCAGGTGGATTGTTTTGTGATCTACCTGAGATATATATTGAAGAAATAATCTGTGATATTTGGTTACAAATACACATCTGCTATTACAGTTCTTTGCTCCTAAGAAATGTAAGAGAGAAAACCTAAGCAAAGACAATGTAAAACTATTTTCTCTATTTTCAAAAAACTGCTACACTTGGTTATAAAGCCCAAGTTTACAAGTCATACTACAGACAAAAACTATCTCTATTTTCTAGGTCCAGTATGCTTGCTTCTTCATTCCAGATGCATGTGACTGAGATGTTGTACTCTTGACAAGTTGGCTTGTTTGTACATCTCTTATGTTTGCATGGAAATGGAATGTTTCTTCTTCTTCGAGGTTCACCAGTGTTTGGCTTCCATATTTTTTTTGTTTACTCTATCAACCCATGTGCTTCTCCAGTATCAAGTCACCATCAACCTTTAGTATTGAGCTTCATCCATTGGTAGTGTTCTTGACTATCTGTGGATGACTATCCGTGGATAGGATTAAGTTGGTCATCCGTTGATAACATTGAGTTGATCATCTGTGGATAGCATTAAGTCCTCAAATTTTGATATTCAAGAGCAACATGTGGATGCCAATTGAAAGGCATATGTTTTTGGCCTATTAATATTCCGAGGAAACAACTTAACTTAAACAAGTCTGTAATAAGTAAATAATAAGTTAATATGTCACAGGAATCTCAGATAGTTTTATCTGTCAAGAGAATGGAGAATTAAAGTCATCCTACAGATTTGAAGATATACTACATTGAAAGAAGTTCAATTATTTGTTCAAGCCTCAGTGAAGTCTTCAAAGAAGTGGATTTATTAAAGTGACAGAGGTTTCAGATTTGTGATAGCAAATGTACAGGTTACAAAGGTTGATCAACAGTCAAAAGCGAACAATGAACCACAACTTGAAAGTCAAGATGAAGAACAGACATTGAAGTTAGTCATTTATGAACCAGACAGTGCATCAAATGACAACATCAGACAATGGATATTCTTCAGCAGATCAAGTGGTTCAAGCATTGGTTTTACTATTCTATAAGGATTTAAGTTCTATTGTAAATTAGTTATTAATTTATTTATTAATTTAATTCATCAGAATTAATTTAGTAAATAAATTAAGTAATTAATTTATTGAATAAATTAATTCTTCAGAATTAATTTGTGAAGTAAATTAATTATTAGAATTAATTTAGAATTAGAATTTGAATTAAATTAGAATTATGAAATTAAAATCAACTGGAATGACTATCCAGGATTGTCATACCGGTAGTCATACCGGTAGTCATCCCGATAGTCATCCCGGTTGATTTTAAGTAATTCTAATGTAATTCACATTAATTCAGATAGTCATGCTAAGCCTTTTGATAGTCATTCCAGTACAAATTGGATAGTCATTCCAAAGGTAAAAAGAAACAGAACGTGCAGAAGTGTACTGATCCGATTGATTAGTACAAAAGCAAAAAGTAATCAGAAGAAAGCAGATATCAAGAACATTACATCAAAAACACTTTCCTGTCAAGAACTCTGCCGTGCTCATTTCTTCTGCAAATTAATTCTAGAATCTTTATGTTAAATCTAAACCACTAGAATTCATTTACTTGTACTGCTTTGATTATCTAGCGGATTTTTATCTCTAGAACGTATCTCAAATTATCAAATATTGTTATATCTTTTTATTACAAAAATAGATAAATTCATGTCGAATTTATTCTAGATTTGTTTTAATTAGTTTGAGATCCAATCTTGTAATCAGTATCATATTTGTAACACCCTTCAAGTTTAATAGAGTTTTATTTAACTTGAATCTTGTTTCATTTTATTCCGCATCAATTTGTTCCTAAACAGTTAAATCATTTAAAGAACAAATTCGATAAAACGGTATAGTTTGTATTCAACCCCCCCTTCTACAAACTTATCAGGACCTAACAATTGGCATCAGAGCCTTTTGATTGATATACAAATCAAAGATCCAATTGTTTTGAGATTTTTCTTTTAAACTCTGATTTTTTATTTGAATTCTAAAAATCTCAAAAGATGTCTACTACACAGAAAGTGGGGACAGTTAAAATCCCAATATTCAGCAAGGAGCATTATCCAATGTGGAAGAAGAAAATGCTCCTATTTCTTAAGGTTGCAAATCCTAAATACTTGGATGTGCTGAAGAGTGGTCCCAAACTCCCTATGATTATTGATCCTGAAGTTGTTGAGGATAATGTTGTGACTAGGGCTGCTAGGATGTACCCTAAAGATCCCAAGGAATACACTCCTGATGAGAAAGAGGATGTTACCTTGGATTCCTGTCTTCAGTTGATCCTTATTGAGAGTCTTGATCCTATCATGCATAATCATGTCCTAAATTGTGAAACTGCCAAACATATTTGGGGAACCATAGAGATAATCAATGAGGGGACTGAAGAGGTTAGGGAGAATATGCTGGAAATTCTCACTTCACAATATGAGCATTTCAGATCAAACCCTGGTGAAGGTATCTCTCAGGTTTTTGAGAGATACAACAAATTAATCAATGATCTGAATCTCAATGGGAAGCACTACACCAACAAGGAGATTAACAAGAAGTTCCTTCTTACACTTCCACCTCATTTGGAGCACAAGATATCTGCTATTAGAGAAGCAAGAGACATGAATGAGCTTGCTTTGGAAAGATTGTATGGTGTCTTGAAGACCTATGAGCTGGAGCAGATTCAACAGAAGGAGCTGTATGGAACTGGAAGGATTGTTGGTACCTCCACTGCATTGGCTGCTGAAGTCCCACAGAAACTGGAAGTGAAGGCTGTTCAACCTTCCAGCTCTCACATGAATGTTATTGATGCTGAATATGGATTAACATCCATTGATCAATCTGGTGGTGACTTCTATTCTTTGGAAGAACTTGATCAGCTGGAGGATGGTGATTTGGCTTTGATAGTCAGAAAGTTTGGGAAGTTTAGATTCAAGAGGAATCCCAATCTTAAGTTCAGACCCAGATTTCAGAGAGGTGGTTCTTCATCTTCAAGTGGCACAAGGGGTGGCTACAAAACTGGAACTGTGGAAAGAAGTATAATCAGATGCTACAATTGCAATGAGTTGGGTCACTTTGCTACTGAGTGCAGAAAGCCAAAGCAAGTGACCAGAAACACATTTGATTCTAGCAAGAAGAACAAGATTGGGAAGGCCTATGTTGCTGAGGGAAAGAGTTGGGATGACACTGACAGTGATGAAGAAGCAGGTGAGATTGGGAACCTTGCTTTAATGGCTAAAGAGGAAAGCACTTCATCCAGATACATGTCAGAGGTAACCTTTACTGATGCTGAAATGATTTATCATCTTGGTGGCACCATAAGTTGTGCACGCACTGAAAATGATAGAATAAATCTTTTAAACACAAATCTTGAAAAGGAATTAAAAGATTTGAAACTTGTGCATGTTAATCAGGATGAACTTAATGAGAAAATTGCTTTTCTGGAGAATAGGGTTAAATGTTACATTCAACTGGAAACCATTCTCAAAGAGCAGATTAGTGAGCTCAAAACCAAAGCTAATGCCTATTACAACTCTTGTAAAACGGCTAAAGAAATTTTCAATAAACAAGCTATTGGTAATCATGTCAGTATAGGTTATGATTATAATGAGGCTATAGGATTGCTTGGTATTAATACACCTTGTAGAGTCAGAGAAGAAGGAAAGGCTGTTCCTTATATTCTTAAGGGTATTAAAACACCCTTCTGTAAGGAGTCTGAGGCAGAGCCTCTGAATGAATCTTCTATCATTATTGCTGAGGAGATTCATGAAGAAGATGTTGCCTTAGAAGCTGAGAAATCCAAAAAGTGTGTATCTGATATTCCAGTCAAAGTTGCTACAACTGTAAAGACTAAATCAGATATCCATAAGTTGGATCAAAACAACTGTAGAACTAACATGCCTGCTATTAATTCTTCTCATAAAGCATGTGGTGTGAGTAATTGCATGTCTTGTGCTTTTAATGTTATGTATGCTTTCTTTAATAAAAAGCATGTATCTAGTGATAAGACTGCTCCACGTCAATATGTTAATAATAAGAAGCATGTTAAAGCTAAGACTGCTAATCCTCCTAATATTAAAGTGGATTCATTTATCCCTAAGCCTACTCAGAAATGTGTTAAGGCTGGCTATAAATGGAAACGCTCTTATGTGAAAAAGGTTGAAGTAGTTTTAGTTAGAAATGTTGTTTTGCCTGACAAAGGCCAGTTCTTTAAGTATGCCGGACCCAATCAATTTTGGGCTCCGAAGAAGGACTAATCAATCTGATATTGCAGGGAGTTAAACAGGTAAATCGAGTTATGTGGATTCTGGACAGTGGCTGTTCAAGGCATATGACCGGAGATAGAGCCCTGCTATCAGATGTGATTGTGAAAGCTGGCCCAGTAGTTACCTTTGGAGATAACAGCAAGGGTATTACGAAAGGATATGGCTGTTTGAAGTACGGAAATGTTATCATTGAAGATGTTTCATTTGTGGAAGGTCTGACGTTCAATCTTCTCAGCATCAGTCAGTTCTGTGACAGAGGATATGCTGTTTCCTTTGAAAGAGAGAAGTGTCAGATCACTCACAAGAAGAATGGAAAGCCTGCTCTTCAAGGAGTAAGGAAAGGTGACTTGTTCATAGCTGATCTGAACTCGGGATTCAAAGATGAAGTGAATTGTTTTTATGCTAAAGCTTCATCAGATGATAGTTGGCTATGGCACAAGAAGATGTCTCACCTTAACTTCAAAACTATGAACTCTTTAGTCAAGAGGGAATTAGTTAGAGGTTTACCTCAGATGGAATTTACACAGGAAGGACTGTGTGAGGCATGTCAGAAGGGAAAGTCAAAGAAAGCTTCTCACAAGGGCACTGACACATCATCAATAACTGAACCTCTTCAGCTACTGCACATGGATTTGTTTGGTCCAGTTAATGTGATGTCCATGTCAAAGAAACAATATGCACTTGTGATTGTTGATGACTATTCAAAATATACATGGGTTTTATTCCTACATTCCAAGGATGAGACCCCATTCCTGGTGATTAGCCATGTAAAGTTGATTGAGCTGGATTCTAGATTCCCTGTTAGAGCCATAAGGTCAGATAATGGTACGGAATTCAAGAATGCCATTCTGAATGACTTTTGTGCTGATAAAGGAATAACAAGACAGTATTCTGCCCCTAGAACTCCTCAACAAAATGGAGTAGTGGAAAGAAAGAATCGTACATTGATTGAAGCTGCTAGGACTATGTTAAGTGAGTCCAAACTTCCAATGTACTTTTGGGCTGAAGCAGCGAATACAGCTTGTTATACTCAGAATCGAACTTTAATCAACAAAGACCTAATGAAGACTCCGTATGAGATCATGAACAACAAGAAACCAACTGTCAAGTACTTTCATGTATTTGGAGCAAAATGCTTTGTGCTTTTAGATGAAAATGTTAAACGTGGCAAGTTTGAGGCAAAGGCACAAGAAGCTATTTTTGTTGGTTATTCCAGAAGATCTTACAGGGTTTATGTAGTTGGCAGTCACACAGTAAAGGAAAGTGTCAATGTTACTTTTGATGACACTAAGTTCCCCAATATCCAAAAAGAAGATTCATCTGAAGAGCTGAAGTTTGATAACTTGCCAGACTCAGAATCAGATGATGAAGCCCCACCTGAAGTTATTGCTGGTGATGATAATAACAATGATGATAATAATCCTGGTGATGGTGGTGGAAACGCTGGTAACAATGGAGATACCACCAGCACTGGAGAAGGATCATCAAGGCAAACAGGCAACAACTCAGGGGGAGCAAATGAAGGATCAGCTAGTCACTCACAACATCAAAGTGAATTTCAAGGTGAATCATCAAGATCAAATCTTCCAAGACAGACTGTATGGAATAGAGCTCATCCTTTTGAGTTGATCATTGGTGATCCAGATGTTGGAGTTAAAACTAGAAGAGCTTCTCAGAATGAATGTCTTTTCTCAGCATTTCTATCTAAGATGGAGCCAAAGAAAACTGAGGAAGCACTAACTGATCCAGATTGGGTGATTGCTATGCAAGATGAACTCAATCAGTTTGAACAACAACAAGTCTGGAAGCTGGTACCCAGGCCAAAGAACAAGAAAGTAGTTGGTACAAGATGGGTATACAGGAACAAGCTAGATGAGGATGGCATTGTTACAAGGAACAAGGCAAGACTGGTTGCACAAGGGTATTCTCAAGCTGAAGGCATTGATTATGATGAAACCTATGCACCAGTGGCTAGACTTGAGGCCATCAGGATGTTCTTAGCATTTGCTGCTTACTCCAATTTTAAAGTCTATCAAATGGATGTTAAGAGTGCATTCCTGAATGGTGAACTTGATGAAGAAGTGTATGTGGAACAGCCCCCTGGCTTTGAAAATCAGGAGCTGCTGGACTTTGTGTACTTTCTCTTCAAGGCTATCTATGGTCTCAAACAAGCCCCAAGAAAATGGTATGACACTCTCTCTGGTTTTCTTTTAGAAAATATTTTTGTTAGAGGTATCATAGACAAAACTCTTTTTTCAAAGAAACACAAAAGTGATATGATATTAGTCCAAGTCTATGTGGATGACATCATATTTGGGTCTACTAATGATAATCTCTGTAAGAGATTTGCTGAGCTAATGCAGAGTAAGTTTGAAATGAGTATGATGGGTGAGCTGAAGTTCTTTCTTGGATTGCAAGTAAGTCAAAGGTCAAATGGTATATTTATTTGTCAATCCAAGTATCTCAAAGAACTCCTCAAGAAGTATCATATGGAGGATTCAGCATCAGCAAGGACTCCATCTTCAACAGGAATCAAACTTGGAGCTTCTGACAAATCTATCAAGGTAGATGTTACAAGCTACAGAGGTATGATTGGCTCCTTACTCTATCTTACTGCTAGTAGACCAGATATTATGTATGCTACATGCTTGTGTGTAAGGTTCCAAGCGGACCCTAGAGATGTTCATCTCGTTGCTGTGAAAAGAATCTTGAGATATCTTAAGGGTACACCTAATCTAGGTATCTGGTACCCTAAAGATTCTGGTTTTAATCTTGTTGGATATACAGATTCTGATTATGCAGGTAGTGTTGTGGATAGAAAGAGTACCTCTGGGAGTTGTCAATTCCTAGGAGGTAGGTTGATTTCCTGGTATAGCAAGAAACAGCAGACAATTTCCAATTCAACAGCAGAAGCTGAATATATTGCTGCTGGAAGCTGTTGTGCTCAGATCTTATGGATACGAAATCAATTAAAGGACTATGGCTTCGCATTAGACAAAATTCCCATATTTTGTGATAATACAAGTGCCATAGCAATCTCCAACAACCCTGTGCAGCACTCGAGAACGAAGCACATTGACATCAGGTATCATTTTATCAGAGAGCATGTCATGAATGGAACTGTGGAGTTACACTTTGTACCCACAGAAGAACAGACTGCAGATATATTCACTAAATCTGTTGATGAATCCACATTTATCAAGTTAGTTGGTAAATTGGGTATGTTAAACAGTCTTAGTGATTAACAATGTATCTGTCATGTTTGTTCTTTCAATAAATTCATTTTCTCTTGTCATTTAATTGATATTTTCTGCCAAGTCTCATTTAATAATTGCATGCTTGTTGATTTAAATGGTTCTGAATATTTTATTTTCTTTAAAAATATTTTTCTCATATTTTTTAAGTGGAGAAATGTATTTTTATTGAAAATATATTTATTTAGAATTATTTAGGTGTTTTTCAGTTTGTACATATTGTTGTTTAAACTTTTCTGCAGGTTTATATTATTTTATGCAATTTTATATAATTCTACATATTTTTCTAGGATTTATGGAATTTTCTGTGAATTTTTCTAGTTTTTTTTATAAATATTTCATGCATTTCTCTTACTTTTATGCATTTTTCTGTAGGAATTTTAATTAATTCTGCTAGTTTTTGTGAACAGGTTTGTTTTTGTACTAGCATGACTATCGGAATGACTATCTTACATAGTCATTCCAGTAGTCATTGTAGAGTTTTTTTTGTTGTTTTGTTTTAATTAATTTTTTCTGTTTTTTTTTTACTTACTTACTTCAGTACTTTGATTTTTGTACTGGAATGACTATCGGTATGACTATCCCATAGTCATCCCGATAGTCATTCCATTAGTATGTATATTTATTTATTTTTTCTTTTCTTTTCTATGATTTTCTGTTATTGTTTTTAGTCATTCTCAGTTTAATACTGGAATGACTATCGGTATGACTACCAGGTAGTCATCCCGATAGTCATTCCAGGCTATTCGGGTTTTGCCTATAAATACTAAGCAGATTGTCATTTGTTTTTCATTCCTTCACAAACTCTTGTTTTTACAAAGTTTCTTTTCTCTCTAGTTTGGTTCTTTATTCTCTAAAGTAAAGAACTGCTGTCAAATTTTTTTTTGGATCGGCATAAATTGATTTAATTAATTTCTGATATAATTCTTATTTCTTGGAATTTATTCCCTAAATTAGAATTAATCTAAAATTAACTCTATTAATTTGTGTTAAAATGGCCCAGCAATTTGAGATTGTTCTTACTAATTACCATGGCTATTTTGATCCCCTGAAATGTTCATTTGAACGTTTTAGGCCTTGGATTTCCTTTCTTAATCAACATTCTTGTGTTAATTATGCTATATGTTCTAATGTTGATTTGAAAGTTGATCCTTTATATTTACTTTGCTCAACTGCTGTTGTCTCTGATGATTTCTCAACTATATCTTTCAATATTCAGGACACACAGTACATTATCACTGAGGAAACATTTTGTAATGTCTTGCAGTTTCCTCAGGATAATTTTGACAGACTCCCCACTGAAGAAGAATTAACTAGGTTTTTCCTCAGTATTCACTATCAAGGTCCCCTAAATTTGTCTAAGTTAATTAAAGGGAATCTTGTATGTGAATGGGACTTATTCTTTGATACCTTGGCTAAGGTCTTTAGCAATTGCACGAAAAATAACTTTCAGAATATTCCTTATCTTTTACAAGTTATTGGTTATGCAATTGTTTTTAACAAAAGACTCAATGTTGGCCACTGTTAGATATAATTGCTAATGTTTGTTTATCAGTGTTTAAGCAACAGGTACTGACAAGAGTTTATCAGAAGCCGATCAGAGTTTAGTTAAACTCTGATAGGGTGAAGAGTTTAAAGGAAGCTAGTCAGAGTTTATTTAAAGTCTGACAAGGTGATAGTTGAATTAGCTGTCGGTGCAGAATTGAAGATTCTAGAAGCAATACATTCTGAAGATGGAAAGAAGCAGAATATATTGATACAGCTAAGGAAACAGGATAGAAGATAAGAAGCAATCCTTAATTGATATGAATTGTATAGCTAACTTGTAGGAATATCAATTAGAGAAGGATTGTATGTAGCTGTGTACTATATAAACACAGATAGGTTATCCCTAGAAGGGACGCGATCATTGAGATATTATTCTTGTAACCTAGAAGCTCTTTATGATTCATTAACATCATAAAGAGAGAAGCTGTTAATAAGATTACAGTTTTATTGATTCATAAACAGTGTTATTAATTATTGTTATTCTCATACATACTTGATTATATTGTGTATTCGGCCTAACAATTGGTATCAGAGCCAAGGCTGTTTAATATATACAGTTTTACGATTAAAACACAGTAATAATCATGTCTGAAGAAAATCAAAATCAAGTTCCTCCTGCGGCTGAACAGGTTAAGCCAAATTCTGTGAGTCGATATGAAACTATCAGGGTTCCAATTCTCAGGCCAATAGAGTATCCGATATGGAAGGTGAAGATGACCATGTTTCTGGAGGCTACAGATCCAGAATATCTTGACAGAATCAATAATGGTCCTCATAAGCCAACTAAATTATCTCCTGCTGTTGGTGATAAAGAACAGACACTGATTCCAAAGGAAAAGAAAGATTATACTCCTAAAGACATCTCATCAATTGCAAAGGATGCAAAGGTTAGACATCTACTCCACAGTGCTTTAGATAATGTTATGTCTAACAGAGTAATTGGCTGCAAAACGGCAAAGGAAATCTGGGATGCTTTGGAAGTAAGGTGTCAAGGAACCACTGCTATAAAGAAGAACAGGAAGACAATACTCACACAGGAGTATGAGCACTTTGATTCAAGATCTAATGAAACCTTGACTGAGACTTATGACAGGTTTTGTAAATTACTGAATGATCTGTCTCTGGTTGACAAAGAATATAATCTTGAAGAGTCAAATCTCAAGTTTCTCTTATCTCTACCTGAAAAATGGGATCTGAAGACGACCTCAATCAGAGATAATTATGATCTTGATGATACAGATCTTGATGAGATTTATGGCTTGTTAAAGACTCACGAACTTGAGATAGATCAAAGAAACAGAAGATCAAGCAAGAAGACAAAATCTGTTGCTCTCAAAGTTGAGGAGAAGCCCATTGAAAAGAAGGAATCATCAAAGAAGAAAGCCAAGGGAAAGGCTTTAGTCATTAAATCTGAAAGTGAGTCATCAAACTCTGATGATGACTCAAACTCTGATGAAGCTTCTGACTCTGAGGATGATGAAGAACGGTTGATGCAAATGGCGGCATTGATGGTGAAGACCTTCAAGAAGATGGGATTCAAGAACTCCAAGAAAGGAAAGAGATTCTCAAGGAGAGATTCAAATTCTGAGAAGAAGAATTTCAGAAAGTCTGATGGAAAAGATACCAAGTCTGGAAAGAAGGACAAATCTGAAATCCAGTGCTACAAGTGCAAAGAGATGGGTCACTATGCTCCAGAATGCAAGAAAGGAAAAACTGGAAAAGCACTCGTCTCTAAAGGCAAAGACTGGGCAGATACTTCAGATTCTGATGATGGAGAAAATTATGCTCTTATGGCAACTGTCAAAGATGAGACTGAATCATCAGAAAATAAGGTACCCCTAACTACTTATGCGTATGATACTGATAATATTTCTGAATTAAGAATTTATCTTAAGAACATACATGTTAGTTATAGGGATCAGACTTTAGAGAATGAAAGGATTAAATCTGAGAATCTTAGTCTTAAAGAAAGAAACAAGTTTCTTGAAAGAGAACTTGAGAATATGAAGCAGACTCAAAAAGAAAGAGATGATGCTGTTTATGTGGAACAGGAGTTGCTTAAAAGGTATAGGCAACTAGAATCTGATTTAGAGAAGGAAAGAAAAATAATTAAAACTTGGACTAATTCTGGCAGAGATACACATCAAGTTTTTCAAACAGATGCTGTAGGTTTAGGATACAGTGAGGAAGATGAACTTAGGTTTCAAGATAAAATTAAGTTTAGAGCTTTCACAAGTTCATATTCAACTCCTGTAACATTTGTTCCTGAATCTGGAAAGTTAAAATCTGCAGTTGTGAAAGAAACTGTTATGGAGCCAGTTGAAACTTGTGTTGAACAAGTAGATACTGAATCTAAAACAGAGAAGCCTGTTGAGATAGAAGCTGTTAAAGAACCAATAAGAGTCTGTGAGAAACAGGTTAATGTTGGTTTAATGACAGGAAAACAGTTTAAACATAAGCTCAAAGAGGTTAAGTCTGCCATGAAACCTAAAGGGTCCAAGAGAAATAGGAATGGAAAAATAGGCATAAACAATAGAAATAATCATTTGCCTAATGCTGGTGCTTTAAGGAAAACATGTTACAGTTGTGGTAGTTCTAATCATCTTGCTAGATTTTGCACTAAGAACAAGCATATTAATTCTTTACCTTCTACTTCAGAAGTAAAGAATGATTATGTTAGAGTAAAACCACAGACCTTATGCAAACATTGTGGGAGCACTTGGCATTCTATTTACACATGTAAGAGTTATCATGCAATTTATCATAATTACTATGAGCTAAAACCCAACTTAAAGTGGGTTAGAGCAAACTCTGCTAGTGTAAAATCTGACAATGTTAGTTTAAACTCTGAGAAAGTTGATTCCGCTGCAAAAGCTAACACTGTTAAGAAAGGCAAAGGGTCCAAGCAAGTCTGGATCCTTAAAACTAACACTTAGTGTTTGTTTGTGATTGCAGGGTATAATAGAGAGCACACTTATCTTGGACAGTGGATGCTCAGGACATATGACTGGAAATAAAGCCCTGCTATCAGACTTTGTGGAGAAGGATGGCCCAAAAGTTTCCTATGGAGATGGCAACGTAGGACATACTCTGGGATATGGCAACATTAATCTTGGAGGTGTCATCATCACTAATGTAGCTCTAGTCTCAGGACTCAAGCACAATCTGTTATCTGTGAGTCAAATCTGTGACAGAGGAAACCATGTAGATTTTCATAGTGAATACTGTGAAGTTATCAGTAAATCTACTGGAAAAGTTGTTCTAGTTGGACACAGGCGCAACAATATTTATGAAGCAAGTTTGGTAACAAACTCTGATGGAAAAACAGTGTGTCTGACTGCAAGAATGTCAAATGAAGAGAGTTGGAATTGGCATAAAAAGCTCTCTCATCTCAATTTGAACAACATTAATGAGCTGATAAGAAAGGATCTTGTAAGAGGACTCCCAAAATCAACACTCAGTCTAAATGGCCTATGTGATTCCTGTCAAAAGGCCAAACAAAGGAAGTCATCTTTCAAGAGCAAAACTGAATCTTCAGTAGTGGAACCTTATCATCTTCTACATGTTGATCTTTTTGGACCAGTGAATATAATGTCAATGGGCAGAAAGAAATATGCTCTAGTAATTGTTGATGAATATACTAGATATACATGGGTGTATTTCTTGTCAAAGAAGGATGAAACTGCTCAAATTCTAATGGATCATGTAAATCTACTGGACAAAGGATCACAGCACAAAGTCAAAATAATAAGGAGTGATAATGGAACTGAATTCAGAAATTCATTCATGGAAGCTTTCTGCAAGGAAAGAGGGGTGAAACAAGAATTTTCTGCACCTGGCACTCCACAGCAAAATGGTGTAGTTGAAAGAAAGAACAGAACTTTAATTGAAGCAGCCAGAACTATGCTTGAAGAAGCAAAATTACCAACTTATTTCTGGGCAGAAGCTGTTCAAACTGCTTGTTTTACTCAAAATGCTACACTGATCAACAAGCATGGGAAAACACCATATGAGATGGTGAAAAATAAGAAGCCAAATTTGAAATATTTTCATATATTTGGATGCAAATGCTTTGTATTGAAGACTCATCCTGAACAGTTGACAAAGTTCGAGTTAAAAGCTGATGAAGGAATTTTTGTTGGCTATCCACTGTCAACAAAAGCATTCAGAGTTTACAATCTAAGAACTAAAGTGATCATGGAATCCATACATGTGTCATTTGATGACAAGAAAATAATTGGACTTGAAGACAAGGATGGATATGATCAACTACGTTTTGAAAATGAAGATCTACTCTCTGATGATATAAACTCTGATGAAGCAGGGTTGACAAACTCTGACGAAGCATACTCTGAACCTCTACTGGTAAATACTGGAGAAACTGATAATTCTCAAATTGAACAAAATAGAGAACCAGTTGAGGGGGAGCGTGAAGAAGCTCAACATGACACAGCAAGTGAGTCAGTTGAGGAAACTGATTCAAACTCTGACAATTCAAACTCTGAGTCATCAAATTCAGGGGGAGCCTCAGAGAATGTAGAAAGTCAACATATGAATCAGGAGAGCATGGATCAAGGGGGAGGATCCAACAATGATGCAAGAAACCACTTACCATCAGCAAGAAAGTGGACACAGGCACACACACCTGATCTCATAATTGGAGATCCTGATGCTGGTGTAAGAACCAGAAGTGCAACAAATAATGAGTGTCTGTATCATGCTTTCTTGTCTCAAACTGAACCAAAGAAAGTGGAGGAAGCTCTTCAAGATGCTAATTGGATTACAGCAATGCAAGAAGAGTTAAATGAATTTGAAAGAAATGAAGTCTGGACACTTGTACCTAGACCAAAGAACAGATCAATTGTAGGTACAAAGTGGGTTTTCAGAAACAAGACTGACAGTGATGGTGTGATTACAAGGAATAAGGCTAGACTTGTGGCAAAGGTTATTCACAACAGGAAGGAATTGACTATGATGAAACCTTTGCTCCAGTTGCAAGACTGGAGGCCATAAGGATTTTTCTGGCCTATGCTGCACACAAGAAGTTTAAAGTCTTTCAGATGGATGTGAAAAGTGCTTTTCTCAATGGGAAGCTTGAAGAAGAGGTATTTGTTGAACAACCACCAGGATTTGTAGATCCCAAGCATCCAGATTATGTCTACAGGCTTGACAAGGCATTATATGGACTAAAGCAAGCACCAAGAGCATGGTATGAAACTCTTGCTCAATTTCTTTTAGAAAGTGGGTTCACAAGAGGTACAATCGATAAAACCTTGTTTTATTTCAATTCTGGTGATGATTTGCTGTTAGTTCAAATTTATGTAGATGATATTATTTTTGGATCTACTAATGACAAACTTTGTAAGAAGTTTGCAAAGCTTATGCAATCCAGGTATCAAATGAGCATGATGGGAGAGCTTAGTTATTTTCTAGGCTTACAGGTCAAGCAAACAGATGATGGTATTTTCATAAATCAAGCAAAATATACCAGAAATCTTCTCAAGAAATTTGGTATGCTTGATAGTTCATCTGCTACTACTCCCATGGCTACTGCAACAAAGCTAGACAAAGACACAGGAGCCTCAGTAGACATGACTAACTACAGAGGAATGATAGGGTCTTTACTGTATCTTACAGCAAGTAGACCTGATATCATGTATGCAACATGTCTTTGTGCAAGATTTCAAGCAGATCCTAGAGAGCCTCATTTAACAGCTGTAAAAAGGATTTTCAAATATCTCAAAGGCACCATAACCTTGGGTTTGTGGTATCCTAGAGAATCAGAGTTTAAGTTGATTGGTTACTCTGATGCAGATTTTGCAGGCTGTAAGATAGACAGAAAAAGTACAAGTGGAAGCTGTCAATTTTTAGGTGACAGATTAGTTTCTTGGTATAGCAAGAAACAGAAGTCGATTTCCACATCCACTGCAGAAGCAGAGTATATAGCAGCTGGTAGCTGTTGTGCACAGATTTTATGGATGAAGAATCAATTGCTGGATTATGGGTTAAGGTACTCTAAAATTCCTATTTTCTGTGATAACCAAAGTGCTATTGCTATGACAGGAAATCCAGTACAGCATTCCATGACCAAGCACATCAGCATAAGATATCATTTTATCAGAGAACATGTGGAAGAAGGGAATATTGAGCTTCATTTTGTGTCTACAGACCAACAACTTGCAGATATCTTCACCAAACCTTTGAGTGAAGCTACTTTTACAAGATTGGTAAATGAACTTGGAATGATCTCTGGTTCTGACTAGAGATACGGGTTAGACTCAAAATTTATACATGTTTAATTCTTGTTGCTCATGATTCCTTGCATGTGTTAACTGTTATGAGTACCAGTGTGATAAACTCTGTTGGTTAAATTCTGATGTTAGTCTCTGTTAGTCATAAACTGTTGGTCATACTTTGAATGTTACAGATTAATGCTATTCTCTGATTGTAATTTTGTCTGGAACATAAGGACCAATGAAGAAATTTGTATGAAGCATAATTCTCAGTAAGTAACTGTGAATCCTTAAGAGTTGTATAGATTCTGATCTCAAAAATGTGCAGTAAGCTAACACAGCATGATACTGTCTCAATATTTATAGCATCTCTTAGTTTATTGATCCTATACACTGAGTCTGTATTAGCTGTTTGCATTTTCTCTCATAAGTTAATTATATTTACTGATGAAAAGTCTAAACTCTGATTATTAATTTCAAATAATTCACCCTCAAATTCAAAAGATGCCAAACAGAGCACAAATTCCTTTGAGATCATGTTGTGCCTAGGAAGATCCAGGAACTTATTGTATGAAATAAGGGCTAAAATCTTTGATTTTTGGTGACTAGTGCCAACCACTGATTACTGGAAAAAAAAAAAAAAAAAAAATAAATAAAAAAAAAAAAAAAAACAAACAATAATAAAGGGGGTGAAAAATAAAAGACATATCCAAATGAAAGGATATCAGTAATACAGAGTTTAGATATAAAATCAGATTTTATGTTATACATGAGAGTTTAGGTAACCAGTTTTTACTACTTTAGATTGTGGATTTTATGCACTTTGAGATGGTCTAAATACTGTTTTCGGTAAACTCTGCTACTACACACACATATTTTCACAACTGTACAGATTGAGAAAAGAGTTTATTGACAAAGAAGGACAAATGGTAAACACTGATGTTTTGTGTGAAATACGCCGAGGTTACTTTGTTTTAATCTCTGATGGTTAAAATAATTTCCTTGTTTCAGACAGTTTATGATTTTGGGATTAGTCATTTGTTTTTCGAAAAAGTGTGATTGAACAGAGAAAAGATAGAGCTTGTTTGATAGTGATTGACCAATGTTATTGAGTATGTTTATTAAGTCCTGTTTGTGATTTGTATTGCTGCTGAGTATGTTAGTTAATTGGTTTAAGTTTTTTTTGTCTTTCCAATTACTATGCAATATTGATAATACTGAAATGTAAAGAAACAAATTTTTCATTAATTGATTCAAATTTACATTCAGACAATTTCATACTCATGTTAAGCTAATCTTTCTGGTACATACTAATCACTATGGTTACAAAAGAGAAGATCTATTTAACCAGGACAAGTATTTGAATGCTACATCGAAGCAGAAGAGCTAGAGCCAGAAGCTATTGTGCTCTACTACTTCTGATGATAGCTACCCAGTTGCTCATCTGGTCATTATACCATTTGGGATAGCTTGAAATCCTCCTAATGATGAATCATCATCATCATCTTCTCGGGATCTCTTTCTGCTTTGCAGCTTGCAGGATTCTAAGAAGAGGTTTTCTTTTGACCCCGACAAGAAACTCAGTTGAAAAAGCATCAAGCAAATCTCCATGGCATCTTCATCTGCGAGGATTGGGCATCATATGGTCCTGGACGGAAGAAAAAGAATGAAGAAAAAGAGAGCTCAAAGAGCAAAGTCTGTTACTGCTGATTCTGTTGCAGAATCAGAAACTGAAACTGATGAAGAAAATCCTCATCAGAGAAAGAGAAGACAAGTTGCTGAATATCTTTTTGCTGATATCATTGCCAATATGGACAAAGTTCCTGAGGAAACTGAAGCTCCTGAAGCTTTTGTTCAGGAGGAAGCTGCAAATCCAGAAGCTGTCAATCAAGACAGGCTAAATACTGATGATATTGAAATGGATTTTGATAGAGAAGCTCCTACATCAAAGGCTAATGATGTAGTTGAGGAAGCTGCTGCTCATTCTGACAGCAGAATTTTTGATCTTGAAGAAAATGTAAGAGAAGCTGATCATGCTACTACAGAATTGGTAGAAACTATTGCTTCCCACACAGAAATCATTTCTCTTGATTTTGAGAAAGGTGAGGAAGTTGATCAGATTAGAATTGATCATCCTACAGAAGCTGTTGCTGTACCTGCTGATGCAACAGAGAATGTTCCTATAGCAGCAGAGTTTGTTGCAAACTCTGAAGATGCTCTTGTTCTTGAAGCTCTACAACAATCAGTTGTTCAGATTGTTCAGCGAGAAGCAGAGGTAATTGCTAAAGCAAACTCTGATATTCCTGAAACTGTTGCAGAGAAAGTCAATGATGAAGCTGCACAGTTAGAACATGAAATCACTGCTGAACATGTTCCTGAAGAGATTGCAAGAGAGGATGACAATGTTAATGCTAGTCCTGCTCATTCACCTTCACACATATCTGACATTCAAGCCAACTCTGATGAAGAAAGAGAGTTCAATAGGGCTACTGAAGAACATTTTCAAGATATGTACTTCAAGAACTGGACAGCAGCAGATTGTATTTTTACTTCACAAAGGGCTGCTGATTTAACTGCTAACTCTGTTAAAGAGATTACAAATCCTGAACTTCTCAGTCATTTCAAAGCAACTGTTGTTCAAATCAAATCATTAAACAATCGTTTTGATGCTTCTGATAAGGTGATTGAAGGGTTAAGGAATGATATAGCTACAAGAGAGCTTACACAGCAGAAGGACAAATCTCTATACATCTCTTTGTGTAAAGAGCAAAAGACTTTCAATTCTAGATTGTCGAAAGTTGAGGAGAATCAGACTGCTATGTCTGCTCAACTAACTTCAATTTCTAATGCTCTGGAGTTGCTGACATCAGTACTACTTTCTGATGATGTCAAAAAGGGGGAGAGTGTACCAAGTGACAAATGCAAAGACACTCAAGCTCTGAGACGGAGGGATGATGGTAATGATGGTGGAAGCAAGGGAGGTGAATCTGAAAAGAGTTTAGGCTTAAGATCATCAAGATCGAGATCAAACTCTGAGAGAAGATCAAACTCTGGTAAGGGAAAAGTAATTTCTGCCAGTGGATCAAGGATCAAAAGTTTGATAAACACTGATAAGCCCAGCACTGATGAAGAAGTTGCTGCTAAAGTATTTATAGCAGAACATGGAAAAGATGTTACAATTGAAGATATCCAAGCTGAAGAGCAAATGCTTGCTGAAGAACACAGGAAGAATCTTGAAGCTGGGATATACAAAAAGAAAGAAATCAAGGCTCCTAGAAAGAAAGAAACTGGAATTATTATTAAAGAAAATACTCAACAGAGTATACAATACACCAGGAGGCCTATGATTAGAAACTCTGATAAGGGTAAAGGCAAAATGATTGAAGAGCCTAACCTGAAGGAGAAAGAATATTCAACCTCTGACATTGCTCAAGTTGAAACAAGATTACCAAAATCAACCTCTGACGCTGCTCAAGTTGATGATACTATTGAAGTTAAGCCAGCCTCTGACAAGGCTCAAGCTGTGCAAACTCAGCTAGCTCCACAACTCCAAGGTATTTTTAGAAGACCTGTACTATCTGAAGCTCTGACACTTCAACCTGTGGATTTTTCTAAAACCAGGACTGTACTTGGAAAAGAAACTTTTGATAAAGCTGGTTTAGGTTCACATAGGGAGAAGAGAATAAACAACAGATCTGGAGATCAATCATCATTGGCAGTATCTGGCACTATTACTCAAGAGAATCTTGATATGCTAGACTCTGTTCAGTTGATATTTCACAAGGGTTTGAAGAAAGATTTTCTGTTGTATTTTATGAATGATGGAAGAGTTTACAGAGTTGCAGAGTCTGATATAGATCTTAAGTCTTATCAAGAATTGGAGTATGTTCTGTACTTGCTAAAAGTCAAAAACAGAAACACTCACAATGCTGCTACATTTATCAGACAAAAGATGCAAAGATCTAAGGTGATGCTTGGAGGAGGAGTTTCAAAGGTATACATTCCTAAGTATAGAGATGCTTATGGAAATGTTATAGAAATGAAGAGAAACAGTGCAAGACTAAGGACTGATCTGGGAGTTAAAGTCTTAGAATTCAATCTAGAATCTGATAAAGCACATTTTATTAGGCTAGGGAATGAGATGAGGAAGAATTCCATCTATTCTCTGAGAGCTGCTATTTATCAGACTGGTGAATCTGATCCAGAACTCAAGGAACTGAAAGAAATCATGATTGAAGAGCTGGAAAAGGCTGAAAGAAGACTTCTAATTGATTATCTCAGGACAGTGCCTGATATTCAAGAAATCAAATAAAGTCTGACTGTAAGTTTTTAATATTTTCTATTCTAAGTCAAATTTAAACTCTGTTTTTAAATTAAACTCTGTTATATGTTAAACACTGCATTTGTTATATGTTTTGACATCATCAATTATATGTTTAACTTGTACATTTTATTATGAACAAGTTGGGGGAGATTGTTAGATATAATTGCTAATGTTTGTTTATCAGTGTTTAAGCAACAGGTACTGACAAGAGTTTATCAGAAGCCGATCAGAGTTTAGTTAAACTCTGATAGGGTGAAGAGTTTAAAGGAAGCTAGTCAGAGTTTATTTAAAGTCTGACAAGGTGATAGTTGAATTAGCTGTCGGTGCAGAATTGAAGATTCTAGAAGCAATACATTCTGAAGATGGAAAGAAGCAGAATATATTGATACAGCTAAGGAAACAGGATAGAAGATAAGAAGCAATCCTTAATTGATATGAATTGTATAGCTAACTTGTAGGAATATCAATTAGAGAAGGATTGTATGTAGCTGTGTACTATATAAACACAGATAGGTTATCCCTAGAAGGGACGCGATCATTGAGATATTATTCTTGTAACCTAGAAGCTCTTTATGATTCATTAACATCATAAAGAGAGAAGCTGTTAATAAGATTACAGTTTTATTGATTCATAAACAGTGTTATTAATTATTGTTATTCTCATACATACTTGATTATATTGTGTATTCGGCCTAACAGCCACCTTCTTTGGGAAATTGTTGTTAGGAGGGTGTTTAATGCTAGAAAGGAATTTGACAATGGTAGAAAGATCAAATGTTTTTATCCTCGTTTTCTATCACTTGTTCTTAATTCTATACTTTCTAATGAGCATCAAGAACTGTTCAAGAATGGTCGTTTTTTCATTTCTCCGACCACTGACAAAAAGTTCTTTCAAAGATTGGAAACATCCTTCAAATATGGCAGTGTCCCAGTTCTCATTTCCAACTACATGACAAACTTCATTAACTTACCATCATTTGAACCACCAATTCCAGAGCAAAGGATAGTTACATCAGCTGGAACTGAAGAAGTCATACAACCACAGGTAAGGACTTCTATCCCTGGTTCTTCTGGTACTGTTTCTGAAACCCAAGAGGTTGATAGGGCTGACCAAGAGTTTGTAGAACCACAAACTCTATCCCCGGTCATAGAGCCAAATACTGAGTCAAATCCAAATCAACCTGAACCTAATATCAATACCAGAAACAGAAATAGTAGTGATGAAGAAACAATGAGTGATCCCGCAGCTCTATCTCCACCTCCTAAGAAAAGAAGAACATATAGGGAGATATCTGTAAGCCCGTCTGTATCCTTTCAACAGGATATGGATTTTGAAATGGCCAATACACAGTCTCTGGAGACATCCTCTCAACAGGATGAATCTATTGAAGTTCGCCATAGGGCCATGGCATTTTGTACCGAGTCAAGCACACTCCCGTTACTCACAATGGGAGAAAACATAACTTTAGATGCAACTCAGGACACTTTGCCAGGAGAGCACTTAGGACATGAGACAGTGCCTACCATTGTCACGGTAGAAGAGCCTTCACAGGCTTCAGAGGGAAAATCTGATTCTTTGCCACCTATAATAGAATCATTTTCTCCCCTCCCAGAGGGAACATCTCTGGCTCCCCTAAGGGATTCTTCACTCGCAGTTTCAACTGGAGAAAGTGAAGGGCAACATGGTAAGTCTACATCTGAAGCAATTCAGTTTTCAGTTTCTGATGAATTTTTGGACTTTACCATGGATTGGGATTCGCGAACTCCCATTGCACCACCAGTGACCTCTCAAGAAGGGGCTATGGTGATTTTTTCTGCAGGTACTTCAACTCCAACAATGGATAGACAGCTAGTGGCTAGATCTGATAGACAAACACAGAGCGATACACAAGCACGTGAGGTGAGTGAAACACCATCGAGAGAAATTGAGATGAGTGCACACAATGACACATACACTGCTTCATTATTGGCTCAAATAGCTGGTTTACAGAAACAACTGCAACAGACCCAGGCTGAAAAGGAAATTCTCAAAGCACAAGTGGATGAACGTTCTTCTTCTTCCACCTCTGTAAATAATCAGCTGGGTCATCTTAGAGATGAGATACAGGGAGTGAAGGTCACATTGGTCCCCAAGATGAATGCTGTTCAAGAATCACAGGTGTTAGTGGCCTCGGATATGTCAGAGCTTTTGGTTTCTAATGCTGAGATCAGGGAGGCTATCAAACAGATTCCTATTATTTCAACCAAAGTAGACGCCTGTCAAGATACTATTGATGAAAATCAGTACTTCAATGATGAGAGGTTTACCAAGATTGAAGGAGGGATGCATCATCTGAACGAGGGCATGAAACATCTATATGCTATGATCAAGGTCTCACATCAACCCAATACTGAACAGAAGAAATTCTTTGAGGGTGATGATGATGAAGGGGGCAATGGTGACAGGGATGGTGAAGGAGAAAGAGAAGGTAAAAAGGAGGATCCTAAGGCTGATAAAGTCAAATCTGTAGAGGATGCCTCAACTAAGGGGGAGAATAAGGAGAAGGAGATACAAGGAGGAGAAGAAGTGAGAGATCAAGGAGGAGAAACTGGAGGTTCTGGTTCTGGAAAGGACAAAGGGAAGCAGAAGTTAACCTTTTCTGATGCTGACTACTATCAAGGTGAACAGGGAGATTTTGATGATATTGAATCTGGAGAAACCCCTGAAGATATCTTTGGTGAAGTGGAGGTTGAAGGAGAGGCTGATTTTGCTGACTGGGAAGATGAACCTGAAGTGGACCCTGCCTTTGAAGCTGAGCTGTTAAGACAGAAAGCTGATCTAAAGAGAAGAGAAGATGAGAATGCTAAGGTGTCTGACATAATCACAAAGCATCTAGTTATCCAAAAAGCTGAACATCAAGAAAAGCAAAGGCTTCATGATTTAAAAGTCAAAGACAGAAAGTTATATGTGAGGCTGAAGCTTGGAGAAGAATGGGATAGAGCTAGAGAAATGTTCTCACATCCAACAGGGTCAGACAATGATGGAAGGTTCTTTAGCATGTTGGAAAGGTACAGACAGGTCAATCCAGACAACACAATATATATGAAAGCTCTTCATGCGGAGATTTCAAGAATTTCTACTGGATTTGACAGAGTCAGAGAGGAGTTGAAGATCTACATCTACACTCATAATGAGGGAACTTTCATAGTTTCTCTTAATCTTCTGGAAGGTAGAACTCTCTCTGAGCTTTGGGTATTCATGTGCAAAGTAAAAAGAACTTCTCCATTAGCTGAGCTGCTGCATGATCAGCTAAGAGACTTTGCAATGAAAGCTAGCCCTCAAGTTGTGGATGTGCCATATGAAGTTAAATTTTATAAAGGAAGGGCACTTCAAACTTGTGGTGTGGATCCAATCTCTCTGAAAGATTATCCTGCCAAGCATCTTGTCTATATGGAGAACATGTTGAGGACAACAGGGTTTGCTACACAGGAAAAGACAAAAGTTGCTGATTTGATTCAAGACTATTGCATTGCCAATATCAAGAGATATCATCAAATGAAGAATAGGCTGAAGAAAGTCACAGCTCAACCTGTCAGACCAAGTGGCATTACTTCTGAATCTGATCGTATTTTGGACAAGGATTTGCTTGAGGCACTTGAAGAAGGAGAGATGATGGAATCTGAAATTTGAAGAAGCTCTAGTCTGTAATTGTTATATGTATAGAGCTTAGGTATTTCAAGATAGGATCAATGTAAACACATGTTCAGTCTAGAGGAACATCTATCTTGTATTTATCTTTAATGTTTGAATCTGGAAAATGTTAAATGAAATCCAGAACTTTTCTTGTTATTTACTTGGCTCTTAAAAGTCATTTCTATTTCTTGTTTAAGTTAGTTGAGTTATCCTCTAGGTATTTGATTGTTATTCTCTAACAAACAAATAGGGGGAGATTGAAAGGCATATGTTTTTGGCCTATTAATATTCCGAGGAAACAACTTAACTTAAACAAGTCTGTAATAAGTAAATAATAAGTTAATATGTCACAGGAATCTCAGATAGTTTTATCTGTCAAGAGAATGGAGAATTAAAGTCATCCTACAGATTTGAAGATATACTACATTGAAAGAAGTTCAATTATTTGTTCAAGCCTCAGTGAAGTCTTCAAAGAAGTGGATTTATTAAAGTGACAGAGGTTTCAGATTTGTGATAGCAAATGTACAGGTTACAAAGGTTGATCAACAGTCAAAAGCGAACAATGAACCACAACTTGAAAGTCAAGATGAAGAACAGACATTGAAGTTAGTCATTTATGAACCAGACAGTGCATCAAATGACAACATCAGACAATGGATATTCTTCAGCAGATCAAGTGGTTCAAGCATTGGTTTTACTATTCTATAAGGATTTAAGTTCTATTGTAAATTAGTTATTAATTTATTTATTAATTTAATTCATCAGAATTAATTTAGTAAATAAATTAAGTAATTAATTTATTGAATAAATTAATTCTTCAGAATTAATTTGTGAAGTAAATTAATTATTAGAATTAATTTAGAATTAGAATTTGAATTAAATTAGAATTATGAAATTAAAATCAACTGGAATGACTATCCAGGATTGTCATACCGGTAGTCATACCGGTAGTCATCCCGATAGTCATCCCGGTTGATTTTAAGTAATTCTAATGTAATTCACATTAATTCAGATAGTCATGCTAAGCCTTTTGATAGTCATTCCAGTACAAATTGGATAGTCATTCCAAAGGTAAAAAGAAACAGAACGTGCAGAAGTGTACTGATCCGATTGATTAGTACAAAAGCAAAAAGTAATCAGAAGAAAGCAGATATCAAGAACATTACATCAAAAACACTTTCCTGTCAAGAACTCTGCCGTGCTCATTTCTTCTGCAAATTAATTCTAGAATCTTTATGTTAAATCTAAACCACTAGAATTCATTTACTTGTACTGCTTTGATTATCTAGCGGATTTTTATCTCTAGAACGTATCTCAAATTATCAAATATTGTTATATCTTTTTATTACAAAAATAGATAAATTCATGTCGAATTTATTCTAGATTTGTTTTAATTAGTTTGAGATCCAATCTTGTAATCAGTATCATATTTGTAACACCCTTCAAGTTTAATAGAGTTTTATTTAACTTGAATCTTGTTTCATTTTATTCCGCATCAATTTGTTCCTAAACAGTTAAATCATTTAAAGAACAAATTCGATAAAACGGTATAGTTTGTATTCAACCCCCCCTTCTACAAACTTATCAGGACCTAACACCAATCTTTCAAAGTCAGAACCAAGGGATGAAAATGGTGTGAATTCTTTGAGGCCCATAGCTCAGAAAGAGAAGATGACAGTCATAAAAGCTAAGAAGCCAAAGCTCAAGGAAACTTGGGTACCTAAGCCTGCTTGATTCGGTTTTGAAAGTGTGCAAGAGGAAGATACGGGAGCTCTAGATTCCTACTAGAGTTTCTGTCCTGCTCACTGATTGCTCAGAGGAACGTAGCCCCTCTACTGATATGTAGAGATGATATTTGTAGTCATGATTAAGTAATGAAACATGACTTTGGCAAACAATATCATCAGTTAGGGTTGTAGCACTAGTTTATGGATATAAGCATACCTTGCTATGTATCAATCAAGCATGTGACAAAGGAAAATTTGTATACGTCGCATGCATTGTCTATCAATAGAAAGACAATGAAGTGGTAAGCACTGGACACTTGATAGAAAAGTGTATGCAGCTGATTTGAATACTGCCTTGGAGGATTGTCTGTCTTGACCTCTTTGTGATAAGGCAAAATCAGGACAATAGTAACCAGTGTATAAGAAGCTGTCTGATGGAAGAGTCTTGATTAGGGAACCCCAAGTTTTGCCAAGGATGGGTTAAAGGATGCATGCCATCAAGGGAAGCAATAGAAGACCTCTATCAAGAACGGGACATATCATACGTTTGATAAGCTCCTTCAGCCACTGCACATGAAATCTCCTCAAAGGATTTAGCTCAAGAATTCGTTGTGAATAGGTCTTATGAAACAAATGACAATATCTGCAGAGACTTTGCTTGAAAAATCAGGATAACTCTTTGAGCTCTGGAAAGTTGTGGCTGGTGCTACTTATTGCAGCAAGAATGTTTTCTTGATCATTCAAGCACCTGAATGAGGAATCATCAAAATGTGTGAATCAGTGTAGCCAACAGTTTTCTCTTATCACATTCCTTAGCCAAGGAAGAAATAAAAGCTTAGCTAAAGGAGATAAGGGAATCTGTGTGGGAAATTATTTGAAGAACATTTAGTCCATGATCGAAGACCTAACTCTGTCTTGATTGTTAAGTTTAACTGACATCTGGATAAAAGTTCTCAAATAATTCATGAGTAGAAGAAAGGATCTTTTCTAGTGGAAGTAGTGATGAAGCTGAGAATGGTGGTTTCTTCTATGTGCATTTCTGACAATCTTCCATGAGAAATGGCAACCACTTGTAGAGGAAAATATGCAACCAACCATGATATTTTATGTTCTTTCCTGAAGGGTTTTCCGTATGAAACATCTACTCAGGGGGAGCATTTCTCAGAAAGTGTTAATCTACTTCTGCAACTTCAAGAAGACATCCTGTCAAAGATCGAATCTTTTATCTACTCAGAAGCCCAGGTTGGGTATGCAACTCAAAAAGTGTGCATGTAGCTGGAAAAGCCTACAGGGCTTTAAGTCACTGAAACATCAAGCTATGAAATCTTATTTCATCTATGGATACGAGCTGAAAACATCATATGGCATCAATGGATAGAAGATGAGGACATCTTATCTCATCAACGGATAGAAGTTGGGAACATCTTATCTCATCTACGGATAAAAGCTAAGGACATCACTTCTAAGGACAAAAGCTGAACGAAGTCGATCCACAGATACGACTGAGGATGTCATGTTTTATCTATGGATGCAGTTAAGTAGGTCACCGTCTATCTATGGATACAACCAAGAATGTGACGCCCTCCAAACCCGGGGTACATATTTGAGGAGTCATCCGACCAACGGAATACTATTTAACACATGCATAATATATTTAAAGACACAAATACCCCTTGACCAAGACCACATCCAGATTATGGCAATGAACACAAGCTACTACAATCTTTTATTAATACAATACCAGTTTTATCAGAGTTATTACATCACAACCAAAGTTCAAATCTAGACATCTAATCTAGAAAGGCAAAACAACTACCCTGCCAATGACAATGACTCGAGGGGCTCTCCTGGCTGCTGGTGAACTATCGGTCACGCTATGTCGACTCATACTCTCGCTTCACTGGAATAGGGTTAGAAAACAACAAGCAAGAGTGAGCCAAAATTGCTCAGCAAACATCAATGAATCATTTCTATCACAGTTGTAAGGATATGAATTTATGATATCAGAATCAACAATATTTAGCTAACACATGTTTTGTATCAATAACAATTGAAGAAAAGAATTAGAATTTGGCTTATACATTTTATTCAAATCAAAGGTTGTGCTGATGGCCAGCCACACATCAACCCCGGACTAGCTCATGTCATAGTCCTCTACTGGATCCTAGGCCAATTTGGGCCTTAAGTTATTCTGACCATGAATATGGCCGGACCAATTACTGGTCCATTTTTAAAAACACATGTCAAATCTATAATAGGGTATAAACAATAACATGCTCAATAA
Source organism: Heracleum sosnowskyi (assembly GCA_030848705.1). NCBI lineage: Eukaryota > Viridiplantae > Streptophyta > Magnoliopsida > Apiales > Apiaceae > Heracleum > Heracleum sosnowskyi. The sequence continues at coordinate 69,519,192 of CM061241.1, read as the reverse complement.
GATAAACTGAATGTATAGTAATTGCAAAAGAGCTTCAACTGTTCAGTATCAAATGAAGATCGAGAAATAATCATGGAGTAATTTCAATGGTACGGTGTACTCATTCAATAAGGGAATCAATAATGGTAGTCGATAATCAATGACCGTAATCAATAGTCAAGATGGAAGTCAAATAATCAATGGTTGTCAATGATAATCAAAGGATGATAAACAATAACAATAGGTGGTAAACAATAATCAAGTGAATTGGAAATAAGGGTTTTCGATGCAGATCAAATCAAAGAATCAAGAATCTCTAAGGAAATGGAATCAGTTGTCCAAATGCGGTTAAAGGATTGATAATTTGAATTGTTCCGGGGATAACGGTATTCAAGTAATCAAGACAATAATACATTTTTATCACAAGTAAAGGCACAGATACTTGCCTGGTCTAAGCTGCTGTCGGATCGACTCTACTCACTCTACTTTTCCCTTTCCCTTGCTCCGGGAACTCGATTCTATAATTAAACAACTCATCACAATAAGTCTAACTATTCTCGTTCTACTCTCGACACTTATTCAACCAATAATCACATTTAAACAAGTAACCGGTTACGTATCGGACGTCCGGTATAATTTACGATATTTAAAACTCAGATATTTGCCCTAGTACGGGCATATACAGACTATAAAACACAACACACAATTAATATGAACCATATAGCACTTATGAACATTTTTAAAACATCATACGAAACTTATTTGAATTTTAGATAAGTCACGATTAATTTTTAAATCAAAAATCGGATTTTTAAATCCAATATAAACATTTAATGCAAAATAAATCAATTAATAAAATTAATTGATCTTTAAATACTCAAACTATTTTTAATTAATAAAACAGGGGTGAAAATAATTAAACTGAATTTTTAATTAATTAAATCTAATTAATAATTAATTTTTAAGAATTAATCGATTAATTAAATAACCAATTAATTACTAAATTAATTATTAATTAAAAATAATTAAAATAAATCAAGTTTAATCAATTTTCGGGTTTAAAATAATAAATATAATTTATCAGAATTTTTCTGATATTAAAATCTATTTTTAAAATAAAATATGAATTTTTAAAGTTTTTAAACTATTTTCGAATTAAATTTAAAAATAAAATTCAAAAACAGTTTTCTGAAAATGACTTAGGGTTTTGAAGATTGAAACCGGGTCGAAAATCGGGTAAACGGGTCGGGAAGAACAATTCCGGGTCGCCAAGAACAACCCACCGGATTCTGGGTTTTCCAGAATTCGGCCGGTCTCCAGCCGCCGGAATTCTTCGATTCCGTCCAAACATAAATCAAACGAGAGGGCTTTTGTTCGCCTTTTGAAGCCAAACAAAACCCACACATCAAAACATCTGTCTCTAGCCGGAATCGTGCCCAGAATCCGTTCAAAGAATTCTCCGGCGACGACCTCGGCCGGAAACCCGATCTACCTATTCCGTACATGAAACTCAAAGATTAATATACCAAAATGAAGCTTATAACTCACACAATAAAAGCCCTTTATCAAAAACAATGTCAGATCAATATCAAGAACGTACGAATTGAAAGAAGAAATCGGGTCAAAACCCGTAAAAATTCGACTCAAACATGAAATTAAACTATGGATTCTTGCTAATTAGAACCCTAGGAACATGTTAGAAGCAACCAATTGAACGGAGAATCAACAGAATGAAAATCCCCAAATCGAATCAAGAACCCTAATTATAATTCGAAACTTGTAAAATCAATATAAAATCGAATACTTACCAGATGATGATGAGGTTGGAAGATTCTGAAACTAGATTTTTGGAGCTTTGATTTGAGTATAAGAACTTCAAATTTGGACTTCCATAACCCTTAGAACGAATTGATTGAAGATCAAGAACACAAAAATAATTTTTTGGGAATTTCGGATTTTATGAATAATTGCTGCAGATTTGCTATGAGTTATGAAGTATGATTTGTCTTTTTATATTTCTGGAAAAATAATACCCCAAATAACATTTTTGGATCGATATTGATTCGTTAGATCGTTTAAAAACCCTAATTAGGTCAAAAACACGTTTTACGAAAAATAAGGGGTTAAAAAGGTTGATGATCATCCAAATTGATATATATCATTATATAACTAATGCTCAAGAATACTAGGGCTATAACAACTTCAATATTGATATAGAACGACAAATCCGTCCCCTTAAGCAATTAGGGTTCGGAACGATTTTTTCCTTTTTCGGATCAAAAATTGAAATTTATTTGCAGAATCAAATAGGTAGGGTTAAATAGAATCCCATAACCCTTTCGATAACGATTCGAATACGAAAGACGAAGAATTAAAAATGAATGTACGAAATTTCAACGGGGCCCTTGAATTATCAAAACGGCTCAAATTTGAAGAAAATTCCAAATGACGAAATTTTCGAAAGGGGCTTCTGACTCACCATTTAGCACATAATCACATACTAAATATCATATAATAATATTCCAATATTCCAAAATAAATATTTTAGATTAAATATATCATTTAATCAAATAATAAAATTCACGGATATTACAAAGAATGTCATGTCCCTTCTATGGATACAGTTATGGAATATTACTTCTACGGATATTCTGAGATTACCCCTCTACAGATAATTGTCGTAGAATGGTAGTCTACAGATAAGGAATTAATACGCCTACTGATATTCATCTCATTCAACATGAAATCAAGTCTATGTAATGGAATCTTTTGAAGGTTTCCTTATTTAACGGGTTGAATGGAGGACAGTCTCAGAGATCATCATTACACACCCGTGACTAAGAGATGTTGGATAACGACGCAAAAGATGTATAGAATAGGGAGTCAAAATTGTAAATATTCGAAGGCTCAAATTCCTACAAGTGAAATGTGAAGTCATCTATTGTCTTTTATGTCTCGATGGATAAATAAGAGTTAAGGCAGCTACCTAGAAGTTTAACTTCTAACTGAACACAAAGGAAAAGCTTGACAAGCATGAAGACCTATTTGCAATACTACATGTTCACTTATCTTAGCTGATAGTGACTTGACAGTCGGGTAACCAAGGAAAGGTCTCTTTCATGCAGATGTCACATGGGCTTGGAAGCTAGGTCAATTGCATGGACTTAGTAATTTTTTTGAAGAGAGCAGCACACTCAATCAGAAAGCACCATTTGTGATAATACTAGTTTATCTGTGATGCCAGCCAAGGCATTTCCCGAATAGGATAATTTCTGAGACGAGCATGTGATCAAGCAGAACCAAAAATGTAATATTTTATTATGTTGTAAGTTTTGTTTGTAATACACAATCGATGTATATAAGACTGTGTGGAGTAGCATAGAAAAACATGTGAAGATATCACAAAGCTGAATGTAAAACACTTAGGCTCTCTTTCATCATCTATGTAAGCAGCTGGAGTTTGTTGAAAAACAAAACCAGAGAATTCTTCAATATACACCTCAGGTGGGCTTTTTCCGAGAAACCCACCTGAAAAGTTTAAAAAGTTTGCTTGTCTCCTGCATTTCTTTTTTAACTCAAAGAATTCATTTATGTTCACGGCTTGACTCAATTCTCAGTTAATTTACAAGCACATATGTTCATATTGTAAAAAGTTTTGTAAAATTAACTAGATTGTATTCAACCCCCCCCCCCTTTACAATCTAGGTTGCATTGTTCTGAGAATAACAACTTCCATACTTTGTTTCTTTCAAATTGATTTAGCTCTTCTTGCATGGCTAAAACCCAGTCTGGATCTAGAAGAGCATCCTCCACCTTCTTTGGTTCTTCTTGAGATAGAAAACTGATGTACAAGCATTCTTATTGAGTTGCTCTTCTTGTTTGAACTCTTGTGGTTGCATCACCAATGATCAGATCAAAAGGATGTTCCCTAGTCCATTTTCTTTGAGGTGGTAGATTTGTTCTTGAAGAAGTTGCTTCATGATCATTTTGACTGATAAGATGCCTTTGAGAAACTCCCCCTGAGTTTGTTGGCCTTGAACTATTAGTTGATGTTCCAGTTTGACTTGCAACGGATACTTCTGGTTGACTATCCACGGATGCACCAATTTGACTGTCCACGGATGCACCAGTTTGTCTGTCCACGAATGCACCAGGTTGTCTGTCCACGGATGCACCAGTTTCATTGATAGTTTCATCCATTGTTGGAACATTCACTATGTGTGATATTTCTTCATCATGATCATTGTCTTCTTCATCATTTTCACTGTTAGATAAATTTTCTACCTCATTCTCAAATCTTAGAGTATCATGGAAACCTTCATCACACAGTCCTAGAATATTGTGATCATAAAAAACAACATGTATAGATTTCATAACAATGTTGATCCTGAGATTATAGATTCCGTATGATTTCCCTGCTGCATAACCAACAAAAATAGCTTCATCTACCTTTGCTTCAAACTTGCCTAGGTTTTCACCTTGGTTCCTTAGAACAAAACATTTACATCCAAAGACATGAAGAAATTCCAGGGTTGGTTTCGTCTTTCTGAGTAGTTGGTAAGGTGTCATTCCTTTGGCTTGATTAACCAAAGAAATGTTCTGAGTGAAACATGAAGTGTTAACTACCTCAGCCCAAAAATAAGTTGGCAGCTTTGATTCTTCCAACATTGTTCTTGCTGCTTCAATTAGGCTTCTGTTTTTCCTTTCCACTACCCCATTTTGCTGAGGTGTCCTTGCTGCAGAAAATTCATGAACAATCCCATTTTCTTCACAGAACCTTATTAGGGTAGAATTCTTGAACTCAGTGCCATTGTCACTCCCGATTCTTCTAACTTTCTGATCAGGATAATTGTTTACAACCTTGATGTGATTGATTATGATTTCACTTGCCTCATCCTTAGAGTGCAGAAAACAAGTCCATGTAAATTTAGAGAAATCATCTACAATCACAAGGCAGTATTTCTTCTTTGAGATTGACATAACATTGACTGGTCCAAATAAATCCATGTGAAGTAATTGAAGTGGCTGAACAATAGATGATTCAGTCTTGCTTTTGAAAGATGCCTTCTTTTGTTTTCCTTTCTGACAAGCATCACAGATGCCATCCTTGGAAAACTCTAATTGTGGAATACCTCTAGCAAGATCTTTCCTTACCAAATCATTCATAACTCTAAAATTCAGGTGTGACATCTTCTTGTGTCATAGCCAACTTTCATCGTTACTTGCTTTGCTGAAAAGACAAGTAATTGAATCTGTATTTGTTGAGTTGAATTCAGCTATGTATACATTCCCTTTTCTGTATCCTGTCAATACCACATTGTTGTTCTCCTTGTCAGAGACAACACAGGCTTCTTGCCTAAAAGAAACTGAAAAACCTTTGTCACATAGTTGACTGATACTAAGCAAATTGTGCTTTAGACCATCAACTTGTGCTACTTCTTCAATGATGACATTGTTCATTGTTATCAAGCCATATCCCTTAGTGTAACCTTTGCTGTCATCTGCAAAGGTAATGCTCGGGCCAACTCTCTCCTTAAACTCTGTGAGCAGGGTAGAATCTCCAGTCATGTGCCTAGAACAACCACTATCCAGGTACCATAGATTCCTTCTTTTTCCATGCACACATCAAAACCAAATCAAGTTGATTTAGGTACCCAAGTTTCCTTGGATCCTGTCTTGTTAGCCTTCTTCATATTAATCATGTCATTTTGCACTTTAGGTTTTGACTGAATTAAATCAACCTTAACCTTAAGTGTTGACCTTTGCAAGATAGGATTTGTCAGATGTTCAGAAGCGTAAAGATTTGATGCATGCATTGGAGCAATATTGGCATACATGTTATTCATGCTTGGAATGTTTCATGGCATTTGTGGCATACTGAATGCATTAAAATATGGATTTTGTACAAATGGCATGTTGGCATAATGATGAACATTTTGATCAAATAGGTTAGGCATACCAGACATGACATACATAGGCACATTCATCACAGGCTTAGGCAATTGAACATTAGCAATCTTGATAGACTTGCAATTAGTAGACAAGTGATTAACACTACCACAATTAACACAAGTCTTTCTAGGAGCATACTTATCAGGTGTGTAATTGTTGTGTTTATTAATCCCTACTTTACCATTTCTGTTCTTCTTCTTTTTAGCCTCAGCCTTGACATCCATGTTTTCTAACTTGTCCTTCAATTGCTTGTTGGACAAGTGGCCTATGTTAACATTTTCAACATTCTTGGTTTTACTACTCTCTCCCTGAACAAAATTTTTGGTGGTTGGACCATATTTCTTGTTCAGCTTCTCTAGTTTTTCATTGCTAACACTTGATGTGTGCTTCACAGGATGATTCTCATCCATTGACGAATCATCTAACAACGGATGATCATCATTTGTGGAAGCATCATCAGCTCCTAGACCCTTAGACCTAGTGTCTAGTTTCTCTTTCTCCTTTTCCACTGGCTCCTTATAGAAAGTGTCCACTCATTGAAGTTTGATAATGTTAGTGGCTACATTTCTAGAATCATTCCATCTAGCAATCACTTCATGTTCTTTTGCTAACTGTTCTTTGAGAATTTCTTCTCTTTTCAGAACAGTTAACAACTAATCTCTAGCAAATTGACACTCTAACCTCATTTTCTCAAATTCAATGAACTGAGCTTCTAAGACAACATTTCTATCACTTAAAAACAGATTAGCATCTTTGATTCTGGTCTTCTCTTTAGTAAGTGATTTGAGGGGTACACGTAAATGGTACAATTCAGTAGACATTTCATTTATTGTACTATTGCATTCCTCTTTAGAAAGCTCAGTGAGATTAGTAGTGATTACCTGATTGCTTGAGGAACTTGCTTCCTGATTAGTTGCATCAGCCATGAGTGCAAGGTTGACATACTCAGTGTCTTCTTCTGAATCATTTCCTTCATCAACCCAATCATAATCCTGAGTAATGAATGCTCCTTCCTTTTGCTTGATAAGTTCAAAGTATTTCTTCTTGTAGTCTACAGGTTCAAACTTCATGTCCTTCTTCTCAGCTTTAGGATTTTTGCATTCATTTGCAAAGTGACCTCCCATCCCACAATTAAAACATTTGAATTTAGATCTTTCAACAAAATTCTTGTTTGGTTGAAAGTCTTTCTTGAAGGGTTTGGTCACTTCAGGATTCTTCTTGAATTTAAGCTTAGAAAATCTCCTGGACAGAAAAGCTAAGTGTTCATCCATCTCCTTTTGATTAGAAGAATCACCTTCTTCATACATCTTTCCCTTGCCCTTTCCTGAATCATCTCTACCTTAAAAAACATCACTGTTTGGTGTAGCTTTAGCCTTTCCTTTCACCTTTGTGTCCTCGGCCTCATCTTCACTTGCAACTAGAGCTACAGAGAACTCCCTTTCTTCTGACCCTTCTCAATTTCTTCATCTTGCTCCATTTCTAATTCTTATGTCTTCAAAGTTCCACAAAGCCTTTCAAGAGTGAAATTCTTGTACTCTTGAGTGTTTCTTAGAGAAACAGTCATAAGCTTCCATTCTTTGGGCAGAGATCTCAGAAATTTGAGGTTCGAGTCTTTAGTTTGATACATCCTTCCATACAACTTTAATCCATTCAATAGTTTCTGAAATCTGCTAAAAGTGTCATTCAGAGACTCACCACTTTTGAAGTGAAAGTGTTCATATTGTTGTATGAGAAGTTGCATCTTGTTCTCTCTAACTTGCTGTAACACCCCAGTCCCACATCGAGAAGATTTGGGAGTTTTGTTCAGTTTTTAAGGCAAAGTACTACTACTAATTAACACCAACAAATCATGATCTTTGGGGGGCCTGTGGTGGGCTAGTCGTTACCCAAGTTGGCTGCGTTTGGGCCAGTAGGCTTCGGCTTATTCGAACTCGGAATCGGGATTTGACCCGATTTTCGAAAAAGGCTCGGGATTTGACCCGGGTTGTCACATATGGTATCAGAGCCGACTCTCGAAAGCTTGTTAACACAAGTTGCTGGAGGTGGGGACACGAAGGCTGGTGGTATTATCCCACAATGGACAGAGGTCCGGAGGTGGGGACACGAAGCTAGCCGGTAATTATCCCACAATGGCTAGGGAGGAACGATCTGGACCTATGGGCTATCCATTCAGGCTTGACGAGGACGTCAAGAGTTTAAGTGGGGGAGTTTGTAACACCCCAGTCCCACATCGAGAAGATTTGGGACTTCTGTTCAGTTTATAAGGCAAAGTACTACTACTAATTAACACCAACAAATCATGATCTTTTGGGGGCCTATGGTGGGCTAGTCGTTACCCAAGTAGGCTGCGTTTGGGCGAGTAGGCTTCGGCTTATTCGGACTCGGAATCGGGATTTGACCCGATTTTCAAAAAAGGCTCGGGATTTGACCCGGGTTGTCACACTTGCTCACTTCCTTCACACAGAGTTTGAATTGTGTCCCAAATTTCCTTGGCTGTGGTGCAGTTAATCACATTGTCAAACATGTCACTATCTAGACCATTGAATAGAATGTTTATGGCCTTTTTATCTTTGTGCATCTCAGTGATATCTTCTAGCACCCATTCTGATGGTAGCTTTGGAATTGTGTCTGGGGCTCCTTCTCCTTGTAGAGCAATTCCCGTGTTAGGCTTTATAGGCACATGAGGACCTCTCTCTATGCAGTCCACATAACTCTCATCCATAGACATGAGATGTAGATGCATCTTTACTTTCCAGTGAAAGTAGTTGTCTTTATCAAGAACTGAAATCTTCACTCCACTATCCTTCTTTCCCATGGTTCTGGTTGTGCTTGATCTTTAAACTTCAGGTGTGTTAGACCAATTGTTATTCCCAGTTACACACTTACAGAATTGTAGAAGGGGGGGGGGGTTGAATACACTTCTAGATTTTTACAACTTTTTTGCAACTTGAAAGTAAGTAGAGATAAATTAAATTGTAGAAACAAAATAAAGATAAGAACACAGTGCTTTAAAAATTTCAGGTGGATTGTTTTGTGATCCACCTGAGATATATATTGAAGAAATAATCTGTGATATTTGGTTACAAATACACATATGATATTACAGTTCTTTGCTCCTAAGAAATGTAAGTGAGAAAACCTAAGTAAAGACAATGTAAAACTATTTTCTCTATTTTCAAAGAACTGCTACACTTGGTTATAAAGCCCAAGTTTATAAGTCATACTACAGACAAAAACTATCTCTATTTTCTAGGTCCAGTATGTTTGCTTCTTCATTCCAGATGCATGTGACTGAGATGTTGTACTCTTGACAAGTTGACTTGTTTGTACATCTCTTATGTTTGCATGGAAATGAAATGTTTCTTCTTCTTCGAGGTTCACCAGTGTTTGGCTTCCATATTCTTTTTGTTTACTCTATCAACCCATGTGTTTCTCCAGTGTCAAGTCACCATCAACCTTTAGTCTTGAGCTTCATCCGTTGGTAGTGTTCTTGACTATCTGTGGATGACTATCCGTGGATAGCATTAAGTTGGTCATCCGTGGATAACATTGAGTTGATCATCCGTGGATAGCATTAAGTCTTCATCCATTGTCATTCATTTTCACTTAAACAGAATTACATAGCACAACCTATTTACAATTAGCTATCATATCCTGCTTATCTACTGAAAGTCAACATGACTTAGTACTTAATACATTCAATTCTTAGACTAGAGTAAAATTGAATATGTTACATGATTACTTATCCGTGGATAAGCTTCCCAACAACGGATACGACAAAAAGTATGCCATCCATTGTTAGTTACAAAATGACTTATACAGAAATGTGTTAGATGTTAAGTTATCATCAAGAACAACATATTTCCTAACACAAACTAGTAACTAAAATCCGTATATACTATTTTGGTGAATATTGGCATCATGTGAGTTTCTCTTGTCTTGCATACTACCAAATCCACTTCTTTAGCTATTTAACTTTGACCATCTCTCTGAGCTTCTTTGTAGGCTTTCTATGTGCACACTGCAACGATTAGGACCATTGCAAGTGCCTTGGTTTGAGTTGATGGTTTGTCTCCAAAATCTTTGCAGAAATTTGTCTGTAGTAGTTTAGAGAATTTACTAAGTCCCCTATTCAATATCTCTAGAATAAATAATTCGATATCTTGACTTCTCGAATCAGTATAAACTGACTTCTCGAATTGACTATCTTCACTTCTCGAATCAGATTCCTTTTTACTTCTCGAATTAGTGTATTGACTTCTCTAATCATTGACATCTCGAATTAGTTATATTGACTTCTCTAATCCTTGACATCTCGAATTAGTATAATATAGTTCTCTAATTCCAGACATCTAGAACTAGTGTATTTTGACTTCCCTAATTAAGACATCTCAAATCAGTAATTTCTTCACTTCTCGAATCAATACACTTGACTTCTCGAATCTTCAATGTAGCACTTCTCAAATTGGTAACTTCTCGAATCAGTTCATTCGACACTTCTCTAATCATGACTTAGCCAATTTTCAATTTTCATTTCTGCAACACTTTTATTCTTCAATTTGTCTTCAAATGTCTCGAGGCATGATCTAGTGCTTTTCTTCCAAGTTACACCTAGGGAATTATTTAGGGTTAATAAATTGAGATTACATTGTGCTAAGTAAAAATATAGAACCTTTGGAAACAAAGGAATCCCCCTGTTAAATGGTCAAGTAAGTAATACAAAGTATTACAATACTATAGGCTTGTTATTATATGATTACAAAAATGCCTCAGTAACTAACATATCGCTAAAACATTTCAAACGCATCTTTGTTACCTTACTTATTGTAACACTCATCTTAGCAGAGTTCATTACTTTAAAACTTTAACTAAAATATTTATAACAAAAATGAACATTAAAAAGATTTAAAAATATCAAAAAAACAAATATTAAAAGTAACCTATGCATTTGTGCACGACATAAGTTAGAGGTCTGATTCAATGTTTACCTAATTTTTCAGTTTACGGTCTACAAATAGCGTTGCTCATTTCCTTGCTAGAGAATCTTATTTCGTAGCTGATCGTGTTATTAGGAAGGAGGATATCAATGAGTTTCTTGATGTAATCATGAATGATTGCCAGTAATGAAATATTTGATTTTGAGTTTAAAAAAAAAAGTTATTTGCTAACTTTAAAATGCTTAATTATGAGAAATACGCAAAATACCTGATGAATGTCTACTTACTTTTTAACAATTCCAAACAATTTAATGTCAAAATATAAATAATAAATTAACTATTATATTTTTGCACAAAAATGATCATTTTGTAATTGTTGTCATTTTATGGACTAAACTATTATATTTTTAATAGATGATTGCATTCTGTCAAATTTTTTTAACGAACGTTAATGAATTTTTTTTAAATTTTTTATTATTATTGCGCTTTGATGGCTCAACTGTTATTTGTTTGCACAAAAATGACTCTCTTTTATATATTTTGACATTTTTTAACTAAATTGTTTTTAAAATTAATTTAACTAAATTATACTTTTAGAATGCTAACTAACTTTATGATTCTTTATTGTAAAACTATTATAGGCCATTTTTAGACACTATTACTAGAAGAACAAGATAAACTCAAAAATGTAAAAGCAAATTCCCGAGTCACGCTTCTAATTGGAATATCTCTAATAAATTTTATATATGTTTCTTTAATTGTGTTTTTCCATATGAATGTCTCTGATGTTCTTAGATTTTAGCATAATCTTTAACGTAATCTGAATTAGAGAAATTTTTAAAAGAGTCATGTGCTAAGTTCTAAGAACAATGTCTTTAATTCAGATTACGTTAAAGATTTACTAATGTTTGTATCACGTTTTTCAAACATCTATTTTGATTTTTGATTATATACTAACAAAAAGATATCATAATCTATACTAATACTTAAACAAACAGTCAAACACCCACTATCTCAATAGTTCGCCACATGTCAATCTCTTATTAAAAAATATTTCGCCTCTCACTCCTCATTAATTATTAAATTCACTAATTTTGTTTCTTCTTCCTTTTCTTCCTTTTATTTTTCTTTCACTTTCCTAATTTATTTTTTCAACATCTTTTTACTAATATTTTCATATATTATTCAAACAAACATTGAAAAACCTGAAAAATATCTTTTATAGCCTTAACAGCAATTATATTGTATAATTTCAAATCAGAATTTGATTTTATAAATATAAAAAATATTTTCACAACCGTGCATCGCATGTGTGTTATTCTAGTTAGATCATCACTCAAATGTTAGATTATTGTGAATGACTGGAAAATGTAGAATTGATTAATTTATGCTGGAAGCAACACGAGTTACTCTCCGATGATTGATGACATTTATTGATTTTTACATTTTCGGTTTATCTTGTTCTTCTAGTACTAGTGCCTAAAAATCATGTACAATAGTTTTACAATAAAGAATTTTAAAAGCCAGTTATGCATTTTAAAAGTATAATTTAGTTAATTTTTTTAAATTAAAATTTGGTTAAAAATATGTCAAAATATTTAAAAGAGTCGTTTTTGTGCAAAACAATAATAGTTGAACCAATGTTATGGAATAAAAACTATGGTGTAATTAAGGGTTTGAGAGTTTTCGAGCTTTAATGGTCGTTCTTGTGTTTCGTGACTGAATCTGTCCTCAGTCCTCACAAGATGCCTACGTATCTCAATTCGTAATTGAGAATCGAGCCAAAAACATAGTTCTAGATTGAAGGATCGGGTCCTTTATATAGGCGTCAGGAGCCTAGTATTTAGGGTATGATTAGGTGCCTTGAAGGTCAAGTATTCTTCTTAGATCAGGATTGTAAATCCTGGTTTGCAGGAGGCTAACTACTTTTAGGGTTTGGTGTCCCTGAAGACTACTTCTAGTAGATAAAGGTCACAACTTGGACACATTTAATGGAATGTATAATCCTTTTAATTAATTACGAATTTAATAATTAATTAGGGCTTCAGGCCTCATTAATTGGGCCTAATTTATGGACCAGTCCAGGTTTAATTAATATATCATTAATTATGTATTTAGGGTTATTTCTAGCACATATCAACCATCAAAGTGCAATAATAAAAATTAAAAAGTGAAGTCATTAACGTCCGTTGGAAAATTTTGACGGAATGCAATAATAGTTTAGTTCATAAAATGACTAACAATTATAAAAGAGTCATTTTAATACAAAAAAGATAATAGTTGAGTTCATCAAACTACAATAAATCTAGTTCAAAATACAACCACGTCGCAATAATTAAAAACCACACCTCATGGTACGGTGCGGAACGGTGAGGGCGATTTTTGCGATTTGATGAACCCCTATTTTCGGAATCCTCGAGTTCCACACATGCTTGCAGTTTAAAGAGTTCTTCGATACTTTAAGGCTACTCTTTGTCAGGGCATTTTTTATTCTACTGGTTCTTCTCTCGAACTACAAGCTCATAAGCTCATAGTGACAGTGATTAGGGCTCTTCTTTTGCTTCTAATGGCTTGCTCAAAAGTATTACTAAAATGTGCTTTATGGTGGGTTCTTCTCTTGTTATCTAGCATTCTGGTAGGCAAAAGGTTATTTTCAAATTTACTATCGAGGCTAAACTTCGAGCTCTTGCGTACATAGTCTGTGAGGCTCAATCTTTTTCTCTCAGAGTTGCAGATGCCTCAACAACTCCATGTTATTATTCAATGGGATAATCAAGCAGCTTTGAATATTGTTGTAGACCCCTTTTTCCATTAAAAAAACAAAGCACCTAGCTTTAGATTTCTAGCTAAAATCAAGAATCTTAAGAATGGCACACTTATTTTTAATTTTAAACAAAAAAAAAAGGATAGTCAGGCAAGCAGTGACGGAAACAGGATCATAAAACAACCGGAGCCAAATTAAACTTTGCCTAATTTCTAGAAGTCAGCTGGGGGCCTGGGGCTTAAAGCAAAAAATCTACTAATTTTTAACTAAAAAGCTTAACTTTATAAAAAAATTGCTACTGAAACTTTTTGCTTAGCAGGGCTTCAACCCTAGATTGCTCGCCTTATTCCGCCCTGACACCTTTGTTTTTAGTATCTTGTCATTTTATACTTGGCATATATATTTAGGTGTATCTCTTTGCTTAGGAGTGCAATTAATACACAAAAATCACCTCAAAGAATTGAAAGGTAAAATGTCGTATTCTGTCACACTGAAGCTCCTCCGGTTAAAGATCTGTTTGGTCGGAAGAGTGAGCAGTAATGTCTTAATCTTTGGTTCCTACACGACCATGATGATGATTAACGTGAACATGAACCTGAACCTGGCTTTTAAGTAAACATTAATTGATCGTGAGATTCACCTACATTTTTTTAACGGCCTAATTTCGGCAAAACTCAACTTATTTTTTTCTTTTTTTATCATATAATTATGTCTTAGCTAAAGTCTAAACCGAGAAAAATAGTAATTAAGACATTGATTAGTGGGGAAGTAATTGTAGATTGTGCTCGTTTCACAGATGTGGGTGAGATGATATATGAATATCATCTTCTTCTTTTTTGCTAATTATATCAACATCATCTTCTAATAGTTGCATACCTTACGATCTTGTATACATATATTATTTATGTGTTTAATTTATCGAGATTATTCATATATCCCATACTCATTTATCGAGACTATATTATATCCGAAAGAATAAATTATATGGAAGGTATAAATTATATGGAAGTTGATGAGAATTGACCGTACTAGAAAGGAGGTACGAAAATTGTCTTCAAATTCACTTCTGTGGTCTACTCGACAAATAGTTGGTTGTACTTGGTAGCGAATCTAATTTGGAGCCCAACAAACAGTATAGGAATGTTACTCCTTAACCTGTCATTTTCCTGTATTTATTTTTAAATATTTGTTGCCAGTACCTTAAAAATGAATAGAAGTGAAATGTCTCATCAACCAACCAAACCGGCCTCGTATTGTCTATATAAAAGGTTGTACCATGTCTCATTGCACAAACAAACACAGCACTGAAATATAAGCTTTGCATTTCTTGTGATCTGCATAGAGAGAATTCATAGAACAAAGAAAGCAGAAATGGGTACTCTTCTTTTCTCTGTATCAGCATTCTTGCCTGCTCTACTCTTCTTCATGGCTTGTGTCTGCTTGGCTCCTGAGGTTGCAACTGCGACGCATGCTGGCATTACAAGGCACTATAAGTTCAATGTACGTGTGACCAAAATCGACTTCATTACAAACGCACACAGAGCACATTCATTTTTGTATATAATCTGCAATGTTGTTAGTTATGTGTCTGAATTGTATAATGCAGATTCGGTTACAAAATGTGACAAGATTATGTCACACAAAGAGCATGGTGACTGTTAACGGGAAATTTCCTGGACCGCGGATTATAGCTAGAGAGGGTGATCGTATGCTCATCAGAGTTGTTAACCATGTTTCCAACAATATCAGCATCCATTGGTATGACTCCAAAAGAAAAAAAGGACTTTCTGGTTGCCATTAATTTGTGAAACTCTGGTTTTTTTTAAATGATTGATGATGAATTCAGGCATGGAATTCGACAACTTCAGAGTGGATGGGCAGATGGACCAGCATATGTAACACAATGTCCCATTCAAAGTGGCCAAACCTATGTTTACAATTATACCATTATTGGACAAAGGGGAACTCTGTGGTGGCATGCTCATGTTTCATGGCTGAGAGCTAGCATTTACGGACCAATTGTCATTCTCCCCAAGCACAATGTTCCTTATCCATTTCCAAAACCACACAAAGAAGTTCCGATCATGTTTGGTACAACTGTTACATATTATTAAACAAACAAACCTTTTAAATTAAACTACATACATCTAATGTAGTTGCATGTATGGATTACAGGAGAATGGTGGAATGCTGATACAGAGGCAGTTATCAGCCAAGCCCTTCAAACCGGAGGCGGACCTAATGTGTCCGATGCATACACCATCAATG
The DNA here is from genome assembly GCA_030848705.1 of Heracleum sosnowskyi. Lineage (NCBI taxonomy): Eukaryota > Viridiplantae > Streptophyta > Magnoliopsida > Apiales > Apiaceae > Heracleum > Heracleum sosnowskyi. Next base: position 69,503,292 of record CM061241.1, on the reverse strand, counting down.
GTTTCCCTGGACCATTATACAATTGTTCTGCTAATGGTAAATTTGGTGTTATTTTCCTCTCAAGTGAATTTGACTGCTAAAAGTATCACTATTACATTGCTTAATATATCAATTAGTATCCAGGCTAGAAGATGGTCCACCTAACTATTGTTGTTGCTGAATTCAGAAACATATAAGCTGAAGGTGAAGCCTGGGAAAACATATCTTCTTCGTATTATCAACTCTGCACTCAACGACGATCTCTTTTTCAGTATAGCAAATCACACCTTAACAGTAGTTGAAGCTGATGCAGTTTACGTCAAGCCATTCCAAACTGATATCCTCTTCATCACGCCAGGGCAAACTACTAACGTTCTTCTAAAAACAAAGCCTCTTTCTCACAACGCCACTACTTTCTTCATGTCTGCTAGACCATATTTTACTGGCCAAGGAACATTTGACAACTCAACGGTAGCTGGAGTCCTCCAATACGAAAATGCCTCTTCTAATATCTCAAACCTTCCTCTCCCTAGTCTTCCTGCAATCAATGGAACATCTTTCGTTGCTAATTTCACTAACAAGTTTCGCAGTTTAGCTAATTCACAATATCCAGCAAATGTACCTCAAACTGTCGACAAACATTTTTTCTTCACAGTAGGTCTCGGAACACACCCCTGCCCCAAAAACCAAACTTGTCAAGGACCAAACAATAGTTCTACATTTGCCGCATCAATTAATAACATCTCTTTCGTTATGCCTACAACTGCATTTCTCCAAGCATATTTCTTTGGGAAATCTAACGGTGTTTACACTACTGATTTTCCTATCACTCCTCTCATGCCATTTAATTACACCGGCACTCCTCCTAATAACACCTTAGTGACTAATGGTACAAAGTTGGTTGTGCTGCCATATAACACTACTGTGGAACTGGTGATGCAAGGTACCAGTATTCTAGGTGCTGAAAGTCATCCTCTCCATCTTCATGGCTTTAACTTCTTCATAGTAGGCCAAGGTTTCGGAAATTTTGATGCTAAGAAAGATCCTGCCAATTATAACCTTGTTGATCCTGTCGAAAGAAATACCGTTGGTGTGCCTACTAATGGATGGGTTGCCATACGTTTTCTGGCAGATAACCCTGGTAAGTACTACTATTACCTAGTTCATTTTACTACATGTACTCATATTAAACAAATGATCTACTTCTCTATGCCTATAACAGGGGTTTGGTTCATGCATTGTCATTTCGAAGTCCATTTGAGTTGGGGATTAAGGATGGCATGGGTTGTTTTAGACGGGAAGCTTCCTAGCCAGAAGCTGCCTCCTCCACCTTCTGATCTTCCCAAGTGCTAAGCTGAGGAGATGGGCATTGGCCTTTGTTTTCGAAATTCTATTTTTCTGATCCTATAATTTTGTTACAAGAGTATACATATGGTTGTTACTGAATTGTTTGTTTTTTGTATCATGATCATAGATGTGCTCCAATCCAGCACTGGTAACTTTGTGTGCACTATGCTTTGTTGTGTTTTCTTTTTTGCTATTGGCCTTGGCTTGCCAATTGTTCAAAGGGGAGAAGATTTTGTAATATCAATAATATTCATCTCTGACCTTACATTTGTTTGTTGATTAAGCTAATGAAAATAATATTTTCCCTTCATTTTGCACAAGTTATTAATCAGAAAAATTAATCTATACGAGTCTAATAAGTTGATTTATACATCAGATTACAGAGTGGTAGACAACATCCAATATCAGAAGCTATAATTACTAATAGTGTTTCATTGATGCTGTCTAATCCTTCCTTGAAAACATAATTATTACTCTAAAACATTCCACCTAGAATAGTTGTTAGGTCCATAGAGACAAGGCGATAACCTAACTTACCTGCAGACTGCAGCCACCATGCGTGCAACAAGCCATTTTTTTTTTTAATAATTAGACTTGTATGTCTTACAAACGAGTATCTATTCTAACAAATATTGGATTCGATTCGAGCGAGAACCGAACTCAGTGCTAACTTATATACTATTATTATTTTATAGTATTATTATTATTAGATAGTTTTATTAATAGTCTACTTTGTCAGAACAATTTCCTTTATTATTATTTGTTTAATGCTTATATAAGTCTTCTCTCTATTATAATTGGTAACAAGTTCATTATATTACTTGTCTCTCTTCTCTTCATACTTTACAATGGTATCAAGAGTTAGGTTCGCTCGATCCGGATAGCTTAATGAAAATTTCCGCATAATTTCAGCCATATGAAGGTTTTTTTTTAATTTTTTTTCTTCTTCTTCAAATTGGGTTCAACTATTCTTGGATAATATCATTTTTGTTTCTCTCTCTTAAATCAGTTAAGATATCTTTGATTGTTTTGGTCGGATTTGGGTTTTGTGAATGTTTTGATTATTCTCTTTCTTTTCTCTTGTCTTTTAATGGTATTTGCCCCTTCGTGGAATTGTTAGATTATGGTCTATGTTCTAGGCACATTAGCCTTTCGGTGAGAATGTTAGATTTGGTTAATTTTAATTGGTTATTGGGTCTGATATTAGCTTTTGATACAATTTGTGGATTTTCGATTCAGTTTTTGGTTTTGGTATTGGTATTATTTTTTACAGTTACAGTTCGTTTAGTTTTCACTTACTTTCTTATTCGTTAGTTCTTTTGTTTCGGTTAATTAATGAATGTCATGAATGGTTCTTCTCTTGCTGATTTAATTTTCTTGTTAGCTCTGGTTCTCGCTCGAATACACTTGGATTAGAGTTTTATTTACATTTACTATTGGATGACATGGATGATTTGTTCACTCTTGTTTTGCGGTTGCAGCTTTGAATTCGTTTATTTTGTGATTGCAGTTTTGGATTTGTTTGGAAAACGTGGCTCGGTTTTTTGTTTTCATCATGAGTTTGAGAGGGGATTTTAACAAATATTTATTATTATTATTATATAATATTATAGTAATGTCCCGAATTTTGTACGGAATGACACTTGGTGTTTGGCTACTGATTTAAGCATGGGCTTAAAGTCATTTTTGAATTTAAGCTCAAAATGTCTCTTTGTGTAATAAGTTAGAAAATGACTTTAAGTTAAAAAACAGCTTAAAGCCGGTAGAAGTTACTTTTTTTAATGACTTATTTTTTTCACTAATTTTATTTGATAAAAGTTAATATAACCATTTAAATGTATTATTTATCAAAATTATTTTTATTATTACAATTTTAATAACCCATAAATCGCTCATAACACAAAATTACTCAAACAGATATTAACTTAAATTTTTTACTTTTTACTTATCACTTTAAACAACTTTAAGTCATAAGCAATAATTTTAAGTTTAGCCGAACAGACTCTTAATTTGTGGGCTCATATGTATGCACGAGGGGTCCCATATTTTTATAAGAAATGTTACTATTAAGAATGAATTTGGGAAATGTTTTGGGATATTTTGTTGGATTCCCTAACAATTTTCATAATATTATTATTAAATAATTCTATTATTGTAATAATTTCCTTTGTTATGATAATTTCCTTTATTATTATTTATTTATTGACTATATAACCCTTCTCTCTATTATAATAATAACAAGTTCATTATAATAAAATATTAATTATCTCTTCCCTATCTTTTATCACCCACACCCAAAACCTTGAATGACAAGATATAAGTCTTGAGCACTTGAGTCAGACCCTGTTGCAAAAATTACAGTCAAAATATTGAAGGTCAAGTAAGTTAAATTTTTTATCGAAGATCAACCAAATTGATTTAACCAGAGTATTCGGTCAAATCTTCGGAAATTCGTAAGGATATTCACATTTTATGGAGTACAATTGATTTTAAATTTTTACAACTTTGCTTAGAATTAATTTTGTGAATGAATTCCTGCTTTATTATTGCTCTTACACAGTGTTTTAAAATCGTCCGATTTTTCAAAAATCGCCGATTTATCGTTTCAAAATATTTGACATATTCGATTTTTTGAAATCCGGTATATCACACTATGAATTATTTTTAAATGGTTTATTATATTATATATAAGGCTAATATATTAAATATATTTAAAATATTACGATTTATTCGATTTTTGTTCCAATTTATCATTCCGATAAATCCACGATTTGCTAATAAATCGTTATACGATATCTCAATCGATTTGTTCCGATTTCCGAAATTTACGACTATATTCTTACATTTTAAAAGCTACAACATTTCTCTTAAATTTTATATTGCTCTACACGTTTACCCTGACAAAGACTCGAGTTGCGTATGCTTATAAATTAATAAGCATAATAAACAAATTATTACATAAAATATTATATAGTAATCAGTGTGTGGATGTAAATTGATACACCAAAATCAAATACATGACGCTTGCAACGCATTATAATTTACATTGGTGTATGTTATTTAAGGTTAAAGTAATTTTGTTGGGAAGTATGCAGGTTCCAACGTAACATTATTTATTCATTTTTATATCTTTCCCTAGCATGTTATAAATAATATGTAAAATTTGTGTCAACATTTCTCTCAAATCAATCAATCTATCTACTACTTATATAAAAGAGAAAACGGGACGGTGAGGTGGAGTTCTCTGATCGCTTCGATCTATTTTTCTAATTTTCTCAAAATTTTGAATTATTAACAAAAAATATTCGAAAATATCTCAATTGCCTTTAAAATCTTTACTAACGGAGGAAACTAAATTTACAATTTTAATATTCTTGTCTTTAAATTTTTTACTAATGGAAGAAACTGAATATACAATTTTAACATTTTTCTAGATTTTTTATTAGAAAATATTTCAATTATCTTTTAAATCTTTGATAATATAGGAAACTAAATATTCAAAAATATCTCAATTTTTAAGTTTTATCTTCTAATTTATATAGAAGATAATACTTACAGAAAATGCAAGTTTCTATAAAATAAAATATAGAAGTCTTACTTTCTTTACATTTATTTTCTCAAGCACCTATATTTTAAACAATAAAAATTAGAAATTTTAAAATTATTTGAATTAAATTCTATAATATAATAAAATTGATTAATAGATGATGTAACTTATTTAGTAAGTTAGTTTGTTATCTGTTTATATTCGATAACAACGAGAAAGCGGGTCATTTGGAGAAAACATGTTTAATCAGAGATCGATTCGTTAGGAGGAGTATATTGTATGCTAGAATTTAATATTAATGTTATATTATGTATTTTAAAATAGAAGTTGGAATATGAATTTAAAAATTAGAATTTTAAAAAAATATTATTAATAGATCATGTAATTTATTTTAGTAAATTAGTTTGTTATCTGTTTAGATTTGATAATCACCAGAAAGCGGGTCATTGGGAGAAAACATGTTTAACGAGAGACCGATTCATTAGGAGTAGTATATTGTATGCTAAAATTCAATATTAATGTTATATTATGCATTTTAAAATATAAGTTGAAATGTGGTGCTTAATAGACAGTTATAAAGATCACCAAACTTTACCTACATTAATAACTCTCCTGTTAAAATGAGAGTCGGTCGACCCATCTTCCCCTAACCCTAGCCCCAACATCTTCATCCCCATCCCCTTTCTTCCCATCTCCATCCCCATCCCCTTTTTTCACATCTCTGTCCACACAACACCTCTTCTCTTGTTTTTTCAATTTTCTTTCAATAAAATCGAGATTTGTTCCACAAAACTCGCAAAATCCATTTGAGTTTCTTCACTTTAGTTTTCAGATCTACTAAGGTTAAGAGTTCAGATTTTATAATAAAATTCAGTTTTGGATTCAAAATCTCTGATCTAACATCATGTTAAAAATTGGTGTATTTCTGAGATATTTGAAATTTTGGGTTTTTTCGTTTCGTTCTGTTTGAGTTATTAGGTTTGTGTTTGATTGTCTCACTTTGTGCGATGTGTCTCGCTTTGTGCAATGTGTTGATTGTGTTGAAAATGAATTTTGCGGTGTATTGGGAGATCTGGATATCTCGCATCAACACCACTTTCGGCAGGTTTATAGCTGGTGTCCGGCAAGTACATAGCTGGGGTGCGTTTGAAACGGTGGTGAAAATCGCATGTGCTCACCTCTCACAAAAAATATTTGTTCATAACATGAGGTATCTAAGCTTAGTTTTTGCAACTGAGTCCTCTGAACATTACATTATCCATGAAGTTAATGTGAAGGTCAATTGTGAAGCTACTGTTTTCAGGGGAGATGCAAGCTGGATTGCTCGGTAAACTGTTATCTTCATTTTTAATTTTAAGAATATTTGTATTCAATTAGTTAAGCAATCCGGAAACAAAACAACTAATTACTTAGTTTGTTTATTTGTTTTTCAACCTGGTTGCATGATCAATTGGGGGTTTGTCCCGATTGAATCTCTTTCAAAGTATTAATGAAATCTGCTCTATTTTTGGCAAAAAAAAAACAAAAGTTGGAATATGAATTTAAAAATTAGAATTTTTGAAAATGTTTTGAATTAAATTTTATAATATAATAAAATAACTAGCATGATAGCCCGTGCAAAGCACGGGCACCATTTAAATTCATAAAATGTTGTTGTTTTGATCTTATTATATAGACGATTTATAATTTTTGAAATACTATAAGTCGTTAATATGGTATTTTTTATGGACATTGGCAATAACTCAAATTTCTTACTTGAATTTCATATATGATCGTAACAATAGAATCACATCTAGCCATTTAAAAAAATAAATTGGAATGATTAAAAAATATGTAATTTAAAAGTCTAATCATGAGTCAGTAGACTCACGTGTTTATATATAAAGAAGTGCTAAATAAGATAATTTACATAAATAAGAAGCGAAAACTAATTATGGTCACACATTCAAATCTAATTTACATCTCAACCATCACCCATATTCACTCTTATGCCCCTTCCATTATCGGCGACCTTACACACCATCACTTACTTTACACCGCTGTTATCACCATCTCATTCCATTTGTCGTCATCATTCATGATACACACACACACACACACACATATATATATATATATATAATGTGTGTGAGTGGGCGAGAGAGAGAAATTGTGTGTATAATAAACCATAATCACTCTACAATCTTTTGTTGTCACCAAATCGACCACCACTCCGAAAGTAACTTATGAACATGTTTGTCGCAAATTCCAGTCTCATTCCTGACCACACCTCCAGTAATTCATTCATCCTTCTCTCAACATATCTAAGTTTACCGATCGATGTCATTTTCACTCACTCTACTACCGTCAACACTATTACCAACAACTTCGAACATTTACACAATTCCAAATTTGGAATATTCTTATTATTTGCGTTCAAATTTTTTAGTGATTTAAGTTTAAATTTTGTGTAAGTGGTGGTGTTCACGTGGTTAGTGGTGGTGGCGTGGTAGTGGTCATGTAACAGTGATTTAATATTCTTCTAGTTCATATTAAAATTAGCTAAAATTTTGGTTTGTATTCATGTTCATTGTGATATATCATCTACTAAGTAGCATACTTGAATAATACAGTGAGACGTTTTAAATTATTTTTAATATAGTATCCATATTCTATTTTTTAATAAATATTTTTGAACTAATTATGTGTTTTATCTAAATATTCATCTAATAACTAATCTGAATTCCAAATCTCATCTACAATAATTTTTTGCCCCTTAAATTATCTTTTTATAGACTATAAAAATATTTTTCCTAATAGCAGTGAGAGTGGGGGTGTAATCGAGTCGAACACTGCCGGACTCGAGTTCAAACTCGATAAAAAAATTATGTCAAGCTTGAACTCGAGCTCAAGTTTAATTGGTCCTTCAATTTTTACATTGAATATAATTCATTTTTTTAATATTAATATGATGGAAGTGTGAATTAGTAAATTACTAAATAGTTTGGAAAGGACTTGTTGGCCTATAATATATATATGTAATATATATGAAAATAAAAATGTAAAACATTATAACAATGAGTTATTGGTGTATTTAGTTAAGAGCATCTTCAACCTTACTTATCACTTAGGTTAAAAGTACAACTGGCAACTAAAAGTGTGATTTATAGCCAACCTCTGTGAATACGGTCACTCCAACCACTAACTGTTGTTGTTCAAAATTATAGTCATCAAGATATGGTTGGCCATATTTGGCCAAGTCTTACAGATATGTAGAGACTTTCTCTACCTACTTTTTCTCTCCCTTGCTTTTTTCTTTCTTTTTCTTTTCAGCTGCAGCTTTGATTTGCACCGACCGAAATTTTCAATATCCTTTTTAATATTTTTTTTGTGAAATTAAAAATTATGGAGGCAACACAAAAAATTAGCTAGTGTTAGTATTAAAAATAATGCTAGAGGTATTAAATTGGATATAAAAATAGATATAAAATGACATGTTTCATTATTTGATTATTTATAAATAAATGTATAATGTCATTTACATCATTTTCACAAATTAAAATATTTCAAATTGACATATTAGCAACTCCACATTATCTTGTACCCAATTTAGGCACCTCTAGCATTGATATTAATATATATATATAAATTATTTTTCAATGAAAAAGTATTGTTTAAAATTATAAATATACTATTTTCAAAATATATCCAACCATTATAATCAACTCATTGGAGTACAATGCCTTACAGATTCAGTAAAATTTACCCAAATATTACTTTATATTATTTTAGCCAACCATTTTAGCTAACTCTATTGGAGATGCTTCAATGATTCATAAAATGGTTCTCAAAATTTCTTTGGTGTAAGAGATGTGAATATAATTCATTTTTTTAATATTAATATGATGAAAGAGCGAATTAGTAAATTACTAAATACTCTTAAAAGGGCTTGTTGACCTTTAATATATGTAATATAATATAATATATACCGAATGGATGAATGAGTTTTAAAATAAAGTTTAAATAACATACACATATTAACGGTTATTTAAGTATGGGGTAAATGAGCTTCAAAATTTTATCAAAATGGGCTATAAATTATTTTTCATTGAAAAAGTATTGTTTAAAAATTATAAATATACTATTTTCAAAATATATCCAACCATTATAATCAACCCATTGGAGTACAACGCCTTACAGATTCAGTAAATTTTACCCAAATATTACTTTATATTATTGTAGTCAACCATTTTAGCTAACTCCATTGGAGATGCTCCAATGATTCATAAAATGGTTCTCAAAATTTCTTTGGTGTAGGAGATGTGAATATAATTCATTTTTTTAATATTAATATGATGAATGAGCGAATTAGTACATTACTAAATAGTCTTAAAAGGGCTTGTTGGCCTTTAATATATGTAATATAATATAATATATATAGGATGGATGGATGAGTTTTAAAATAAAGTTTAAATAACATACACATATTAAGAGTTATTTAAGTATGGGGTAAATGAGCTTCAAAATTTTATTAAATGGGCTCCTAGCATGATAGTTGAGGTGGTAACATAAAATACCTTTGCATCCAAAGGTCATGGGTTCAATTCTTGCTAATAACAATATTTTTAATATATTTATACATTATAGGGGTATATAAGTAATTTAATAAATGACATAGAAAGCCATGTTGGCCCATAATAAGTACATTACTAAATAGTCTTAAAAGGGCTTGTTGGCCTTTAATATATGTAATATAATATATACCGGATGGATGGATGAGTTTTAAAATAAAGTTTAAATAAATACACATATTAAGAGTTATTTAAGTATGGGGTAAATGAGTTTCAAAATTTTATCAAATGAGCTCCTAGCATGATGGTTGAGGTGGTAACATAAAATACCTTTGCATCCAAAGGTCATGGGTTCAATCCTTGCTACTAACAATATTTTTAATATATTTATACATTATAGGGGTATATAAGTAATTTAATAAATGGCATAGAAAGCTATGTTGGCCCATAATATAGATAATAGATGGGAAATTTTCCACTCTACTATTTTTATAATTTTATTTTAAATTTTACTACCGTCCAAACTTTCTTTTACTTCTATACTTTTTTATTTCTAAAAATATGCCTTATCAATTCTTCGGTACATACACAGCCTCCCACCTTTACTCATCACTTTGTATATAAACACAGATTACACACAATTCTCGAGTGTACGATTACAACCCCCCCCCCCCCACACACCCACCCACACACCCCCCACCACAAACACATATATATATATATCGTTTGTGTCGTTAGAAATGTCGTCGTCGTCATCACCGATATGGACTGTTTATGTCAATTTATGATTGTCTTCTTTTCGATTTTGATGAATCGGTTGCTAAAGTTTCAAGTAATGTTAATCGATTTCGATTTTGGTTGTTTAATGGTTGATTTTTGTAAATTGGTGTTGCATTTGTGGTTATTTTGACCACGCAGGGCATGTAAGATTTGCAACCTTATTTGCAACATCTGACAAATTTGGTGTGCTATTGTGGTTGATGTATCTTCTTATTCTTTCTTCAGATTCAATATTAGTGGAATGTATATCCATCGTTTGTGTTCGAGAGAATGTCTCAAAGAAATGTAAATTTGTTTTATGTTGATTTTGTTGCATATGCAGTTGATTTGGAATTTTAACTGAATTGGTTTTGATTTGCAACATATGCAACCAAACTAACTCAAAAAAATAACAAAATCAACTTTAAAATCAATTTTCAGAAAAACGAAAATAAACTTGCATTTTGGTTTGAAGAGGTTGCAAAACGTATTTTTGAAAACAAAACTTAAAAAAATGTATTTTTGTAATTAACTTTTAAAACAAACATATTTCTGGAAAATAATCTTATAAGTAGGGTATTTTTAAAAAAAGTCCTAAAATAATTAATAGATGATGTAATTTATTTAGTAAATTAGTTTGTTATCTGTTTAGATTTAGTAACAATGAGAAATCAAGTCACCGAGAGAAAGCATGTTTAACGAGAGACCGATTAATTAGGAGTATATTGTATGCTAAAATTTAATATTATGTATGTTAAAACACAAGTTGGAATATGAATTTTGAGAAAATTAAAAATTGTTAATATTTGATATAATATTAAAATAATGAAAAATATTAAAAAATTATTTTTTTCTAAATTTGGGTAAATGACCAAGACGAAACGGAGAATTCAAAATAAACCTTAATTTTATAGAAATATTATTTTCTAGTAAAGAAATAATTTCTAAAATATTTTTAAAAGAAATTATTATAAATCCGTTGCGAAGCGTGACTTGATAAACTAATATAATTATACATGACTAACATTATACCTGTAGAACATGCACAAATTTTCTTAGATAAAGTTATAAAAATTCACTATATTTATTATCTAATCAATTTATCTATTAGCGTTTGGAGATGCTCTAAGATTCTAATTCACTAAGCCAAAACAATACGATACCAAAAGTTAATTATTTTTTAAATAACTTGTAAAAATGTCACTGATTTATTGTACCAAAAGTCATTGTTTTTCAATCTACTTACAAAATAAATAATGTGTTGTCATGAGTGTGAACCAAAAAAATTTCAGAATCAATAATGATATGATTTAAAATTGATTTATTGGATATGACCCTTATATTTTATTTAAACTTAAAATTATTAAGTAGGAGAGTACGCGGATTGCAACCTAATACAATAATAGCTGACGTTTATTAGGAACCAAAGTTAATGACATGTCCTTCATAAATTAAAAAATACTAATAATTAAAAGGGAGCTTGTCCACAATGGTTTGCCGGGGAGCTTAACCAACAAACAGTTCACATTAGATTGAGAAATGAAGGGTTATGATTTAAAAAAAAAGATTGAGCCGCTACTAAAAAAAACTAGAGTTTGTCTGATACATTTTTTTACATATTCATATATTTTTATTTAATTTATAGTTTTTTATTTCATTATTTTTAGTTTACTTTTTTGTTTACATATTTTAGTCACATATTTTTCATTTAATTTATAGTTTTTTGTTTCATTTTTTATTTTATTATTCAATTTACATATTTTATTTACATACTTTTCATTTAATTTATATTTTTATACTTTATTTTCTGATTTAAGGTTAGTTTCTTAAATTTTTCTAGATTTGATTTTTGTTTTCAATAATTATTATATCTAAATTTTGTAAAATACTAAACATAAGAATTTGATCATGTTTTTTTATTAAAAGAATAATATTAAATAACTTATTTGTCGCTTTTATGTAGAAACTTGTATTATGATCAATAAACATGAAAGTCTAAATTTGGTTGTGTTTTTTTTTTTGAAAAATCTAAATTTGGTTGCTTGTTTCCTTCAAAATTATATTGTTTTATATAAAATTCATAATTTACTTTCTTTACCTGGCAACAAGTAAAAAAATCATTTGGGTCGTATTAGGTTCTTTTCACATCATAACTCTTAATTCTTAAATTTCTTTTTCGGTATGAACTTACATGTAATTTGTTTATTAATTTATTTAAGAGTTGGTAAGAATTTTGATATAATATTTAATATTATTTATAATCTGTTTATATATATATATATTAAATAATTATCTTATTAAATTTTCAATTTTCATCAATGTATTATTTTTAGTTTTTTAAAATAATTGCAAAAAGATTGAGATCTAGAAAAATAATAAAAAGAAAATTAAAATTAAGAAAATCAACTTTAACTCAAAAATTAAAATAATAAATTATAAAATTATAAGTTGAATGAAATATATATGATACAAAATGTAAATTGAAAAATATAATAATAAATTAGAAAATTATGAATTGAATAAAATATGTAAATGAAAAAATAAAACTGAAAACTATAAAATACATGAAAAATATGTAAAAGAAATATCACACAAAGAGTAGTGCTAGAGCACAAAATTTAGAATGTTTTAATTGATGTTGTTGGTGTGAATGTAGTGATCCACTTATTATTATAACTAATTAGGAGTATTTGAGAAGAATTTTGTGAACAAATTTTGTGCCTCTAGCACTACTCTGTCATCACACAAATCCTACCTACAGCGGAAACCGCCCCAAAATTTTTTTGGGATTTCTTCATAAATACCCAACCCAAATTTTTTTTTTTTTGCAAAAATACTATGTGTTTTTAAATTTTTTTGCAAAAATACCAAAATATTTGCAAAAATACGGTCTGCAACTAATTTCAACCATATCTGCAACTGCAACCAAAATCAACCACATATGCAACTTTTTAATAAAAACGATTTTTTTCCGGCGTCCTGATTTTAGGGTTGTAAACAACCCTAAAATCAGGGTAGGTTAGGGTTTAGAGTCTAGGGTTTAGGGTTGTAAACAACCCTAAACCCTAAACCCTAAGTCCGTATACGAATTATTCCTCATTCTTAATATTTCTAAAACCCAACCGTTGAACCCCAAAGGTTAACTATTGAACCCCAGAGTAACGAATTAATCAAGACCACAAGTTTACTAAACATCTTACTAACAATTTTTTTTGAATTCTCAGCTGTTTTTCAATCATTTTTTAAAAAGTTGCTTCTAGTTGCATCTGGTTGCGTTGGTTGCTGGTCGTATTTTTGGTTGCATCTTTGGTTGATTTTGGTTGTAGTTGCAGGTGGTTGAAAATAGTTACAGACCGTATTTTTGCAATTATTTTGGTATTTTTGCAAATATTTCCGGAAGATTGTAAAATTGCAAAAAAACTTAGAAAAAATAGTATTTTTGGTAATTTCCCAAATTTTTTAAATCATAACCCTCCATTTTTTAATCTAACAACATAGAAACAGTTTGTTGCTCAGGCTATTCTTGACAGTCGATTGCGGGACCGGCTCCCATAATTAAAAAGTCAGTGCCATGTGACACGTGAGAGAAATATTATTTTGAACACTATTTTCGTCAAGAAAAAAGTCTCATGAATTTAATTTGCCTCCGTACCAAATATGACTAGTTTTTATTGTTGGGGCCAAATTTAAATATAAAAACTATAAAATAATTTTCAAGCGACTTTTCTCAACTGCTAATTCATCTATATAACATGCTCTTCCCAACTGATGCATCCCACACAACTTCCATTCATCTCTTTTTCTCTGTTTTTGTGGAAGTGGAATCATACACTGAAACCATCAATTTCGGATCCTGTAAGTTCCCTTCTTTGGGTTTTATTAAGTACGCGTAAATAGTTTTATTTTAGTTCGGGTTTTAGACTTCACTAGCCTCTATGTAGCTCCGATATGGAGATGCCAATTTTTTTCCCCTTGAATTATGGTTGTTATATGTCCTGATAACTAATCTTATGCAAAGACGTACAATTTGTAAGGCTTATATTTGAAACTAGAACTCCATGCAAAGTTTATTTGTTGAAAAAGAATTTATTCAAATTTATATAGAATTTAAACTCTAACATGCACTGCTGCCAATCTTGCGTAGTGGCCTAACAATTATTTATGACATTGAATATTGAGGAAGATATACTAAATATTGAGTATGCTTTGATCTGCAGTTGAAGATTCTTTTAGCTAAATGGATTATCAAGATGAGTACCTATCCAAGTCAGGATACGAATGCCTTCTCTTCGGTAAGAGTCTTTTGTTAGTTGATTTTGCTGAGAAATCAACTAGGTTTCTGTTGGACGGATTAATTAATTTATGATCATATGACTTTCAGATGTTGATGATACTCTATATCCGTTTAGTTCCGGGATGTCCACTCAGTGCACTAAAAACATTACAGGTTTGACATATCAGCAGAGGAACTACATAATCTACATTCCCTTGCTTTTCTTTAGTTTGTAGTGTGTGCAAACTTCTCTTACCTGGTTTTCTTTGTTCGTCTAGCATATATGATCGACTATCTTGGAATAGACGCGGCTAATGCCTCTGAGATGTGTTTAAAACTATACAAGGACTATGGCACAACGATGTCAGGCCTCCGGGTACGTATGATCAGACATCTAAAGATCGTATTGATGAAAAGCATTACATAAAGATGCTAACTATTTGCTCTTCTTCTTATGACCAGGCCATTGGTTATGATTTTGATGATGATCATTATCATAGGTACTATGACTATTTCCTCTTTGTGTGTGCATATTTTTCAGTTACTACAGACCTTATTTTCTTGTTTCAACATAAGGAACAATCAACTGATTTCAAATTTCCCTATTTCACAGTCTTGTTCATGGGAGATTACCGTATCAGAATCTGAAACCGGACCCTGTTCTAAGGAATCTTTTGCATAGCATACCCATTCGTAAAGTTGTACGTTATTTCCCACAAACTGAGAAGAAGTTAATCACAAAGTCATCAGCGTTCTCTCTTTAATACTGATTGTTTCTCTATTACAGATTTTTTCAAATGCAGACGAAGCCCATGTTGCTAAAGTTCTTAGCATACTTGGGTTAGAGGATTGCTTTGAAAGAGTTATATGCTTTGAGACATTAAACCCAATCCACAAAAGTAACATAACTAATGATGGAGATGCTATAAACTCTGCTGAAGATAGAAATGATCCAGCACTCCTAGAGTCTCCTATCATCTGCAAACCATTTAAAATTGCTTTTGAAGAAGCTTTTAAGATAGCGAACATAAACCCTGAGAAAACAGTAAGATACTAATGCTCTTTTCCAAGTTGATTTCAACCATCTGCATTGGGCAGATAGCTGTCCCTCCAACACACACACCTAAGCACACACATACACTTGCAAACTACTACTATGTGTACTTAATTGTCATTGTAGCATCTTTGTTGTTGATATAAGTTTGTCCTGTTTCAGCTGTTTTTTGATGACAGTGCACGAAATTTGCAAACTGCAACATGTATGGGGCTCCACACTATGGTGGTAAGTATTGATAGTGGCAAAGATAACTAGCTATGTTTTGTGCAAGTTCCTTAATAGGTTTACAGAAATTGTAATTTTCCATTTGGCTGTTCATGTATGAAGGTGGGATCTTCCAAGCGTGCTAAAGGTGTTGATTATGCATTAGAGAGCATCCATAACATCAGAGAAGCATTGCCCGAGCTATGGGAAACGCTTGAGAATTCTGAAGGAGTTCACTATTCTAGAGAAGCTGCAATTGAGACGATTGTGAGAGCTTAAGCGTGTGACCAAGGACTTGGGGATAGCCTAGTTGTAAAAGTCTATCTCATATTCTATTCGAATCCTCTGAAGCGTTAAGGCTGTTAAAAAAAAACCTTGCGATTCTTGCAAGCAAGGAAATATCATGGTCTTTGGGGTTTCCATCCCAACTGTGTAATACCTACATAGTGGATTTAGATTTTATATCTGACCACATTTATCTGTAAACCACTATAAATAACAAATAACAATCTGATACGTGATCAAGACTACTCTAATTCATCGTTGTTTGGTGTGAGTTTATATATATGAAACCCAAAAATTGATTATTAGTAGAAAGCATGATCCGAATGGAGCAGGCAAACAGTACTGAAGAAATAACAGAACATAGTTAAATTACCTGCAAAGCATCATTTAGGGTAACATCCGCTTCTAACATCAATGAGGATCTCTTTCCTCTGTTGATGAGGTCCCATTGGTCTTTGTTCTGAAATCTGGAATTACTTTCTCTTCATATCGGATAGGAGTAAGTCTGCACAGAAAAGATAGTCAAAGATTTCTGAGGTGGTACTTTGACATTAATGAGAATGTGTTGCAACAGGTGGCTCTAGTCTGAATAAGAAGCCTTGTAAATGATCATCCATAGTAATCAATGAAGAATGAAGTTTAAAAAGGCACAATGTTATTAAATATAGCCCTGCGTTTTCATTCCTGACATATGTAGCAGACTTTGAGTAGATATAGAGATGCCAAAGTGGTGTAATCTGGCTAACGTTGTCAGCATCACCAGGCATAGCTAATTTAATTATAAAAGCATATCATGGCACCTTGAATTTGTGACAAACAGCTTTGAACTATGGAACAGATGAACCCATAGACCTAGCGGACTTCCATTTCTAGTTATGACCTTGCAATCATTATTACCATGCTATCACATTGATGTAAGAACATATTATTAATACCCTGCAAGAAACATCTGAGCCTTCATCCTTGGCTGTAGCAAAGAATATCGTGAATAGCATAGATATTTCTTTCTTTTTTATAGAAAACTCGTTACATTTACATTTTCTTCACAAGACAATATCGAAATCCCACTTGGTCGCCAGTTCATTACACTTTGTCGAAAAATTCAGGACATAAGACAATTCAGGAGTTTGTGCATATATAATTAGGGGAACTTTCTTTATCCATTTCCGGACTTATGCCCTGTTCAGTAAGAGTTACAGACAGGGGCTTCTTCTTCAGCAGTCTACTATACTGTTTCTTTAAAAAAAATCACAATCAGAATTATATTCTTCTACTTGCTCATAATCTTCATCACCCGAATCACCACCGACAGTCTCTTCTCCGACAGCTTCTTGATCCCAGGCATCGGTATCATGCGTAAATTCAGTACGAGTCTTTTTACCATTAGGAGCTGCTGCATCATCTTCAAACAGTTCATTCAGTGCATCAAAATTTATAAGTGAGTTCAGCCTCTTCTTATTTGATGTCTGTTGTGTAGCTTCTGCAGATGCTGGAGCAGTAGCGTTGTCAACCTTAGTACCTCGCTTTTCCATCTGCTTTTTTCTTGGTTTTTTTTTTACTTCACCAGTAGCAGCTGCAGTTTTCTTCAAATCTTGTTCACGAATATATTCTTTGTTCATGACTTCCCACAAAACCTTCTTACCCTCAGCTTCCTTCTCGCCATCTAAATATTCATCAACCTCAACATCAGAAAGGTCCTCTGATTCATCACTAACTGAACTAGAAACACTACTAAACTTCTTCGAAAACCCAAAGTCATGATTAATACATCCCTGAATCAGTCTCTCCGTTTTAGCACGATCAAAAGCCCGAGTATTTGATCCACAACCAAGTCCTTTACAAAGCTCAACAAACTCCTTATAACACACATTACAAAGCCCATAACAATAAGCCTCTTGATCATTATGTCTACAAAGAACATCCAAATCACCTCCAAAATCCCGCAACTCCAAATCCTTATCCTCCTCAAACTCATAGGCAATCCTACTAAACTCATCAACAGTCAATCCCCCAGACCCCGTTTTACCAAACTCAATCAACCTTGCCCTCAAAACCCCATCACAAACACGCACAACTCTCTCAACATCCGATTTCTGACACGTAAACCCATTCGCCAATGCCGCAATATAAACAGCAGCACCGCACACTCCACCAACATTCCTTTGCATCAAATCTCCTTTCACACCCTCCACAATCCGTAACGCAACCATAATCACCCTCAAATTCCTCCCTTTCAACAAAACAGTCACATACCGATGAATAAACAAACTCGGATCAACCACATTCTGCACAAACGAATTTAAATCGAACCCCAAAACCCGACAAATCCGCAAATACTCCACGCCCAATTCATAAACATTTACGCCCAATTCAACCGAAAACCGAAACAGCAAAACCGGAATCTTATTCAACAGACACGCAATGTACAAACAACAAGCCGCAATCTTATTACTAAAATTACAAGTTTTAGTCTCACGCTCACCAGCTGTTTGATAAAATTTACGGGCCTGCTGAACTGCGAAAGCGTCGAAAATAGACAGTTTTAATGCCAAATTGTCGATGAAATTGAGCGAATGTTGGTTAGATCGGATGTAGAAATCTTTTTTGTCGAGAACAGAGTGAGATTGAGATTTGTTAGAGAGGGTAGGGCTAGGGTTAGGGTTCATTTTACGAATTTGTGAGGTGCGAATTTGAATGGGGTGTCGGGTTTTGTTTTGGCCGGTGTTGGGTTTTATAGTACGGCCTGTTTAACATTTTTTTAATATTCTTTAGTATATTAAATGTAGAATATGTGTCCGAATTTATAAAGGAGAAGAGTTCAAATAAATTTATAGAGAAGACATACAAGTAAAGTTTTAATTGAAGTAGAGTTGGTGTTCGAATTTAAATAGGAGAATAGTTCGAATTTATAGGTAAGTCATAGAATTAAAAGTTCTATTGAAACTAAAATAGATGTTCGAATTTATAGAGGAGAAGAGTTCGAATTTATAAAAAAATACATACAATTAAATGTTTTATTAAAAGTAAAATATATAGGTGTTTATAGACATAACTAAAAGTCCTATTCAAAGTAAAATAGGTGTGCGAATTTATAGATGAGAAGAGTTCGAATTATAGGAAAAACATATATATTAAAAGTTATATCGGAAGTAAAATAGGATTGTGAATTTATATAGGTGTTTTTTCAACGAAAAAGTGTCTCATCATTAGAAAGGAGTATGTTAATATAAAAATTAATATATGAGACAAGTATATATTCAATATATTAAATTTGAGATTTTGATCTTAAAAAGGAAAACGTGTTTCACGGGAGGACGGCTACTAGGGAGGAACGAGTAATTTTTGTAATTTAATTGAAAGATGTATTTTTTCTAACGAGAGACCGGCTAATTAGATAGAAAAATGAATATGTTAACATGAAAATTAATATATAATACAATAAATATATTAAATTTGAGATTTTGATATTAAAAAAGAAAACGTGTTTCACGGGAGGACGGTTTATTAGAAAGGACCGAGTGATTTTCATAATTTAATTGATAAAGTTTTTTTTTTAAAATTATAACGCGACTGCTTTTTCAACTAATTTATAGATAAAAGAGTGTCGGTGTAAAAATGACAAACAGCAAAGGTTAAATATATTTTACGCTTAGAATTAAATAACCTTGAATTATCACGTTTTATTTAGAGTTTCCTTATATTTGATAAAATATATGTCAAGGATAAGTGAGTGGCTAATTAAATGAACTGAATTGAACCAAATGTTTAGAGTTTTCTTGTTCAACTTCTTAAAAAGTTTCTTGAATTCAAACTCTGAACCCAAAAGTCTTGTTTGATTTTGATATGTACAAATATTCCAAAATCAGTTTGAATATTAATTAGCATTACATCATCATTCATCACACAAGAATGAATATGATTGTAAGTTTTAACAATAGTTGTGTGACGTTGTAATAGATTTCATAATAGTAGTAGTAGTAAACTTGTGAAATTTACTACATACAACAATGAAGATACTTGGGAAAGGAAGGAAAAACTAACACAGTGGAGATTTAGATACTACAGTGCAACAGCAAGTGATTAATAGAATATCAACAAATTATTTAACTAGAAATACATATCAGCACATCCAATGTAGCATCAAAGAATATACAAGAACATCTGTATAGAAACCTACGCTTTGTTTTATCTACCTTCGTAAACCAGTGATGTGGGAGAAGTGAAAAATCACCAACACTTTCCCACCAGGTTTGCAAAGGTTGTCACAAGACCACAAATATCTTCCTCCACAATAGGCTTGAATCTTCTACAGATGTTAAAATTTAACGTCAGCCGAATAACGAGGTGCTAGGCTGATTATTACATGTCCTCTGGTGACAGTACTAAAAGTATATATTATCATCTTTTTTATCTTGGAAGGTATCAGGTAACATGGAGATCATCTGAAAAAGACAAAATGGTTAAAGGTTAGATGATCTTAAAAAGGAACAACTTAAAAAACTTCCTCAGCTCTCAGCAAAAATCAAATTTCAACTCCAAGACAAAGCAGTAACTAAAAACATAAATACGGCACACTCAAACTATAAGCACATGCATGCTCATCTCTCTGCAAGTATAGATGTTTTTTCTGATGTGTTTTATGGCACCAAGTAAAGAAACATACTAAGTTTAAAGTAAACATTAGTACCTCAAATCCTCAGCAAGCATAGCAAACTCTTAATGATCATTATAATACCAAATATAAGTACTTTTATGCAGGTTCCCAAGCAGAAATACCATGGAGAATCCGACCCTTCCACCCCGTCAACATCCACTGACCATCTTCATCAAATACAAAATCTTTATGAAATTCTGACTTAACCTTACACTTTAGCTTGTCTAAGAGTTCCTTTTTTAAAGGAAGACTTTTAAAACCAGCCTTCATATTGCGAATCTGCCACTGTTTATATGTCTCAGGCCTTTGAACCCTTTCCACACCCTCACATGCAATAACATTCATCACCTCCCGGCCACAGAACTCTCTCTCAAAATTCAATCTCTCTGGATCGTCACAAGGCATAGTTGTATCAAGTATATCAAACAAAGCAGAATAATGAAAGAGAGCCTCTCGGAACCGAGTCACAAAAAAAGGTACACTGTAGGATCCATTAACAATAGCCTGTACAAATATAGCAGGGTTTACTTCCCTGATTAATTTAAGAACAGCATCCCTTGGATTGTTCACTGCAACAGTCTCGTCAAGTAGGTTCTCAAACCGTAAGAAACAATTTACAGCAACAACTTCATTGCTTTGAATCTTAAGGTCCTCCACTGTTATTGTCTCCCACTTTTGTGTTGCTATCGGATTGTACTCGAATGAAACATTAAAACGCTCGCAATATCCTCGCAACCGACGGCCTGTTGCCTCCATATATTCTGCAGGTCTGAAACCAGGCTGGGGCAACTCTATTCCCGTAATCCGAAGCTTAGGCGGTCCACCAGGTCTTTTTGAGAGACATTGGATAAGAACTGGCCACTGAAAACCATACTGGATACCAAAATCAATAATATGAAGTGTTGTGGCGTTCGACGATTTTTCCAGAATCAGTTTATTCGCAAAGAAAACTGATGTCTTCTTAAATGGACAGGCTACGAGGTATGCTTGATATGCTTTTAACTTCTCAGTGGCTGAAATTCTCCTGGATGAAAGGGCTGCATACAACTGGGTGCCAGTGCCGGCCATGCGTGCCTCAAGGCCATTAGCAAATACATTAGCCAATCTCTGAGATGCATCCCCGGATGCAGATGAGTACTGCCTAATCAGCTTTAATTGTTCATATGCAGTCATGCGATCTTCAGAAGCAACAGATTGTGCACAACTGATCAGAAGAGTCCTTAGATCCACCGCTTCACTTTTGCTGTCTGTTCTCTTGGAACGACTCTTGCTGCCATTAGATCCCTGTGCAAGCCAATTTTCATGAAGAGAGGCTGGGCTGAATTCAATAGGTTCTTCTTTATCACAGCATGGCTCACAGAGTAGAACTTTATCGAACATTTCAGTTAACTCGACTTCTTCCTCAAAAACTGCCAACTGCTTGCTACTCCTCTCATCTTCAATTACACTATCCTGCCGAAGCAAATGCTTCCTTCCCCTTGAACTTCTAAGTGAGATCTCCTCATCCTTTTCTACCTTCACTTGATGTACAGGAGGACCTTTTTTTGCGTCTGATGGTAACTTATAGTTATCTAAGTTAACAACTAACTGAGGAATGCTAGGAAGGAATTTTTTAGCTTCCTCCATTCCTTTTTTAAATTGCAAAATAGAATTGCTGTCAGTAAATATATTTGGAATCACCTGTGTGCTCATAGGGGCATCCAATACACCACTAATATTATTACGCAAGCTATTTTCAGATGTTACTGACCACTGTGACCTGCTATCTATGTTAAAATCTGGAGGTCGATTTTGCAAATCAGACGACTTGAGACTTCTGGAGTCAGCAACCCAGTAGGGAGGCTCATAGTAACTTCCCGAACTAGTACCACCACTGCTGGTACTGTACTCACTTGAGCTTCCAGTAAAGTAATCATTTCGACTATCAGCATGTTGGTAGGTGTCAACCGGCCCATAAGGTGAAGGAGAGTTTTTCTTGCCAAGGGCTTCATACAAAGACTGTTCTGCTGCTTGCAGGGCCAATGGATCATAAAACATGGAAGGCTTTTCATCGATTTTCTCTTCCATAAGAATCTGGTTAAGGAACTTCAGCACACCATCAGAAAATTCATTATCATCAGGGGAGTACATCTCCGAGCTACCAGTAGGTGAAGTCTCATTAACGGTAGAAGTGGAAGTGGTCATAGTAGTAGCAACAGCAGCATAGTTATAGTCAGGCTCAGGTATATGGTCAGGAATATCCAAGAAACTAAGATCGACAAGTTCATCTTTAAACCTAAATGTATTAGCATAATTCGGAGGCGAATCAAAACCAGGTAAAACAACCTCATCACCATATTCAAAACCATTTAGGACATCGGAAAAATCAGTCGAGCTCGGATCCATCACCATGTAGCAAAACAACAACTTCCAAACCCTAACACAAAATTCAATAATATAAACATGACAGAAAAATCATAATGACTTTCGCATCAAATCAACTACTTTATTCAAACCATAAAAAAAATTAAAACAAATGATCAATAATCCTACAAATTTTACACCAAATAGAATAAGCCCACAAGTCTAATTAAGGTAGTGATAATCAATCTAAATTGAGTAACATATACATGTCAGAAAAAAATCATAATAGTAACCATAGAACAATATGAAAAATGATCATTAATCCCACAAATTATACAAAAATTAAAGTAAGCGCACAAATTTTATTAACATGGTCATAATCATTTTAGTTTATTTTTAATTTAACAAAGGGGGGAAAACAAATAAACCCTAATTTAGGGTTAGCAACATAAATACAATCATAACAAAACAAGGAACTATTAAATTGAGAGTTCATAGGTAGCAACGTAGCAGATCTGAGAATTGAAGCTAGGACTTGTGAATATATCATACAAATACAAGCATGCTATGTATAAAATAGAATAGTAAAATACAAGTTAAAGCGTAGCGTACCTGAGAGAGAGAGAGAGAGAGAGAGAGAGAGAGAGAGAGAGAGAGAGAGAGAGAGAGAGAGGGAGAGAGAGGGAGAGAGAGAGAGAGAGGGCAAGGGAGATTCCCAGCAGAAGAAGAGTTGATGCTACGAAACTTTATACATAAAATATATTAGTGGGATAATATAAAAATGGGGGAAGAGAATGAAAAGATTGGAGGAGAAGAAAGAAACGAAAGCGGCCTAAAGATGCAGAAAAAAATGAATGTAGACAAGGAGATGAAAGCGGCCTAAAAAAGAAACGAAAGCGGCCTAAAAAATGGGTGTAAAGGGCTTTAGGACAGCGGCAAACCGGCTACTGCCGGTGGCTTTTGTGTCTATCTGTTTTTACTACAAGTCTACAATTATCTCATCCGCACTGCGTATGTTTCCTTTGTCTTTGCTAATCAGTTTGGACTAACTTGTTGACCACACGGGTGCTCTTTTTTTTCTTTAAATTTTTTAACACAAAAATGGCTAGAGTTTCAAATGTACTTTCAAAATGATTCCCGGGTGCTTAACTGATAATTCTTTGTTTCATTTATTTTTTTGGGCTTTTTTCATAAATACCCATCCAAAAAACTTTTTTGCAAAAATATTATGTGTTTTTTAATTTTTTTTTGCAAAAATACCAACTTTTTGAAAATATTTGCAAAAATATGATCTGCAACTAAATATAATCATATCGGCAACTGCAACCACAGATGCAACTTGTTAATAATGGTGTTTTTCCGGCGTCCTGATTTTAGGGTTGTTTACAACCTAAAATCAAGGTAGGTTAGGGTTTAGAGTCTAGCGTTTACAACCCTAAACCCTAAACCCTAAGTCCGTATACGAATTATTTGTCATTCTTAATATTTCTAAAACCCAAAATAGAAACATTGAACCCCAAAGTTTAACTATTGAACCCCAGGGTAAATTAAGACCACAATCTTACCCCTCTTACTAACAATTTTTTTAAATTCTCGGCTGTTTTTCAATTATTTTTTAAAATATTGCATCTGGTTGCGTTGGTTGTAGACCGTATTTTTGCAAATGTTTTTAGGTTGCATCTAGTTGCATGCCGTAATTTTACAAATATTTTCAGAATATCGTAAAATTGCAAAAAAAACTTAGAAAAAGTAGTATTTTTGATAATTTCTCTATTTTTTAAAATGTACTTTTCATTTCTTTACATTTCAATTTTTTTTTAAAATAGTAAATTTTTATAACACATAATTAACTATTTTCACTACTTTTTTTCATTTTACTTAATTTATTATTTAAATTTTGATAGATCTCATCACTTTAGTCGTTCTTCTTACTTTTCTCTATTACTTTGCTTATTCTTTTTTAATTTTTGTGCCCGATTCAAATGTAAACAATTAGATGGGATCGAGGGCTTATAAACTAGCGTAAAAATCTGTTAGGCACTAAAAGATGGGTTAAATAAGCTAGGGGGGTTTGAATAGCTTATTAACTTTTAAAAATTAGAGCTCAGCGTTTTAAAACTTTCTTTCCTTTTTTAAAATATTCGTTACTTGTAAACAAGTAAATCGAGTGCGGAAAGTAAAGAGAGAAAGAAATAGAGTACGACACGGTCAATTTTATCCTGGTTCGCGATGACACAACCCTAATGGATTTGTTCACCCCTACTCCAGTCCTCGAGCTCCTCCCGAACTCGAGATTTTCTCCACTATAAAGAACACTCCTTATAGTAGGCAGAGAAGCCTTTACAAACACTAAGTATTTATCTCGGATCTTAACTACAAGTTAATCCATCAAAATACAATAGCAAAACAAATTACAAGTTTATCTTGGAGCGTAACTCCCCGCTACCTCCTCGCAACTATGTAAGCCCTTGCGTAGGTTATGTTACTCTACAACTTTGTCGATCTTGGATCTTAGGTCTTAGATCTTGGGTCTTTCCTTTTTCTTCACGGTGCGATGACAATTAACTCCCCGTTAATATGTCAAAGACTTGGGTCTTAGAAAAAGAATCACCTCACCTCACTACAAAGTCTAGATAACAAATCTTACGACTTAATCCCTATTAAGAAATAAGATAGTATGTTACGGTACTAGACCAAAGACTAACACGAATTATATAAGGTCGAATATATATATAAATAAATGACCGAATATAAAACAAAGTCTAAGTAGTTTATAAAGCCTTAAAAATAAACAATTAAAGGCTTTTAAAACAAACTAAGACAACCTACTAATTTTCTAAAAGATAACTCGTTTATGTCGTAAAATGACTTAAACAAATATCAAAGAAACAAAGTAAGATATTACTTCAAGAATTCAACAAGTAAAAGCTCGTTTATAACTAATATATATTTTGTACGAAATGCCTTGTAAATTTGGAATCCGAAGTGCTTAACTTCAAGAACTTGACAAGTAAGGTTCTTTTATATCTCTAAATATAATATATGAGATTTATACGAGTAACCTTCAACTTGATGTTCGAAGTCGATTTAACTTCTTTGTCTCGACAAGTAAGCCTTATTTATATCTCTAAATAATTATACAATATTTATACAAGTGCCCTTCAAACTTGGAGTCGAAATTAAAAATAAGCTTAATAATATTCAAAAAGTGAGCTCCGTTTATATCTCTAAATAATAATATGAGATTTATACGATATTCTTAATCTCGGAATATAAGTTAGTTTATGTCACTTTTTATTTTAAACAAAGAAGTCTTTGTTTATGTCGTATTATATCGACTTATACAAAGTTTACTTCAACTCGAAAATAAAATGAACTAACTAGCAAATATTCAACAAGAAAGCTTTGTTTATATCTCTAAATGAGATTTATACAAGTAGCCTCTAACTCGGAATATAAGTTAGTTTTACTAACAAAAATTCAACAAGGAAGCTCTTTGTTTATGTCGTATAATCGACTTATACAAAATCGTCTATACTCGAAATTTAAGTAGATCGGAGTTATTTTTAATTCCAGAAAATTAATCCAAGAATATTAATAACTAAATTAGGAGAGATTATATCAAGAAACAACTCTGCTAAATATGTTTACTAATTATATATACGAGTAACCAACAAACAATTAAAGCTCGTGTATATATAAACCGTAAACTTGACTAACTAATTATTTGTGCTAAAATCGAACCAACCAAGCACACCACAAAAATCTATTCCTTCCATTTGAGTATAGCCTTGAGCAACTAATCGTGATTTATTTCTTACCACCGTTCCACTTTCGTCTAATTTATTTCGAAAGACCCATTTCGTTCCAATAATGGAAGTTTCGGGTGGTTGTGGAACTAGCTCCCAAACTTTATTGTGAGTAAATTGGTTTAATTCTTCTTATAAAGCTTCCTTAGCAGTTTTGGGTTCTATTTGTGAAAGAAAGACCATATGACTCACAATGTTTTGAACTTGAGAACGAGGTTGAACGCCTTTAGTTAAATCACCTAAGACATTGTCTATAGGATGATTCTTAATTAACGGAATCTCCAGAGGCAACTCAACTTCGGTCTCTTTTAATTCGAGAGGATTATTCGGAGTTTCATTTCCGAGACCCGTATTTCCAATTTGAAGGATAATATTCTCCACGTCGGTTGAAACGGGAACATTTGAGTCTTTATCCTCATCGACTAAATCTTTAAATTTTGCGGGAAGTTTAGATTCATCGAATGCTACATTCATTAATTCTTCCACCACTAAAGTTTTAAGATTAAATACTCGATAAGCTTTGCTATTAGTAGAATAACCGAGAAATACACCCTCACTAGATTTAGGGTTAAATTTTGTTAAATAATCTTTGGTATTCATTATATAGCATTTACTTCCAAATACTTTGAAGTAACTAAGCTTAGGAGTTTTACCAAAATAAAGCTCGTAAGGAGTTTTCATTTTGATAGGTCGTAGTAATACTCGATTAAGAATATAGCAAGTCGTTGTCATAGCTTCGGCCCAAAAATATTTTGGTCGACGATACTCGTTAAGCATCGTGTTTGTCATTTCTTATAATGTTCGATTCTTCCTTTCAACAACCCCGTTAGATTGAGGTGTATAAGGAACGGAGAAATTATGAGTAATACCACATTCTTCACAATATTCAACAAAACTAGAATTTTCAAATTCTTTTCCATGATCCGTCCAAATATAGACAATTTTATTATTTTGTTGATTTTGGATATGTTTGCAAAGAGCGTAAAATACATCAAACGCATCACTATTGCTTAAAAAGTTTAAAAAGATATTGCTTCTTGAAATTAATTGGAGCTTTTTGCTACTACATAAGAGAGGTTTAGAGAAGAGAAAACTCCAGAATTTCTTTGGCTAAAAATGACTTAAGAAATGAGTGGGGGCGGGGTGGGGGGGGGGAGGTTCTTTTATAGCCAAAAATAGGCATTTTTGAATTAAAAATGGGAGACAACCTTCCTTAAAATAAGGAAAAGTGTGGGATGACAACTTGCACATGCACATGGCCGAAGATAGAGGTGGTCACTGGTGCGGGTTTGCACGGACCGCCCGAAACCGGCTCGTTGAAAAATTTATTTTATTCGGCCCGAGACGAGCCGAGTCGAAACCCGCAAAAATCGTTAAAATATAAGTGCCGAGTACGAGTCGAGATTTTCATAACCAAAACCGGACCGGCCCGATTCGTTACGTAACCCGCGAACCGGCTCGCACAAACCGGTTCGCATAGCCCGCACAATTTGCTTTTTAAGATATTTTGGAAATTGCAGTTTTTTGTTTCTATTTATTTATTTCTAAAACATCTTTTTAACTAATAAATCACTTGGCATAAAATATAAATGCACGACATGGTTGTGAACTTTGCTAAAGAAATTGTACCTTTGTCATTGCTAAATACTAGTGGGCTTGTATGACTACAATATTAAATTGTGCTTGTAACTCCTTTTTTATTTTCATTGCAGGGTAGAGAAATTAAAAGTGTAGTAGAGTAATAAATTATGACCAATACCAAAGTGAAATAGGTGAAAGATGGCGTGAATTTAAACAAAGCCCGCACAACTCGCACGGTTAGCTCGTTTGTAGTCGTTCACCCAAAACCGCCCAACCCGTCCAACCCGCCTAACCCGCACCGACTCGCCTAACCCGTACCAACCCGCAATGCCGGTCCCGAGCTCAAATATTTTGATTCGAACCCGGCCCGATTCGGCTCGTCCAAACATACATGCCGGTTCCGTGCCCGCCTTGAACGAGCCTGACCCGTGTCAAGCCCGACCCGGCTCACACGGACCGCACTATTGACCACCTCTAGCTGAAGGTATTCAGTGTTAAGTACCCAAAAACGTTCCCCATAATTTTAAAGTTAATATGGTCCCACAAATTTGCAAATAAACACGTAAGAGTCAAATAATTCACATTTTTAGATAAAATCGAAAAATGCATGAAACATTATGAAACTTTGGGGATCCTCATGAAATGTTACCAGAGGATCATGGTCAAATTTTAAATTGAAAATTCATTGACCATCTATGACTTTTCAGCCACCATTAAATCAATTACGAACCGATTTTATGGATTCCGGAAAAAATTCATGTAAAAATTACGAAACTTAAACCAATTGAAATATACAAGATACTAATGGCAAATAAAAAGTTTCAAGTCAAACAAATGTGTGGAAGTATGTTTTCGGAAATTTCGAATGTCAAAATATCCTTCCGGAGCAACCGAAAAATTCATTTGTTTTTACAGACAACTCAAACAAATGTTTTGACTTCACAAATATTCAAACATAATATTCCTTTAAATATAATGACCATGAAGTCCGAGAAATATTTAAGTTTGAATTGAATATGATTTTATCCGGATAAGTAAGGACTTTCGGATATTTTGGAATAAAAATTATTTTGGGTCTGTCGGCATAACTTTTGGCAAGATAAATTGAATATAAATATTAGACAAATATATTCAAAATATTTGAGAGTAAAACATTTAGGGACAACACTCTTTTAAATAAATTTCACAATTTTGGCTCGTAAAAACAGTGTTTGAAATTTCTCGTTTTTCGTGCCATTAGCCGTTGCCTATTTTTCTTCGGCAAAAATAACTTTGTATAACAATATCATTAATCTATTGGACCAATTTGACTTGATTTCCGGAAAATGCCACAAAGAAAATCTATGGGAGTATTACTATCTGACTTACTAAACTTCCTATATTAACTAATTTAATTTACACTTAATTGTTTTAGACAAAATAACCAAAATCTAATTAAAAAGATCATATCTCATAGAACCCATGCAAGTAACAAGTCTTTGTATATACTGAAATAATTTCTCATACAATTATAATACATGTATCAACATAATGGATCATAGTACATGTAGCGATCACATTTTTTGAACTCTAGATCTACATAAAAATGATTTTCATTGTTAGATACTTGTCTCTTCACACGAAAATGCAATATATTGCCAAGTATGTTTCTTTAGCTATTGTTATACTCCCTTTGTCCCTCTCATTTCTTTACAGTTTTTTTACATTGCTTGACACACATTTTAAGGCTCCTATAAAGTATAATTCTACAACTTATTTTCAAAATTTTCTTTTTCTAAATAAAAATTTAAACATTATACTTTTATTCAGAAGAAAAAAATATTTAAAATAATTTATGAAAATATATTTTATAGGAGTCTTAAAATGCGTGTCGAGTCCCCGTCCCCCAATGTAAAGAACTCAGGGGGACAAAGGAAGTAATCCTTTTACATATTACTGTTAGATATGTCAAATTATTTGGACATTTCTGATCTTTCTTTAGCTTCGTTCGAGCATTTTATCAAGCAATTGATTCGCACATGAAAAAAATGACTATAATAATAATAATAATTGTTAACGGAGGAATTTGGTGATAACAAATTTTGGGGATTGCTGGAATAACGAATTATGAAAATAGGGGTATTTGGGATTTTTGGATGTTTGGGGCTGGACTTGAAAGGTGTCTCGACTTGTTATGTGTGTCAGATCCTATTCCAAGATGTCTGCGTACCCTGTTTATATATAGGGATCAAGCCAACGCAGTTCTGTGATAGGATAATATTTTTTAATCCCTGTGATTGTTAAGGGATATCTTGAGATAAGTTGATTTTATCTTTTTAGAGTTATATTAGCGTTGTGATTCTTTCCTGATTTGAAAGAATCGTTTAGAGATATTCTATCTTTAATATCGGGAAATTAGGAGATAATTGAGGCAACCGAAAATATGGCGTAACAACTACCCCTAGTTCTTCAGTGCAGCTTGATGGACCGGAGAACTAAGCGTGCTTTGATCTTCCGAATTTCCCGAGTCACTGAAACAACTAGGAGTAGAAGATTAACAAATAATATGGAGCAGTTAATTACCCGTGATTTGCATGTAGATGCGAGGGAGACAACATTATCCCGGAGGATCTTCTCCTTAAGAGGGAGGACTCTTCTCTCCATAAGAGGGAGGACTCTTCTCACCTTAAGAGGGTGGACTCTCTTCACCTTAAGAGGGTGGACTGTTCTCTCCATAAGAGGGAGGCCTCTCTTCACCTATAAGAAGGTGGACTCTCTTCACCTTAAGAGGGTGGACTCTCTTCAACTATAAGAGGGTGGACTCTCTTCACCATAAGAGGGTGGATTCTCTTCACCTTATAAGAGGGTGGACTCTTTTCACCATAAGAGGGTGGACTCTCTTCACCTATAAGAGGGTGGACTCTCTTCACCATAAGATGGTGGACTCTCTTCTTGGTGAGCTTTCCGGAAGTACGGATAAGCACCCCGGAAGTACGGGTTTACCAAGGTATTCCAAGCAGTACCCTCCTCATAGAAGGGCCTTCAAAAATAAATTTCAAACAACACCTTCCACAAAGAAGGGCCTTCAAAAAATAATTTCCACGCAACACCTTCATAAAGAAGGGCCTTCAAAAATAATTACAAGCAACACCTTCATCAAAAAAGGGCCTTCAAAAATATCACACAGGGACAACCACGGAATCTAAGAATGTCCAATGTTTACGAGTAAATGTATGATGCACATGATGATATGAATGAATGCATGATGCGAATGATGCAGGGCCTTCAAAACAAGATTATCCCGAAGGGCCTTCACAAGACGATCACCCCGTAGGGACTTCAAAAAAGATTATCATCTTCAAAAGAAGGTCTTCTAAAATATTATCCTCCTCGAAAGAGGGTCTTCAAAAATATTATCCTTCTTGGAAGAGGGTCTTCAAAATTATTATCCTCTTCGAAAGAGGGTCTTCAAAAATATTATCATTCTTGGAAGAGAGTCTTCAAAAATATTATCCTACTCGAAATAGGGTCTTCAAAAATATTATTCTCATCGAAAGAGGGTCTTCAAAAATATTATCCTCCTTGGAAAATAGAGCTTTCGAAAACATTACCCTTATCAGATAAGGACCTTCCACACTTGTTTTTGTCCATGCACGAGCTAGTGAAGTAATCAAATCATGTGCTGCTAATATCGCATCACAATTCTTTAACATCTCCATGATTCAGATTTTGTCCAGATCTATTTTTTACCTTTTTGGCCCTGTAAACGATATTTTCTTGGAAAACACAAAACATGAAAGTTGTAGGAAACGAAAAGAGCTTTCCGATGATATATGGCTCGTCAGAAACGGACTTATAATGAAACATGAATCAAATAAAACATCTGCTGATTAACTTCTCAATACTGAAAAACGGGATCTGATTATGTTTTGTGATTTCGAGAATAGATCGAAACATAATCTCAGAAAACACTAAGAACGAAAGTTGTAGAAAATCTCAAAAGCTTTCCGGATCATAAAAAATCATCAAAATCTGACATGTATTAAATTTACTACGAATTTTATAAGATAACTTATTTGCACGGACAAAATCATAAGAAAACTTATCTTCATTTTGGATTGAACCACGAACGAACGCTTCCACCATTCTGCTCCTCCATTAAAGCCGCTCCAGATCCAATAAAACCTCCTTTGTGCATTATGTAGATGATTTGATTGTCCTCCACAATCAAAAAATAATCTCCTCTTTCTAGCGCCAATTGTTAACGGAGAAATTTGGTGATAACAAATTTTGGGGATTGCTGAAATAGCGAATTATTAAAATAGGGGTATTTGAGATTTTTGGATGTTTGGGGCTGGACTTGAAAGGTGTTTCGACTTGTTATATGTGTCGGATCCTATTCCAAGATGTCTGCGTACCCTGTTTATATATAGGGATCAAGTCAACGCAGTTCTGTGATAGGATAATATTTTTAATCCCTGTGATTGTTAAGGGATATCTTAAGATAAGTTGATTTTATCTTTTAAGAGTTATATTAGCGTTGCGATTCTTTCCTGATTTGAAAGAATCGTTTAGAGATATTCTATCATTAATATCGGGAAATTAGAAGATAATTGAGGAAACCGAAAATACGGCGTAATAATAATAATAATAATAATAATAATAATAATAACATAATCATAAATCACATAATTTCATCAAAGTTATAGATGCGCAATTTACAGATAAAATTAGATAGTGTGAAGACATAATATTTGATGAGAATACGGAGAGTCGAATGAATTGTAGAATATGTATAGTTGAGATTTTAAAATCACAGCCTCTCTAAGTATAGCGTGGGCAATATTTCTGATTCAACAGGACAGTTAGAAAAACCCGTAATAGCAAAAATAAATAGTGAATATTAGTAAATTGGGTCATAATTGAGTAACCCAATAACCCATTTAAACATGAAAAATTCCTAAACTAACTTCAGATTTAGGGATTTATTGAGAATTTTCTTGGTACTCTTCACTAGCAGAAATTTAGTTTTATGGTACTGTGCTTGTAGATATGAATTAATAAGTCTATAATATATATTTGTAATCGTCATTTTCTCTCATGAAAAAGTAAATTATAATTTATAACAATGATTTAAGTTTTCACTCGAATTAGTTCTTATTCTCATTCTGCAAAATATCAAAGATAAAACTAAATATTTTTTAACAAAAATATATTATGATAAATGATCAAAATAAATGAAAATGCACATATTCATGTC
This sequence comes from Heracleum sosnowskyi, assembly GCA_030848705.1. Taxonomy (NCBI): domain Eukaryota; kingdom Viridiplantae; phylum Streptophyta; class Magnoliopsida; order Apiales; family Apiaceae; genus Heracleum; species Heracleum sosnowskyi. The sequence continues at coordinate 69,469,665 of CM061241.1, read as the reverse complement.
GAAGTTGCTCTCGCAACTTCGACGGATAAAATCCTTTGCTAAAATTTTAATTGGCATATCAAAAAAAATGATTACACATAATTTGTTAAAATACTTCCTTCCAAAGCCACATTTTATTTATCTCTATAATTCTAGTCAACGCCATCACTATAAATATTAAATCTGTAAAGATATGTAATGAATTTCACATCATATATTATTATATTAAAAGAATATAATTTATTTATAGTAATTCAAATAATAATAAATTATCACTTTTTTATGCAATATATCATTCAACCCAATTTAGCTAACTATTGTTTAGTATCAAAATAACCAACCAATCTCATTTGAAGAGTTCTAAAAACTTAAATATTTCATCTTTCCAAATTTTCGTAAGCATTTTCGTGATTTTCATTTCAGTATCCGAAAAATTTCAGTTCCTTGTGATATGAGGCATGAGTATCATTCGAATATCTCATTTTTGAACATAAAGCTTTTAAGTGCAATTTATTCAAAAAACATTTTAAGTCGAAAATTTTCTTTTTCTTCTTCCTTTTTTTTCTTTTATTTAAAAGAAAAATTGGAGGTCAACCTAACATGAATATAAATATCGATTTTCTTGTCCATTTAGATTAGGTGTCCGTAACATGAGTATAAATTTATTTAATGGTGTTCAGTGTAATAAGGTCTGAGTCATCATCCATTCAGATCATATTAGATCATATCATTACATTCATTGTAATATCCCTAAACTGGTGCAATGATTAGATAGAAATAGCTGTAGCCTAGTGTAGAGACTAGATAGAGTAATCATAGCCTGATTGTACTCCTTTAGCTGTATAAATATACTTGTACATCATCAACATCAAATATATAGAAAACACATATTCTATAAACTGTTTTATGGTATCATAGCTTTTACGACTTAAGGTCAATTCGTATTTTCTTTTCTTCCCTCTCCATGGCCATATCAAACCCCGACTCTCTTGTTGTTGCAACCAACCAACTTATCCAGTTTAATCCTGCTTCACAATTACCAATTAAACTTTCTGGGAGCTCTAATTTTTCCACCTGGAAAGCTCAGTTTGAAATGTTACTCCATGGCCATGATCTATACGGCCATCTTGATGGCACCATACAAGCCCCAGTACAAACCATTTCCAAGGAAGAGAAAACTATCCCAAATCCAGCCTATCGCCTCTGGTTTCGCCAAGACAAACTGATCCAAAATGCCTTATTAGCTTCTGTTGATTCCACACTAGCCTCCATTGTAGCCACTGCATCTTCGTCACAAGTTGCGTGGGCCTCCCTACATACTGCCTTCGCTAACAAATCTCAAACCAGGATCTTCAGTCTTCGCGACCATCTCAACAAAGTCTCCAAAGACACTAAAACCATATCCGAGTACTTACAAGAAGTTCGTTCCATAGTCGATGAACTTGCTACAGCTGGTTCTCCTGTCTCCAATGCTGAACTCATTGTGAAAATTCTCAGTGGACTTGGTCCTGATTATCACAGTATCGCAGGTGCCATTCGTGCGCGTGAAACTTCTGTCTCTTATGAAGAGTTGTATGAAAAGCTACTTGATCAGGAATTAATATTAAAACATGAGGATAACCAAAAGGTTTCTTCACCAATTACTGCTGCTATTGCTCATCGTGGCACATCATTGAAGTCCAATCAGGCTAACCGTCGCCCACAATCAACTACACACTGGCGCTCCCAGCCGAATCATTTACAGCAAGCTTGGCGTGCACCCAACTCTAGTCACTCTCAACCCTTTGTTGCTCCTGGGAATCATCAGCAACAACGTTTGCGTTGTCAGCTTTGTGATAAATTTGGTCATTCTGCGCGTGTATGTCGATCTCGTTCACACAATCATGTAGAAGCTAAAGCATTTTTTGTTAATAACTTACAACCTTGTGGCAACAATTTGCATCAGTCTACTACACCTTGGATAGTGGACTCTGGAGCTTCACATCATATCACATCAGATGCCTCCAATTTCAGTGCAGTTCACGATTACAACGGACTTGAAGAAATTTCCATGGGCGATGGTAAAACAATTCCAATATCTCAAACTGGTAACACTAAGATATATTCATCTGATAATCAGTTTAAGCTTTCTAATGCCTTATGTGCACCATCTATTAAACAAAATCTCATATCTGTCTCCAAGTTTTGTAATGACAATCACACATCAATTGAATTTTTTCCTTCTCGTTTTTTTGTTAAGGATCTTGCCTCGGGGGTTCAACTAGCATGCGGCCGGAATAAAGATGGACTTTACGAGTGGCCATCCCAGAATCTCTCCTCTCCCAAATCTAACATGGCCAGTACGCACCTCCCATTGTCTCTTTGGCACCAACGTCTGGGGTACTTAAATTTTCGTTCTTTAAAGTCTGTTTTAAATAACTCTTCCCTTACCTACAATAATGTAAGTGATGCTCATGTTTGCAATTCTTGCGCCTGTAATAAAAGCCACAGGCTACCTTTTTCTCAACTTTCATTGCATAGTTCAAATCCTCTACAAATAATATATAGTGATGTATGGGGTCCTTCCCCTATTTCCTCCATTGACAATAAGAATTATTATGTGATATTTGTTGATCTTTATTCAAAATACATATGGCTATACACTATGAAAAATAAACATGAAGTACTTGATATTTTTAAATCATTTCAAGTGTTGGTCGAAAGATATTTTCAAACAAAAATTATTTCCCTATACACTGATGGTGGGGGTGAATTTACTGCTTTAAAATCATACCTCCGCAGTCAAGGGATTCAACACCTTCTTTCTCCGCCTTATACGCCACAACGCGTAGCCATTGCTGAGCGTCGTCACAGGCACATAATTGAAACTGCTAAAACTCTCATGCATCAAGCTTCACTTCCATCTAGTTTTTGGTCTTTTGCGTGCAAACATGCCACTTATCTTATTAATCAGATGCCCACCTCAAATAATTCTCACAAATGTCCGTATCAAATACTATTCAAAGATACTCCCATTTATTCTTCACTGCGAGTGTTTGGTTCCTTATGTTACCCATGGCTTCGACCATACACCAAAAATAAATTAGAACCTCGCTCCCGACCTTGTGTTTATTTAGGATTCTCCGTTCAACACCATTGTCACAAATGCTTTGATCCTTTATCTTCTAAGTTGTTTCTCTCGCGTGATGTATCATTTGACGAGACAACTTTTCCCTTCCAAAATACATTCTCCCACCTTAAAAATAAACACTCCTACCAATTATGGGAAACTGTAACTTGTGCTTCCCCTACTCAAGCACAGGTTCCTCCCACCACCAGTGTGTCATATGAGGTCCCAATACCTATTCCAGTCTCTACTGAAAGTACACTTGTTCAAACACGACAATCATCGGCTGCATCTGCTAGTGGTTCTCCAATGACAGGTATGACTCCTCCGCTTTCTCCTCCTTCAACATCTACTAGTCCCACACATAATATTCCCTCTTCACATATACCTCCTTCCCACAGTATGATCACGAGATCAAAAAATAATATTTATAAGCCCACCAGATTTTTTGGTTTTACAGCAACATCATCCACGGTCCCCACGACATTTAAGCAGGCACAAAAATTTTCTCACTGGAGATATGCTATGCAGGCTGAATTTGATGCATTAGTAAAAAATCAAACATGGGATCTTGTTCCTATGGAAAAATCTCAAAATATTGTTGACTGCAAGTGGATTTTTAAAACTAAATATACGAAGGATGGCAGTATTGATAGGTACAAGGCGCAGCTTGTGGCAAAGGGCTTTACTCAACGTCCAGGCATCGATTTTCACTCTACTTTCAGCCCTGTCATCAAGCCCACTACAGTTCGTTTAGTGTTGAGCATTGCTGTGCAGAAATCATGGCCAATTCGCCAACTTGATGTGAATAATGCCTTCCTACAGGGATATCTTGAAGAAGAGGTTTTTATGAGGCAACCACCTGGATTTGAGCATCCCGATTTCCCTAATTATGTTTGTAAATTGAGGAAAGCCATATACGGTCTTCGCCAAGCGTCACGTGCATGGTATAACGAATTCAAAAAGTTCCTGCTTAAATTGGGATTTACCAACTCTCATTCTGACACCTCGCTGTTTATTCAGCATTGCCAAAATTTCACAATCTATATTCTTGTATATGTGGACGATATTATCATTATAGGGTCTAATCTTTCTGTTGTCACAGAGGCCATTCAAAAACTATCTGCTCAATTTTCCCTTAAAGATCTCGGACCCCTAAATTACTTTCTTGGGGTGGAAGTGCAACAACAAGCTGATGGTATCCTACTCTCTCAGTCCAAATATATTAATGATCTTTTGTGTGATACTAATATGCAGGACTGTAATGGTGTTACAACCCCAATGACTTCATCAAGTTCTTTGCAAATTGATGTTTCTGCCTCTCCAATAAACGAGTCTGCATATCGTCGCATACTAGGCAAACTTCAGTATCTCTCCTTTACACGACCTGATATTGGTTTCTCTATAAATAAACTATCTCAGTTTATGCATTGTCCCCAACAACAACATTGGCAGGCCGTTAAACGTCTTCTTCGTTATCTGAAGCATACATGCTCATATGGACTTAAGCTTTCCAATCGTACTACACCTCAGCTAGTCGTTTATTCAGATTCTGATTGGGCTGGAAATCCCTCTGATCGTACCTCAACCACAGGCTATATTTTGTATTATGGCAATAATCCCATCAGCTGGTCATCAAAGAAACAACGGGCAGTTGCAAGATCATCAACGGAAGCTGAATATCGAGCTATTGCAAGCGCTTTAGCCGAAATTAATTGGGTCACTAACTTGTTACGTGAACTTCGCATACCATTACATTCCATCCCTCGTATTTACTGTGACAATGTTGGTGCAACATACTTATGTCAAAATCCTGTATTCCATAGTCGTATGAAACACATTGCGATTGACTTCCATTTTGTTCGTGATCAAGTGCAGAAACAACTTGTTGAAGTCCAACACCTGCACTCAGCGGATCAGATTGCTGACACACTCACTAAACCATTGTCTCATGTTGCTTTTGATAGACAGTTTAACAAGTTGTCTTTAGTCTCTGCCTTGTCCAACTTGAGGGGGTGTAATAAGGTCTGAGTCATCATCCATTCAGATCATATTAGATCATATCATTACATTCATTGTAATATCCCTAAACTGGTGCAGTGATTAGATAGAAATAGCTGTAGCCTAGTGTAGAGACTAGACAGAGTAATCATAGCCTGATTGTACTCCTTTATAAATATACCTGTACATCATCAACATCAAATATATAGAAAACACATATTCGATAAACTGTTTTACAGTGTTCATAGATATTTATATCAGATCGTACATGAAAATATATTCATGATCGCATACTTAATCAAAAGACAATGTCAAAATTTTTATGAAACATTTTTGCGACATTTGTCTCATATTTCTCATGCTGGTAGAATATTAGTAAGGTATCTCAATTCGAACCTAAACAAACGTTAAAATTTGATTTGTTTAAATTATCGTCAAAGTTGAATTTTTGTTCAACTTATTTTAGGTATAAATATTTATTTATTTTTTCTGAAAAAAATGTTCCAAGAAATTTTCTCGAAAAAAACTTTCCAGATTTCTCTTTTTCGAAAACGCTTTCAAGAGAACTTTTTTCTCGAAATAATTTTTTCACAAACATTTTTCTTGAAATAATTTTAAATTTTCTTGATAAAACTTTCCTAGATACATTTTTCTCGGAAAAAGTTGCCTAAACGAATTTAATATTTTGGTTAAATGAGTTTATCCAACTTATTTCGAATGAAATAAAATTCAACAATTTTGATTAAAAAAATGAGTATGAAAATGATTCATTACATACTTTGTTCTAAACAATGTAAATTTTTATTCGGATCAGAGTCTTTTCATTCATATCAAGTGAACGAAGCCTAAGGGCCCATTTGTTTGTAACTGCTCTATCTGACCGATTCTTGTAGTTCAAATTGTTTGGACTTAACCTCGTGGGCTGACCAAATCATATGTACTACTAATTCATTCGTTTCTAAAACCCTACCTGATTGATTCATATGACACCTATAAACTTGTAGGCAATAATAGGACCTCTTACGCCTTGATTAACACTTTATATATTACTAAGTTATTCCGGTTCTTTGACAAATAATAATATTTTTGGGTATTTGTTGATGATTGGAAAATAATAATATAATAATAAATATTTTTAGGTTAGAAAAAACAATATTCTTTCAATTAAAAAATAATATAATTTAACTAGAACAGTATATTAAGAATTGAAAGATAGAGTATAATTTTTATTTTTAGGTGTATTTATAAAATATAATATTTTTTAATTTGATACAACCTGTTTTAATTAAAAAAAACAATTAACTATTTACTATAAGTCATATAATCTTATTATTTATTAATTAAAATAAAGGACCGAAAATTAAAAATCAAATGTTCAACATTTCGATTTTAATAAAGTTATAGATTTATTTTATGACTTCGTTACATATATGAAAGAATTTTAACTTCTTTGCGTATATAAAATTTTATTTGTCAAATGATATTATTCATTCACGATTTTTGATTCATTCATATCATTGAGAAATATTAATCATTCACATATAAATTAACGATTATCTTTTACTCCCTGCTTTCCATCTCTTTCTTTACACTTTTCTTCCTTCCTAATTCTTTACATTTTAAAATTTTTCTAAAATAGTAAAATTTTACAATATAAAAATTAATTACTCCCACTACTTTTCTCCACTTTATTTACTTTATATACCAAATATTGATTGATCCAACACTTTACTTCTTTTTTCTACTTTTCTCCACTACTTTATCTATTTTCCTTAACTTCCGTGTCCAATCCAAATATAAAAAATTGGGCGAGATGAAGGGAGCCCGAAGAAATTTAAGCAATTAGTTGGTCGTGATAGCTAACAAGTCAGCTCATTTAAGTTGCAAATGGAAGATGGAACCGAAATTCGCAAACGTTGAATTTGTACATCCAATATTGTACTCTAATAAATATGGCTAATATGAATCAAAAGCCACTCCTTTTTTTTTTTTGACAGAAGCTAAATGCTAACTGATTGAAACCATAATAATAATAATAAGTTGCACAAAGAAAGAAGTTCGAAAACATGAGGCAGCCAGCTTGCACCAGAAAACTTTCGATTTAAAACAAAATTAGCTAGGCAGCCTTGTGTCGAATCCTAGGCCAGTCACCATGCAGTCAGAAGATTTTAAAAACTAGCGATTTTTTGGAGGTCTTCCTCTGCCTCGTTTGACATCAACTTGAATAAATTCAACACCTCCTCCTCTGCTTACATATTTGAAAATACAGGTGTCCCCCTTTTTGAGTCTGTGGGCCATGAAAACATCACTCCATCCACGTGTCAGCCCTACTCCACTCTTCCCATCCTTTGTTATTTTCACCACCCAATTTTTACCCTTTGCATCTCTCACTTTTACCTCTGTCTTTCTTGACAGTCCAGTCTTTGTAACAAACCATGGTGGAAGAGGCTGATTCATTGTACATTCATGAGTAATATGGGCAACTTCTAAAATGACATTCTTATACTTTAACCTAGCTACATTATTAATTAACATGAATTTGAGTTGAATACTTACCAGATATATTTTGTTGGCCTCATTCAAAAGAAGTTTAAAAGACGGAGCATCTTTTTTCGAACAAGGGCCTTTTAATTCATCATCGCTACTATCGCTCTGGATGTTTATTCCGCTTTCTTGGGTTTTCTTTGTGGGACTAGGTCCCTCTGGATGATCTTGATCAGAATCTGTACATGCAAACCAAGATATGAACATTTATATATTTTTTACATGCACACATGCCTGGCACTGAAATAGTTGGTAACGTGTGAGAGAGAGAGAGAGAAAGAGAGAGAGAGAGAGAGAGAGAGAGAGAGGAGATCAGAGAGAGAGGAGAGGAGAGATCAGAGAGAGAGAGAGAGAGAGAGAGAGAGAGAGAGAGAGAGAGCGCATCTAAACTGTTATTTGTTTCCATTTTGATTTCTTTCATTGCAGTTTCATCCCTTGCATTTTGGTTTCGATGTGAATCACAACATTGTTTTTCACACATGCTTGGATCGTAGATAGTAACTTGGAAGCTGGAATCCTCAACGAGCCTAAAAACAACAAAATCCCCATATTCGAGACCATGGTCTTTCACAAATTGAGGCCACCCATTACTGAAGAAGAACTTCCCATCTTTCATTTTTTTAATTTCGACAGTATACGATCTTTCGCATTCGTATTTTAGTACCGATTCGTAACCCAACTTCCCTTCCATCTTCTCCACAAATGCCGCAGGTATTAGCTGCAAAAACATGCATGTTTTAAGATTCTTAATTAGACATGCAACAACTAAAAAAGCCAGAACTATATATAAACCAAACAGAGCAAGGAAAGGAAGGGAAAAACTTACCAATTTTCGGGGGAAATCTCCCACAAGAGGCTTGAAGAAAGATGGATCCATTTCAAATTTGAAGTAACAAAGCAGGGGAGGAATATGCAAATATTTAAGCTATACTATACTAAAGTCTCCACCAACCTAAAGTCAGATGCATTTAGTTTTGGTGAGTCGATGGATCTTATTATATTTATAAGGAACCATTTTTTAGGATAAAGAAATGTTTCCATGAATTATGTGAAAACACTTAGTTCTAGGTACACAATTTACATTCATATTATATTTTGAGCCTGCCTTGACTCACCAGAGTCACAGTTGTTAATGTTACACTTCTTTCGAGACTAAAATCTAGAACATATAATTTTTGACACGACACGAAAATACGATACGAAACGACATGAAAATTTAGTGTTTGAGTTTACATTTTGAGATATTCCATTTGATACCATTGTACAATTGGCCTTTTCATTTGATACCACTCGAAATTTTTGGCTTCCAAGTGGAGTCATCATACTTTTGGCTTCATCCACATGATACCACTCCATTAACCAAACGTTAGTCAGCCGTTACAAAATTATGAGATTGTACATTTTGTACCACTCAAAGTTTTCGACTTCCAAGTAGTACCATTCTACTTTGTGTTTCAACTCCAAAATACCACTATATTAATAAATTCGATGAAGTGGTATTTTGGAATTGAAGCCGAAAATAGAATGGTGCCACTTGAAAGTCGAAAATTTTGAGTTGTACCAAATGAACAATCTCATAATTTTGTAACGGCCGACTAACGTTTGGTTAACGGAGTGGTATCATGTGAACGAAGCCAAAAATATGATTATGCCACTTGGAAGTCAAAAACTCTGTGTGGTATCAAATGAAAAAGTCAGTTGTACAATAGTACCAAATGAAATATCCCAAAATGCAAAAAATCAGAAACATACATATTAAAATAGATTAAATGTATTTTTCAATGATATAATTTTTATTATATTTTTTATTCATATTATATAATTAATATTTAATCAAAATTTGATTAATTTGACCGTTCAAAAATTAAAGAGGACAATTAATCAAGGATGTACGAAACAATATTATTAGGTCTGAGCGAAAAATCGAAAATTGGAAGCGAACTAAAACCGATGAAAATTGGTAAAAACCGAATCACCAAAACCAAACCGATCCGGAAATTTTTTTTCACTGTTTGGTTACGGCTGGCATTTTAAATTTGGGTCCTGAATCCTGATAAAAAATTACCATTGTACATACAACTCCGAAAAACAATTGTTCCTTTTATTAGAGCACCAGTCAACTACAGTACTACACCATACTAATTTTACAGTTTTGCTCTCCAGTTCACAAATCGGAACTCCTTTGCCTTTTATATACGTAACTATAAATAAAATTGTAGAACGGTTTTTAATTTTTTTTTTTTTTTGCAGCAAATAGGGACTAAGAATTCTGTCAGCCAATTTTTTTTGGATTGAATATTTACCATTGTACTACATAGAAACTTCCACCTGAGTCGCCATTTTTAAAATGGCCTTTTTCATAAATACCTAACCCAAAAAACTTTTTTTCAAAAATATTATGTGTTTTTTAAATTTTTGTAAAATAACCAAAATATTTGTAAAAATACCAACTTTTTGAAAATATTTGCAAAAATATGGTATCCAACTAGATGCAACCATATCTGCAACTGCAACCAAAATCAACCACAGATGCAACTCGTTAATAATGATGTTTTTCCGGCGTACTGATTTTAGGGTTGTAAACAACCCTAAAATTAGGATTTAAAGTCTAGAGTCTAGGGCCCTAAACCCTAAACCTTAAGTCCGTATACGAATTATTCGTCATTTTTGATATTTCTAAAATCCAAAATAGAAACATTGAACCCCAAAGGTTAACTATTGAACCCTCAGGGTAAATCACGACCACAAGCTTAACCCTCTTACTAACAATTTTTTTGAATTCTCAGTTGTTTTTCAATTATTTTTTTAAAAGTTGCATCTAGTTACATGGTTGCGTTGATTGCAGACCGTATTTTTGCAAATATTTTTAGGTTGCATCTGGTTGCATCTAATTGCAGACCGTATTTTTGAAAATATTTTCAGATGGTAAAATTGCAAAAAAAACTTAGAAAAAATAGTATTTTTGATAATTTCTCTTTCCAAAATCATTTCAATTAAACATTTAAATTTTAAACTAATATAAAATTTGATATTATCTATTCCGTTACTCGTTTTACACCTGTTAAAAAACAAGAGTAATGCTACGTAACACAAATTCGTATTCAAAAATTTTTACAAAATTATATGACATAACAAATGACTTATTTTAATTTGTAAACGTTTATTAATATAAGCATGACACATAATCATTTGAGAAAAAATTTTGAGAACATATTTGAGTTCTCTAGCATTTTTCTAAAAACAAACCCATTTAACTCTCATTTTACCTATCCATCAACTAAAACCAACATCTGCATATACCATAAAACACAATGAATTTTTTACCATAAAAACTCGAGTACTTATTATTTGGGTGTAAAATATGAATATCTTGCACATGAACACCATGATGAGTTAAATTTAAGTATTGTTGGAAATAGCAAGTACTACAGCAACTTCCAATCATTAGAAATTTGAATTAACATCAATCATTATGAAAAGGTTTCCTTATTTGTTTAGCAGACACACATACTTGACATTTAGAATTCTTTTTTATAGTATGTTTTGGAATCAACTCTAAGTTCATCATATTTTTAAGAGCACCAAAATTTAAGTGACCAAGTCTAGCATGCCATAAGTTGGATGATTCTACACAGTTAACAGAAGGAGTAAATTCATTAAAGGAAGTGCCCAAAACAGGCTCAACATTTATAACAAATAAACCATTTGACAAGTAACCCTTGCCAAAGAAAGTAACAGTGTGAATAAGAACTACTTTATTACACCTTAAGGAAATTTCAAAACCATTTGTAACTAAACGGCTTCCACTTATTATATTTCTACGCATGTCGGGAACATGATGCACTCTTGTCATGGATAGAATACGCCCCGAAGGAAACTTCAGGTCCACGTCTCCCACTCCATGAACTTGAGCGGCACTCGCATTCCCCATCGTCACTGTCATGCTATGACTCTGTTGATAAGATACAAACAAACTAATATCAGCACAAATATGCACATTAGCTCCAGTATCAATCAACCATTCATTTGACAGATAAGTGGAAAATAGTACAGGGTTGTAGGTCACATACCGGTTTTCGTTGGTTTCAGAAGCCGAAGCCTCACCAACAACCATGTTCACTACAGGCCCACTTGTGGTTCCAAGTACAGCATTCGCTTGCGCTACCACCTCGGTTTTCTTCTCTTTCTTTGTAGGACAGTCCTTACTCCAGTGCCCAACCTGCCCACAAGACCAACATGGTTTGTTTGCCTTTGGTTTCTTGGCCTTATCCTTGTCTATCTTAGGTTTATTAACATTACCCTTCCTAGCAACAGCCTTCCTTTTCTGTCCTACGGTTACTACATTCACCTTCGAGCTACCGTGTTCAGATGGCATCACATGTCCCTGTTTGGACTTGTGTTGTTCTTGCACCGAGATGTCCAGCATAAGGTTGGTCCAGGTGATCTCTCCTTTCTGTCTTTTCAGGGAGAGAGCGAACTCTTCCCAAGACTTCGGAAGCTTTTCAATCACGCTCATAACCTTGAACTTATCAGGGAGATCCATGCCGGATTCCTTCAAAGCATGCACTATCATCTCGAACTCATGCACCTGCTCAGTCATGGATTTGTTGTCTACCAGCTTAAATTCAAGGAACCTCGCTACAGAATACTTTTCCAGACCTTGAGAGTCAGTATTGTGAGTGAGGTCCAGCTTCTCCCATAAGAGCTTAGCACTATAGGCATCAGATGAATAAACATCAAACAGAGTGTTTGTTAAGGCTGCCAGAATGGCTGCCCTAGCCACCCCATCCTTCTCAGCCCACATTGCATAAGCCTTAACTGTTTCAGCTTTTTCTTGAACCACCACCGGTTTCTCATACTCCACAACAGGCCACAGACCCTTTACAGTTAACCACAATTTCATCCTTTTCTGCCAGCGAGAAAAGCCGACACCACCGTTGAATTTCTCCGGTAAGCCCGTTAGTTCAACGGGTTGTGGGAACCGGTAAGTGGTCCAATCAATGACCCCAACAGACACATTAGACGTACTACCATCTACAGTAACTCCAGTTTCATTAACCATAATGCTAAATATTATATAACAGAATAACTCTTCAAGAATGTTGGAAATATCAAGTACTACAGCAACATGGAGGCAGTTATATAATAGATATAGCAATGACAGGCCAAGACCAAAGTTAACAAAACAAAGCATGAAGGTCGAAATCACGCATATCAGAAACTGATAAATAACCAGGGAGACAGAAACAGTACCTGTAGCCATAGCTTAACAGTGTATATAAGAACAGAAATTACGAAGCAAACAGCTGAGTCGTCAGGAATTCGAGAAATCCTGACTGTTCTTGAAGAGTTATTCGCCCCCACTTACTGTGTCAGGTTGTCGGCGAGATACTACTTCCAGGATAAAATAGCTCCGAGCAAGGTGTTCACAGCAACAGCAGCGCTCAACTACGACCAGCACCTCAGTCGCCGGAGAACCAGAAAACTACAGAGAATACTATATAGAGAGGGAGGGCAGAGAGAGTTTTTGAGAGAAGTGTGTTTTGCAAACTTCTGTGTATTTCAACTGAGCTACAAGGGCCACTATTTATAGTGGTTCCTTTCTGTAACTGAAGCACACACATTAATTTTCGTAACAGCTGATCATATTAAAAAAAAAAAAAAAATCAAAACTGACCATTAAAGAATAAAACGTTTTGATTGAATTTAATAACCTGTAGCTGTTACATATTTTTTTTGTTTATCCACATATCAGTTTTAATATTTATTTTAAACATATCCATCAAATCATGTCCAGGTTCATATCAATTTCTGTTGCCCATCAGAGTTTAGTTTCTGTTGTCCATCAGAGTTTAACTAGTTGTCCATCAGAGTTTAGTTTCTGTTGTCCATCAGAGTTTAACTAGTTGTCCATCAGAGTTTACTGACAAACCAACTCCATCAGAGTTTACTAGTTAAATACTGATAAACCAACTCCATCAGAGTTTACTAGTTAAATACTGATAAACCAACTTCATCAGAGAACTCTCGCCCAGGTCGCCTCGCGTACGCGAGACGCCGAGACATTCGCCCAAATCGCCCTTCGACCCGACCCGACCCGACCCGACCCAGTGCGGTGTGTGGCGAGGCGGGCGGCGGCGCGCGTGTGTGTGTGTGCGCGCGCGTGAAGCACACACCAACACCATGCACCATCACACACCTTAGTAGTTGTATACTACTCATGTGTGTAATGCTATATAAAGCCACCAAGTCCCCTTATTCTTTTCTATGTGGGATAAATGAAACATCATTATAACAAGCTTTTTCAAGCTACTACCTTCATCTCAATTTCTCTTATGGATTTAAACAAGAAAATTATTAAACCCATACATGAAAGTTTAAGTTCCCATAGCAAGGAACAACTTCCAATCATTAGAAATTTGAATTAACATCAAGAATATACTTAATTATATCCTTAAACTATCAATTTTCTAACAACTATAACTTTCGAGCCACAAATTATAAAATTGGTGTTAAAGGACACGAGAGCAAAATATATTGAGAAATACGTATAGCATCAGCATGTAAATAGCAGGGAAAACATACAATTTCAACAGATTTTGAAAGTCGCCATTGGATAAGTTTGTTCTTAGAACTGTTTTTTCTTTCTTGCTTTTGTATTGTTTTATAGATGATATATGCAAACTTAGCTACATAAATGAATAAATATATAAGCAATTTGGTTACACTATCAAAAATATGGACTTATAAATACACAAATATCAAAGTACCAACCATTCCATTTATGATTAACATATTAAACTGATCAAATAAAAGTGGATAATTTGTTCTTGTTTTGACTTATGGTGATCTATATATTGCTTGCATATTTAGTTATGTAAGCTTGAATTTGCTCCCGTAAGGTGTTGGGGTTTCTGTAATGTACTTCCCGTTTTTCTATATATATAAAACTTAAATGGTTACAAAAAAAAAGTGAATAATTTGTATTCTGATGATTTTTTTGCAGGAATCTACAAACCTGGACCTCTTGTTACAGGAAAAATGCTAACATTAAAAAAGTTTTTAGAGCAATTAATTAGCTGAAACACACAAACATCGCCCACAACCAAGCTATTCTCTCGGGTAAATAGATGCCAACCCCTAGAAAATTTGGCACCAACACGAGATATTCTGCAATTCACTGGCCAGGTTCTTCCATCCGAAAGTTGAAGGATAACGTTGCAATGGTACTGTGTTACATATGTAGTGAAAGATTGTTATTCTCAAACAATATAATCATAGGATTGTAGAAGGGGGTTGAATACAATCTTTTAAAAAATTACCAATTCTTTGCAGACAAGAGATACTTAAGAACAGAAATTGAAATTGCAATAAATAAAAATACAAGAATTAAAAATTCAGGTGGATTGATTGTTCCACCTGAGAGATTTTTATTTGAAGAAATTTCTGTGATGTTTGGAACAAACACACAACTGCGGTTACACTGTTTTTGCTTCAACAATTTTACAAGAGAATATTGTTTGAGCTCTATAAAACTTAAAACAAATTTCTTGACTTCAAAAACAATGCTACACTTGGTTATATATCCCAAATTTACAAGCTAAATTGAAATACTTGAAATGTACAGTATGTAAAGTCCAAAAACTTGTTTTTCCACTCTAAGTCCAATGGTCCTGAAATGATTTGTCTTTCAGCTGAATATTCTACTGACCAGATGAAAATTGAATGCTTCATTTTCTTCAGGTTTTTCCAAAATGCTGGTTTCCATGCTCCTTTTTGTTCCATCAACCCATGTGATTTGTCAGAACTGTCCCTATCACACTTTCAACTGCTAATTATTGGCCTTGTATCGATTGAGGTTGATTTGTCAAGTATCCGTTGAAAGTATCTTGGTTACATCCATTGAAGGTGTATTGGCTGCATCCGTTGAAGGTTGAATTGTATCCGTTGAAGTACATTTCACTTATGTAAAATTACAAGGCATCAAATATTTACAATTAGCCTTCCTATTCTACATATCAATTGATAGTCAACATGACTTATTCAACCCGAACATTTATACTTTCAGCTGCTATTAAAACTAAAGGAACATGTTACAAAGAGTCTTATCAATTGATAAGGTACCCTTCAACGGATACTGTATACACATGCTATCCGTTGAAGACTACATTTTTACTTATACAAATTTTACCGAGTTAATTTAGTTATCATCAAGAATCAACATAATTCCTAACAAAGATGTTAACACTGAACAACTTTTTAGAGCAATTAATTAGCTCAAACACACAAACATTGCCTACAACCAAGCTATTCTCTTGTGCAAATAAATGCCAACCACTAGAAAGTTTAGTAGAGCGACGAGATATTCTTCATGATAAAATATGGGGAGAAGAGAGAAAAGTAATATATTATTATAATGAATTTGTTATATCGATTATAATAGAGAACGAACACTATGCCATAAGTGGGCTTCAGCAACACCTGAAAAAGTGTGTTTATAGCCCAAAAAATTGTTGGTAAAAGGAAAAAAATAGGCTACGTACGGCTACACTTTGACCAAATTTGAAGGTGTTACAAAAATGGCCGCTACCATAGGGGTCTATGTTACGACCAAACTCAACACGCAAGTGCACGTGATCTCAAGTAATACAGATAGCAAGTAAGGTTCGTTCCTACAGGGACTCGTTGTATTGTCTAGTTAATTCACTCACCGATGTATGATTATTATTCGATGCTAAAACAAATAACAAATTGGATTTTGTTTATCACTAAAATTTTTCTAAAATTTTTAACTAATTATCAACTATTTGAACAAAGGGTTATATTGAATTACTTATGCAAATAAAACATGGAATTTTAACTTCATTAAACAATCCATCTATAGTTTCCAATTCTCTAGCCTTTTCATGTGATTTATTAATACCTGATCGAACACACAAAACTGATATAAGCCAACTTTCGTTGCACAAATACCATCCTAAATAATATCCACAATAAAGATGGAAATCACTTAGTCTCCCAATTATGCTTAGTCCCTATATGTCTATAAAGATTGAAAACATAATTGTTGAAGTACAAGCATTCAATTGATCACATAGTCGTCATAAAACGGTTAGAGTTACGACACTAATTATGAATGATATTCTCACGCATAAACCTATGCTAGCATGGCAAGTTCTAAACTCTTAAATCCACTTTCGCTTCAATAAGAATTAACACACAATTACAGGAGTTAGCTACTCTCCTATAACGAATTAAAACAACCATGATAGGATATCGCATCAATCACACTATAGGCATCGAGAAAATTCAACAAATAAACTTCATGAATAAATCCGCTAAAACCCCATGACAACGAGTTAGTTCATAATCAAACTAATCGTCACCATGGGTTCTAATGTAAACATGATTGAAGAAAACGAATCAATATTGGAATAATTATCAAAGGTTCTAAAGAATACACCCAAACCAAGCATCCACAAGCTAGAAAGAATACAAGAATAAATTGAAAACTATCTTCTTCCTTGCTTCTTCGTGCTTTAAAACTCCGTAGATAATATGTGGTATGTGTCACTCCTGTTCTCTAGGGTTTTCTTCTCTTTATATAGGCCTCCAGGTGCAAATAAGTCGTACGGAATTGTAGTTTGACTTCAACTCGAAAAATCAGCAAATCGGGTTCAAAACAGGAAATTTCGTCAGAATGTCTGGCGCTGCCGCGCCACAGTTACATAGGAGAGCGGCGCTGCCGTGCCATAGATTTACTGTTCTGTTTTCATGCGGCGCTGCCGCGCCATAGGCAAGCTCAAACATGGCGCTGCCGCGCCGTGCCTTCTGTCCAGGAAGACGAATTTTTCCATTTTCTTCGTTTTAGCTCCAAATTGCATTCCGATTGCTCCGCTTCATTCCCATTACACCTGTGATAGATATTCCTGCACAATACCCTTAAAAGAGATCAAAAATACCACAACTCGAGTACAAACAATCGTTTTAAGCCATACGGAAACGTTTTAAGTGAATAAAATACCCACTTATCACACCCCCAAACTTAAACCGATGCTCGTCCTCGAGCATAAACAAACAATTTATTACAACTAACTAGTACCACTTCCGTAGGTGATCACGGTTGCATTTGGCATATGCAACAAGCCCTTTAAACCCCTAGGCAGCCCTAGTGGACGAGTAAGGTCTCGTGAGGGCCTATAGTGAATGTACCCACAAAATCCATCTAACAATGCAACTACAAATGCAACTAACTACATGTATGCAACTATATGAAAATGCAACGATCCCTTCAAACCAACCAAAACCAATCAACGAGCCAACATCTCAAAGAACACAGTCTTCCAAACAGAGTTCGACCAAATTCCCATCGACCAACAAGACAAACACAGAAACGTGCGTGTGTGCGATGCTCACCAATATACTCCCAAACTAAATCAAGACCATACCTACTCTTAGCCAAAACAACCACAAGCTTACAAACAGAATGAACGCTAGACACAAGAACTCTTAAGAGACACCTTCGCAGTCCATCTGAGTTAGACAGGAATTCAAGCTTTATTACACAAAAACAACTACACACAACACACATGCTTATTTGACCGTGCAATGGATGAGACCCCCAAAAGGCTTATACAATAATACCCATGTAGCGAGTGTTAGGTTAGCGGATCCCAGACCGGAAAAGTCTTAGGTCACTAGGCACAAAGTCCCCAAAGAACTTACTTGCTCGAGTACTAAAGAGCTCAACCTGATCAATTCTGCATAAAAACAACTTTTTTTTTTCTTTTTCAACTTTTTTTTTTTTTCAACAATTTCGGAATGAGTGCACTTTGCCTTTTTTCTCATCCACCCTAGACTACTCATTTTTTACCAATGAGCCGGCTACTAGCCATTTGACGCCTAGCCTTTATTACAACTAGCATGAAATCCCTGGTTTCCCCCAAACTTATACATAAGTGCTCCTTCGTTTTCAAGAATCTAGCCAACATTCTAAATGTAAACAAGTGGTTAAATTCTAACACCAAACAAGCATGGTCTGATCAAATTCAAAAGCAACCAATGAGACTTATGAAATAGATTTGTTTCTGGCATGCAAGTCAATACTTAGAAACTTAATCAACCCTCTATTCATCACAACCACACTCCAATCAACATCGACTCACCAACGGAAATAGTCAAGTCCTACGGGATCATGAAATATGCATGCAACTAAAATGGACTCACATGATAAATAAAAACTATGCAAACAGAATGCCCTATATGACATGAACATGCAAAACTATGAATAAACTACAACTACACATGCAATATGAATCCTACATGAGACACACACTAACTATACAAACCCATACATCACCCCCAAACTTAACATATTCAATGTCCTCATTGAAGGTAATAAGAAAGATAGTAGAAACATACCTAACACATGGGTTGCCTCCCACGAAGCGCTCTTTTTAAGTCATTAGCTTGACATAGCTCCATCTCCTTACGTTGGGCAAATTAGAACCGCGGTCTCAACTTCGCGATTCAACTTCTCTCCAAAATATGGCTTTAACCGCTGACCATTGACCTTGAACGACTGGTCCGGTGACTTGTCAAAAATCTCCACTGCTCCATGCTGAAAAACTGTTTTAACTGTGAATGGACCTGACCAACGTGACTTCAACTTTCCAGGAAATAACCGAAGTCGAGAGTTGAACAACAACACCAATTGCCCGGGCACAAATGTCTTAAGAACCAACCGACGATCATGCCACCTTTTGACTTTCTCTTTATATAGCTTGTTGTTCTCATAAGCTTGCAATCGAAACTCGTCCATTTCATTCAACTGAACCATACGCTTCTCACCTGCTGCTGTAAGATCAAAATTCAGCTTCTTCAACGCCCAATAAGCCTTGTGTTCTAACTCAGCTGGAAGATGACATGCTTTTCCATACACAAGCTGAAATGGTGACATTCCCAAAGGTGTTTTATAGGCCGTCCGATAAGCCCACACTGCTTCATCAAGCTTCAAAGCCCAATCCTTCCTAGAAGGACTTACCACCTTCTCAAGAATCCGTTTAATTTCACGATTAGACACTTCAGCTTGCCCATTGGTTTGAGGATGATAAGCTGTAGCAACTCGATGATTGATATTGTAGCGTGCCATAAGAGATGTAAACTTCCGATTGCAAAAGTGCGTACCTTCATCACTGATGATAACCCGTGGAGTGCCAAACCGAGTAAATATATTCTTGTGAAGGAAATTGAGCACCACCTTAGCATCATTCGTTGGAAGTGCCTTTACCTCCACCCACTTAGACACATAATCCACAGCTAACAGAATATACTGATTACCACATGACAGAATGAACGGTCCCATGAAGTCGATTCCCCACACGTCAAAGATCTCTACCTCCAACATGACATTAAGAGGCATCTCGTCCCTACGAGAAATATTACCAACTCGTTGACATCGATCACATCTCAACACAAACTGATAAGCATCCTTGAATAGAGTCGGCCAATAGAAACCTGCTTGAAGAATACGTGTGGCTGTCTTTTCACCCGCATAATGGCCTCCATAAGCTGTAGCATGAAAATCACTAAGAATAGCCTCGGTCTCACTGTAAGGAACACAACGCCTAATAAGCTGATCAACTCCTTGCTTGAACAAAAACGGCTCATCCCAAATATACTGCTTGACATCATGTAAGAATTTCTTCTTTTGAGCATAAGAGAGCTCAGGTGGTATGATGTTACTTACTAGATAATTCACAATGTCGGCATACCATGGTTCAACATCTTTCACACTGAATAGTTGCTCATCCGGAAAAAACTCATTAATAGCCGTATTGTCTTTAGGTGACTTCCCATGATCTTCCAATCTAGAGAGATGGTCAGCTACCTGATTCTCCGTCCCCTTTCTGTCCTTGATTTCCACGTCAAATTCTTGCAACAGAAGAACCCAACGAATCAACCTTGGCTTAGCATCTTTCTTTGCCAGGAGATAGCGAATAGCAGCATGATCCGTATAAACTGTCACCTTAGTACCAAGCAGATAAGAGCGAAACTTTTCAAACCCGTAGACAATAGCAAGTAGTTCCTTCTCAGTGGTGGTGTAATTCATCTGAGCATCATTAAGAGTTTTGCTTGCATAATAAATAACATGAAACACCTTTTCTTTCCTTTGGCCTAGAACGGCCCCAAGCGCAAAATCACTAGCATCGCACATCAAAGCAAATGGTTGGCTCCAATCAGGAGTTGTAATAACTGGAGCAGAAATTAATTTCTTCTTCAAGATCTCGAATGCATGTAAACAAGACTCATCAAACTTGAACGGAACATCTTTTTCCAAGAGATTGCAAAGTGGCTTAGAAATTTTTGAGAAATCCTTTATGAAACGCCTGTAGAACCCCGCATGACCAAGAAAGCTGCGAATACCCTTGACTGAAACAGGGGCAGGAAGGTTCTCAATAGTCTCCACCTTTGCCTTGTCAACTTCCAAACCTTTACACGAAACCTTGTGTCCCAGAATGACACCTTCTTGTACCATGAAATGGCACTTTTCCCAATTTAGAACAAGATTTGTCTCCACACAACGCTTTAGAACCAAACTCAAGTTTTCCAAGCACTCATCAAAAGAATCCCCAAAGACTGAGAAATCGTCCATGAATACTTCCACATTAATTCCAATCATGTCAGAAAAAATGGCCATCATGCATCTCTGAAAAGTAGCTGGTGCTCCACACAACCCGAAAGAAATACGTCTGAAAGCAAATGTACCAAATGGACAAGTGAATGTAGTCTTCTCTTGATCCTCGGGTGCTATGCAAATCTGATTGTAACCAGAATACCCATCAAGCAAGCAATAGTACTGATGTCCAGCCAATCTGTCGAGCATCTGATCAATGAACGGAAGTGGAAAATGATCTTTTCGAGTAGCCTTGTTCAACTTTCGATAATCCATGCAAATCCTCCAACCAGTAACTGTTCGCGTAGGAATGAGCTCGTTCTTTTCATTAGTAACCACTGTCATGCCTCCCTTCTTAGGCACGCATTGCACTGGACTCACCCAAGAACTATCAGAGATCGGATAGATAATGCCTGCATCAAGCCATTTAAGAATTTCCTTCTTCACAACTTCCTTCATAACAGGATTCAGTCTCCTTTGATTATCAACTGTAGGTTTAGCTCCCTCTTCCAAAGGAATTTTGTGCATGCAGTAAGAAGGACTAATATCCTTGATGTCTGCTATAGTCCACCCAATGGCTGATTTGAAATCCCTTAAAATTCACAATAGCTTTTCCTCTTCCATGCCTGAAAGCTTAGATGATATAATAACAGGTAAGGTAGAAGAATCACCAAGATAGGCATACCTTAGATGTTCAGGCAATGGCTTAAGTTCCAATGTAGGTGTTTCCTCGATAGATGGCTTAAGTCTAACATGAGACTTCTTCAGCTCTGACAACCCCAAAGATTCAAACTGAATCTCAAACTTCTTCCATGGAGATGCATTAAGATATTGCAAGTGTTCTTCATCCTCTTCGTTCTCAATCTCCAAGTCATTAGCAAGAACTCTTTCCAACACATCAGTTTTGATCAAGTGTTGAGTTGCGGAGTTAACCACCTTGTCCACCATATCAATTTTAAAACACACTTCCTCGTCAGTTGGAAGCTTCATAGCCTTGAACACATTAAAGATGACCTTTTGATTACTCACCCTCATTGTGAGTTCTCCCTTTTGGACATCAATAAGAGTCCGACCTGTAGCCAAGAATGGTCGTCCCAAGATGATAGGGATTTTCTTGTCTTCCTCAAAGTCAAGAATAACAAAGTCGGCTGGAAAGATAAGCTTGTCGACCTTCACCAAAACATCCTCAACTATTCCTCGAGGATAAGTAACTGAACGGTCCGCAAGTTGCAGAGTCATAGTAGTTGGCTTTGGTTCTGGAAGACCAAGTTGCATGAAAACTGATAAGGGCATGAGATTAATACTTGCACCCAAATCACACAAGCATTTGCTGAATGAGAGATCTCCAATAGTACATGGTATGGTAAAGCTTCCAGGGTCCTTCAACTTAGGTGGCAACTTTTGTTGCAAGATGGCACTACATTCTTCCGTCAATGCAACTGTCTCTAGTTCCTCAAGTTTCAATTTCTTCGAAAGAATGCCCTTCATAAACTTCGCATAGCTCGGCATTTGCTCAAGAGCCTCTGCAAATGGTATGTTAATCTGAAGCTTCTTGAAGACATCCAAGAACTTAGCAAACTGCTTGTCAAACTTTTGCCTTTGAACTCGTTTTGGGAATGGAGGAGGTGGAAACACCTTTTCTTCTACCACTTTCTGAGAATTATCACTCTTCCCAGTTACATGAGTCGAGAGAGTAGCATTAGGTACCAAATCAGGAACAGAATCGACCCCAGCGTCAAAATTATCTTTTTCTTCCAGAAGGGCCGGCGCTGCCGCGCCGTTTTTATATTGGGGAGCGGAGCTGCCGCGCCGCACATTCTGATCAGAAAATTCATTTTTTTCCTCGGCTGAATTTTCTTCGTTCTGACCTTGTAGAATCTTCCCCGATCGTAAGGTTACTGCCTGGACCTGTTCCTTGTGATCTTTCTTGCCTGGATTCATCTCTGTGTCACTTGGAAGCGTTCCTGGTTGACGGTTCAACAATGCATTGGCTAGTTGCCCAATCTGATTCTCTAAAGTTTTCAACGACACCGCCTGACTCTTGTACATCATTCGAAGCTCTTCCAATTCAGACTTCTCAGACTGATTCAATGAATTCCCTTGAGATGGTTGAAATCCCGGTGGAATGAATGGTTGCCTTGGAGCATAAGGTGGTGGTTGATAGTTCTGATTATATGGCCTTGCATTGAACTGCTGATTTTGTGGTTGCTGAACACCACCCTGATTGTTGCTCCAACTGAAATTAGGATGATTCCGATTGTTGGGATGATACACATTAGGTGCTGGTTGCTGAGTTCTCTGAAAGTTACTAACAAACTGTGCTGATTCAGCTGAGATAGCACACAGATTCGTGTCATGAGCCCCTGCACACAATTCACACACCATAGCAACCTGGTTAGTCCCAAGATTAGAAAGGGAATCTACCTTCATTGTCAACGCTTTGAGTTGAGCAGCAATAGCAGTAGCTGCATCCAAGTTAAGAACTCCAGCCACTTTAGCAGGTGGCAAGCGTTGAGTAGGATTCTGAAACTCATTGGCCGCCATCATCTCGATAAGATTATAGGCATCCTCATAGCTTTTTGCCCACAGTGCTCCTCCAGAAGCTGCATCAAGCATAGGCCTTGACTGAGCTCCCAATCCGTTATAGAAATTGCTGATTACCATCCAATCCGGCATCCCATGATGAGGACAACGTGCCAATATCTCCTTGTACCTTTCCCAAGCTTCCCCCAAAGATTCCTGGGGTTGCTGAGCAAACTGAGAAATAGAATTCCTATAAGCTGCTGTCTTCGCCATGGAGAAATACTTCGTCAAGAACTTTTGAGCACAGTCTGCCCATGTTTTAATAGAACCTGATGGCATAGAATGTAACCAACTCTTGGCTTTATCCCTAAGAGAGAAGGGAAATAGCCTCAATCTGATTGCGTCATCTGTAACTCCGTTGAATTTGAAGGTATCACAGATCTCAAGAAAGTCCCTAATATGAGCATTGGGATCTTCAGCAGGACTACCCCCAAACTGAACCGTATTCTGAATCATCTGAATGATGTTTGGCTTAAGCTCGAAATTATTTGCCCCAATAGCTGGACGAACAATGCTGGTATGAATGTCCTCCACTTTTGGCTGAGAGAATTCACTCAAAGCCTTCGCTGGTTGTGCTTGATCTTCCATATCTTTTTTTGATTCAAGATTGTTTTCTACACTGATGTTCTCAAAGTCAAGTTCCCTTCGTGCTAGTTCTTCTCTTCTTGCTAATTCTTCTCTACGAGCTCGAGCTCGTGTACGCATACACTCTCAATAAGTACCTGAAATTCACCAACAAGAAAATTGGTGAGAAACGTCCTAGTCACCGAACTTTAATGACCACTGATGGTAAATACTGAAACTAAACAAATAAAACCGAAGTCCCCGGCAGCGGCGCCAAAAAACTTGTTACGACCAAACTCAACACGCAAGTGCACGTGATCTCAAGTAATACAGATAGCAAGTAAGGTTCGTTCCTACAGGGACTCGTTGTATTGTCTAGTTAATTCACTCACCGATGTATGATTATTATTCGATGCTAAAACAAATAACAAATTGGATTTTGTTTATCACTAAAATTTTTCTAAATTTTTTAACTAATTATCAACTATTTGAACAAAGGGTTATATTGAATTACTTATGCAAATAAAACATGGAATTTTAACTTCATTAAACAATCCATCTATAGTTTCCAATTCTCTAGCCTTTTCATGTGATTTATTAATACCTGATCGAACACACAAAACTGATATAAGCCAACTTTCGTTGCACAAATACCATCCTAAATAATATCCACAATAAAGATGGAAATCACTTAGTCTCCCAATTATGCTTAGTCCCTATATGTCTATAAAGATTGAAAACATAATTGTTGAAGTACAAGCATTCAATTGATCACATAGTCGTCATAAAACGGTTAGAGTTACGACACTAATTACGAATGATATTCTCACGCATAAACCTATGCTAGCATGGCAAGTTCTAAACTCTTAAATCCACTTTCGCTTCAATAAGAATTAACACACAATTACAGGAGTTAGCTACTCTCCTATAACGAATTAAAACAACCATGATAGGATATCGCATCAATCACACTATAGGCATCGAGAAAATTCAACAAATAAACTTCATGAATAAATCCGCTAAAACCCCATGACAACGAGTTAGTTCATAATCAAACTAATCGTCACCATGGGTTCTAATGTAAACATGATTGAAGAAAACGAATCAATATTGGAATAATTATCAAAGGTTCTAAAGAATACACCCAAACCAAGCATCCACAAGCTAGAAAGAATACAAGAATAAATTGAAAACTATCTTCTTCCTTGCTTCTTCGTGCTTTAAAACTCCGTAGATAATATGTGGTATGTGTCACTCCTGTTCTCTAGGGTTTTCTTCTCTTTATATAGGCCTCCAGGTGCAAATAAGTCGTACGGAATTGTAGTTTGACTTCAACTCGAAAAATCAGCAAATCGGGTTCAAAACAGGAAATTTTGTCAGAATGTCTGGCGCTGCCGCGCCACAGTTACATAGGAGAGCGGCGCTGCCGCGCCATAGATTTACTGTTCTGTTTTCATGCGGCGCTGCCGCGCCATAGGCAAGCTCAAACACGGCGCTGCCGCGCCGTGCCTTCTGTCCAGGAAGACGAATTTTTCCATTTTCTTCGTTTTAGCTCCAAATTGCATTTCGATTGCTCCGCTTCATTCCCATTACACCTGTGATAGATATTCCTGCACAATACCCTTAAAAGAGATCAAAAATACCACAACTCGAGTACAAACAATCGTTTTAAGCCATACGGAAACGTTTTAAGTGAATAAAATACCCACTTATCAGTCTACGCTAACACTTTTTTAGTTTTTTGTAACACGGGAGAAATGTGTAGGCTTAGACCCCTATGCCAACACATTTTATTTCCGTGGCTACACATTATTAGTTGTTGCTATAGATCTATGTCTACACAGTTATCTTTGTAGTAACACTGCTAAAAGTATTGCTATAGACCTATGTCAACACCTTTTTAGTACTACTGTAACACCAAATTGTGAAACACTTTGATGTTTTTACCAACACCCTTACCACCATGCCTACACTTTTTTCTAAAACATTTTTATATTTTGTGCCAACAATTTGCTATTCTTTTGCCAACACATTAAGACTAATACTTTGGAGTCAATAGATACATTTTTGCATACTTTTTACCAACATTTTAAAGACAGAAAGACAACATATGATATTGAAAAATAGACTTTCCCATTCAAAATATTGTCAAATATTCCAATACATAAACAGGCTGTCCATAAGCCATTTCAATACATAAAAATCCATCCAAAATTGTACGCATGGTGTGCCCATAATTCCAGCTGCTTTAGCAACTTCCAGATTTTCTTCAATATCAATTTCAAAAAATCGACATTTTCATCATACACATCTATGAACTGAAAAATAAGAAGAGGCTTATAAATAACTGATTAATAAGCATTAAACCAGTGTAGAAACATTAGTCTTCTATGCCAAGAATATTTTTTACGAAAGTACACAAAAATAACATAAATCAATAGTAGATTATTATTAAAATCACACCAAATGTCTAAAGCTCCTATTTCTCACGAAATTTGGGCCATGTCTATAATAGGTCAATAAAATTTTATCTGGAAAAGAATTACATGGCGACAGGATCCTGTGCTCCTGTGTGTGACTTAGTATATAGTTGCTACGGGTGGTACCAGTTGTTCATTCAAATATTGCAATCTTGATATCTTCTGTAACTGTTGGTCCTTGACTATTGTAGAGGGGGGGGGGGGTTGAATGCAATACTGATAAATCTCAATCTACGTTCCAACAACAAAAACTAAGATTAAGGATTATCAATTTATCGAATGCAAACACAAGTAGACACACGAGTAATTCTCACAAAATAAATGTTTTATTTATTTTGCGATGGGTTGCTACAACCTCAAGAAAATGTTTATTTTCTTGAGCTTCGGTTTCTCGAGTGATTACAGAGAATGAATTGAGAGATAGACTAAGTAGGCTAAACCTATCACTATCAACACGGGTCTTGTGAAGCTGCTGTCATTTTCAAGTGGCAGCTTCTTACAATTTGCCTACTCGTGATTCTTTCCTAAATTGCTATA
Source organism: Heracleum sosnowskyi (assembly GCA_030848705.1). NCBI lineage: Eukaryota > Viridiplantae > Streptophyta > Magnoliopsida > Apiales > Apiaceae > Heracleum > Heracleum sosnowskyi. The sequence goes on along the minus strand of CM061241.1, from coordinate 69,442,196 downwards.
CAAACAGCTTATCAATACATAACAAAGCAATCTAGAAACATTCTATTTTAAGCTAACACAATTCAGTAGATATAGATTTGTCATACTCTGGAATTGGTGAGCTTTGTCATGTGATCTCTCAAGTTTCAGTCGTAGTCTTGCAGACCTGTTATAGTGTTGGGATACTGCAGCACGCCTATTTCTTGAACATCCAAACTGTCAACTGGGTTGTTCCCAATACAAATGTTATCCCTTCATGACAGTATCCTGATGGTTGAGCTTGCTGTCACATGAATGCGCTTTTGGTGACAGTAAGAAATCCCCGCAGAAGGTGTTGTCAGGATTTCCAAGCTTGTTGTCAGGCTAAGGTAAAGTTGCTGTCAGAGGGCTTCCGCCAATGTTGCTGTCAGAGTGAATGTACTGTCGTGACTTGCAACATGCTGTCTTCTTGTAACCTTACTGTCAATGTTGTGACAGTAATCTTTATTCTTGCTGTCCATCTTGAGTACTTCTTGAGGCTTGAACAAATAAATGAACTTTTACCAAGATGTACTAGAATCTTATTTGTACTAAACAAAACGGTTACAAAGACATACTCTGGCTGTGACAGTATGTTCATACTTAATAAAATTAAGTACATAAAGTATCTAGTTAAGTTGTCTCATAGCTATCACCCATAAATCCTAACAATCTCCCCCAATTTGTTTTTATGGATAATAACAACAAATTTATAATTAATACATGCTGACAACTTAACTAACAAGATCAGAATTTGACAAAAGATTTTTACTTAGCTTCAGATTTCTTTTTCTGTCTTGCTTCATCCTCTCTGTTGAGAGCTTCCTTAAGAACTTCTCTGAGTCCTTCCACCAGTGCTATTTCATCAGGAGTGATAGCCTCATCTTCAATCTCATCAATGTGCTTTTGGAGTGTCTTGGAGAAACATACCCTAGCATCCTGAAGATCCATCCATAAGTCTTTGCCAAATGCATGAGTTTTGAACTTCAGTGTGCCATTAAAGTCTTTGAATCTACTTCCAGGGTATGCATTCAGAGTTTTTCTCCTTGACTTATCCAGCTTTGAGTCTTCACCCTTTCTCATTTGAAGAATGCCCTCAATCTCAGAAGAGCATTGCTGTTCCAATGGATGAATTAATCCAATCACCAAGTAGAGTAAGTCTTTCAGAGCACTGGTTCTAAGTTTATGAAAGCTTCTTACTGGTATCTCTTCCCATATGAACTTGATTCTCAAGCATACAAGGTTGGTAATTGGGTCCTTCACTTTCCATCCTGTTGGCTTCTCTGCTTTTATCCAAGAATGTATCTTCGTATCTTCAGTGGTTTCTCTTTTTGTAGGCTCCGAGGATTCTTCTTGACTTGGTTGGGTTTGCACCACTTCTTCAGGAATATCATCTTTATACTCAACCATTTCTTCATCAGAATATTCAAGTAAGTGAGCAAAGTAATTATCATCAAACAGTGACCAATCCCCAAATTTCTGATAGAATCCTTCATCTCTCACAGCTTTGTATGCCAACACATGGTTCATGACATTTTCAGGAACATTGTCATAACCTTGCATTAGATTGACCATCCTTACCAAGTAGAAGTATTCAACTCTCCTTGTTTCTGTTCTCCTTTTGATTGAAAGAGTTATTGATACATCATGTGATAACACTTCCATGGTAAAATCCTTTTTAACTATCACAAATCTTGATGCATCAAACCAAAGAACATATTCAGTTGCTTTATTGTTGTTATCCAACTTTACCTCGACATTCTTGATTTGATCAGCTTCCTTTTCCAAAAGATCCAGAGAGCTGTAGAGTTTTGATTGGATAGGCTTCTTCAAATTCCTGCCAAGCCCAGTGGCTTTCTCCTTTCCTGAGTACTTGTGTTTTCCTTTTATTTCTTTTGTAGTCTCCTCAGGTTCAGGTTCCTGTCTAAAAAACCAAGCCCTTGCTAAGGTTTTTGTTCTTTTTGGCTTGACAGTAGGATTGATTCCATCCTTGACAGCATCTTTGTTGACAGTGTCCTCCATGACAGTATCTTTCTTGACAGCTTCTTATGTGACAGCTCTTTTGCTGACAACTTCCTTGAGGACAGTGTCTTCTGTGACAGCTTCTTTGGTGACAGTATCTTTTTCAGCATTTATACTGTCTATAGCACATCTCAAGATATTTGCCTCCAAAGCTTCAATTATTACTGACTCCTCTTCTTCTGTTGCTCCAGCATCTTTTTTTTCTTGTACAAGAGCTTCTTCTTTATTTTCCTCCTGGGATTTAGATCCAACATTCCCAGAAGTGCTTCCACTAGCATTTCCTGCTTCTCCAGTTCCTCCACTACCATCCAACTCATCATCATCATCATGAGGAACATCATATGAGCAGCTTTCTCCTTGTTCAGCTCTGTTGGAGATCATCTTTTTCATAGTATAACTCAGTTCCTTGTCCCTTTTCACCAGCAAGTCATAAATTGCTTTGACAGCAAGAACTCTTTCCTTGTTGGCTTTAGAGTTGAGAATCATGTTTAACACCTTCAAGATTGACTTTGACTCCATTGTTGAAGTGCCTCCTAGACTCATGTATGCACATCTCCTGCTAACACTTTTAGTGGTACCTTCATAGTAGACACAGAATGGATTGGTGTAGACTTTTGGGAGTTTTTCTGAAATTAAATTCAGCATTTGCAGTTGCAAGATCTCATTGAAGGCTGTATGGTTTGCTGTGATTTTGTTCTTCATCACTGTTAGCACTTTTGCTGAAAGACTCTGCAATAGCTGCATAGTAATAAACATGGATATTCCAGTGTTTAAGTACACATCAATAGCCCACCTCCTTTCTTCATTGATCTTTACACATACACTAGTGATTTTCTCTTTGAGCAAGGTTGAGCAGTTATTCAATCTTCTGCTAGGCTCCTTCATGGCTTCATCAATTACCTTGTAGAAGTCTTCATTATGATTCTTCAGAGTACTTTCCCTGTAGTCAACCATTAGGGCATTTGCATCTTCTTGGCTGAACTCTGTTCCTTCACTCCAGGTGTTTCCTGACAAGATGTATTCAAACATCTTGTCTTTCCCTTTTCCCAGCTTGTTCTGCTCCTCCTTTTCTCTCCATTGCTTTTCAAGAGCACTCTCCTTTGGAGTTGGAGTTGGAGTTGGCTCTCTTATAGTCACAAGAGGTAGTATTGGGTTCTTGGAAGAAACATCCCTTTGCATTGCTTCCAGGGCTTCTTTGGACATTAGAACTGTTTCTCTAGCCATCTCATATTCAAAGAGATTTTCAGCTTCTTGCACTTGCTCCCCCTTACTTCCTGAATCTCCTTTAGTTCCCATTTTCTTCTTTGCAGACACTGATCTTCCTTTAGTTGCAGGCTCCCCCTCACTCCTTGAAGCCTTCTTTGAGATAGGCGCCCCCTGAGCAACATCCTGTTTGGGGACACCTTCTGTTCCTGATCTTTCCCTTCCTGATTCTGCCCTTTGTGATTCTGATCTTACCCTTTTCTCCCCCTTAGGAAAGTTGGCAGCATCAAGACTGGCATATAGAGCTTGTATGGCTTCCTGAATGGTAGAGAATCCAGAGGCCACCATGGTAGACAAGCTGTCAAGTTTGGATTCCATGGACAGACACCTGTTCTCTAGAGCTTGCAACCTGAAAGATGTAGAGGGGCCACCTGATCTTAACCTTCTTGGGGGTGAAGGAAAAGATTGGGGCTTGGAGGCTGTGGGGGTTCTCACACTCTCAGTGTTTTTCTGAGTGATCTCATCACTCCTCACAAAAGAATTCTCATGGCCTAAGGCCTGGACATTGGAGGCTCCCTCTTCTTGCACTTTAGCCTCTTCAACGGCCTTGGCAGCAAGTTCCCTTTCTTCTTCCTCATCGAGGGCATCCCATAGCTCATCAAATAACGCTTCTAATTCTTCATTGTAGGGCTCACTTCCACAAGGCTTAGGCCTGTATTCGATTACTACTTTGTTTTCCATTTTACCATTTCTCTAAATGATTCACTAATATAGCCTAAGATTCATTTTATAGGCACACTAGGTTAAGGAGGGATGTAAACAGTCAACAGTTTGGAATACCCATACAACTACCACAAATTGCAATTAAGTGATGTCTACCACTAATACAACAATCAAAGCAAAACTGACCAATTAAGGAGAATCCTTGACCAATTTCAGCAGTAAAAACCATGCAAGTTAATGTCATACAAGATCAAACTATCAAATGTAAGACTAGCACAAAATTCAATTTAACAAAGTCAAAGTAAACATGCTGTCGAAAATAGATAGAGAATTAAGTAGACAGTAACTTTCTCATGACATCAACTTCTGAAGATGTTCTGTCACAAGCTTCATTTGAATAACAGAATGAAAAACTAGTAAGTTAACATACCAGATTTAGCATTCCCAATTCACTTACCATCCTGTTAAAGGTTGCTTCATCCAGTGGTTTTGTAAAAATGTCTGCAAGTTGCTTTTCTGTGGGCACATAGATCAACTTCACAGTTCCTCTTTCAACATGCTCTTTTATGAAATGATGTCTGATATCAATGTGCTTAGTTCTAGAGTGTTGAACAGGATTGTCTGAGATGACTATGGCACTAGTGTTGTCACAGTAGATAGGGATATTATTTAACACTAAGCCATAATCCAATAGTTGATTCTTCATCCACAAAATTTATGCACAGCAACTTCCAGCTGCAATGTATTCAGCTTCTGCTGTTGATGTAGAAACTGAGTGTTGCTTTTTATTGAACCAGGATACCAATCTTCCACCAAGAAATTGACAGCTTCCTGTAGTGCTTTTTCTGTCAATCCTACATCCAGCATAATCTGAATCAGAATACCCCACTAGCTCAAATCCAGTGTTTTTAGGATACCAAAGGCCTAGATTAGGAGTGCCCTTAAGATATCTAAAAATTCTCTTGATAGCTACCAAGTGTGACTCCTTTGGATCGGCTTGAAACCTTGCACAGAGACATGTAGCAAACATTATGTCAGGTCTGCTAGCAGTTAGATAGAGAAGTGATCCAACCATGCCCCTGTATGCACTAGAGTCTAGTTTCTTCTCTTTGGAGTCTAAATCCAGACTAGTTGAAGTAGAAATAGGAGTCTTGGCAGGTGATGAATCTTCTAGGCTGAACTTCTTGAGAAGTTCCTTGACATATTTTTCTTGACAAATGAAGATTCCATCATCTTTCTGAAGAACTTGTAAACCAAGGAAGAATGACAGTTCTCCCATCATACTCATCTCATACTTGTTTCTCATTCGAGATGAAAACTTCTCACACAGCTTCTCATTTGATTAACCAAAGATGATATCATCAACATAAATTTGAACCAGAATGATGTCTTTGCCATGATGCTTGTAGAATAAAGTCTTATCTACTACACCTCTTGTAAACTAGTTTTCGAATAGAAAGGCAGAGAGGGTATCATACCATGCTCTTGGAGCTTGTTTCAATCCATAAAGTGCCTTGAACAGCTTGTACACAAAATCATACATTTCAGCATCTTCAAAACCAGGTGACTGTTCAACATACACTTCTTCCTCCAACTCTCCATTTAGAAAAGCACTTTTGACATCCATTTGGAACACTTTGAAGTTACAGTGAGCAACAAAGGCTAGGAAAATCCTGATAGCTTCAAGTCTGGCAACAGGTGCAAATGTCTCATCATAGTCTATTCCTTCCTGTTGACAGTAACCTTTAGCTACTAGCCTTGCCTTGTTTCTAGTCACATTTCCATTTTCATCTAATTTGTTTCTGAAAACTCACTTTGTCTTAATAAATGACTTTCCTTTAGGTCTTGGAACCAATTTCCATACATTGTTCCTTTCAAACTGGTTGAGTTCCTCTTGCATATCAATCACCCAATCAGAATCTAACAATGCTTCATCAATTGCTTTTGGCTCCATTTGAGACAGGAAACAAGAAAACATGCTGTCAGCAGAAACATTGTTCCTGGTCCTCACCCCAGAAGAGGGATCTCCAATTATTAGATCATTTGTGTGATCCCTGTTCCACCTAGTGGTTTTGGGAAAGCTTCTTGTTTGATTTGAAACAGTAGCCTCATTTTGGGGAACTGATTCTTCACTAGGGCAATTATCTCCACCATTTTCTTCAATGTCTCCAGAGTCACCATCAATTTGAGTATTTCCTGTGATAGTCTGTGACTGGGCTGGAGTTTGATTAACATCATTTACAATGACAGCATCCTTTTCTGTTTCAACAGTTTGAGTGAAAGTAGGTTCTTCATCAACAATTTCTTCTTCCTCTAAGTATCCTTGATTCTCAAATCTAAAAATCTGCATTTGACCTTCTTCATGCAGTCCAGGAAACTTGGTTTCATCAAATGTGATATTCACACTTTCATCTATGATTCTGTGTTCCAAAAGATAGACTCTGTAGGCAGTCCTTTCTAGAGCATACCCCATGAAAATACCTTCATAAGCTTTGGTGTCAAATTTCCATTTCTTTTTATGGTTATCTTTCATCATGAAACATTTGCTCCCAAACACATGAAAATACTTGACAGTAGGTTTATTTTCATTGAGCAGATAGTAAGGAGTGTTCCCATGATTCTTATTGATCAAGGTTCTGTTCTGTGTATAACAAGCTGTGTTGATAGCTTCTGCCCAGAAGTATGTAGGTAACTTTGCATCATGAAGCATAGTTCTGGCAGCTTCAATGAGAGTCTTGTTCTTCCTTTCTACAACTCCATTCTGCTGAGGAGTCCTTGCAGCAGAAAATTGTTGTACAATTCCTTCATCTTTACAGAAGTTACCAAGAGTGGCATTTCTGAACTCAGTCCCATTGTCACTTCTCAACATTTGAACTTTGGCATTTGGAGCTCTTTCAAGAACTCTTAAGTGATCAATGATGACTTGAGCTGCTTCATCTTTTGATTCTAGATACTTCACCCAAATATACCTAGAATAATCATCCACCATAACTAATGCATATCTCTTCTTGGCTAATGATGAAACATTGACTGGTCCAAAGAGATCCATGTGAATTAGTTTGAGTGGTTCAGTGTTGGTGTTGACTTGCTTTGACCTGTGCACAGCTTTTTCAGTTTTCCCATTTGACAGTCCTCACACAGTCCTTCTTGACAGAATTCCTGTTGAGGCAGTCCTCTCACTAGTTCCTTCTTCATCAGTATATTCATTGTCTTGAAGTTGAGGTGTGAGAGTTTCCTATGCCAAAGCATACTGTCACCAACAGTAGCTTTACTGTAAAAACAGTAAATCTTGTCCTTCTTTATTGAGCTTAGGTCAGCAACAAACAAGCTTCCTTTTCTTACTCCTTTCAAAGAAAGGCTTCCATCCTTCTTGTGATAGATGTTGCACACCATCATGTCAAAATCAACCTTGAATCCCCTGTCACTGAATTGGCTGACACTGAGCAGGTTGTGCTTCAATCCATCAACAAGTGCAATATCATTTATGACAACATTTCCAATTTCCAAACAACCATATCCCACTGTGTAACCCTTGATGTTGTCTCCAAAGGTTATGACTGGGCCAGCTTTCTCTACAAATTGTGATAGCAGGGTTTTATCACCAGTCATGTGTCTAGAGCAGCCACTGTCAATGATCCATGTGACCTGCTCCTTATTCTTACCCTGCAAAACAAATTGTATTTAAGAGGCATATGGTACCCGATCCTTGTTGGGTCCAGTTACTTCAGTATCACAAGCATAATCAACATTTTCAGCTTTAATCATCACATCAAGAATCTTCTGTTGGACTCCTTTCTTCACCCACTTATCTTTAGAATTAGACTTGGTCTTTTTCTTAGTGGATGAGGCCTTCTTACTGTTTCCAGTAGGCTCAGAAGTCTCAACAGTTTGCATATAGAGACATGGTTCAGTAGATGAAATAGGCAAATTGAAGAAAGTACTCATGGCAGTCACTTTACAAGGCATACAATCAATATTGTTGCAGACTACCATAGATCTATGCATAATGGGGGTTCTGCGTAAGTTACCATCTATCATGGTCACATTGTTCTTGACCTCCTTTGGTTTCTTACAAACATGAGTTAAGTGATATGAAGAGCCACAATTATTGCATAGTTTTCTAGGAGCATTAGCATTTCCATTTCCTAACTTACCATTCCTGTTTCTAGACTTGTAGGTGATTGAGTCAACAGGATGTTCTGAAGTTGCTGTCGAGCCTTTCTTGACAGTACCTTTCACACCTTTTGTCATGACAGTAGGTTTGGAAGTTGTTGTCTTTGAGGCTTTCTTGACAGTACCTTTGGAGGCTACTGTCTTGCCATTATTGACAACATCTTTAGAACATTCTGTCAGATTGTTTGGGGAAGTTACTGTCTTGGGGATTGTGACAACATCTTTTCCATCAACTGTTGTATTGTCAATACCTTCATCCTCATCATCAAGTTGTTGCTTGATGAGCATGGCTTCCTCATCAAACTCAAGTTCAGAAAGTTTAAAAATGGGTTTGTTGATCTTCTTGAGAATATGAGGTTTGACAGAAGCATCAGTTGAACAATCCTGACTAACAATTTCCTTACCAGGTCTTTTGCCATACTCAAAACCTATCCCTACTTTTTTATCCTCTGTGTGTTTCTCATGATAGTCCTGAAGTTGTTTGGATGAGTTTCTATAGGCTTTAATCTTGAATTCATTTTCACTAATTTCTTTCCTTAGAAACTCCTCAATTTCTTTAGCACAGACTAATTCATTTTTAAGTTTAGCATTCTCCTGTGTTAAAGATTCTAAACGACTGGTCTTCAACAAAAGCAAATCATTTTCAGAAGTGAGTGTTTCATTCAATTTAGTTAACCTAACAATCTCTTCATTAGCTGCAGTTAGACTAGTGTGAACATTGAACATTTCTGCACTCAATTCCTCAACAGTTTGTTTGTATTCATCTTTAGACATATCAAGTAAGACAAGTGAGGGTACTTGACTTGGAGAGCTAGAGGTGGCCTCATTAGACTTAGCCATGAGGGCTAGATTCACATATTCCTCTTCCTCTTCATCATCAGAATCATCCCAGCACTTTCCTTCAGCCACATAGGCCTTTCCCTGTCATTTCTTGAAATGTCCACTTGACCCTTTATCCATCCTCTGATTCTGCTTTGGTCTTCTGCACTCAATAGCAAAATGACCAAGCTCATTGCAGTTGTAACACCTGAACTTGGATCTGTCGACCATCCCTGTTTTATAACCACCTCTTGTGGCACCACCTTCAACCTTGGAAGAGTTCCCTCTGCTGAACCTTGATGTTTGACCATGAGGCTTAAATGACTTGTTTATCTTGAATCTTATGTTTTTAAATTTCTTAGCCATGTAAGCCATAGTTGGATTATCCATCTTCTCCATTTCTTCTAAAGAGTAAAAGTCTTCATCCTCAACATCAGTTATCTGCAGTACAACTTTCTCCTCATCATCCACAACCTCTTCAATCTTAAGAGTGGGTACTGGAGAAGGTTGTGTGATTTGAGTTTCTTCACTAGGTTGTGTGATTCTTGGTATATGAGCCACGAGAGCACCTGACATATTAGCCATCTTTCCTCTGGATCCAGCTGAAATAGCTCTTTTTTGGAAAAACTCAAGCTCATATGATTTAAGCACACCATATAAAGTTTCAAGAGAAATATTGTTTAGATTTCTTCCTTCTCTTATGGCAGTGACTTTGTGCTCAAGATGCTTAGGAAGTGTGAGTAAGAACTTGACATTTAGCTCCTTCCTATCATAGTACTTGCCATGAATCTGTAGCTCAATCATCAGTTTACTAAACCTTTGAAACATTGTTGTTAGGTCTTCTCCTGCCTTTGCCATGAAAGCTTCGTACTGAGAGATAAGAATTTGTCTTTGATTGTCTTTCACTTCTTCACTTCCTTCACATAGCTTTGATTTGTCCAAGGTGAAAGCATCCAGTAAGATGAGTTGCAAGTAATCATCCAAGGCCACCTTCTCTTTTTCTGGCTCCAGAAACTCCGAAGGTAATTTGTTGATCCAGTAGGCTGGAATAAGAACACCGTCCACTGTTGAGGCTTCGATTTCTTTTCGTGGAACAAAGGGACCATTCTGGAGGATACCCAAGTATAATGGATTCGCAGCTTTGATAAACAACATGATCTTTCTTTTCCATACATTGTAGTTCTCTTTATCAAACGCTGGAATCTTTATGCTACTTGACTTCTGCATACTTGTCATGATCTCAGATTTGTAGAACAATCTGTCTGCTCTGATACCAGTTGTTGGTCCTTGACTATTGCAGAAGGGGGGGGGGGGGGGGTTGAATGCAATACTGATAAATCTCAATTTACGTTCCAACAACAAAAACTAAGATTAAGGATTATCAGTTTATCGAATGCAAACACAAGTAGCCACATGAGTAATTCTCACAAAATAAATGTTTTATTTAATTATTTTGCGATGGGTTGCTACAACCTCAAGAAAATGTTTGTTTTCTTGAGCTTCAGTTTCTCGAGTGATTACAGAGAATGAATTGAGAGATAGACTAAGTAGGCTAAACCTATCACTATCAACACGGGTCTTGTGAAGCTGCTATCATTTTCAAGTGGTAGCTTCTTACAATTTGCCTAGTCGTGATTCTTTCCTAAATTGCTATACAAACAGCTTATCAATACATAACAAAGCAATCTAGAAACATTCTATTTTAAGCTAACACAATTCAGTAGATGTAGATTTGTCATACTCTGGAATTGGTGAGCTTTGTCATGTGATCTCTCAAGCTTCAGTCGTAGTCTTGCAGACCTGTTACAGTGTTGGGATACTGCAGCATGCCTGTTTCTTGAACATCCAAACTGTCACTAGTTTGACTGGGTTGTTCCCCAATACAAATGTTACCCCTTCATGACAGTATCCTGATGGTTGAGCTTGTTGTCACAGGAATGCGCTTTTGGTGACAGTAAGAAATCCCGCAAAAGGTGTTGTCAGGATTTCCAAGCTTGCTGTCAGGCTAAGGTAAAGTTGTTGTCAGAGGGCTTCCGCCAATGTTGCTATCAGAGTGAATGTACTGTCGTGACGTGCAACATGCTGTCTTCTTGTAACCTTACTGTCAATGCTGTGACAGTAATCTTTATTCTTGCTGTCCATCTTTAGTACTTCTTGAGGCTTGAACAAATAAATGAACTTCTACCAAGATGTACTAGAATCTTATTTGTACTAAACAAAACGGTTACAAAGACATACTCTGGCTGTGATAGTATGTTCATACTTAATAAAATTAAGTACATAAAGTATCTAGTTAAGTTGTCTCATAGCTATCACCCATAAATCCTAACAGTAACATATATACATTTACTTAAGAAGGAATTTATACAAGTGTAGCATGGACAGGTGATCTTGATAAGTAATATATAATGTAATCAAATAAGGTATTGGAAAAATATGGCTTTTATGCCATCCAATCTCAGACAAAACCCATATCAACAAGCTGCACATCTCTCAATGAACCAAAAATGAAAATGCGCCTAGAATTGGCTCATACAAAGCTAATACATTATCAAATTTAAAACGTGCATACAATCTAAATCATGGACTTTTTAACATCTTCAGCATTCTTGCATGTTTCTTCCTATATAGTCCTTGTGTGGTCCAAGTCCCAAAAGACCATGTTATCTTCAGGTCTTTATTATTCCACACACCACTCTATATCCCAGATAACAGTACTAAATTCAAAGCATATTAGGGAGAATAAGGGATATTCACATAATAAAATCTGTATCTCAGGTAAGAGCACCATAAAGTATTGATCATTAGACACAAGTGGTATATCCCTCGCTTCCTTTATTGAATATCGAGGGTTCGAACCTTGTCAAAACAAGTTGGTTATATGCGTGTGTTTAACTAGCAAAAATAAAAATTCTTTTCTTTGAGTAAATATACATTAAATCCGGCGTGGTACAATAATCCTGAATTATGTGTGAAATGAAAAGATAAAGTTATACCTTGCTAAGAATTGGCTTCAAGGGCTACAAGGACTACATGTCGGTGATGTATATAGAACACAGATAAGCCTTGGACTTTCATGGTATAATTTTCTCAGAGCATACTGTGGGCCATAAAATCAATATTAGAGCTAAGAATATAAAAAGAGCAAAAAACTTCTATTCTTTCCTCTTTTTGTTTTCTGGGAAAAATTTAAACTTTGTTACAGGCCATAAAACATAGGATGATGCCAGTTGAATGACGAAAGTTGGGAGGTGGAACACATACATGGCTCTTGTGCTTTGTAAGTGAAATGTCAAAGCGCTCTTGTACATCTCTAGTCATAAGTTCCTTCTTGATCTCTTCAACTTTTGGCTGTTGAAATTAATGAGATGAGAGTCGTATAGTCCAGGTCCTCTAGGGGAACTTTTGAGTTATACACGTGTCTAAAATCCATAACTAATAGGCACTTCCTACTAAACATGACTAAGATTAACTATATAATACTCAAAACACCTTGGACAAACAATTACCCGTTCACCTTATAACATATCCATTTAGGTAATGCCGAGACAAGATTTACTGGTTGGAGATAAATTTTGCTCCCCCAGGAGGGGGCATAAGCTAAATCCTTTGATCTCAGTTGTTAAATAAAAGGAACATATACAAGAATTTTTTAACCTTCTTGAAAGAAATCTCCAATCATAACAGTCATGACATTATTTTAAGACCTTATTAATCTTAAGGAACATGATATGCTTTTGCTTACGAGATTTTTTCCAAACAAATGAGAACTTGCTGAGGATAATATCACTTAGATTCTTATACCTGGTGGAATTCAACAAGGAGGTTATTTCTTGCAAGATATCTCTCCACTGATAAATCAGCAATACATCCTAAACCTGCTGCAGTTATTACTTGTCTCCACTCGTGATCCTATGAAGTGCACAACAGAACCATATACAAACTTTACTTATGTTCCAAAACCAATTTACAACTACCAGATATTAGCAGTAAGACACGAGTGACTTTTACATCTTGTACAACTGAGTAATGAATGCTGAAGATTATTGTTTAAGATTCGATTCCTGCACTCTCCTTTTAGGTTTTAACAAAATGAACAACAAAAAGAAGATACCAGGAGGACTCAAATACATTTTTACAAATTTATTGTAAAAGAAATGGAAAAGAAAAAGCACAAAAAAACGTAGAAAGAGAAAGAGAACATGTTCCCTTCTGTGTGGATTCACTGTGCTAGAAACATAATGCAAAACACAAACCTAAGACATAATGTTTAGAACAAAATTACCTGTACATCTCCAGCTGCAAAAACACCTTTAATTACCTATGACAGGTAATGAATGTTGCTGCAAGGTGGTCGACATCACCAGCCTGAAAAAACAGTCAACTATCAAATGCCCCAATTTGCTCAACTTGTCTCATTTTAAACAATCCTGCGAAAAATGTTTCACACACCTCAATTATAAGTACGCAATATATCAACTCTTGACGAAAACGAAAAAAACCATGAAAACAATACACTGCTATAATATATCAAAATTCCAGTCCCACTGAACTAGCATAAACAACACAAACAGTTATAAATCATATCATCCAATTAAAACAATCATCGAGTTTACACACAATTAAATTGATTTAAATCTTTCAATTGAACCGTTCTTATAAAAAACAAACAAAAATAGTAACAAGTTGAAAATTAGTAAAGAAAAATAGAAGGTGAGTGGATCTGTAATTAACAAACATAAGATTCAGATGGATAGATATGTATTGATACTGAGGAGTGTGTGTGTGTGTGTATACAAATCAAATTTTTAAACAAATAACATACCAAATCAATATACAATCACTAAACTCCCAAAATCCCAACTCCCATTTATCTCACATTGTCAAAAAAAAAACATAAAAACAACCCAAAATATACTCAAAACATTTAAGAAGAAGATACGAGGAGTTAGTAAGAACAAGACCCAATTTCTTGTGAAGAGAGCGTAGAGAACCCAATTGAAGACCCAATTGAACCCAATTACAAGCCCTAATTGAACCCAATGTACAAGCCCTAATTTCTTCTAAACAAGCCCTAATTGCAGAACAGTGCCATTGATATTTTGTAATTGAACCCGTAGATAATGTTATTGAACCCGTAATTGAACTCGTAGATAATGTTATTGAACCCGTAGAGAACAAGCCCTAATTTTTTGTGAATTAGAGAGATAGAGAGATGAGAGAAATAGACTTTTGAGAGAGAGAGAGAGGAGAGAGCGAGAGAGAACTGGGAAAGAAAATAATTGAGAGAGTGAGAAATGAATAATTGAGAGTTGACCTGCCTAATTGAAAATATTTGCACAAAAATTGACATACCTTACTTCAGTGAATTTTTGGGAAAAAAATGACCCGCTTGGACAAATTGATTAGCCCGCCTATTTTTTCACATTAATTAATAATACATTTTTAAGAGCAACGACTATACTGACTTTGGTGTTAGCATAGATACTGAATGTGGTCTACGGTAACACTGGTTTTCTAGTAATGCTAACACTGAAAAAAGTTGTAGGCTTAGATCATTTTTAAGACATATATGGTTACACTTTTACTTGTAACACTGAAAAAAGCGTTATTATTGCCCATATATGGCGTAATGAGACTTATATAGCCAACAACCAAACAATAATAAAGAAAATTGTCCTAATAAGAAAAGCTATTACAATAACGGAACTATCCAATAATAATAATATTATATATGTTAACACTGCAATTCACTGGCCAGGTTCTTCCATGGGAAAGTTGAAGAATAACATTGCAATGGTACTATGTTAATTGTTATGTGCCTGATATCATATCTGCTTAGTGTCGAAACCATACTTGGTGCGAATGTAGAACAATAATAAAACATGTCCATCAATTACAAGAAAATGAGATAATGTGGTTCGTCACTCATAAGGAACACATACTCCAAAGTAATTCATTATGACATGGGGATTGGAGAGCGCATAATTTTATGACAAGACCGGGCTTATATCATCTACTCCCTTTGTCCCATTCATTTCTATACAGTTTCCATTTTGGGATGTCCCTCTCATTTCTATACATTCCAAAAATAGTAACCTTTAATAATATAAAATACTATTACACCCACAACTTTCTCCACTATCTCTATTCTATAATAATATAAAACACTATTACACCCACTACTTTCCTACACTATCTCAAATCTATAATTAAATATTGATAGGTCCCACCACTTTACCCACTTTTCATCTAATTTTATTCATTTTTTATATCTTTTCTTGGTCTCCGTGCCCACCCCCAATGTATATAATTCAACGGGACGGAGGGAGTAACTAATTAAGACCGGTTATATTTGGGACGACATGTTTAGGAAGTTCACTTCAACTCTGTAGTCCCAAAAATGACAACATTCAGCAAGTTTTTGGAGCAATGAGTGAATCAAATTAAAAACAACGCGTCATCCAATCAGCATTAAAGTTTGGCACACTGTTAACATAAGAGAAAACACTTAACTGAACAGATCTGTCATCTGAAACTTGAAAAGTATAAAATTGCAACGACGAATATATCTATTTATAAATATCTTCCGCAAATTCTGCAAAGACATGGAATGCGTCAAATTTTAAGTACTACAAAATAGCCAAGGGGTAACTGAAGTAATAACAAAATCGATGATTTAAAATATAGCTTTGATTAACTAAAAAGCTTAGGAACGATCCATTTTGCATGGAAGATGGGTAAAACTTGACTGTGAAGAAGAGGGTCTTGATTTTAAAAGCACTAACAACTGCCAGCACTAGCTTCCTCAGCTTCACTTCTTACCCTCGACAAACTTTCATCTCTCTTTACATGAAACTGATAAATTTTGATGATGAAAATCTAAACAACAGGTAATGAAGGAAAGCAAATTAGTTCATGATTAGAAAGGACATTGTACGTTTAGACCAGAGTGTTAGGTCCAAAGTATCGTAGAAGGGGGGGTTGAATACGATACTCACAAATTCTTCGATTTCGTTCACGGATAATTCTTTGTGATATAGTTCAAAATCAAATACTCCAAATCAAAACACGAGTCGGGGAATATATCATTTTAAAAATATAAACCACGAAGGGTGCTACAAATTCTAATCCGTAGGATTAGCTACAATGAGTTTAGGTTAAACACAATCACTACAATAATAGAATTCTGAGCTATATTAAATTCTCTGTAAATTTCTCTGTCAAGAACTCTCTCCTCGTAAATGATCTTTCTGTGTTCTGCCTTAACTGAAGAAGGACACTTCTTCAAACTCTATTTATAGTCTTGATTTGAAAAACCATCGAACCAAAAGAATTGGTTTATTCCTGGCCGTTGGATCTTCATCAACTGATCAACAAAGCATTACTTTCAACCTGCTCCATTTGAGAAAACCATCGAATGAATTAAATCAATTTACCATTCGATAGTTTTTAATTCAAAACTATCGAATGTCAAATTGATTCTAAATGGTTTTCTGAGAATCACTTTTTATATCATTCGATAGTTTTCTAAATAGAAAAACTATCGAATCATTTCCTTGTCTTTTATCCTTTAATAAATCTTCTGAGCTCCAGGGTGTTTCAGTTTTAGACTGTATCAATTTCTTCTGAGACGATAAAACAACTTGATCTTTTTAAGTGCTGTCACCTAGTGCAACTGGTCTGGTTCACAGATAAATAACACTTGATCAATTCTTCTTTTATGTCTTCAATTCAGTGTTGCTGATAAGTCATTTGTTGATCTGGTTACTTCAATTAAATCACTGGAATCCCGTGGTACTAACCCTAAATCATTCACATACTTCTGTCGTCTTGAAAGTCTTGTTTCTTTTGCTGTCACTGAGGCTTAAACATTTTCATGAACTTCTTTCCGTGACCTGTTTACGGACTTCAAGAATACATAACGTATTTTGATTTTTTGAGTTTACCTTATCTTCTTTGATTCTGGATTCCTGTGCTTCTGTTAATATTATTGTCTGTCTTGTCCTTTGTTGAGTTGTAGTTATCTCTGTTTCATCTTATGTTACATTATGCTTTACAATCTCCCCCAATTTGATTGGATAGAGTTCGACAAGCAAATACCTCGAGGATAACTCAACTAACTAAGGAAACATTAAACTAATTAAAGTAAGACAGCTTGAATAATATTAAATGCATTCTGGATCAGATATATATACATTTCCAGATTTCATAAATCAAAAAAACAATAAAACTTTATACAATGAAGTTGCTCCTCTAGTCTGAGCTGATAGTTCTTTTTGTCTTTTGCTTCTTGTCTTCAGTCCATTTCGATCTCACCTTCTTCAATCATTGGATCGGAGTTAGCAGCTTGATAATCAATCACAGAAGGATAGTGCAGTGGTTCTCCAGGTTTAAGGATTGCTCCTTGGATGTGTCTTCCAATGTACTCTACCTCTTGTCCCACTCCAGCCCACAACCATGCAATGTTAACATCTTTCTTGTTTAGCTTTGGCATGTTTGGTAATCTGGGATGCACTTCCAATCCTCTTTCCACTCTTTTCCTATAGTAAGGAACATTCTCCATTAGAAATCTTTGTCCTTCTCCGTTGATGAGAATCCAGTGGATCTAAGATACTTCTCAACTGATATCAGATAGTTGCTTGGATAGTCTCTCAGTTTGTCCTCAGCCAAATAGCAGATTCTGAACAAGTCATTCGTCATGAATCTAACCATTGGAGGATCTTCAGTAATCTCTGGACCAACTTTCATCAAGATCTCCTTAACATGCTCACGGAGCAGTTCATTTAGCCTTGTAGTCCTTTGTATCTTGATGAGAATCACCTGCAGTTCTGTGTATGTTCTCTGTTCTAAAAACTTAGTGGAAATCACAAATGTACCTTTCTCAAGAAAATTGATCAATATGTTCCAGGCACCATTTGCTTTAACCCCAGCTTTCTATAAAAATCACAGTATTCCTCAGTGCAGTGAAGTAAGTATGATCATCAGGATTTGCACTTCTTATGTCCTGAATTATGACTTCCACCTCCGCATTGTCGTTGACTTCTAATCCGTCTTCAACTCCACAAAAGGTTTTATAAGCCATCTCCCAGTCAGTACCTTGCTTATTTGCCAAATCCATCATCTTCTTCTTACTTGCTTCAGCATACACCTTGGATCTTTTTAACTTCTCAATCCTTAGAACTGCTTGGTGTCTTTCTCTCTCAGCTTGCCTGGCATCTATTTCAGCTCTTTGAGTTTTCACCATCTCCAAGGCAGCTTCTTCTTCCAGTGATAGAGAATTTGCTTCTTCTTTCATATCATCATCCAATATAGGATGTTCTATTGGCTCCGGATAATATGGCTCATGCTCCTCCTGAATCGGTTGCTCTTGCATGAATTCAAATTCCTCTTCACTTTCCTCTTCTTGTACTATGTCCTCAATCCAGTACTGTCTAACTGGAATAGCTTCATTGGTTTCCCAAACTCCCCATCCAGTTGTTTGCCAACCTTCATTAGTCACTTCATTTGTTTCCCCTTCTCCAACTTTCTCCCCCTTAGTTGAGGAATCCTCGATGTAGTTATCCTCATTGTAAAAGGCAGTAGAAGGATCAGGTTGTTGTTGTGAAGGTCCGGGTTGTTGGTTCCTCAACATATTCCAAATAGACTGTACCCCGTCACCTTGATTCTCCATGAACTCCATAATGTCTTTATTCATCTCATGCACAGAAGCTAGCTTCAGGTCAATGTTATCCAATCTGGAGTTGGTAGTCTTTTCAATGTGATCCAATCTCTTGTTTAGTTTAGACTCCACTCTTGAAAGGGTGTTCATTGCATCTTTTACCCTAGCTTGACCATCCCGGATAACCAGAACGTCTTCCTTCAAAGCTTCTTGTCCTTGTTGCAGAGCATTAACTTCATTCATGAATCCATCCTTAAGCTCTTTGACATCAGTCCTCAGTTCGACCAGTTCTTCCATAGCTTCCTTCTTCAAGGAGTCCACTGCCAGTTTAGTACCTGTTATAGTGCCAGATGCACTGCCTAAGACCCTGTATGTTCTTCTAGAATCAGCTACATCCAAGTCAATATTCTCTTGAATTGTCTTTAAAGAAGCATCGGCTTGACCAGAGGAGATCCATTTGTCAAAGGAAGGTCTCAGTGGAACCTTGAATAGTGGATTTCCTTGTTTGTCGTGAACTATCATCTCCTTGAGGGTGGATTGAACATGTACCTCTCTTTCTGTCGGTAATAGCAGATCATCTATGTTTGGTAGGGTTAGGGTGTCACTCCTCACATATGGCTCTGGGTGTACACTCAACGTTTCTGTCGGTGTTTCACTCATTTTACCTTTCCCACTCAGGCCAGGTGTAAGTGTTTTTGTTTCACTCAATCCCTTTTTTCTAGTTGTACCTGCAGAAGAAAACAATGTAGCCGTCCTTAAGGAGGTCACCGGTGGTGCAATGGGGCTTCGCAAGTCCCCGTCCTTGGTTAAACCAAGTTGCTGATCATCCGTAGATGATATATCCTTAGTAGGATCTAGAGTTTGAATCTCTAGGGGGTTAGAATCAGGCTCTATTAACAGCAGAGATCCTGAAGCTTCCTCAATAGTCTGTGAAGACTTTACCTCAGTTAACTCCTCAATGTGAATTGATTCATCCTCACCGAGTTGCCGATCTGCACCTACGTCAGACCCTTTACCCGCAGGATCCAGATATGTTCCATCTGGGGAGCTAGGCAATGACCCTTTAGAATGTGCTTTTAGGTCAAAGCCTTCTCTCGACGTCTGTGAAGACTCTTGGTTCTTAGAACCTTCAACCAGTGAACCTGACCGTAATATTGTCGGAACACCAGTTGCTTCCGTCAATTCTTCCTTACTTGATTGAGCTAAGGGTTCAGATATAGCTTTTGTTAGCATTGCCCAATCAAAATCAGAAAAATCTGTGAAGGGTTCTTTGGATGAAAGAAATGAATTATCAACAGTTACCTCGGTTTATGTTCTTCTCCTTTTAGAGGTAGGCAGAGCTGCTGTTGAAGGGCGTGTCTCCTTATGTGGTGCTGCTTTGGCACTATCTCCCTCTACACTCATGGATGTTTGTATAATGGGTATAGGAGGGGAAGGAGGTTCGTTTATGTTTTCATTTGGCTCGTCCAAAGGCTCTTCGACCGTGGTTAGAGATTGTGGGTTTGCAACCTCCTGGTCAGGAATGGCCACTGAGGGCTCTGGATCAACATCCATTGGTTCATGTGCCATTTCAGGTTGAGGTGGAGGAATATTACCTTCTATTACCTGTTCCCCTGGGGGTAGAAGTGGTAGAGGCACCGTTCTTAGATATTCTGTGAGAACAGTGGGTACCCCTAGAAGATAGTTGTTCTTCCTTATAAAAGCGGTTAAGGCATTGCTCTTCATTCTCATGCACTCCTGTGTGTCTTCACCTTCAAATGTGTCCCGATCATCGTCTGTTAACACATCATTGAGAATTAGTTGTAGGAACCTAGGATAGAAACAAATCACATCGTCCATGCCTGTTCTGTCATCCAGTGGTCCCATGCACAGAATCACTTGATCAATCACTAACTTTCCTATGTTTATATGCCTATTGTTAGCAATGGCAAACCCTATTTTATGAAGAAATAAGGGAATACCATGCAGATTTGTAAGCTTAGCAGTAAAAACATGGATAAGTGTATGAAAGAAGAAATTCCATGGCTTAGTCAAATAATGCTTCAGAAACTCTCCCACCAAGAAGTTAGGTTGTTGACTTCTAATGAGAGTGAAGAAAGCATGTATTTCTTCAGTTGTGGGATCAGGAACAAAGTTTTCTGTTGGAAATTGTAAAACCCTATTAAAATCATGTTCCGTCACCCTTATTGTTCTGCCGCCAGACACAATAAAACTGAATGCACTAATACCATTCGCAGATGTGTCAATGGCTGTAATGTACAATGTAGTCAATTGATCAATACAAAGAATTATAGGAGTACTCAAGGAATATGCCACCAACGATCGTGTGTTCAGAAATTCTGCCCATGCACGAAATTGTAAATTCGTAATGGCTTGCAGATTCTGAAACGAGACATGATTAGTTTTGGTAATAATAAATTCTCCGGCCATTGTCTTTTCACACTTTCCAGAAAATTTAAATCTTAAACCAAAACTAAATTTACCAATTAAATTTAATTAATTATCACTAATTAATCAAACTTAAACCAAATTAACAGAAATAACCCTTTTTGTTCGAATGTAACACTTTAACCAAAACAAAGCTTTTGACTTAGAACCTGAGAAAAAAAAATGTAAATTAAACCTCAAGAACCCTTTTGTTAAAACAATAGAGTACGAAATGGTTTAATCTTATCAAAGTATCCATAGTTCTACTATTCCTCTCTCTCTCGATGGATTTCTCTGGAAATCAATTAACAATCCAACAGAACACAAGTACACAGTGATTCCACGGTTAAAAAGAAGTTACTGTTGTAAAAATGAATTGTTGAATATACAAATCAGTAACAAGATCCAGAAAAGTATCGAGTTCTTTGTTCTTGGCTGTGTAATATATGTAAGTATATATGTGTATCTTAGAACTGCAAAAGTAAAGAATGAAAAACGTCTAAGTGCAACATTTATACTTAAGAATTTACAGGGGTAATTCCGTCACTTAACTGTTCGATGGTTTTTATTTGTACCTTCGATAGATTTTTCAGAGGGGCAAAAACGTCAATTGTACCTCGATAGTTTTTCAAAAACTATCGAAGGTTTTGAAAAAGGTGAATTTAAAACGTTTTTTTCTTAAAAACTATCGAAGGGTTTCTTTGAATAACCAAAAACCATCGAACTAATTTTAGATAAACTATCGAGAACTGTAATATTAATTTATTAAGTTCACTTCGATGTTTTTTGCTTCTGATTCAATTTTTTTTTAAAAACCTGTTCTTGTTTTAAAAATCAAACTTTTTAATTTCCTGTCAAGTTTTATTTTGAATAAACTTTTTCAAATTTACCAAAATCAATTGTTAACAGAAAATTCACAATTTTCTTAGAATAAAATCAACTAAATATCATTGAATGATATTTATCAATTAAAATCCAATAAATTATGCTGCATTAATCTACAATGTTAAAAACAAAGTAAATTAATTCAAATTAAATAAATGCTTGAATATTTAGAACAAATATTAGCACCTAAATAATTTTTAGAATTAATAACCAATTAAATGCCAGAAGATATATCATCCATAAATATGACATAAATTAGTACAAAAATCCTAACTACGAGAATCGCTCTAGAAAATAAATTCACAAGTCATATGAATATAGAAATTCTTAAACTCATGTATTCACTAGGATTCTTGCAGTTCCTGAGTTCTAATCAAAATCAATTAGAAGGTTTTAACCTCTGATCAAAATCAGTTAGAAAGATTTAACATCCCAAGTTCACCAACCAGCTTAGAAAAAGTGGATTCATCAAGCGGTTTAGTAAAGATGTCTGTAATTTGTTCCTCTGTGGGTACAAAGTGTAACTCCACAGTTCCATTCATGACATGCTCTCGGATAAAATGATACCTGATGTCGATGTGCTTTGTCCTCGAGTGTTGCACTGGATTGTTAGAGATTGCTATGGCACTTGTGTTGTCACAAAATATTGGAATCTTTGTCAACAAAAGCCCATAGTCACGGAGTTGGTTTCTCATCCACAAGATTTGAGCACAGCAGCTTCCAGCAGCAATGTATTCAGCCTCAACTGTTGATGTGGAAACTGAATGCTGCTTCTTGCTATACCAAGAAACTAATCTTCTTCCAAGAAACTGACAGCTTCCTGAAGTACTCTTCCGATCAATCTTACAACCTGCATAATCAGAGTCTGTATATCCAATAAGATCAAATCCTGTATCTTTAGGGTACCAAATTCCAAGATTTGGGGTTCCCTTAAGATATCTAAATATTCGCTTAACAGCTATTAGATGAGATTCTTTAGGATTAGACTGAAACCTAGCACACAAGCATGTTGCAAACAATATATCTGGTCTACTTGCAGTGAGATAAAGTAATGAGCCTATCATACCTCTGTAGCCTGTGATGTCAACCTTCTTACCAGTTTCATCCTTATCAAGCTTAGTGGCAGTTGGCATAGGAGTCTTTGCTGTAGATGAGTCTTCCATTTGATACTTCTTCAGAAGATCTTTATGGACTAACAAATGAATATACCATCTTGCCTTTGATACACTTGCAGTCCAAGAAAGAATGACAATTCACCCATCATACTCATTTCATAACGACTCTGCATTAACTTTGAAAATCTCTTGCATAGATCGTCATTAGTAGAACCAAATATTATGTCATCAACATATACTTGCACCAATATCAAATCATTTTTGTGCCTTTTGTAAAAGAGAGTTTTGTCTACAACACCTCTTGTAAAATTATTTTCAAGTAAAAATTCAGAGAGAGTGTCATACCATGTCCTTGGAGCTTGTTTGAGTCCATAGAGAGCTTTGAATAGAAAGTACACAAAGTCTGCCAGTTTTGAATCCTCAAAACCTGGAGGTTGTTCCACATACACTTCTTCTTCTAACTCCCCGTTCAGAAAAGCACTCTTCACATCCATCTGATATACCTTGTAATTGGAATGTGCTGCGAATGCCAGAAACATTCTGATGACCTCAAGTCTTGCTACTGGTGCATAGGTTTCATCATAATCTATACCCTCTTCTTGAGAGTAACCTTTAGCAACCAGTCTGGCTTTGTTTCTCGTTACAATGTCATCTTCGTCCAACTTAATTCTGAATACCCATCTTGTTCCAATAACAGATTTTCCCTTAGGTCTGGGTACCAGCTTCCAAACTTTCCGCCTTTCAAACTGATTGAGTTCCTCTTGCATAGCAATCACCCAATCTGGATCATCTAGAGCATCTTCAACTTTCTTAGGTTCTGTTTCTGAAAGAAACCCAGAATAGTGACATTCATTTTGTGATGTTCTCCTAGTTCTCACTCCTGTGTCCGGATCACCAATGATCAAGTGAAAGGGATGCTCTCTATTCCATACCCTTTGTCTTGGCAGATGCGATCTTGATGATTCTCCTTGTTCTAGATGTTGTGGAGTGTGACTAGATGATCCTTCTCCTGCTCCCCCTGAGTTGTTGACGGTATGATCTGTTGACCCTGTTGATTGACTAGTGGATCCAGTAGTAGTTTGAGTATGTCCACCACTATCACCACTTGGTCCAGAATCATTATCATCATGATTATTATTAATAACTGTAACAACTTCAGGTTCTTCTTCATTGTCAGAGAGATCTCCTGATAAATTTTCAAATACCAAGGATTCAGAGTTCTCTCTTGTTTGCAGGACTGGTCTTTTGGTGTCGTCAAATATTACATTAAAGCTTTCCAACACCTTCTTATCTTCAATCACATATACCCTGAAAGCCTTAGATTCCAGATAATAGCCCAGAAAAATGCCTTCATCTGCTTTGGCATCAAACTTGCCAAGATGTTCTCCATCTTTAAGTACAAAGCACTTTGCACCAAACACATGAAAGTACTTCAGTGTTGGTTTCTTGTTGGCCATTAACTCATACAGAGTCTTTTCATGATCTTTGTTGATCAGGGTTCGATTCTGAGTGTAGCAAGCTATGTTCACTGCTTCAGCCCAAAAGTAAGTGGGAAGTTTTGCTTCATTCAACATGGTCCTTGCTACTTCAACCAAGGTCCTGTTCTTCCTTTCCACTACTCCATTCTGTTGAGGAGTTCTTGGTGCTGAAAACTGTCTTGATATTCCTTTCTCTGAGCAGAAATCATTAAGAACTGCATTCTTGAATTCAGTTCCATTGTCTGATCTGATTGTCCGCACAGGTAGCTTAGCTTCCACTTCTATCTTCTTGATGTGATCAATGATTAGTTGTGTTGCTTCATCCTTTGATTGTATGAACAACACCCACGTGTACTTGGAGTAGTCATCCACCATCACCAATGCATATCTTTTTCTTGAAAGTGACATAACGTTGACTAGACCAAATAAATCCATATTAATCAGTTGTAATGGTTCAGCAATGCTTGTCATTCCTTTGCTTCCATGTGATGCTTTCTTCGACTTCCCCTTTTCATATGCTTCACATAGTCCCACCTGATTGAATTCCATCAGGGGCAACCCTCTCACTAACTCTCTCTTTACCAAAGAGTTCATAGTTTTGAAGTTCAGATGTGAGAGCTTCTTGTGCCATAACCAACTTTGTTCTGAAGAAGCCTTTCCATAGAAACATGTAATTGCTCCTTCACTGGTAGAACTTAAGTCAGCTATGAACAAATTTCCTTTTCTTACTCCCAATAGAGCAAGCTTCTCATCCTTCCTGTTTGAGATCAAGCATTTGTCTTTTCTGAAATCCACATTGTATCCTTTGTCACAGAACTGACTGATACTTAGCAGATTGTGCTTTAATCCTTCCACAAGAGAGATGTTTTCAACAATGACATTTCCAATCTTCAGATTACCATATCCCGTAGTGAATCCCTTGTTGTCATCTCCAAAGGTAACTATTGGGCCGGTCTTCTTAACCACATCTGTCAGCAGGGACTCTTCTCCTGTCATATGTCTGGAACAACCACTATCCAGTATCCATATCACATTTGCACTTTGTACCTTGCCCTGCAATCACAGATCGATTAAGCGGACTTTGGTACCCAAACATGTTTGGGTCCGTAAGGTTTAGGGGCTTTAACAGGAGTAACATTTAATTCTGTCTTAACACCTTTTCCTTTCATGTTAACTGTGGGATTTTCATTGTTAGTGCTACCAGATGCATTCATTAACTTAAAATAATCATGCATGATATTGTATGAACATAGTAAGCACTCTTTCTTTCCACAGGGTTCATGAAGTTCAGGCATGTCAGACATGTTATGCAATCCAGAAGTGACAGCAGTTTCTACTTTAACCTTTTTACATGCATGTGTAAGGTGATTAGCAGAATTACAAGTAGCACACAACTTCCTAGATGCAATGGGAGATGTATTAACAATATTCTGATTAACTACATTCAGCTTCCCATTCTTGTTTTTCTTGTTCTTTCTAACCTTGCTGCCTATCTCAGTTTTAGGTTTTTCTTTAATCACTGACTTCCTAGGCAACTCAGTTGACTCTTCCTTTTCTTTCCTTACATCCTCCTCAAGCAATTCTTGTGCTATGACTAAGTCTCCTTCTTCAAAAAGTCCTGACATAGGCTTAACAAAAACTGGACAGCTCACATTCTTGAGAACGTGTGGAATGTTCTTCTTGACAGGTTTAGGTGTCTGAGGAAATTCCAAAACTTTCTTGCTATAGTCTAGACCTATTGCAGTCATCTTCCCTATGGTCTGATTATCAATTATTTCCTTTTGAATCAGGGCGGAGTTCTTATAAGCGTTCAGTTTCAACTCTAGGTTAGAGATCTGCTTCCTCAGGATAGTCTCTGCCTCTTCATTACACTTGACCTTGTTGTCTAAGTACTCAATCCTCTGTTTCAGACTTTCTATTGTGACACTTACAAGCTCTAGTTCTTGATTTCTAGATTCTAAATCCTTAACCTTTTGAACTAGTTTAGCATTTTCAATTTCAGATGCTAGCATGCTTGTGTGTACATTAAATAATTCAACACTTAAGTCTTGCACAGTTTTCTTGAACTCAGAATTAGACATGTCAACTGTAGTTAGGATAGGTACCTGTGATGATTGAGGTGATTCCTCTGAAGAGTCTGCCATTAGGGCCATGTTCACATACTCTTGCTCTTCATCCGAATCAGTATCATCCCAGCTTTTACCCTCAGCTATATAAGCTCTCCCTTTCTGCTTTCCAGATGAGTTTTCCAGTTGTTGTTTCAACCTAGCATTTTCTTTCTTCAACTCATCATAAGAATCCTTTCTATCATAACCACCTTTCTTGTCTCTTGCTTGACGAGGCTTCTGGCATTCAGTAGCAAAATGCCCTATCTCATTGCAGTTGTAGCATCTTGACTTGCTTCTATCAATCATGCCTGTCTTGTAGCCTCCCTTAGTTCCTGTACTTGGTGAATAATTGCTTTTATGAAATCTGTTGGTTGGTCCCCTGAACTTGTACTTAGGGTTTCTTTTGAAACGAATGTGGCTAAACTTTGCAGCTAAGTACGCCTTGGTTTTGTCTTCCATTTGCTCAAGCTCTTCTAGGGTGTAGTAGACACTTTCATCAACACCCAGATTTGCAGAATCCATTTCAGCTTCTATTATCACCTCCTTTCCAGCTCTAGGGATCTGAACCTGAACTTCAGAAGTTGTTGGATCATCCACTACAAGTGCGGCTGATCTTGCGAGTGCAGTACTCTTGTTGTCCACTGTCCCTTGTCCGTAGATTATTACTCTCTGTTCCTGTTCCATCTCATAAGTCTTCAACTTGCCATAGATCATCTCTAATGACATCTTTGTGAAGTCTATTCTTTCCCTTATGGATGATGACTTATGTTCTACATGGTGGGGCAGCATCATCATGAACTTCCTGTTTGATTCTCTCAGAGGATAGGTCTTTCCTTTCATTGCCAATTCATTTAGAAGCTTAGTATACTTCTCAAAGACTTGAGTTATACTTTCTCCTGGTTGAGACCTAAATGACTCATACTGAGAAGTCAGGATGTCCAATCTGTTTTCCTGCACGTCTTCAGTTCCTTCCATTATTAGATTGATGGTATCCCACATGTGCTTCCCGCTTGTACAGCTCATTATCTGATATCTCATCTCTTTGTCTGTGTAGTCTGTCAATATAAGCATCAGACCTGTATCCAATCTAATCAATTCTTTATCTGTATCAGTGTACTCAGATAATTCCTTAGGAATAGAACTTCTAGGAACTCTAGTACCATTTGGAGTTGTAGATTCTTCAATTGATTTCATTGGTACAAATGGTCCATTCTCCAGTATGCCAAGATACAAAGGATTTGATGCCTTTATAAATAATAGCATTTTCATTTTCCACAGACCAAAGTCATCTCTTATAAATGGGGGCACCTTGATACCTGTTGTTGTCTTTGGAGCACTCATGGTAGAAAATTTCAAATTGTTTAAAATTCAAGAAATTCCAATCAAATGAAAAATTTTGAAAGTTAAAAAATTTGCTTCAAATTTTCAAGCTATGTTTGATTTTGGTCTCATTCACCGGATCTGATTTGTACGTCAATCAAGTAGCTCTGATACCAATTGTTAGGTCCAAAGTATCGTAGAAGGGGGGGTTGAATACGATACTCACAAATTCTTCGACTTCATTCACGGATAATTCTTTGTGATATAGTTCAAAATCAAATACTCCAAATCAAAACACGAGTCGGGGAATATATCGTTTTATAAATATAAACCACGAAGGGTGCTACAAATTCTAATACGTAGGATTAGCTACAATAAGTTTAGGTTAAACACAATCACTACAATAATAGAATTCTGAGCTATATTAAATTCTCTGTAAATTTCTCTATCAAGAACTCTCTCCTCGTAAATGATCTTTCTGTGTTCTGCCTTAACTGAAGAAGAACATTCTTCAAACTCTATTTATAGTCTTGATTTGAAAAACCATCGAACCAAAAGAATTGGTTTATTCCTGGCCGTTGGATCTTCATCAACTGATCAACAAAGCATTACTTTCCACCTGCTCCATTTGAGAAAACCATCGAATGAATTAAATCAATTTACCATTCGATAGTTTTTAATTCAAAACTATCGAATGTCCAAAGTATTCTAAGTGTTTGATAAATTGGTGGCATCGCGGATTCCATCCGGATCGAAGGGTCTCTAACAAAATACCAACATAACCGTTAGTTGGCCTATGGTAGATTCTTTCCCCGGGTCGAGGCCACCTCCAGTCAATTTCAGGACCTAGGTGGAAGGCAGCCCGGACTACACTATCCATCTCAGCAGGGTTGGAAAACTTTGCTTTCAGTGGGTATGGAGTCTCACTCACACCCATCTCGGCAAAAGCAGCATCAACCTCGGCTGAGTCATAGGGTCCGGGGTTCCTATGCTCCTGTCTCCTATAGCAATGACTAAGGTCCCTATAATAAAATTTCTGCTCAATATTGGGGTTCTTGTTTACAAAGAAATAATTAGTATATATCCAGTGTCCGTCTGGAGTGCTGAGAATACCACCTGGTGAAGGTTGGTTTACAAAAAGCTGGGTTACTAGAGGACCGAATTGCTTCTTCTTTTTAGCCATTCTACACCAGTATAATGTTGGGTTTTATTGCATAAGCGGAAGCATGAATAACAATTATTTACATATAAAACCCATAAAACCGCATACAATTCATGGATAAAATTAAAGAATCGATTACTAACCTTTAAAAGCGATCCAAGGATGATGAATAGAGACTCTTAACAGCTGCTCCTCAATATGTGAAGCACTCCACAAGTATCCACCAAGAGATGACGATCCGATGGAGAGAAGAAAGGCTGAGAGAGAGAATTAAGGTTGCCTCTCCTTTTCTTTTCTTATAAAATTAGGGTTGGGGGCTTGAGGGTTTATAATAGTATATTTATAGGCAAAATTTTCAGCTGAAATTTTCCTATAAAATAATATTATTGTTAACCTTTTAATTAATTAATTAATCTCATTAATCAATTAATTAATAATTAAAACTCTTTTAATCATTAATTCTTTTTCTAAACTCTTTAGAAAATAATTCTCTCGCTTAATTTAATTTCTTAAATTAAATTCTTAATTAATAATATTAAGAACTCTTCTTATTTAATTTATAATAAATTAAATCATATTTAATTGATTATAAAAAATGCTAATCAAATATTTATTTCATAAATAAATAATGACTAGCCATTATTAATTATTTCCTTCACCATCAAATCATTCTCTTTTATGGTGTGACCCTGTAGGTTCAATATTAAGCCGGTAGTAGAAATAAATAATAATAAAGCTATTTTATTATTATTTATATGAATTCTTCTAATTCATTAAATACGATTAATAAATTAATCATATTTATTCTACATCGTGAGTGATACTTCTCAGCATATCGCGACTATCCGGATAATATGAATTCACTGCTTAGAATACCAAGAACCTATTCAGTGACTAGTTACCGTACAGTGAATTCCTTCTACCCTGCAATGTCCCGATTAAATACAAGGCATGGATCTCGTGTCAAGCCTATCTAATTTAATCATATGCTTTCCTATTCACTATGCCTAGTTCCGATTAATGCAAATTAGAAACTTCTTTCTAATTTCATTCACTCTGGCCAGAGATTCCTGAACTATCATAAATGGAATAACATAGGACATTCTCTTCCTTCACTGGAAGGGGCAGATCCTTTATTGATCATTCACTATCTTCGTGCACAAATTCCTATACCAAGAAGAGCACTAATTATTGTCCCTCGAGACTAAGAGCTAAACCAAAGTATATTTCAGTGTACACAAGATGACTATGATGATCTCAAGTCAAAGGACACTTGTACAACCATCACTATATGAACAATTACTGACACATGAGTGAACTCCATTAGTTGTTCAACTGATCGAGTCATGTTCAGTGAACTCATTCCTAATAAGCACCTACATACTAGCTATAGTGTCAACACACAAATATCTATGAGAACAGACATCCTTCATAATGAAGCAAGCATAGTATGTACCGATCTTTGCGGATTAATTAACTACCAATTAATTATCCTACGACCAGGAACTATTTAAGTTTAGAGTTATCATCTTTAAGGTCTCATTATCATGATCTCATCATAATCCACTAAAGCTTTACTCTAAACTATGGATCATCTAATTTAAACACTTTAAATAGATAAAGCCCGTTATAAAACATATTACCATTTTATTAATTTAAACAAACTTGAATCAGATTGAACAAAGTGTCTCCTAACTCTTCATCCATGATTGGATTTAGGACACACATATTTCATATAATTCTACAGATTCTGAGTCTGGATAGTTAGAAGTGGAAGGTTCAGAAACACTAGAAGATGGGTCAGAAAGTGGTACAAGAATGCGATTAGCCCGGTGAGCTCGAGTCCTAATCTGAACCATAAACCTATAAAGGGCAATTCGGTGTAAGTTTTAACTTTCAACCAGGATTCTTTCTTCTCAATTATGTATTAAGTTAGATGTTAATTTGGTTATCAACACAAACAATACCATAAACCAAACTGGATTCAAATTTCGTGTACACATAGTCCGGATTGATTTATCTACTACACTCAATTTTACATGACCAACAACAGAATGCTACTGAGCTAACAAACAATCCGGATTAGATATTTTCCAAAATTAGCCCTAACCTATTTCATCATTCAATAGCCACAATTCACCATTGCCACTTTAAAATCCTATTAAACGTACCCAGACCTTATTAATTCACACATTGTCCGGATTAGAACATAATCCGGATTATTGACCATAACCAAAAAACTGAAACGCAAGAAACAATTATCCCCAAAATCAAAACAACCAAAATACACCCAAAAATCATATACATACAACCATATATACACAATATTACCCCAAGAACACTAAGAACACCAACTAAACCCCAGATTCGAAATCCCAAATGGAACAGTTCTCCCAAACATGCAACTTAAATCCAAGCCTAAACACATAAATAAAACAACTTTTGCCACAAAACATCATCAAAATCCAACCAAAACCACAATTCATCGGAAAACAAAATCAAGAAGATGAACAGTCATTTGGTATCAATAAAACGGCAGCACAAATCAAAGAAATACGGAGAAGAGGAAACGAAACTTACGGGTAGCAGGAGAATAGGTGGCTTCACAAGATCCAGCGACAGAAAAGATACAATCTCCGGTATAGACCAGTAAAAAAAGGGGGAGAACTGAAATATTTGTGAGGAAAGTAAGAAAGAAAGTGGACAAATGGGTTGTTAGATATAATTGCTGATGTTTGTTTAATCAGTGTTTAAGTAACAGGTACTGTTCAGAGTTTAGTCTGAAGTACTTATCAGAGTTTACATGGAAGCCGGTCAGAGTTTGTTAAAGTCTGACAGGGTGAAAGTCGATTTAGATGTCGGTGCATATCATGAAGATTCTAGAAGCAATATATTCTGAAGATGGAAAGAAGCAGAATATATTGATACAGCTAAGGAGACTGGACAGAGGACTGAAGCAATTCTAATTGATTACAATTGTATAGCTAATTTGTAGGAGTATCAATTAGAGATTGATTGTAACTGTGTATTATATAAACACAGATAGGTTATCCCTAGAAGGAATGCGATTATTGAAAATATTATTCTTGTAACCTAGTAGCTCTTTGTGATTCATTAACATCATAAAGAGAGAAACTGTTAATATAATTACAGTTTGTTGATTTACAAACTTGTGTTCTTGATTGTTATTCTCATACATATTTGATTATATTGTGTATTCGGCCTAACAATTGGTATCAGAGCCAAGGCTGTTTAATATATACAGTTTTACGATTCAAACACAGTAATAATCATGTCTGAATAAAATCAAGCTCCTCCCAAGGTTGAACAGGTTAAACCAAATTCTGTGAGTCGGTATGAAACAATCAGGGTTCCAATTCTCAGGCCAGTGGAGTATCCAATTTGGAAGGTGAAGATGACCATGTTTCTGGAGGCTACAGATCCAGAATATCTTGACAGAATCTATGATGGTCCTCATATGCCGACTAAATTGTCTCCTGTTGTTGATGGTCAAGAACAAAAGACTGTTCCAAAGGAAAAGAAAGATATGACTCCTGAGGACATCTCATCAATTGCAAAAGATGCAAAGGTTAGACATCTTCTCCACAGTGCTTTAGATAATGTTATGTGTAACAGAGTAATTGGTTGCAAAACTGCAAAAGAAATCTGGGATGCTTTGGAAGTCAGGTGTCAAGGAACCACTGCTATAAAGAAGAACAGGAAAACAATACTCACTCAGGAGTATGAGCACTTTGATTCAAGAGCCAATGAAACCTTGACTGAGACATATGACAGATTCTGTAAACTGCTGAATGATTTATCTCTTGTTGATAAAGAATATGGTCTTGAAGAATCAAATCTCAAATTTCTCTTATCTTTACCTGAAAGATGGGATTTGAAGACAACAACTATAATAGATAATTACGAACTTGCTGAAACTGAACTTGATGAGATTTATGGGTTACTGAAAACTCATGAATTGGAAATAGAACAAAGAAACAGAAGATCAAGCAAGAAGACAAAATCGGTTGCTCTCAAAGTTGAGGAGAAGCCCATCAAGAAGGAATCATCAAGGAAGAAAGCCAAGGGAAAGGCTTTAGTCATTAAATCTGAAAGTGAGTCATCAAACTCTGATGATGACTCAAACTCTGATGAAGCTTCTGACTCTGAGGATGATGAAGAACAGATGATGCAAATGGCTGCATTGATGGTGAAGACCTTCAAGAAGATGGGATTCAAGAACTTTAAGAAAGGAAAGAAATTCTCAAGGAAAGATTCAAACTCTGAAAGGAAAGGTTTTAGAAAGTCTGATGGAAGGGAGACCAAGTCTGGCAAGAAGGATAAATCTGAAATCCAGTGCTACAAGTGTAAGGAGATGGGTCACTATGCTCCAGAGTGCAAGAAAGGCAAATCTGAGAAAGCACTCATCTCTAAAGGCAAAGACTGGGCAGATACTTCAGACTCTGATGATGGAGTAAATTATGCTCTTATGGCAACTGTCAAAGATGAGACTGAATCATTTGAAAATAAGGTACCCCTAACTACTTATGCTTATGATACTGATAATATATCTGAATTAAGAGTATATCTGAAAAGCGTACATGTTAGTTATAGGGATCAGACTTTAGAGAATGAGAGAATTAAATCTGAGAATCTTAGTCTTAAAGATAGAAACAAGTTTCTTGAAGGAGAACTTGAAAATATGAAGCAGATTCAAAAAGAAAGAGATGATGCTGTTTATGTTGAACAGGAGTTGCTCAAAAGATATAGGCAACTAGAATCTGATCTAGAAAAAGAAAGAAAAATAATCAAGACTTGGACAAACTCTGGAAGAGACACTCATCAAGTGTTTCAGACAGATTCAGTAGGTTTAGGCTATTATGAAAATGATGAACTTAGGTTTAAAGACAAGGTTAAGGTTAAACCACAACTTAAACTTGTGAAATTTGTTCCAGAGTCCACTAAGTTAAAATCTGTTGTAGTAAGAGAAGCTAATATGGAATCAGATGAAACCTGTGAAAGACAGGAAAACATTATAACAGAAAATCTTATGGAACTAGAAGTTGTTAGAAAACCAGTAAAAGTCTGTGAAAAACAGGTCAATGTTGGTTTAATGACAGGAAAACAGTTCAATCATAAGCTCAAAGAGGTAAAGTCTGCCATGAAACCAAAAGGATCCAAGAAGAATAGGAATGGAAAGATAGGCATAAATAAAAGAAATAATCATTTGCCTACTGCTGCTGCTCCAAGGAAAACATGTTATAACTGTGGTAGTTCTAACCATCTTGCTAGATTTTGCAATAAGAACAAAGATATTAATTCTTTATCTTCTACATCAGAAGTAAAGAATGATTATGTAATGGTTAAACCACAGACTTTATGCACATACTGTGGGAGCACTTGGCATTCTATTTATACTTGTAAGAGTTATCATGCTATTTATCATAACTATTATGAGCTAAAACCTAACTTAAAATGGGTTAGGGCAAACTCTGCAAGTGTAAAGTCTGACAATGTTAGTTTAAACTCTGTTGATAATGATTCCGCTGCAAAAGCTAACAATGTTAAGAAAGCCAAAGGATCCAAGCAAGTCTGGATCCTTAAAACTAACTCTGTGTAATTGGTTGTGATTGCAGGGCATAAAAGAGAGCACCCTTATCTTGGACAGTGGATGCTCAGGACACATGACTGGAAATAAAGCCCTGCTATCAGATTTTGAGGAGAAGGCTGGCCCAAAAGTATCCTATGGAGATGGCAACATAGGACTTACTCTGGGATATGGCAATATAAATCTTGGAAGTGTCATCATAACAAATGTAGCTCTAGTCTCAGGACTCAAGCATAATCTGCTATCTGTGAGGCAAATATGTGATAGAGGAAACCATGTAGATTTTCATACTGAACACTGTGAAGTTATCAGTAAATCTACTGGAAAAGTTGTTCTAGTTGGACACAGGCACAACAACATTTATGAAGCAAGTTTGGTAACAAACTCTGATGGAAAAACAGTGTGTCTGACTGCAAGAATGTCAAATGAAGAGAGTTGGAACTGGCATAAGAAGCTCTCTCATCTCAATTTGAACAACATTAATGAGCTAATAAGAAAGGATCTTGTAAGGGGACTTCCCAAGTCAATACTTAGCTTAGATGGCCTCTGTGATTCTTGTCAAAAGGCCAAGCAAAGGAAGTCATCTTTCAAGAGCAAATCTGAATCTTCAGTAGTGGAACCTTATCATCTTCTACATGTTGATCTCTTTGGACCAGTGAATGTGATGTCTATGGGCAGAAAGAAATATGCTCTAGTAATTGTTGATGAATATACTAGATATACATGGGTGTATTTCTTATCAAAGAAGGATGAAACTGCTCAAACTCTGATGGATCATGTAAATTTACTGGACAAAGGATCACAGCACAAAGTCAAAATTATAAGGAGTGATAATGGAACTGAATTCAGAAACTCAATCGTGGAAGCTTTCTGCAAGGAAAGAGGAGTGAAACAAGAATTTTCTGCACCAGGAACTCCACAGCAAAATGGTGTAGTTGAAAGAAAGAACAGAACTTTAATCGAAGCTGCCAGAACTATGCTTGACGAAGCAAAATTGCCAACTTATTTCTGGGCAGAAGCTGTTCAAACTGCTTGTTTTACTCAAAATGCTACACTGATTAACAAGCATGGGAAAACACCATATGAGATGGTGAAAAATAAGAAGCCAAATTTGAAATATTTTCATATATTTGGATGCAAATGCTTTGTGTTGAAGATTCATCCTGAACAGTTGACTAAGTTCGAGTTAAAAGCTGATGAAGGAATCTTTGTTGGCTATCCAGTGTCAACAAAAGCATTCAGAGTTTACAATCTGAGAACTAAAGTGATCATGGAATCCATACATGTGTCATTTGATGACAAGAAAATAACTGGACTTGATGACTTAGATGAATATGATCAACTGCGTTTTGAAAATGAAGATTTATTCTCTGATGATGTAAACTCTGATGAAGCAGTACCGACAAACTCTGATGAAGCGGTTCTGACAAACTCTGACGAAGCATACTTTGAACCTCTACTGGTAAATACTGGAGAAACTGGAAATTCTCAAATTGAACAAAATAGAGAACCAGTTGAGGGGGAGCGTGAAGAAGCTCAACAAGACACAGCAAGTGAGTCAGTTGAGGAAACTGATTCAAACTCTGACAGTTTAAACTCTGAGTCATCCAATTCAGAGGGAGCCTCAAATGCTGCAGAAAGTCAACATATGAATCAGGAAAGCATGGATCTAGGGGGAGGATTCAATAATGATGCAAGGAACCACTTACCAACAGCAAGAAAGTGGACACAGGCACACACACCTGATCTCATAATTGGAGATCCTGATGCTAGTGTGAAAACTAGAAGTGCAACAAATAATGAGTGTCTGTATCATGCTTTCTTGTCTCAAACAGAACCAAAGAAAGTGGAGGAAGCTCTTCAAGATGCAAACTGGATAACAGCAATGCAAGAAGAGTTAAATGAATTTGAAAGAAATGAAGTCTGGACACTTGTACCTAGACCAAAGAATAGATCAATTGTAGGTACAAAGTGGGTTTTCAGAAACAATCCTGACAGTGAAGGTGTGATTACAAGAAACAAGGCTAGACTTGTGGCTAAAGGTTATTCACAACAGGAAGGAATTGACTATGATGAAACCTTTGCTCCAGTTGCAAGATTGGAGGCCATAAGAATTTTTCTGGCCTACGCTGCACACAAGAAGTTTAAAGTCTTTCAGATGGATGTGAAAAGTGCTTTTCTCAATGGGAAGCTTGAAGAAGAAGTGTTTGTTGAACAACCACCAGGATTTGTAGATTCCAAGCATCCAGATTATGTCTACAGGCTTGACAAGGCATTATATGGACTAAAGCAAGCACCAAGAGCATGGTATGAAACTCTTGCTCAATTTCTTTTAGAAAGTGGGTTCACAAGAGGTACAATTGATAAAACTTTGTTTTATTTTAATTCTGGTGATGATTTGCTTTTAGTTCAAATTTATGTAGATGATATTATTTTTGGATCTACTAATGACAAACTTTGTAAGAAGTTTGCAAAGCTTATGCAGTCAAGGTATCAAATGAGCATGATGGGAGAGCTTAGTTATTTTCTAGGCTTACAGGTCAAGCAAACAGATGATGGGATTTTTATTAATCAAGCAAAGTATACCAGAAATCTTCTAAAGAAATTTGGCATGCTTGATAGTTCATCTGCTACAACTCCCATGGCTACAGCAACAAAGCTAGACAAAGACACAGGTGCTACAGTGGATATGACAACCTATAGAGGCATGATAGGGTCTCTTCTGTATCTCACAGCAAGTAGACCTGATATCATGTATGCCACATGTCTTTGTGCAAGATTTCAAGCAGATCCCAGAGAGCCTCATCTAACAGCTGTAAAAAAGATTTTCAAATATCTCAAAGGAACCATAACCTTGGGTTTGTGGTATCCTAGAGAATCAGAGTTTAAGCTAATTGGTTACTCTGATGCAGATTTTGCAGGCTGTAAGATAGACAGAAAAAGTACAAGTGGAAGCTGTCAATTCTTAGGTGACAGATTGGTTTCTTGGTATAGCAAGAAACAGAAATCAATTTCCACATCCACTGCAGAAGCAGAGTATATAGCTGCCGGTAGCTGTTGTGCACAGATTCTGTGGATGAAGAATCAGTTGCTGGATTATGGGTTAAGGTACTCTAAAATACCTATTTATTATGATAACCAAAGTGCTATTGCTATGACAGGTAACCCAGTGCAGCACTCCATGACCAAGCACATCAGCATAAGGTATCATTTTATCAGGGAACATGTGGAAGAAGGAGATATTGAGCTTCATTTTGTGTCTACAGACCAACAACTTGCAGATATCTTCACCAAACCTTTGAGTGAAGCTACTTTTACAAGATTGGTAAATGAACTTGGAATGATCTCTGGTTTTGACTAGAGATACGGGTTAGACTCAAAAACTATACATGTTTGATTTTTAATGCTCATGATTCCTTGCATGTATTAACTGTTATGAGTACCAGTGTAATAAACTCTGAACGTAAACTCTGATGCTAAACTCTGTTAGTCACAAAAGTGTTGGTCATACTCTGATAGTTACAGTCTAATGCTATACTCTGATTGTAATATTGTCTGAAACATATTGACCGATGAAGAAAAAATGTATGAAGCATGATTTTCAGTAAGTAATCATGAATCCTTCTAAGTATTATAAATTCTGATTACAGAATGTACAGAAATTTTACACAGGATGATACTGTCTCTATATTTATAGTATCTCTTAGTTTATTGATCCTATACACTGAGTTTGTATTAGCTGTTTGCATTTTCTCTCATAAATTAATTACATTAACTGATAAAAAGTCTAAACTCTGATTATTAATTGTAAATAATTCACCCTCAAATCAAAAGATGCCAAAAAGAGCACAAATTCCTTTGAGATCATGTTGTGCCTAGGAAGATCCAGGAACTTATTGTATGAAATAAGGGCTAAAATCTTTGATTTTTGGTGACTAGTGTCAACCACTGATTACTGGAAAAATAAAAAAAATATATATAAATAAAAAAAAATATATCAAAAAGGGGGTGAAAAATAAAAGATATATCCAAATGAAAGGATATCAGTATACAGAGTTTAGATATAAAAATCAGATATTTTTGTAATACATGAGAGTTTAGGCAACCAGTTTTTACTACTTTAGTTCGTGGATTTTATGCACTTTGAGATGGTCTAAATATTCATATTCAGTAAACTCTGCTAATTCACACACAAATACTCACATCTGTACAGATTGTGAAAAGAGTTTGTTTCTAAAGAAGGAGGATTGGTAAACACTGATGAATTATGTACTCTACGCCGAGATACTTTAATTTTAATCTCTGATGATTAAATTAAATTTTGTTGGTTTCAGACATACTATAATTTTGAGAAAAAGATATTTGTTTTGAAAATTTAAAAAGAGTATGATTGGACAGTTGCTCAAGAATGTTTTAAACAGAGGAGAGAGGTTAATTTCCTAGAAAAGTGTAACAGACGGTAATTATTGCTGTTTTTACTGCTCATGCGCATTGGAAACTGTCAATTACTTGCTGTCAGTCATTACATATGTGCCACGTGTCCCACTCACATAATTAAAGGAGTAAGACAGTTGTGTATTAATGATTAAAAACTGTTCAGTTTTTAATTTTTGCATTTCATATTTATACAATACACACACATACGTCTAAACTTTTCACACACACATATTCACAAACACTTTTTCTACTCACAAACTCTTAAGAAGCTTTTGCATCAGTTTCTTTGATTTCTTTCAAATCTTACTAATGGCGACTACAACGTTTGTTTCTTCTGGGTTAGAATTTGTTCCAAACAATTATGCAGCACCACTAAATACTGTTAATGCCCCAGAAGCTTTTTATATGATTCAAGATTTTCTTGCTCAGTCAGCGATTGGGCGTGCTTTAGTTGAACCAGCAAAACTCTATGGTTTACAAATCAAGGCGTTCTGGGAGTCGGGGATGTATGATGATGGTGGTGAAACTGGGAACCCATCTATAATCTTTGAATATAAAGAAACAGAGTATGTGATTACTGCTGGAACCATTCGTGCTGCAATGGGGTTTCCTGAGTTTTCATCATATACTATTGGCATGGGTGATGAAGATTTGATAAGGATGATGCGAGAGATTGGGTATTCTGGACCCTTGAACAAGATTGGACAGTTAAAACGACCATTCTTACGGAAGGAGTGGAGCTTCTTCTTTGATTGCATCACAAGAACGTTTGGAAAGAAATGCACAAACTGGGATGCTATTCCCACAGACAGTCTGCAAATCGGGTATTCTCTTTTATATGATAATCATTTTGATTTTGCATGACTTGTTTTGAATAATCTAAGAGAGAAAATGACAGAGAATAGAGGAGTCGTCTATTTTTCCAGATTCTGTCAGATTTTATTCTCTTACTGTGTTGAAGGAGTACAAGTAATTGAAGAAGATATTTCTTGTTTTAAATTACACAAGAGGGTATTTTCTGATCTTATCAATAAGGATGTAAATAAAGGAAATGTAGGTGATCTTTTGCTACCTGCATTAGTGCAACAGTTTTTGGCTAACTCTATTCAAGCAGAACAACAACCAGAACCAGTAAGAACAGAAGCTGATCCTTCTCAATCAATTCATACTGGTGGAAGAATCAAACATAGGGCTTTTAAACCAGCAAAGTCTGTTAAGTCAACTACTGAAGCTGGGGTATCAAACACTGCTGATATGCCTCAGAAGAAAAAGTTAAAGAAAAGAAGGGCCAACAGGGCAAAGTCTGATGCTGTTGATGAGGAGAGTGAAACTGATGATGAAACTCTTCATCAAAGGAAACGAAGACTGGTAGCAGCACACTTATTCGGTGCTGAGAATGTTTCTTCAAAAGTTGCTGAAGCTCCTGAAGTTTTTGTTCAGGAGGATGCTGAAAATATTGAAGCAGTCTCTGTGTCTGATATGGCAAATGCTGAAACAGAAGCTGAGGTTTTTGAACAAGATTTTCATGCTGATTTTGAAATGGCAAATGTTCATGAAGCACATCCTGCTGTCAGTGTTTGTAACACTGAGGATGTGGCAGCTGATCAAGCCACTCTGGTACTTGAAGAATCAATAGCAACTCATACAGAGATTCTCTCTGTCACCAATCAAATTCCTGAATTGGGTGAAGAGGTTGATCAGGCAGCAAAATCTGTCTCTTCTGAGCAGATTGTTGAAAATGTTGAGAAAGCTGAGGTTGTTCCAGCAGTAGAAGTAGAGAAGATTTTAAATGAAGCTACATGAGAGAATTGTGTTGAAGCAGAGGTTTTTCCAACAAACTCTGAAAGTCTTAAGGTTCCTGTGGAAGACAATGATGAATTGTTGCTTGAAGCTCTACAACAGTCGGTTGTTGAGGTTGTTCACAGAGAAGCAGAGTTAGTTGCAAATCTAAACTCTGAAACTCCTGAAGCTGTACAACAAGTTATTCCAGATGCTGAGGAAAATCAAGAAGACAATGCAGCAAATTCTGATGATAGTAAAGATGTTCATTCTAATCCTGATATACAGGTTGAATTATCAGAAGATGTAGACTCTGATACTATAAGAGAAGCAAATCATGCTAATGCTGAGTACTTTCAAGATATGTACTTCAAGAACTGGGCAGATGCTGATTGTGTCTTTTCTGCTCAGAGGGCTGCTGATTTTGTTAATCAGTCTATCAAAACCATTTCATCTTCTGATGTTATTACAAATCTAAAGGCCACTGTGATTCAAATTAAATCTCTTCACAACAGATTTGATGAGTCTCATAAGGAGGTCACTGCTTTAAGGAATGAAGTTGGTATGCGAGATCTTACTCTGAAGAATGATAGATCTTACTACAATTCTATGTTCAAGAAGCAAGCTAAAGACTCTGATGAAATTCAGAAGAGGCTTGGGAAAATTGAGGACAACCAGACTGCTATGTCTGCACAACTGACTTCAATTTCTACTGCAATTGAGTTGTTGACATCAGTACTACTTTCTGATGATGTCAAAAAGGGGGAGAGTGTACCAAGTGACAAATGCAAAGACACTCAAACTCTGAGACGGAGGGATGATGGTAATGATGGTGGAAACAAGGGAGATGGAAGGAGTTTAAGATTAAATTCTGATAGAAGACTACCAAGAAGATCAAACTCTGATAGAAGATCAAACTCTGGTAAGGGAAATGCAAACTCTGCCAGTGGTTCAAAACTCAAAAGTTTGATAATCTCTGATAAGCCTACCACATATGAGGAAATTGCTACTAAAATGTTTTTAGAAGAGCATGGTGGTGAGGTAACAGTTGAGGATTATGATGCTGAATTAAGAATGATAAATGAAGAGCACAAGAAGAAAATGGAAGCTGGTACTTATAAAAAGAAAGGTAAAGCTCCAAGGAGAAAAGAGATAGGAATATCTATTAAAGATAATGTAAACTCTGATCAAAGTTTGCAATACTCAAGGAGACCTACTATTTCAAGTAATGACAAAGGAAAAGGTAAACTGGTAGAAGAAGAACAGTTACCAAAGAAGATTTATTCAACCTCTGACATTGCTCAAGTTGAATCAAGGATAAACAAATCAACCTCTGACGTTGCTCATGTTGATATTGCTACTAAAGTTGTGACAACCTCTGACAAGGCTCAAGTTGTACAAACTCAACTCAAAGGTTTCTTAAGACCTGTACTTCCTGAAACTCTTACATTAGAACCTGTGGATTTTTCTCAAACCAGGACAGTACATGGAAAACAATCTTATGACAAGTCTGGTTTAGGTTCACACAGAGAGAAGAGGATAAATAACAGTCCAATGGATCAAACTTCACTGGCAGAACCTGGTGTTGGGGTTACTCAAGAGAGCCTTGACAAGCTAGAGTCTGTTCAGTTAATTTATCATAAGGGACTTAGGAAGGACTTTCTGTTATACTTCATGGCTGATGGCAGAGTATACAGAATAGGTGAAAATGATATACATTTGAAAATGGCTGAAGAGTTAGAATATGTCTTATATCTACTCAAAGTCAGAAATCAAAGGACTCAAAATGCTGCTGAAGTTTTGAGAGTAAGGATGATGAGAGCAAAAGTTCTCAGTGGTGCTAAAATTACAAGTGCTTACATTCCTAAGTATAAAGATGCTCATGGAAAGATTGTAGAAATGAAAAGAAACAGTGCAAGACTAAGAACTGATCTGGGAGTTAAAGTCTTAGAATTCAATCTAGACTCTGATAAACCATATTTTATTAGGCTAGGGAATGAGATGAGGAAAAATTCCATCTATTCTTTGAGAGCTGCAATTTATCAGACTGGAGAATCTGATCCAGAGTTGAGAGAGTTGAAGAAAGTTATGGTTGAAGAGCTGGAAAGGGCTGAAAGAAGACTTCTCATGGATTATCTCAGAACTGTTCCTGATATTCAAGAAATCAAATAAAGTCTGACTGTAAGTTTTTAAAGTTTTCTGTTCTAAGTTAAAATTAAACTCTGTTATGATTAAACACTGCATTTGTTATATGTTTTGACATCATCAATTATCTGTTTAACTTGTACATTTTTATTATGCACAAGTTGGGGGAGATTGTTAGATATAATTGCTGATATTTGTTTAATCAGTGTTTAAGTAACAGGTACTGTTCAGAGTTTAGTCTGAAGTACTTATCAGAGTTTACATGGAAGCCGGTCAGAGTTTGTTAAAGTCTGACAGGGAGAAAGTCGATTTAGCTGTCGGTGCATATCATGAAGATTCTAGAAGCAATATATTCCGAAGATGGAAAGAAGCAGAATATATTGATACAGCTAAGGAGACTGGACAGAGGACTGAAGCAATTCTAATTGATTACAATTGTATAGCTAATTTGTAGGAGTATTGATGTGTGGGTTGGTAGTGTTAGTGTGTGTCTCCATCACCCCCAAACTTAAAATATTCAATGTCCCCATTGAATGTAAGTAAATACAAGGAATAGTAGGAAACATACCTAAAAATACCGAAACACGTGGGTTGCCTCCCACGCAGCGCTTGTTTAGAGTCAATTAGCTTGACTACGTCCAAGTCTCCATTAAGGATGATAA
This sequence comes from Heracleum sosnowskyi, assembly GCA_030848705.1. Classification (NCBI taxonomy): domain Eukaryota; kingdom Viridiplantae; phylum Streptophyta; class Magnoliopsida; order Apiales; family Apiaceae; genus Heracleum; species Heracleum sosnowskyi. The sequence continues at coordinate 69,398,472 of CM061241.1, read as the reverse complement.
TAGTTGGCCTGGTCATCTCTTCGTGAGACTTCATCGTCATCACGGCGGCACACTTTCTGCCCCTTCTCCTCGCTTGGCCTATTCGTATAACAATTATGTCCTATTCCAATGCCTTCATCGGTTGACCCAAAATTTGTCAATTTGTAGAACAACACACATTTGCGGGCTTCGCTTGAATATAATGGAGGAGGGTAAATGTAAGTTGTTGAAGCCTTTGGTTCCTCAAAGAGAACTTCCTCCAATGGCTCTAATGCGCTACCTCCATCTTTATACTCTGAGACAAGTAGAAGACCTGCATCTTTCCCATGGTCATCAGCCTCTTGGTACGCACATACCAATTCTTGAAATTTGTGTAGCTCATTAGTGTCTGTCCCATATAGTGCCCTTTCCAAATCATCCACCATACTAGCATGATCAAATTCTTCACATGGCTTGTGAACGCTCACCTCACCTTGGAATTTGCCTTCTTCAATTATGCATACAGTACCTTGCTCCAAGTCACCATTATTTCCTGGAATTGCCTCTAGGATGATTCGTTGATTCTCTTGTTTCAAGGCTCTCACAGCTCGAGCAACTAGTGGCTCCAAAGCTTTGACAGACTCTTCGTTACTCTTTGCAAGAATCCTAATCTCCTCCATAGTCTCTTGTTCCAAGGATCTCACAGCTTGAGCAACGAGTGTCTCCAAAGATTTTAAAGACTCCTCGTTACTCTTTACAAGCATCCTAATCTCCTCCATATCAACAACCTCATCTGACTGAAAAGTAGGAGTATGTTGTTGATGTTGAAACTCTTCACTACCAAAGAAATATGACATTTTTGGAACATCTTGCTGGTACTGTTGAGGATGGTATTGAGAATATGGTTGTTCCTCATAAGTGACATATGGATCAACTCCTTCGTAGTAACAATATTTTGAGGCCTCATGAACGCCCAAACATTGCTCACATTGCTGAGGCATGGATGTCCTCGAATATGCCCACCATGGCAACTCCTTGCCTGCCATTTTCAAACACTCAAGTACCTGAAACACACCGAACTAAACAAGATAGGTTAGAAAAACAATCCGAGTCAGTGAACTCTAACGACCACTGATGACAAGCACATAACTATATAAATAACACCGAGTCCCCGGCAGCGGCGCCAAAAACTTGTTCACACAATATCACGCAAGTATACGCGGTCACAAGTAATATAAGAATAAGTAGAGTTCGTTCCCACAGAGACTGCTATGGTTATTATAGTTATGCACTTATGCAACAATGTATGGCTATCGTTCAATGCTAAGACAAGTATCAAATTGTGTTTTGATTAACTAAATTAACTAAACAAATTATCAAGACTATATTAAACTAAAGATTGCTGATATATTACTTATGAGAATAAAACATGGGATCCTAACTTCATTAAACAATCCATCTATAGTTTCCAATTCTCTAGCCTTTTCATGTGATTTATTAATACCTGATCGAACACACAAAACTGATATAAGCCAACTTTCGTTGCACAAATACCATCCTAAATAATATCCACAATAAAGATAGAAATCACTTAGTCTTCCAATTATGCTTAGTCCCTATATGTCTATAAAGATTGAAAACATAATGGTTGAAGTACAAGCATTCAATTGATCACATAGTCGTCATAAAACGGTTAGAGTTACGACACTAATTACGAATGATATTCTCACGCATAAACCTATGCTAGCATGGCAAGTTCTAAACTCTTAAATCCACTTTCGCTTCAATAAGAATTAACACACAATTACAGGAGTTAGCTACTCTCCTATAACGAATTAAAACAACCATGATAGGATATCGCATCAATCACACTATAGGCATCGAGAAAATTCAACAAATAAACTTCATGAATAAATCCGCTAAAACCCCATGACAACGAGTTAGTTCATAATCAAACTAATCGTCACCATGGGTTCTAATGTAAACATGATTGAAGAAAACGAATCAATATTGGAATAATTATCAAAGGTTCTAAAGAATACACCCAAACCAAGCATCCACAAGCTAGAAAGAATACAAGAATAAATTGAAACTATCTTCTTCCTTGCTTCTTCGTGCTTTAAAACTCCGTAGATAATATGTGGTATCTGTATCTCTTTTATCTCTAGGGTTTTCTTCTCTTTATATAGGCCTCCAGGTGCCAACAAGTCGTACTGAATGGAAATTTTGACTTCAACTCGAAAAATCAGCAAAGCGGGTCAAAACAGGAAATTTCGTCAGACAGACCGGCGCTGCCGCGCCAGGATTGTATAGGATAACGGCGCTGCCGCGCCAGAGAATTGCTGCTTCTTTTTCCCACGGCGCTGCCGCGCCATAAACAAGCTTAAACACGGCGCTGCCGCGCCGTGCCTTCTGTCCAGAATTATAGAAAATGTTGTCCTCTTCGCGTGAGCTGTAAGATCGTCAGAATCGGACTTGTAGAACTCCAGATATGGCCAAAACAGTGAAGACTGCGCAACCTACCCGGAAAATCCGAATTTTAATCAAATTAACCTCCAACTCTTGGTTCTGCAAAACTTAATGAAAACACATTAAACACACCACATACTTGAGTTCAAGTCATCAATTTAAGCCGATATGAAGCGTTCCAAGTGGATTAAAAATCCACTTATCACACCCCCAAACTTAAACCGATGCTTGTCCTCAAGCATAAATAATATAACTATATACAACTAACTAGTACCACTTCCGTAGGTGATCACGGTTGCATTTGGCATATGCAACAAGCCCTTTAAACCCCTAGGCAGCCCTAGTGGACGAGTAAGGTCTCGTGAGGGCCTATAGCGAATGTACCCACAAAATCCATCTACTCATGCAACTAACAATGCAATGCATGTATGCAACTAATATGAAAATGCAACGATCCCTTCAAACCAACCAAAACCAATCAACAAGCCAACATCTCAAAGAACAAAGTCTTCCAAACAGAGTTCGACCAATTCCCATCGACCAACAAGACAAACACAGAAACGTGCGTGTGTGCGATGCTCACCAATATACTCCCAAACTAAATCAAGACCATACCTACTCTTAGCCAAAACAACCACAAGCTTACAAACAGAATGAACGCTAGACACAAGAACTCTTAAGAGACACCTTCGCAGTCCATCTGAGTTAGACAAGAATTCATGCTTTATTACACAAAAACAACTACACACAACACACATGCTTATTTGACCGTGCAATGGATGAGTCCTCGGAAGGATTATACAATAATACCCATGTAGCGAGCGTTAGGTTAGCGGATCCCAGACCGGAAAAGTCTTAGGTCACTAGGCACAAAGTCCCCAAAGAACTTACTTGCTCGAGTACTAAAGAGCTCAACCTGATCAATTCTGCATAAACACAAAACAAACACAACTTTTTTTTTTTTTTTTTTTTTTTTTTTTTTTTTTACAACAATTTCGGAATGAGTGCTCTTTGCCTTTTTCTCATCCCACCCTAGACTACTCATCTTTTCAATGAGCCGGCTACTAGCCATTTGACGCCTAGTCTTTATTACAACTAGCATGAAATCCCTGGTTTCCCCCAAACTTATACATAAGTGCTTCTTCATTTTCAAGAATCTAGCCAACATTCTAAATGTAAGCAAGTGGTTAAATTCTAACACCAAACAAGCATGGTCTGATCAAATCTAAAAGCAACCAATGAGACTTGTGAATTTACAATTGTTTCTGGCATGCAAGTCAATTTCTTAGGAACTTAATCAGCTCTCTATTCATCATAACCACACTCCCATCAACATCGACTCACTAACGGAAATAGTCAAATCCTACGGGATCATGAAATATGCATGCAACTAAAATGGACTCACATAATAAATAAAAACTATGCAAACAGAATGCTCTATATGACATAAACATGCAAAACTACGAATGAACTACAACTACATATGCAATATGAATCCTACATGAATCCTACATGAGACACACACTAACACTACCAACCCACACATCACCCCCAAACTTAAAATATTCAATGTCCCCATTGAATGTAAGTAAATACAAGGAATAGTAGGAAACATACCTAAAAATACCGAAACACGTGGGTTGCCTCCCACGCAGCGCTTGTTTAGAGTCAATTAGCTTGACTACGTCCAAGTCTCCATTAAGGATGATAATAGTTGGCCTGGTCATCTCTTCGTGAGACTTCATCGTCATCACGGCGGCACACTTTCTGCCCCTTCTCCTCGCTTGGCCTATTCGTATAACAATTATGTCCTATTCCAATGCCTTCATCGGTTGACCCAAAATTTGTCAATTTGTAGAACAACACACATTTGCGGGCTTCGCTTGAATATAATGGAGGAGGGTAAATGTAAGTTGTTGAAGCCTTTGGTTCCTCAAAGAGAACTTCCTCCAATGGCTCTAATGCGCTACCTCCATCTTTATACTCTGAGACAAGTAGAAGACCTGCATCTTTCCCATGGTCATCAGCCTCTTGGTACGCACATACCAATTCTTGAAATTTGTGTAGCTCATTAGTGTCTGTCCCATATAGTGCCCTTTCCAAATCATCCACCATACTAGCATGATCAAATTCTTCACATGGCTTGTGAACGCTCACCTCACCTTGGAATTTGCCTTCTTCAATTATGCATACAGTACCTTGCTCCAAGTCACCATTATTTCCTGGAATTGCCTCTAGGATGATTCGTTGATTCTCTTGTTTCAAGGCTCTCACAGCTCGAGCAACTAGTGGCTCCAAAGCTTTGACAGACTCTTCGTTACTCTTTGCAAGAATCCTAATCTCCTCCATAGTCTCTTGTTCCAAGGATCTCACAGCTTGAGCAACGAGTGTCTCCAAAGATTTTAAAGACTCCTCGTTACTCTTTACAAGCATCCTAATCTCCTCCATATCAACAACCTCATCTGACTGAAAAGTAGGAGTATGTTGTTGATGTTGAAACTCTTCACTACCAAAGAAATATGACATTTTTGGAACATCTTGCTGGTACTGTTGAGGATGGTATTGAGAATATGGTTGTTCCTCATAAGTGACATATGGATCAACTCCTTCGTAGTAACAATATTGTGAGGCCTCATGAACGCCCAAACATTGCTCACATTGCTGAGGCATGGATGTCCTCGAATATGCCCACCATGGCAACTCCTTGCCTGCCATTTTCAAACACTCAAGTACCTGAAACACACCGAACTAAACAAGATAGGTTAGAAAAACAATCCGAGTCAGTGAACTCTAACGACCACTGATGACAAGCACATAACTATATAAATAACACCGAGTCCCCGGCAGCGGCGCCAAAAACTTGTTCACACAATATCACGCAAGTATACGCGGTCACAAGTAATATAAGAATAAGTAGAGTTCGTTCCCACAGAGACTGCTATGGTTATTATAGTTATGCACTTATGCAACAATGTATGGCTATCGTTCAATGCTAAGACAAGTATCAAATTGTGTTTTGATTAACTAAATTAACTAAACAAATTATCAAGACTATATTAAACTAAAGATTGCTGATATATTACTTATGAGAATAAAACATGGGATCCTAACTTCATTAAACAATCCATCTATAGTTTCCAATTCTCTAGCCTTTTCATGTGATTTATTAATACCTGATCGAACACACAAAACTGATATAAGCCAACTTTCGTTGCACAAATACCATCCTAAATAATATCCACAATAAAGATAGAAATCACTTAGTCTTCCAATTATGCTTAGTCCCTATATGTCTATAAAGATTGAAAACATAATGGTTGAAGTACAAGCATTCAATTGATCACATAGTCGTCATAAAACGGTTAGAGTTACGACACTAATTACGAATGATATTCTCACGCATAAACCTATGCTAGCATGGCAAGTTCTAAACTCTTAAATCCACTTTCGCTTCAATAAGAATTAACACACAATTACAGGAGTTAGCTACTCTCCTATAACGAATTAAAACAACCATGATAGGATATCGCATCAATCACACTATAGGCATCGAGAAAATTCAACAAATAAACTTCATGAATAAATCCGCTAAAACCCCATGACAACGAGTTAGTTCATAATCAAACTAATCGTCACCATGGGTTCTAATGTAAACATGATTGAAGAAAACGAATCAATATTGGAATAATTATCAAAGGTTCTAAAGAATACACCCAAACCAACCATCCACAAGCTAGAAAGAATACAAGAATAAATTGAAACTATCTTCTTCCTTGCTTCTTCGTGCTTTAAAACTCCGTAGATAATATGTGGTATCTGTATCTCTTTTATCTCTAGGGTTTTCTTCTCTTTATATAGGCCTCCAGGTGCCAACAAGTCGTACTGAATGGAAATTTTGACTTCAACTCGAAAAATCAGCAAAGCGGGTCAAAACAGGAAATTTCGTCAGACAGACCGGCGCTGCCGCGCCAGGATTGTATAGGATAACGGCGCTGCCGCGCCAGAGAATTGCTGCTTCTTTTTCCCACGGCGCTGCCGCGCCATAAACAAGCTTAAACACGGCGCTGCCGCGCCGTGCCTTCTGTCCAGAATTATAGAAAATGTTGTCCTCTTCGCGTGAGCTGTAAGATCGTCAGAATCGGACTTGTAGAACTCCAGATATGGCCAAAACAGTGAAGACTGCGCAACCTACCCGGAAAATCCGAATTTTAATCAAATTAACCTCCAACTCTTGGTTCTGCAAAACTTAATGAAAACACATTAAACACACCACATACTTGAGTTCAAGTCATCAATTTAAGCCGATATGAAGCGTTCCAAGTGGATTAAAAATCCACTTATCAAGTATCAATTAGAGATTGATTGTAACTGTGTATTATATAAACACAGATAGGTTATCCCTAGAAGGAATGCGATTATTGAAAATATTATTCTTGTAACCTAGTAGCTCTTTGTGATTCATTAACATCATAAAGAGAGAAACTGTTAACATAATTACAGTTTGTTGATTTACAAACTTGTGTTCTTGATTGTTATTCTCATACATACTTGATTATATTGTGTATTCGGCCTAACAGGGGTCTTTATAGAGAATGAAAAGAATAACCCCCAGAGACACATGGCGGAGAACGGTTGGCTGACAAGAATCATTCAGAAAAAAAAATAGAAAAAAACAAAAAAACAAAAAAAAACAAAAAAAAGACACGATCAATAATTGTGACAGCGGTTACTCGCGAATTCCTAGGACAAGTAGAGTCGTGTCTTTTCAAAATAAAGGGGGGAAAACTGAAAAACGTTTGAAATTCCGAAGTCAACCATGGTTCAACGCAAGTCCGGACTCAAGGACGATAAAATGCACCAACAATTTCTCCAGAGACCTATCTCACTTCCAACACCTGAATGCCATCCTTGATAATAATCCGGGTTGGGGGGCAAATACTAGCTAAATTTTTTCTAAGATACCCAAAGTCTCTACTTTAGAATTGAGAAAGAAACATATCTCACTTCCAACACCGGATTGCCATCTTTGATAACAATCCGGGTTTGGGGGGGGGGGGGCAAATATCAAGTCAATTTTTTCTAAGTTACCCAAAATTTCTACAACTTTGGACTTAAGAAAGAATCTTAGCTCACTTTCAACACCGGATTTCCATCCTTGATATCATTCTGGGTGGGGGGCAACTATCAAGCCAATTTACCCAAAGTTTCTACAACTTTGGACTTAAGAAAGAACCTTGCTCATTCTCAACTCTAGATTTCCATATTTGATAACAATCCGGGTTGGGGGGCAACTATCAAGCTAATTTTTTTCTAAGTTACCCAAAGTTTCTACAACTTTGGACTTCAGAAAGAATCCTAGCTCACTTTCAACATCGGATTGCCATCGTTGATATCAATCCGGGTTGGGGGCAACAATCAATCCAATTTTTTTCTAAGTTACCGAAAGTTTCTACAACTTTGGACTTAAGAAAGAACCTAGCTCATTCTCAACCCTGGATTGCCATCCTTGATAACAATCCGGGTTGGGGGCAAATATCAAGCCAATTTTTTTCTAAGTTACCCAAAGTTTCTTCAACTTTTGACTTAAGAAAGAATCCTAGCTCACTTTCAACACCGGATTGCCATCCTTGATATCAATCCGGGTTGGGGGGTCAACTATCAAGCCAAATTTTTTCTAAGTTACCCAAAGTTTCTACAACTTTGGACTTAAGAAAGAACCTAGCTCATTCTCAACCCTGGATTGCCATCTTTGATGACAATCCGGGTTGGGGGGGCAACTATCAAGCCAATTTTTTTCTAAGTTACCCAAAGTTTCTACAACTTTGGACTTAAGAAAGAAACCTAGCTCACTTTCAACACCGGATTGTCATCCTTGATACCAATCTGGGTTGGGGGCGCAACTATTAGCAATTTTTTTTCTAAGTTACCCAAAGTTTCTACAACTTTGGACTTAAGAAAGGATGTAACTCACTCTCAACCCCGGATTGCCATCCTTAATAACAATCCGAGTTGGGGGCAACTATCAAGAATTTTTTTTTACACGATCACAATCCAGAAGTTATTACTCCCCCATCCAGAAAATCTGCATAAGGGAGTGGGGGGCAAATGATAGGCTATATATTATAGCCCGGATTAATACCTAAACCCGACCCAGTCGGGGATCGGGTTAAAGAACTAAGCTCGCCTCCGGGTTCACTTGTGGAGCTAAGCTCGCCTCTTTCCCAGACTCTCCTGCAACCTGTACTGTACTCCTCCTCGGACGCCCGGACATGGTCCCAAGACCTGTCTCCTGCGTAAAACTAAACTCATCCCAACTCAAGGAGAAGAAGCCTTATATGGTGTGAGATAATATTGATGACTATTACGTGGACAACATAGGTCATGGCAGGGGATCACACCTGGCTGTGACACCTGAGAATAGCCAATGATTGGCACAATTATGCCCACACCAGACCATGCGCTAGCATGAGCCTGACACATGCCACCACAATTTTGACATGTACACGTGTGACCCATCAACATCACACAAGTGTCCTGACTACCTAGGATTCAACGCTCATGATTGCAGGTACAACCCCCCAAACCCTAATCCTTGTCTATAAATTGCCCAAGGGAAAAAGGTTTAAGGGTTACTTACTCACTTTCTACCCTACACACTATACACACACCCTCCACATTTAGATTTCTCTACAGGCTTATCTATTCTTCCAAAGTCTAATCTTATTCTCACGCCGGAGGCGACGCTAGAGTCAAAATCCCCCTCCGGTGTTGTTTTGCAGAAACCCACCAGCAGCTGCACCACAACCAAGGATGAGAACGGCGAGGAAGGACTGAATCGGATTCTGGAATTATCGATAGCGAATTGATAATAGAAGCAAGAATTCCACAACTATCAGTTATCGAGCTTCAGATGTTGCTCGAAACTTGAAGACCTTAAACAATCTTGTAGTGGGGTTGATAAGCTCAAAGACACGAGCATCAACCATATTCAGTGAATTGTCCTGTGCAAATCTAGCCCATCCACCACCAAATGTGCATCGTTTCCGTTTTAAGTTCAAATGACTGTAAACTGGCCAAGTTCTACTTCCCACGTTAAGGATAACTTCGACGTTGTTCATCCATTTTGTATATATCTCTCGAAAGGCCATCGCTATATGCTGCCAAACAAAGATAGTTGAATACCAATTCCTCATCTGTAACTGCATAGCAATATATCTATGTGTATTGAAATGTTTACCACAAGAGATTTTCCGTTAACGTGCGATGGTTGCACAGAAAGGATGAAAAAGGGCTTTTCAGTTTTAAAAGCCTTAGCTAAGACAAGTGCGCTACTTCCCTCTCCATTGCATGCAGACTTACCATTTACATTTGCTGAAAATGCCAGTGTACAGACCAAAGTGAACCAATGTCTTCTTACGCGGCCTAATCGCTTCAGAATGAGTAGCATCATTAAGATGAATTTCTTTCTTCTTCACTTAGGTTGATTTCACAAACTCAAGATTGGCACTACAAGTTTATGGATAGTCTATCTCTACAGCAATTGGGTCAAATATAAGTACTTCGAATTTAGCATCACCCTTGTACTCGAAAACTAACAGGTACCCGAAACTTATAGAATAAAACTTTGCGAATTCTGGCCAACCATTTTGCATCCAAACCTCATCCTTCTGCTTTTCCAAATCTACAGACCAAACTGAACCACTTGGAGCACTCAAATGAATACGATTATCCATGTTCTTCCCGAAAATCTTAACAAATTTTCTAGGAATCATCTGCATCTACATATGCGTCCCAAGATTAACTTGCAGTAGCTAGTATAACAACTAACAAATAGAAAATACAGACAGAAACAACAGAGTAGCATAATACACAGACATGTTAGTCTTATAGAATTGTAATCTTTAAAAAGTTATTAAAATTCTTACAAGTTTAGAATGTGAGTCAATGTCAGTAAGCACAATCTTGAAGAAACGGAATGATTTGGCCGGGGAATTTGACCAATAAGAAGAGGCCATACTAAGCTCAACTGCAGGGTGGAATATAGACGAGGACTATTGGGAATTGAAACAACAAGAATCCAAGAGTTGGAAAATTTTCTGGTACTTCATTCAAAAGTGTAGCACATAGTAAATTTTCTATCCTGCAATGTATCTAAAGACACCCTTGACTACTTAGTTCGAAGTTTCTTTATCAAGTAGAATAATCGAAAAAATAGTAAACTTGTTATAAAACACGATATAAAGAGATACAAATGGGTGAAGGCCAAGTATGGCCGATTTTCAGAAAGGAGTAACCATAATAGTCAATCTGAAATTAGTGGCCAACAATGGCCGATTGATTACGCATTCAGCAATGGGGTATTCACCGGATACGCATTCAGTAACGGGGTATTCATTGGATACGCATATGACGCTAAGGTATCCAGACTTATTATAACAAATTACGCATTCTGCATTGGAGTATATGAATTAGATAAGCATTCCATGAATGCGTATTACTATAATTATAAATAGATATGCATTCTGTAAATGCGTAATGCAATTAGTGATGATGTGATTTTAAATTGATTTTTTTAACAGACCGGCGGCCTGATTTTAGGGTTGTAAACAACCCTAAAATCAGGTTAGGTTAGGGTTTAGGGTCTAGGGTTTAGGGTTGTAAACAACCCTAAACCCTAAACCCTAAGTCCGTATACGGATTCGTCGTTCTGAATATTTCTAAAACCCAAAATGAAACTATTGAACCCCAAAAGTTAATTGTTGAACCCCCAAGGAAACGATTAAACTAAGAACACACGTTTATTTTTGTTCATTTTGTATTAAAAAAGAGGTTAATTTTGACTTATGGGATACCCAACTGTCAGAGTATCCTGTATATGGGATACCCAACTACCAGTGGAGTATCCCAAAGGCTAAAATTGGCCACTTTTTTCAGAATGATTATTTTTGTTAATTTTGTCAAAAAATTGATTATTTTTGTCATTCTTTCGATACAAATCACCGGATTTAGTTTTTTGACCTAATACCGCCATCTTTTGAGGATGGAGGGAGTTGTTTTGTTGCTAGAAAAGAGCCTTGGGCGAACTCAACAAATTTCTCACAAATAACGAATTTTAGAAAATAGACAATTCAAATATTTTAAAGTATGAAACTTGGGAGGAGAATATACTTTCATGATCACGTATCACAAGGAAGAAGGAAGTGATTTCCTTGGTACTTGATTCAACAAGACAAGGGAGAGCGAAAGATAAATAGTTACATCTGGGACACCATGTTTAGGAAGTTCACACGAACTCAGATTACGATTGAACAATGACAACATTGAACAAGTTTTTGGAGGAATCAATCAGCTCAAAAACACAAGAGTCACCTACAGCCAAGTTAGATTCTTGTGCAAACTTCGACCAACCGGCATCAAATTTGGCATGTGACTTGTAAACACGGCACGTAATGGACCAAACTCTTCTGTCCCCGAGTTGAAGGATAACACTACAATGGTCGTCTTTGGTTACATATCTCTTTATAAATTTCTTCGAGAAACTCTGCAAGGGCAAGATTCGAGATAAATTTTTAAGACGTTACAGAATAGATAACGAGCAAATCAAAGGAGCATCATAGTACATGATCGAAAAGATAGCTCAAACCATTCAGTTGAGAAGTAAGTTTACCATGGATCCACCATACAAGTAAGATGGGCGTACTTTAGCTGTGAAGAAGGGATATTTGGATTTGAAAGCATCAACTGATGTATACATTCTAGCTTGCTCTGCATCACTTCTTATCCTCAGTTTATTTCTTTCAACTGAAAAAAAATCAAGATAAGAAAACGTATTAAATTCATGTGCATGGGGGAGAACGGCCCAACCAGTAATAATCCACCAACAAAATCAACAAAGGAAGTAGTTCAAGATAAAATCCAAACAAAATAATATGCTGGAATGCAAATGCAAATTACTTCGTGATAACACATGAGGGCAAATTTTAATTTGGATGATAATGTTCAGAGCTAGTAACTCACAATTTGTTTCACTTGCTGCTCGAAATATAAAGACGTTAAACAATTTTCTGGAGGGATTGATCAGCTCAAACACGCAAACATCACCTACATTTATTGAATTCTCTCGTGCAAATCCAGTCCATCCACGACTAATTCTACACCGGTTTTGAACCAAATTCACATTGCAATAAACTTGCCTAGTTTTTCCTGCAACTTGAAGTATAACTTCGTCACTTCTCTTCCACTTTTTATAAGCCTCTTCGAAGGTCTTCCTTATGTACTGCGACAACAAGAGAATAAACAATTGCTTACATATGAAAGAACTTAACAATTTAGTTTTAGTGTAATTTAAGTACATCTGATCTTCTGAAATTTTCTGTAAATTTCAAATACATGCACTTTAAATCTTCATATAACCATCAAAAGAATATATCAATGTGCATATATGTTTACCATGCCAGTTCCTCTCCCATTCACATGATATGGTTGCATAACATTGATGAAAAAGGGGTTGTTAGATTTAAAAGCTTTAGCTGAGGCAAGTGCTCTATCTTTGTCCTCTTTACTCGCTGATTCACCATTTTCATTTTCTGGTAGATGCCAACACACACAAAAAAATGTAGGTTACATCTTCACTGTATACATCATGGAAAGACTAAACTAACTTGGAGGAGATCATACCGTTCTCTTGCTGCAATTTTGGTCTTTTACGGCAGGCATCCATACACAAAGAGGTTCCACTTGTCTTCTTACAAGACTAAGATAAGTTTTTGAGAAATTACTAGCTTCGAAAAGTAACTTAATACGATCTAAAAGCTCGCTTAGATAAATCAAAAAGCTCATTATGAATTTACTACACACACAACCAAGCAAGATATACATACTTTGACTGTAATCGATGCACGGATCCTAGCTTCCTCGGTTTCACCTGCAAAAATATAGTTTCACAGACTGCATTAGAAAGTGCATCAGGTGAAAAGCACAGCAACTAGTAAAACTACCATAATATTTCACAAAGAAAAAAGTTCATGGTGAACCTTAAATAAACCAGAGAAAAAATATAACACAGCGCAACATACTTAATGATTACAAATGAGGGCAGATCTTACGAATACAATAATGTTCAGAGCTAGTAACTAACAGTTATTTTCTTCTGTGGCTCGAAATATGACGACCTGGAGCAATTTTTTAGAGGGGTCGATCAGCTCAAAGACACAAACATCACATACATTCAATGAATTGTCGCGTACAAATTCAATCCATCCACGATTGATTCTACACTGGTTGGAATCCAAATTTAAACTGCAATAAACTGTCCAAGTTCTTCCTGCAACCTGTAGAACAAGTTTGTCGTTGTTTTTCCAGTTTTTATAAACCTCTTCGAAAGTCCTAGTTACATACTGCAACAAAAAAAAGTAATAATCAAAATCTTATATTAAAAATCATCTAAAAACTTAATTCTAGAGTATTTGCAAGCATATATCCCAAACTACTCTGTAACTTTACACAAACATATTGTATACTTTTTACTTTCTGTGAAACCGTAAAATTTAAGTATGAGTAGAGATTGTAAACGATGGAGATTGTTTACCAAACTAGGCCATCTTCCATGTCCAATATGAGATGATTTCATAGATTGGATGAAAAAGGGGTTCTTAGATTTATAGGCTTCAGCTGAGACAAGTGCTTGATCACCATTTCTTTTTGCAGCTGCAAAATTCAAATCGACACAAACCAAAATGTAACAGTTTTTCCTAGTATGCATTTCGAAAAATACTAACTTGGATGATATCATACCTTCTTGTTGTAATTTAGCTTCAATACATAGAGTGTTTGTATTCATCTTCTTAAAAGGCCTAACCACATCATCAAAACTAGTTGAATCATCAGAACTAGTTGAGTCATCAGAACTAGTTGAGTCATCGAAATCGATAACCCTTTTTTCCACATGAGTTATTTTAACAAAATTAAATTTGTCAGTACTAGTTGGATAATCTATCTCTGAGGAATTTGGATCAAATATAAGTACTTGAAATTTGGAATCTCCCTGATATTCGAAAACTAGCAAATAACCAACATGGATAGAATAAAACTTGGCGAATTCTGGCCAACCATTTTGCAGCCAAACCTTGCCTTCATATCTTTCTAAATCAATCGACCAAACCGAACCACTAGGAGCATTCAAGAAAATACTATCAATAAAGTTGTCAGTGAAAATCCTTGCAAATTTCCTGGGAATCATCTGCAACAGAAATATAAATCGAAAACATAACATTTACGTGACATGTGTAAAATCACATAACACAAAAAGAAATAACAGATCATAAAATACAGATATGTTACATAAGTTCTATAGTTAAGGGGTATGCTAAATCCTTACAAGTTTAGAATGTGAGCCAATGTCTGAGAGCACAATCTTAAAAAACCGAATTGGTTTGGCAGGCAAATCAGGAGACCGAGCAGAGGCCATGTCAAGCTCAAGTGCAGGCTATGAATGAGGGAGGATACGGAAAAATTATGGTTATGGTTATGTATTCAACACATGTGTTACTTCATATTTAATTGAAACGCTCCTCATGTCTTAAAGCTACTTCACTCCTGCATTAAATTCTACAGCTACTGAAGTAACTGAACAAGTCAACAGGCAAATATATGTACAGTTAAACCCCCATAAATGAATACCTTGATACCAGAGAATTTTATTCATTTGTCGAGGAATATTATGTTAGGACGGAAAAAAATTATTCATTTGATGAGCTTATTTTTTATTGAATATTCAATCGAGGTTTTATTGTATATGTACAATATTTTTCATCCTCCCATAAATTTGTGAAAAAAATAAGCGGGCGCCTCTATTTTTTATTTAATAATTATTCATTTTAGTTTTACAAATAATTCTAGTAGAAGTTTTATTTTGAATTTTTTTTTTGCTAAGCAAAATTTGACAGCTCTGTTCCTCTTGAAAACGTGGTACAAACTATGATAACAAACCACTGTCACTTAAAATGCGATGACAACATTCAGCAACTTCTGGGACGAATTGATTCGCCCGTGCAAATCTATTCCAACCACCACTGAACTTGGTACCGGATTTGTAAACACTGCACTTACGCTATCTGATACTGTCTAATCTTGGCTATAAGATGATGTGGTAAGCCTCGACAATGTGTTCTTGGTTGCAATGTTTCCAAATTCAAAAAATTGATGAACTATAATAGGCATTCCCAAATTTCGGGAGAACCTTTGTACCTACAACTTGAGAAATGTCTTGCTGCACTTTGGTGATGTGCAGCAGCAAGCCTTTGTACAAGACATCATGAGTTGCATTCTTTTTTGTTGGATAAGGCCTTAAAACTGTTGTACTTGAACCATGAAATCTAGCAGATAATCGATATTAACCATTTCAGCTATGATTTACTACCCAGTTTTCTGGCCATAGTATATACAGAAAGTATCAGAGATTATAGGTTCTGAAATATAGTAAATGGATTAAAAAATAAGAAAGCAAGCATATGCAATGTTACAACCCTTTTCTTTGTACCACTGAATAAGCATAACTGCCTTCTGTACCTTGTTATACCTTGTATTTAAGATTGTGAAACTTGAAAGAAAAAGTATAATTTAAGGACAATTTTTTTTGCCATTTCTTTAGCCTTATCCCAGATCACATGCTAAATGCTAGACCTGGCTTTTGGATATATCAAGGCTTGATCTTCCACCTGATGTGCCCACTGTTCCACTTGATGTGCCCACTGTTGACGCGGTAGATTGTGGGATATATCTTATTGACTTCTGGCTAAGAGGCAATGGCCTATCAGGTAACATTGGAATTTCTTTATCTCCCTCTAACATCATTAAAGCTTCAGAAATGGTAGGCCTTAGAGCCACCATTACATGAGCACAAAGAATACCAACATGTACAAATCTTTCCATTACTCCTTTTGATCCACTTTCCCCCATTCGATCATCAAAAATGTTATCAACATTTCCGGACTTGACATGATCCCACGCCCAATCCGTGATTAACAGTCTTGATGATGTTGAGGATGTTTCAAGTACTTTTCGCCCACTCAAGATCTCAAGAACTATAATGCCAAAACTATAGACATCACTCTTTTCGGTTAGTTGTCCATAAAGAGCATACTCTGGAGCTAAGTACCCGTAAGTGCCAGCAACTCGAGTTGTAAGATGAGATTCTCCTTCAGTGGTTTGTTTTGCCAATCCAAAGTCTGCTAGTCTTGCTTTCATTTCTGAATCTAAAAGTATGTTTGTGGTCTTTATATCTCGATGATAAACTGCTGGTTTAATTCCATAATGCAAATAAGCCAGCCCTTTGGCCACATCAATTATAATTTTCTGTCGCAGAGGCCAATCCAGTGGCGGCCTACTAATAGAATCTCCTTGTTCATAATTGAATAAATGCTCATCTAAACTTCCATTTGACATGAAATCATAAACAAGATATCTTCTATTACCTTTACTCGCGTCACTTGTAACACAAAATCCTCTTAAAGCAAGAAGATTCCTGTGCCTAATTTTGCTAATAATCTCAGCCTCGTTAGTAAATTCTTGATCATCCCCATTTATATCCATGTCAAGAAGCTGTTTAACTGCAACAATTGTGCCATCCAAAAGTGTGCCTTTGTAAACTACTCCAAATCCGCCCTGCCCTATTAGATTTTTCTTCGAGAACCCTTTAGTGGCCTGCTCAAGCTCATCTACTTGAAACCATTTTGCTCCTGTGTTAGGCAAAACCTTAGCCTTAACGCCCTTCACATATTCTTCACGCAACACTGCAAGCCTTTTCCTCTCTTTCATTTTCTGATAAAAAATAATGAAACCCCAAGTCATCAAAACTCCAAGAATTGCCCCTAATGATCCAAAAACAACCTTGTATGCTACTTTTTTCTTTCTAGATGCTGACTTAACCATAGATAGACCTAGTATGCAAGAAGCTGTTGCAGTATCCTCGGGGCCATATTGATTAACAACTCCAGCCGCATACAAACAGGCATAAAAGAAACATCTTGTTGAGTTTGGTTTAATCGACAACAACGTTGGAGTCACCCTTTGGCCAGCTTCAGAGCAAGCCTTGCACCGTGTGGGAGTCAATACTTCCCCATTACAAGTTGAGTCTAGTTCAGTACTATTGCCAACTTTTTCTTTCCAATCTTCAAGGTTAATGATTCCACCACAATTACTTGTTTGGTTAACCACCAGCTCATCATACGATTCGCTCGTGCACGAAATATTAATCGACATGGATGCAAGCCTTTTAGTGAAATCAGACATGCAAGAAGATGCAATTAGTGAGTCTGGAAAGTAGAACATTGCAGTTTTGTTGAGGTATTTTGCAAGGCCAACACCAAGGAGGCTTTGAATGGTTTGACAACAGAGTACTTTGTCTATAGGTTGATCTATGCATGATGCTTTATTCCATGGTAATGTATTGACATAACCAAAATCAACCAGGCATGAAGAACTTGCACAAGAAATCAAGTACAAATTAGTCAAATGGTAAAGCCAGAAAATTGAAGACAACTTGTTTTGGGGCTTGCCCATTTCTGATGTTTTTTGCTGATTCGTTAACATGTCAAAAGCTCAAATAATTATAGTAAGATTAAAGTTTGACAGTGCCTAAGCATAACGTTGGCTTTTGTTGACAAGCTTAACTAGTTTAAACTTGCAACTTGCAAGTGTTTAATATAACCTCTAGTCAGTGGAAAGAGTAAATTTAAGGTTTTGCTCTTCCTTTCACGTCTTTTGTTACTAATATGAAAAGATAAGTAGGGCTAATCTAATTTGTAATGTTCTTTATCTGTTGACTCAATAATGTTCGGGTATCGGGAGTGTGTTTCATGATTTTCATGTGGCATGATTTTCATGTGGCCCATGAATTATTTTAACTACTAGTGCATTGTTCCTACAAAAGAAAAAAAAATTGTTGGTAAAAAAAAATATTATTTTTTAATTTAACTTTTTGTAAACATAATGATTTTCATATGGTCCATGAATTATTTTAACTACTAGTGCATTGTTCCTACAAAAGAAAAAAAATTGTTGGTAAAAAAATATTATTTTTTAATTTAACTTTTTGTAAACATAATACATTTAATCTTAAAAGATTTTAAAATTTAGGGATTTATCTTTTACTTTTGGCTTTTTTCAAATGATATCATTCATTCTTTTTAACTTATAATTGGTATCATTATATTTTAGGTTTCACATATATGATACCCTTTTATTAGTTAAACGCGAAATATAAGTAAATAACATAATTTTCAATTTATATCTCAAAATTTTCTTACTATTAACAACCTTGAGAATCTATTACATAGAAAAACATCATCCACTAAAATATTTGAACAAAAATGGTCCAAAACTTTAGAAAATATGTTTACGAATTTCTAAATAATACTATTGTTTTATTGATTTTTTGTAGCTTATATCATTATATTTTTTATTTTTACGTGTGATACGCTTATTTTTTAACGTTTAAGCAAGACTATGGTATCACATATCTGAAAAATAAAATACAAGGGTACCACTCATCTATACTCTTTATTAATAAACAAAACAATGTGTAAATTGGGTGCACAAGTACCAAAATATCAAAGTACTAAATTTGGTTATCACAAAATTCAGGTTTGATTATCTATAATTACATAATTAAACAAAATTTATTTATTTGGTTTCACCTAGATTCGATTCTCTACAACTTTACATAGTCCAAAGATTTATTGATTTAATTTATTTTGTTTTGGTTTCTTCCTAATTTTGATTAATATTTTTATCTCCATTCACCGGTTATGAGCTAGTAAGTCAAAAATAAGTTAAAGTCAAAAATAAGTAATGGTACCGTTTGAAAAAATTAAAACCGAAAACATTTCATTAAAAATATCCCTAAAATTAAAGTGGACCGACTTGTCTGTAGTAGTTTAAATAGTGCAGGAAAAATGAATGTTTAACATGGCAGGCTAAGAGCATCTCCAACCTTGACTCCATGTTAGTTATAAAGTCCAGTGGGCGGAGGAACAGTAACCATTATATATACTAGCTGATAACCCGTGCGAAACACAGATCAAGAATAAAAATTAAATTATTTAGAACAAAACTTAAAACTGGCAATAAAAATAATTAATAATTATATATTTAGGTAATTGAAGAGAATTCAACATGAAATTAAGATGAAAGTCTATAATAAATAAATACTATTTAATTATCAGAGAATTGAATAGCTAATTATGTACTTGTTGTGAATTTAAACCGAGTTTGGAATAAAACTAATTAATTTAATTATAGTCTATCCCGAGTTTGGAGTGAAATCAATTAATTTAAGGGAATTAATAAATAAGCTCCACGATAAATTAAATTCTATTTTTTTGATAGTCTGCATGTGTACTTGGTATAACATATTCTTTTGAGTTTAGAAATTATAATAAAAAATATGATTTTTGAATTATAGCTAACCATTATACCTAATGCCCTAATGCCGTTGGAGAATAATCTCTGTTCAACAAATTTTAACTAACGATTATTATATATTATTTTAGCTAACTATGAGATGCTCTAACAAAAACAAATACTCCACATGACCACATGTTAGCTCGGAGACGATACACTCATACACATGTAACATTTTCCGACATAAAGATACGTGCACAACTTACACATGTAAAATATCCATTTCTTTACACTTTCCTTTTTGGGATGTCCCATCCATTTCTTTACATTCCAAAACTTTTCAAAAATAGTAAAGTTTTATAATATAAAAATTAACTACTTCTACTACTTTTCTCCACTTTACTTACTTTATACCTTAAATATTGATGGATCCCACCACTTTACTCATTTTTCTTACTTTTTCCCCTACTTTACTTATATTCCTTAACCTCCGTGCCCAACCCAAATGTAAACAATTGGGTAGGACGGAGGGAGTAACAAATAACGAAAAACATGCAAAATTGGAGAAATAATAAGAACTGTCCAGACGATAAGCTTGTTCCTAGACCACACAGACAGGTTTAGCACATGACTGATTTATAGTCAACGAGGAAACATGGCCTGTTCCTCTGTTCCTTGAAAGTACTAATAAGAGTATTTCAAATCAGGTGTACTTCTAGTTGATTTATCAGAGATGACAGTTTATAATTTTAAATTATCACCAAGATCAGGAAACAGATTTCGAAGTTTAAATTGTAATGCGAAAATTTTCACCTTGGTTGTTTACACATTTGTAACAAGAACCTCTTGATTCTGGCAAATCAAGTAATTCATTATTAGGATTAAAAAAATTATATAACAACATTCGGATGAAGAACCTCGCCAGAGTAATTAAAGGAATCAACATTTTTGAAGCAAGGAAGAGATAAGAAGCCAAGAAGGGTCTGTCTTGAAAAAGCTATGAAGCCCTTTTCACTAGAACATCAGTTCCAGATTGGAGAATGTTCTTCGTCAAAAGATGCAGGAATCAAAGGCGTCCATCCTGAACCACGAGCCACTATAAAGAAAATGAAACAAATGAAGCAATTGTTAATAGAACTAAGCATAGAGTTTGTTACAGTGTATCAAAACAGAATATACAGGCTTAAGTTCTCTCATTTCACATCTCACTACATATATCCTCAATACTCAAACTCGAGAACGTAACGACCTCTTTTAACAAACTTATTATTTCCTGATATGCCCTTGACTCTTCTTTTACTCCCCCTCAAGCTTGGAGTGAGTAACTGTAACACTCGAGTTCCACATCGAGGAGATTTGTGATTTCTGTTCAGTTTATAAGGCAAAGTACTACTACTAATTAGCACCAACAAATCATGATCTTTTGGGGGCCTGTGGTGGTCTAGTTGTTACCCAAGTTGGCTGCGTTTGGGCCAGTAGGCTTCGGCTTATTTCGGACTCGGAATCGGGACTTGACTCGATTTTCGAAAAAGGCTCGGGATTTGACCCAGGTCGTCACATATGGTATCAGAGCCGACTCTCGAAAGCTTGATTCGTCAAGTTGCCGGAGGTGGGGACACGAAGGCTGGTGGTATTATCCCACAATGGACAGAGATCCGGAAGTGGGGACACGAAGCAAGCAGGTATTATCCCACAATGGCTAGGGTGGAACGATCTTGGAACCTATGGGCTATCCGTTCAGGCTTGACGAGGACGTCAAGAGTTTAAGTGGGGGAGTTTGTAACACCCCAGTCCCACATCGAGGAAATTTGGGACTTCTGTTCAGTTTATAATGCAAAACACTACTACTAATTAGCACCAACAAAATCATGATATTTTGGGGGCCTATGGTGGGCTAGTCGTTACCCAAGTTGGCTGCGTTTGGGCCAGTATTCTTTGGCTTATTCGGACTCGGAATCGGGACTTGACCTGATTTTCGAAAAAGGCTCGGGATTTGACCCGGGTCGTCACAGTAACTCCAAGTTTGGACAACAAATATCCATGTTGTTTGGCAGTCAGTTGCTTAGTGAACACATCAGCAATCTGAGCATATCTGAGCATATGATGGAACATGCTTTGTCACAAATGTAATGACAATCTATTTCCACATGCTTAGTACCCTCATGTAGAACTGGATTCGCTGCAATTGCCAATGCAACTTGATTATCACAGTTCAACACTTTTGGTGGTAGATCCAGTAAGCCCATGTCTTTGAGCAAGACATTCAACCATGTAATTTTATAGCTTGCTAATGCCATTGCACGATACTTAGCCTCTGCACTTGAACGGGCGACCACCGTTTGCTTCTTAGTTTTCCAAGACAGTGGAGAAACTCCCAACATGACACAATAACCTGAAGTAGACCTTCGAGAGAATGAACAACTGGCCCAATCTGAGTCGCAGTATGTAGTCAATTGTGTTGCAGACTTACTTGCTAAAAGAATGTCTTGTCCTGTATATCCAGCCAAATATTTCAAGAGTCTCTTTTCTGCAAGCATATGTTCAGATGTTGGTTGCTGCATATACTGAGTCAAAATGTGAACGCATACACTATGTCTGGCCTAGTTACTATCAAATAGATCCACTTGCCCATTATTTTATGATATGCATGCACATCTTGCAGTGCCCTTGTCTGGAGCCAATTTAAGTTGAGTCTCCATTGATAATTTACTAGGTGCAGTCTCTGTCATGTTGTACTCCTTAAGCAAATGCATCAGATATTTTTTTTGTGACAAAAAAAATCCATTTGAGGATCTAAGTATTTCTAATCCCAAGAAATACTTCACTTCTCCCAAATCTTTCATATGAAAGCCCTCAGATAACATGTTCTTCAGCCAAACAATTGCGTCTGTTGAGTTGCCTGCTATAAGCAAATCATCTACATAAACCAGAGTGACCACAATAGTTGTTTGTGTAACTTTTGTAAGCAAGCTGTAATATGCCTTTAACTGAATGAAATCATTGTCTAACAAAGTGGCAGATGTAATAACCCGAATTTTTGGTAAAATTAAAACTTTTCTTATTTTGATTAAGTGCATCAGTGAATAGTGAATTTGGTGGATGAATAGTGATTTTGAGGATTAAGAAAAAATTTCATGCCACCTATGTACGAGACGTAGTGTGGATATTCCGAAGTCATATTAGTGATCTACGGAGTAAATAAGTGAATACAAAGACGATCGGAATTCAGAAATTCCAAATTTTATTTTGGTGTAGTATTTGACCGGGCAGTGAATTATATATTATTATATTCAAGAAATGAGATATTAAATTTGAGGATTTGAGGATTTAATATTTTGGAATTTTATTATTTTATTAAAGTCGATTTAAGGATTCGATTGTTGGAGTGAATAGTTACTATTCACTGCGAGAATCGCGTAGAGTTTTATTCGCTATTTTTAGGAAATATTTTCGAATCGTTGCAAGAGGAACAAAAACAAGGATGAATAGTAACATTGATGAATAGTACTCCAAGGTGAATAGTAAAATTTCATAGTCTCCGATTGATCCTATATTTCAGCGGAAGTTCAGGAATAATAAACGGTTACTAATCGCGTAGTCAGAAATCGCAAACGAAAACGAGAATCGAAAATCCGTTCGAAGGAGCAACTTTGGACGTATTATAACTTAGAAAATAAAGAATAAGATATGTATTAAAATAAAAAGGGAAAGAAAGGAATTAGTGGAGGAAGTGTGTTAAAGAAGCTTGTAAGCTTAACCAAACTTGAGGGGCTAACTTGCATTTTGTTAAAACAAAATATCTACCATTTACCACACCTCCACCACACATTACACACACAAAAAGGGATCAGCCCCCCACCTCCATTTCTTGATGAAAAAAACGAATGGAAGAAGAAAAAGAAGATGGAATGCTTGCTTGCTTGTTTCTCGTGTTCTACCACTCGAATCGAAGCCCTTTCCAAGCTCTTCGCATCTAAGGTAACATCTCCAACACCCACCATCTATAGCATGATCTTTTCTTGAGTTTAAGAAGATAATGAATAGTGTTTTCAAAAAGTTTTGTGTTTATAATTTAAGTTTGAAAGCATGTATGTGTAGTATATGTCATGGGTTGATGTTTTAAATGATTAGATGAATTGTTGGTTGAGTTTGGAGGATGGGTTATGAAATTATCTTGAATATTTATGGAGGATTTGACTGAGTGGAGGGAGTATAAGGTGGATGGTGAGTTTGGGATTGATTGGTATTGATGTGGTTGTGTTTTGAAAATGGAGAATGTTAAGTTTTAAGCCGTCGTAATGCCCGATTCTCGTTAACTCTAAAAACTGCCTAGAATCCGAAAACCTAAATGCCTCTTTTGGTTCAGTGATGAACATGAGTGTGTAGAGTGTTGTTTCTAGTTTACGTAAGTTACAGAAACACATCAACTTCATGACTGTGTTTGAGACCCTTAAAAGTGATTATAAAATATGAGATTTCGTGGTAAAGTGCTAAGGTCAGTTATCAAGAGGTGTTCGAAGGTTTCAAGTCCAAAAGATTATTTTTCGATTTTATAAAAATGCGACAGCAGAGGTTGCGCAAGTGAAAACCACTAAGAACATGACTTAGAAACCAATGTTGTAAATGGTTAAGTATAACTTGTATTCGAGGATCGATTTCGGACTAAACCTACGACTTAAGTAATTGTCGATTAACATGGACTTAGTATGAGCCTATAACGAGCTAGTAATGCCTTGGTTGTGTTTCACTTACGTGTTTAAGCATTTAGTACAAGTGGATTATCCAGGGGATTAATCGTGCGTTTTCTTTGACTTTGTCAAGATTGTCCGACATCGTCGCGAACCCCTATCAATTCTCGAGCATCAGGCAAGTTTCTAAATCTATACTTTGAAGTATTGACTATATAATACTGCTTTTGCCATGTATAAAGTTAGACAGTTTTGCGATATATCTTATTTCTTGTTGAAATGGATTTGACCTTTGGATTATATAAAATCTTTTGAGTTAAGTAGTTATGAACCGGTTTACCTGGTAGCTCTAAATATAAGAGCATATTCATTGTTTTCGACTCTAAATCGGGAGTCGGTATTTTGAGATATGTAGATAGCCGTGGAAACCCGGAGGGATTCCATCGACAGAATACTATGTATTTTGAGGATTGTTATTCGAGTATGATATCATTCGAGGAATGATACTTGCTTACTATATCTTTCAAGGAATGTTATTTGAGTATTATCTCAGTCGAGAAATACTATTTGAATACTATTTCAGTTATATATGCTAATGGCACGCATAACTGTTTTCGAAAGTATATTGTGATACTTGCTTTATGATTTGATTATGGGCTTCTAAGCTAGATATGGGATATTAGTTAGAAGCCAGGTTTTTTTTATAAATGCCCTAGGATAAGGGCGTGTGATTTTCTTTAGATCAGAAGTAATTATATTTTCTGTATATATTAAAGATTATTTTTCCGATAAAGATATCGGGCAACTGTTATTCGGTGATTATTTATTTAATGAATATTACTTTTGAATATTCATTTGAGGTTTATTTATTTAATGAATATTACTTTTGAATATTCATTTGAGGTTTATTTATTTAATGAATATTACTTTAGAATATTCATTTGAGGTTTATTTATTTAATGAATATTACTTTTGAATATTCATTTGAGGTTTATTTATTTAATAAATATTATTTTGAATATTCATTTAATCATTATTTACTTAATGAATATTATTTTCGAAGATTCGTTTAAGGTTTACTTATTTAATAAATATTATTCGATTATTTATTAAATACTTTTAACACGTTTTAAAAATGAGAAATGTTATTTAAAGTTTATCCTCGACCTTCAATAATTACGAAGGATACTCTAAGCTATATTATTAATTATTTTTAAATCAAAAAGAGGTTCCCAAAACACTGTTTTCCATTTAAATCTGTCTTTTAAGAGGATTTAAATGCTCGCTCAACTATCAAAAAATATGGGAAACCTGATTTAAGTGACTGCTACTCTTTTTAAACTCTCAACTCAAAACTGTCAAGGGACAAATATTTTCTCGAAGCAATTTAGTTGCTGTAAGTCAAATATTGTGTTACCACCTCAACGCTCGAGGGGTAAGTTCGTGGAACAAGTCGATATCCATTAACAAGCAATAACTTGGGAAATATCGGAAAATCTTCCTTTCCAACCTAGATATAACTACTTTGTGGAGTCGTATCAACAAGTATTACACTTGGGGAAAGGATGACGATCTTTACGTTTCAGAGTCATGGATTTCATCGGAACTAGGAGTGGTGTAAGTGGTCCAGTTGCGCCGACCCATCCAAATTATTGCCCCAAATGGGCCGGGAGATCCGGAAAGGCGGTAGACAATGTCAGGCTGTCGTGATTCTTCCATCTACATGTAGAGAACATATTTTTGTTGTACGACCTGCTACTGATCATAGTAAGGTTGGTACGACGGGCGCGGTAGCAACTCCCGTATTAGTTCATCATCCATTTTGGATAATTCTGCAACATGTATTGAAAGGGACTACGGATGACATCTTTGGTACAGGTTTATCGATCATGTTGGCAGAGAGATTCTGCAACATGTATTGAGAGGGACCAAGGATGACACCCGTGGTACAGGTTTACCGATCATGTTGGCAGGGGGTCGAAAAGTGTTCAAAATTGAAGTTACAATAAATCCTTGTAACTTCATCTTTTATTTTATGAGTATGACTCTGATAAAACCTTACTCAGATTATATATGCATAAGTGGATTTTGGGTTACGGAATGTTATATGAAATTTTCCTTGTAACTTCATCTTTTATATCATATGACTCTGTGGATACCTTACATAACATGAGTTATGGTAAGGGAGTTGTTTATACTGAATCACCTTATAACTTCATCTTTTAAGTTATATGTTGATATTCTACTTACATAGCAGATATTTTCGGAAAGGTTATATTGGTTTACTTTGAAACCTCACCTTTTATATTATACTAGAACTTTGTTCATAATATAGCAAAAGTTTGTAGAAATATTATGAAAATGATATTTGAAATACAACAAGGGTACTGTTTTTGGAATACATTCCGATAAGGAAATAATTTCAGTATCGAGATATTTTGACAAATTATTGTCTTATACCCGCTTTATTCTGGGTTGAGTTGAAGGCAGGATTATGCCATACTTTTATTACCTTGCTGAGCTATCGCTCACTCTTGCTATTGTTTTATAAATATTATATAGCAGCGAAGTAGGATACCAAGGATTCAGTGCACATCCCTCAAGTGAGTGGTAAGCGCAAGGCATTCTCATGAGCAGTTTCTAGCAGTGATCCTGGAGGTAGTGTGAACCAGTGAGATCAAGATGGAGCTTTTGGTATTCATCTTATGTATAGATATGAATGGTATGAGAGGGTGCTGAGTATTACAAGGCTAAGTTGGTAATGTACCATTACTTAGGAGTTGTATCAGTAGCAAATTCAAAAGACAATTGGGTATTGTAATAAAGATTATTTATTCCGCAATGGTTGTATTTGTGTCGTTTCTGAGACTTTAACCTGTGTGTGTGTGTGAGAGAGATATATACATTGTGGGGTCATAAGCAGATGAATTGTGTCTATTGTGAGTAAAGCAGGCAAGGCAAGAAGTAAGTGGATCGTGACTACTCTAAATCCCTGACCCCGGATTTGGGGCTGTTACAGAAATGGTATCAGAGCGTTAGGTTACAGTCCTCAGAAACGATAGGAGATCGAGTCTTACAATACCCTTAATAATGATAAGAACATCGAGAGCTCAAATTGAGTTCGTAGTCGAGTTAGAGGACATGACCCTGACTATTTAAGATGAAGCCCGAGAGGGGACTTCTTCTGGGAAACCGTACATAGGACTTCATGGTTAGTCACCTCGATTCGTATGAGTTATAGATTGAAGGGATTCTGAGATACCAGACCCTGAGGCCTTCGAGTAGGCAGTTGATGATGCGTTCCTTGAAATGAACGGAGACCCGATAAAGGAAGATCCATAGGAGGATCTAGAGGAAGACCCCATAGTGGGTCAAGAAAAGAACCTTGTAGAGAACGTGTTGATTGATAAAGATGTGGTATGTTACTTGAGGTCGTACAATAGGACCGGACGAACCTTCAGAGGTCAAATAAGTGCCGATACGAGAGTTTATAATCGTTATGATTCAACGAGAGATATGACGAAGTAATGGGGTAGAGTCTCCAAAGAAGAAGAGGTAGAGGCAGAATAGCCAATACCGGTGGAAAGATTCGACTTGAACGAGGCCCGTTACTCGTAGTCTGTTGCAGTGCCTAGGGAGGCAGCATACGTAAGAACTAAGACGTTCAAACTTCATCTATGATTAAGGGTACTTAGTGACCTTAACTAGTAGAGGCATTAACTTATTTATGGGGTTTAACTCCCCACGATCAGCGATTCCACCAAAGAAGGTGTTTACTACGGTACTGAGGCATTTTATTACCTCGAGCAAGATTTTTGTATGTACGTACTACGCAAGGTGTCATTGTAACACGAGTGCGCCAAAACGAGATGTATTTAAAGAATCAAGACGGACTAAGAAAGTCTGGGAAAGACTTAAATAAAAAGGCTGTTATGCCACCAGTGTTATGCTTATGTAGCATCCGGGATTGATACAAGAAGGGAAATGTTTGGTATGAAAACGGTTATAATAGTAATTGGGTTTAAGCCTGTAGATTCTAACGATCTTCCGGAGTACCGCCCAGTTGACAAATGGAATTCGTCGTTGCTATGGGCGACACCGGTATCGAAGTCCTCTTATGATAGAACGCTTGCTTGAGATGCTTGCGCCGAGTTGAATAGAACTCTCTGCGATTGCAAATGTTGATGGTTGAATTCTTAGCGACTATTTATAAGTCGACAATGACGTAAGTATCGAACACCTTAGGGTGCGTGGAAAAGAAAATCTTTGGAATTGAACGATTATCCATTAGAGGAGCCGACATAAAAGGCATCCGTAGAGACCTTGGTAGTACCCTCCCCCATTTGAAAATTATGTGGGGTACTTCCCCAATCTATGATCTATCTTGACCTCTTTCCAAGAAGGAATTCTGATAAAGGGTATATTCCCTCTTCGAAGTTATTTTATAACAACTTGTGTTAAATCATATTTAATTTCAATTGTGTTAGAGGTTGTCACGATGCCTACTTTCAGGTTTTCGAAGCCCTGTCAAATGATGTTATTCAAGCTTCCACTTTTCTTCAAATAATGAATAACCCTATGATGATACCTCACCACTTGCTTGTTAAGTACCAGTATCTTTTTGGTTATTCTTTTCTTTGGAAACCGCACCTTTGGAATCTGTTCAATTTTAATCCAAGGTGTTCCTTTGAGAAATATTGTCGAAAGGCGATAATCATTAAATTGATCTCGAATTGCTTTCATACTTTTCAACTTCCACTGAGACGAACAACCCTATACTTATAGGGGCTACAAGGACTATCTGTCTATGTGATAGAAGTCGGATGGGACGCCATCACTTGTGAGTTGTGAAATACAAGAAGGCTAATTACCTTTAGTAATGTCTCAATCGAGGCACACAACGTTGAGTTCTTATGATCATGTTGATCTCTCGGTAGATTCTCTTACCTCCAATAAGGTTACCTTAAAACTCATAACCTTATGATCACCAGTGTGTGACGTTTTCCTTGATAGGGGAGCTATCTTTTCAAGGCCCCATAATTTTTGTTATCCTCATTGAATTCCAAGGGGAGGCCAACCAGGTCAAATAAGTCAAAATTCGCTGATAGGAATTAGATTCGCAACGAAATCGCCTATGACAGGAGCGAATCCCTAAGACGAATAGAATATTAGTGACATATCAATGAAATTGGTTTATTCTCCCAAGGATATTATGATAATGGAAAGGGGGTCAATCGATATATGTGAAAGGAATAGCGATGTGCCGTGAACTCCAGTGACAATGGTGTTAGATAGATGCCCTATAGTGGAATTGAGATTTTGGAGGAGTTGTTTACGAATGGACACTACCTCTGGGTTAGCAAGATAAGTACTGGAGATGGAGTCAGAGGGAGCTGGTATTGTGACTTGGGAGGGGTGCAGCGTGTTGTTTTTAGAGAAATAATTTTCGGAAATATATGGAGACCCGGATGAAAATAAAAGTTAAAGAGTTAAAACAAGAAACCATGTCTATGACCGAGTATGAGGCCAAGTTTTCCGAATTATTGAGGTTTGTTCCGGAGTTTGTGTACACAGAAGAAAAGAAAGCTAGTAGGTTTCAACAAGGGCTACCTCCAACAAGCAGCCCACTGTCAGGACCTTTAAATAGCAGGTACCCTTCTATACTATTTAGACAGAGCTAATGTATCGTTGTATATCAAGAAGTTGCATGACAATTAAACCTTAAGGCCGAGCCGCTAAGGGAATAATTACAAGTAGAAATAGTCAATCGAGGGATTTTCCCATAAGACTGGTACATCCAGGTTGTGAACTAGAAATATGAGGTCGACACTTTTGATAGACCTGATCCCTTTCAAGTTGGGAGAAGTTGATATTATAATAATAATGGGTTGGTTGACACCCAATGGAGCCCAGACTGATTGTAAGGGAGAGAGAGTAATAAATAAAGGATGGAGACAGATTCAGAGATTCTTGAATATAGTTCAGACTAAGAAACTATTACGCCAGAGATACGAGGCTTAATTAGCTCTTATGGTTGACGCCAAGAAAAGAGACACCAAGTATAAAGGAAACTACAGTGGTTTTGGGAGGCCGTACAAGATCTTAATGCGCTAACAAATATCGATTGGGATGACATGAGAATGAATAACGAGTATTCAGGTTATAGTGCCGCATCTCCTGTTAGCCTCAGTGGAAATGAAAGAATTAGCGACTCAGTTACGAGAATGGCTGGGCAAGAATATGATAAGACCCAGTGTACCACCGTGGAGAGCCCGATGTTGTTGTAAGAAAGAAAGATGTTAACACAAGATTATGCATCGAACCTCGAGAGTTGTATGAGTTCGACATGGAGAATAGGCACCCTTGTAAATGATTGTTTGATCAGTGGAAGAATGCTGTGTATTTCCAAATTTATTCAAGAACTGGATATAACCAGTTGGAAGTTAAATCCGAGGATATACCCAAGACTGCGATTCGAACTAGGAATAGACACTTCGAGTTTTCAGCGAGGTTATTTTGGGTTGACTATTGCACCCACAAATTTTTATGGAATGTAATGAATTGGCTTTGAATTATCCGTGATAGTAGATAACATGAGATGGAGAAATGGCTAGAATTGACCTAGGATTATGACTGTGAGATACACTACCATCCGGGGAAGGCCAATGTGGTGGCCGATACCCTTAATTAAAATGAGACAGAAATGGATTCCGAATGATCGGGAATTAAAGGATGAGATTTTAAGCAAAACCCAAGTTAGTCCAACAAACTAGAAAGACAAAAGATTTCACCAACAAGCGGCTAGTGACAGCCAAGACAGATAGAGAAAGTATGCGGACTAAGCCCGCGAGTATAGAGATAGTACTGTTATTGATAAGCTAAATGGCATGTTGATGAATGACAAGCAAGTTTATGTTGGTGTACTTTCTGTACAAACAAGATAGAGAATATGAGGTTAGAGATTCGTGATGCTAAAAGATATCCTCGTGGAAGGAATTAATGAGATTTGGAAAGAAAGGGAAGTTGAGCCCGAGATTCATTGGGCCATCTGAGATTTTAAAACGCTTCAGGAATGTGGCCTACGAGCCAGCCTTACCCCCCCAAACTGGTAGAATGGTCATAACGGGGTTCATGTGTCAATGCTACGTCAGTATGCTATAGATGCCCGACATATGTTAGAGTACGAGCAGGTAGATATACAACCTGGTCTGACTTACAAAGAACAACCTGTGGAAATCGCGGATAGAAAAGAGCAAGTGCTAAGAGACAAGGTTGCCAAGATAGTGAGAGGTTTGTGGAAAATCAAGAAGTGGAAGAATCCACTTGGGAGTTAGAAAGTGCAATGAGAGAGAAGTACCCCCCAGTTATTCCTAAGCTGATTCCGGGACGGAATCCTTTTAAGGAGGGGAGACTGTAATAACCCGAATTTTTGGTAAAATTAAAACTTTTCTTATTTTGATTAAGTGCATCAGTGAATAGTGAATTTGGTGGATGAATAGTGATTTTGAGGATTAAGAAAATTTTTCATGCCACCTATGTACGAGACGTAGTGTCGATATTCCGAAGTCATATTAGTGATCTACGGAGTAAATAAGTGAATGCAAAGACGATCAAAATTCAGAAATTCCAAATTTTATTTTGGTGTAGTATTTGACCGGGCAGTGAATTATATATTATTGTATTCAAGAAATGAGATATTCAATTTGAGGATTTGAGGATTTAATATTTTGGACGTATTATAACTTAGGAAATAAAGAATAATATATGTATTAAAATAAAAAGGGAAAGATAGGAATTAGTGGATGAAGTGTGTTAAAGAAGCTTGTAAGCTTAACCAAACTTGAGGGGCTAACTTGCATTTTGTTAAAACAAAATATCTACCATTTACCACACCTCCACCACATTACACACACAAAAAGGGATCAGCCCCCCACCTCCATTTCTTGATGAAAAAAACGAATGGAAGAAGAAAAAGAAGATGGAATGCTTGCTTGCTTGTTTCTCGTGTTTACCACTCGAATCGAAGCCCTTTCCAAGCTCTTCGCATCTAAGGTAACATCTCCAACACCCACCATCTCTAGCATGACCTTTTCTTGAGTTTAAGAAGATGATGAATAGTGTTTTCAAAAAATTTTGTGTTTATAATTTAAGTTTGAAAGCATGTATGTGTAGTATATGTCATGGGTTGATGTTTTAAATGATTAGATGAATTGTTGGTTGAGTTTGGAGGATGGGTTATGAAATTATCTTGAATATTTATGGAGGATTTGACTGAGTGGAGGGAGTATAAGGTGGATGGTGAGTTTGGGATTGATTGGTATTGATTTGGTTGTGTTTTGAAAATGGAGAATGTTAAGTTTTAAGCCGTCGTAATGCCCTATTCTCGTTAACTCTAAAAACTGCCTAGAATCCGAAAACCTAACTGCCTCTTTTGGTTCAGTGATGAACATGAGTGTGTAGAGCTTTGTTTCTAGTTTACGTAAGCGCAAGAATCATGTCATTACGACTTACGGTTTATGAGATATGACCATTTTAGTGAAAGTGGTTCAAGGAATGAAATTGCAGAAACACATCAACTTCATGACTGTGTTTGAGACCCTTAAAAGTGATTATAAAATATGAGATTTCGTGGTAAAGTGCAAAGGTCAGTTATAAAGAGGTGTGCTAGGTTTCAAGTCCAAAAGATTATTTTTCGATTTTATAAAAATGCGACAGCAGAGGTTGCGCAAGTGAAAACCACTAAGAACATGACTTAGAAACCAATGTTGTAAATGGTTAAGTATAACTTGTATTCGAGGATCGATTTCGGACTAAACCTACGACTTAAGTAATTGTCGATTAACATGGACTTAGTATGAGCCTATAATGAGCTAGTAATGCCTTGGTTGTGTTTCGCTTACGTGTTTAAGCATTTAGTACAAGTGGATTATCCAGGGGATTAATCGTGCGTTTTCTTTGACTTTGTCTAGATTGTCCGACATCGTCGCGAACCCCTATCACTTCTCGAGCATCAGGCAAGTTTCTAAATCTATACTTTGAAGTATTGACTATATAATATTGCTTTTGCCATGTATAAAGTTAGACAGTTTTGCGATATATCTTATTTCTTGTTGAAATGGATTTGACCTTTGGATTATATAAAATCTTTTGAGTTAAGTAGTTATGAACCGGTTTACCTGGTAGCTCTAAATATAAGAGCATATTCATTGTTTTCGACTCTAAATCGGGAGTCGGTATTTTGAGATATGTAGATAGCTGTGGAAACCCGGAGGGATTCCATCGGCAGAATACTATGTATTTTGAGGATTGTTATTTGAGTATGATATCATTCGAGGAATGATACTTGCTTACTATATCTTTCAAGAAATGTTATTTGAGTATTATCTCAGTCGAGAAATACTATTTGAATACTATTTCAGTTATATATGCTAATAGAAGGCATAACTGTTTTCGAAAGTATATTGTGATACTTGCTTTATGATTTGATTATGGGCTTCTAAGCTAGATATGAGATATTAGTTAGAAGCCAGGTTTTTTTTATAAATGCCCTAGGATAAGGGCGTGTGATTTTCTTTAGATCGGAAGTAATTATATTTTCTATATATATTAAAGATTATTTTTCCGATAAAGATATCGGGCAACTGTTATTCGATGATTATTTATTTAATGAAAATTACTTTTGAATATTCATTTGAGATTTATTTATTTAATGAATATTACTTTTGAATATTCATTTGAGGTTTATTTATTTATTTAATATTACTTTTGAATATTCATTTGAGGTTTATTTATTTAATAAATATTATTTTGAATATTCATTTAATCATTATTTACTTAGTGAATATTATTTTCGAAGATTCGTTTAAGGTTTACTTATTTAATAAATATTATTCGATTATTTATTAAATACTTTTAACACGTTTTAAAAATGAGAAATGTTATTTAAAGTTTATCCTCGACCTTCAATAATTACGAAGGATACTCTAAGCTGTATTATTAATTATTTTTAAATCAAAAAGAGGTTCCCAAAACACTGTTTTTCCATTTAAATCTGTCTTTTAAGAGGATTTAAATGCTCGCTCAACTATCAAAAAATATGGGAAACCTGATTTAAGTGACTGCTACTCTTTTTAAACTCTCAACTCAAAACTGTCAAGGGACAGATATTTTCTCGAAGCAATTTAGTTGCTGCAAGTCAAATATTGTGTTACCACCTCAACGCTCGAGGGGTAAGTTCGTGGAACAAGTCGATATCCATTAACAAACAATAGCTTGGGAAATATCGGAAAATCTTCCTTTCCAACCTAGATATAACTACTTTGTGGAGTCGTATCAACAAGTATTACACTTGGGGAAAGGAGGACGATCTTTACGTTTCAGAGTCATGGATTTCATCGGAACTAGGAGTGGTGTAAGTGGTCCAGTTGCGCCGACCCATCCAAATTATTGCCCCAAATGGGCCGGGAGATCCGGAAAGGCGGTAGACAATGTCAGGCTGTCGTGATTCTTCCATCTACATGTAGAGAACATATTTTTGTTGTACGACCTGCTACTGATCATAGTAAGGTTGGTACGACGGGCGCGGTAGCAACTCCCGTATTAGTTCATCATCCATTTTGGATAATTCTGCAACATGTATTGAAAGGGACTACGGATGACATCTTTGGTACAGGTTTACCGATCATGTTGGCAGAGAGATTCTGTAACATGTATTGAGAGGGACCAAGGATGACACCCGTGGTACAGGTTTACCGATCATGTTGGCAGGGGGTCGAAAAGTGTTCAAAATTGAAGTTACAATAAATCCTTGTAACTTCATCTTTTATTTTATGAGTATGACTCTGATAAAACCTTACTCAGATTATATATGCATAAGTGGATTTTGGGTTACGGAATGTTATATGAAATTTTCCTTGTAACTTCATCTTTTATATCATATGACTCTGTGGATACCTTACATAACATGAGTTATGGTAAGGGAGTTGTTTATACTGAATCACCTTATAACTTCATCTTTTAAGTTATATGTTGATATTCTACTTACATAGCAGATATTTTCGGAAAGGTTATATTGGTTTACTTTGAAACCTCACCTTTTATATTATACTAGAACTTTGTTCATAATATAGCAAAAGTTTGTAGAAATATTATGAAAATGATATTTGAAATACAACAAGGGTACTGTTTTTGGAATACATTCCGATAAGGAAATAATTTCAGTATCGAGATATTTTGACAATTTATTGTCTTATACCCGCTTTATTCTGGGTTGAGTTGAAGGCAGGATTATGCCATACTTTTATTACCTTGCTGAGCTATCGCTCACTCTTGCTATTGTTTTATAAATATTATATAGCAGCGAAGTAGGATACCAAGGATTCGGTGCACATCCCTCAAGTGAGTGGTAAGTGCAAGGCATGCTCATGAGCAGTTTCTAGCAGTGATCCTGGAGGTAGTGTGAACCAGTCAGATCAAGCTGGTGCTTTTGGTATTCATCTTATGTATAGATATGAATGGTATGAGAGGGTGCTGAGTATTACAAGGCTAAGTTGGTAATGTACCATTACTTAGGAGTTGTATCAGTAGCAAATTCAAAAGACATTTGGGTATTGTAATAAAGATTATTTATTCCGCAATGGTTGTATTTGTGTCGTTTCTGAGACTCTAACCTGTGTGTGTGTGTGAGAGATATATACATTGTGGGGTCATAAGCAGATGAATTGTGTCTATTGTGAGTAAAGCAGGCAAGGCAAGAAGTAAGTGGATCGTGACTACTCTAAATCCCTGATCCCGGATTTGGGGTTGTTACAACAGACAATTTACTAAACCAGCATCTTGGAGCTTATTTCAAGCCATACAAACTCTTGATCAACTTACACACCAATCTTTGTCCTGAAGTACAACTAGAACCGTCATGACTCTCAGTGTAATATCCCTGATTTTTCTTATAATTCTAATAGATTTTAATTTGCTAGAAATTAGAATTAGAAGTGAATTAAAATTTAAGATAATTATATAATTTGACTTTATAATAAAATTGGATTAACATGCCGTACTAATTTAATTTAGTTGGGCTTTAGTTTAATTGAATGATTTTGGTTGACCCAAGTTAATAAAATGGACCAATACACAGCTAGATGCAAGCGTGTGAAAAAATTAAATAAAACCCTAGCCCTAATAAACAGTCGTGTAAAAAAAGGAACGGTAAGAGAGAAGAGAGAGAGAAAGAGAGAGAAGAAGAAAAGGAAGAAGAAGAACAAGAGAGAAGGAGTGAGTCGTAACAAGTTCAAGAACAATGGGTAAAGATTCTTTAATTAACAAAATCGAAATATAGTATTTGATTGATTTTGATTATGTTAAGGTTCTTCGTAGTTTTCTTGAGTTTTGATGTGGTAATGTTTTGATTTCAATAGATTGTCATATTTGGTCTTCTACATATATGCTGAGTTCTTGTAAAATCTGTATTAAATTCATTGTTTATCGTATGATGGTGATCTTGGTGTCCCTGGAAAGGTATTTGAATTTCCTATAACTTTTGTTCTTTAACCTTTCTGAAATTCTGTGTGTAAGAGTGTGGTTTCTGCTATTTTGGTAACCTGCCAGGTGTTTTCAAAACTGAGTCACTAACTTTGAAAATTCGTAATAAATTGAGTTTTTATGCTAATTTAATGAGTAATATCAATATTGAAAGGTATTTTCGTATTATGTGTTTCTTGTTTACACTCTGCTACTATATTCTATGATTTGGATGTCGTAAATAGCATAACACTAAAGAAATCATAGGCAGATTCTGTTCTGCAGTCCATAAATGTCTATGTTACGAATTCGTTACTTGTCCGTTTTTAACGAGCCTTATGTAACAACCCGACTTTCCGGACTATTAAATCTAAATATAAAACTTAAATCAAGTACTATACAATGACAATTACAGACGAAAGCGTGAAAAAAGTTATATTATAAAGCTCACAATTACAAAAGCACAGCTAACGATAATCCAAAAACCAATATATTCCGAACTTAAGATCCTCGAACTCGAAAGCACATCCACTCGATATTAACTCGAACCTGAAAATTGTAAGGAATGAGCCATACAGCCCAGCAAGAAATCAATCGTTTCAACTAGTCGGACAAATAACATATATACATTCAAGATAATACGATATTCAATACGATACAATAACGATACACAATACATAGTTTCGATTTACATATTCTTATTCTTATTCAATAAATACGATACCACATAACAACAATAACTTAAAACTCATAATTCATGCCACGACCACTATAATCCGGTGATAACGGTCCTAAATTTTCATAAAACTGTCACTATAACCCGGTGACTCGGTCCTTATTCTTATTCGATATTTTCACAAACCATGGCAAAAATCAAAATCCCAAGACTATTATTGCTTACACATAACACATGTCAAATAAACACATCACTAATTCAAAATATAATCTCACTTAGCCCAAGTTGTATAAGAAAATATATACATATAACACATAATTTCAAAAACACTAGGAAAATCGATCAGAAACTTACCTAAACGCAAAAAATCAAGAATCAAATCATCCTAGAGCACGTACCCAATTCTGACCAGTACTGTTTTAACTCCTTTTGACCCTCTAAACGACGTTTTCATTAAAAACTCAAAGGACAAAAGTCGTAGAGAATGAAAAGACCTTTCCGAAAATATATGACTCATCAGAATCGGACTTATAACGAATCGGGAATTGAATAAAACGTCCTCTGAATTTGAACAGAAACCGAAAAACAAGATCTGTTTGTGTTTTGTGATTTTAGGAACAGTTCAGAGCATAATCTGGGAAAACACTATGAAATAGAAGTTGTAGGAAATCGAAATAGCTTTCTGAAAAGTACAAAATCAATGAATTCTGACTTACGATGAATTAACTATGAATTTTACAAGACAGCTGATTTGTGTATGAAATAGACCTACGAATTTTGATTAAAAAGATGGAAAAGAAAAATAAGATGTTTATATAACGACACAAAACTCTAACTCCAGACCTACAAGTTAACTGTATTCAAACCTGATCCAAATTTTAGGCCCGTTAATCTAATTCAATTTTAAATCTTATTCTTTTTCAAAATTTTCATTATTATTAATTTAAAAATTACGGGATATTACATACTACCCTCCTTAAAAAGAATTTGGTCCCCAAATTCACAACAATCCTATCACATGACATGTCTACCCACTAATCTCCTACAAGTCAAACTTAAACTATCATTCACAAGATCGTACCCTAGAGAATGTATTAGTCACATACCTAACACACTCCGAAGGAAAGCCTGCTCTTGATACCAACTGTAACATCCCGAATTTTCGGACTATTAAATCTAAATACAAAACTTAAATAAAATACATTATTTATTCAATAAATCCAAAATTTTCACAATAGTCAAAGCAGCGGTCAAACTCAACAATAATTCAAAAACATGAAATGGAGACGCAACTCTATAAATCCAACTGTTAGAGACATACGCCCGATTAATATTGGGCCGAACTAGAAACACAAAAGCCTGTCAAGAAGTGGGCCGAATGAACCAAGCCCCATAACGGGGAAAGACCGATGTCGCAGGCCCATATAAGGGTTTGTGACCAACGGCTCTAGGACTCAGTCAAGGTCCAACTGACCACATGGGAGCGAAGCCCACGTTCAGAACGTGGGGATCGGAGAAGACTGGTAAAACAAAGAAAGAGGTTTGAGTTCATTTCATTCATACACACACAAGACAATTACAATTCTCGTACGTTCTACTCACAAAAGACCAGTTAGCTGATTCTCACACCGGAGGTGAATCTGGGGGCCCATCCCTCGCATTCTTCTCATTGCAGGTCCGACCGAACGAAGGATGACAGAAAACTGGTTCCAACATTTGGCGCCGTCTGTGGGAACGTACAATTTATCTGTAATTAAAGTTTGTTATTATGACGGCTGATAGACCACCTGGGTTCGAAGATTTAGCGAGACGGGGCGGTTCAACCACGGTTACGCCTCTAATCAATATGACGTTAAAATTTGATTCCGAAGGGGATGAAAGACCTATGCCAACCCCTGAAGAACAGAAGGAGCTGTTGCTTAAATGGAGGCAAGAACAAGCCGCTAGGAAGGGCAAACAGCGAGAGTCTGATCAAGCGGCAAGAGAAGCTCAGATACGAGCGAAAAAAAGGGAGGCTGATCTCCTGAAATTGGAAGCCCTCAGACTCTGAAGAGAAGAAATAGAGATGGAGGAGAAAGCTATAAGAGAGTCTGTGGCAGAATATGAGACCCCGTTAATTGAGCCTGAAACTCAAAGGGAGAAGCGACCTCATAACGATGAAGACGGGTCTACGGACTCCGAATCGTGTCACAGAAGAATCCGGTCTAAAATTGTAGTATCCTTTGAGTCGGAAGATGAAGACGACCCCCATGTTAAAAGTCGTCTAAAGAGAATGGAGAAAGCCATGTTTGGTGAAAGGAAAATAAGCCACGAGCCGGTCGTAACTAAAGAGATCGAGCAATATCGACCCCCTCCTAGAAGGCAATTCCCAAAAATGAACGAGTTCAACGGAAGAGGTGACCCCGAAGACCAATGTGAGAAGTATGAGTCATTGATGACGGTCATGGGACACTGCGATATTATGCTGTGCAAAATGTTCAAAACCTACTTAAAGGGAACAGCGACGATGTGGTATCGTTCGCAAAGACCCCGATCGATCAGTTCTTACGATCAGCTCAAGAGGAGATTTCTTCGGCATTATTCTCATTTGTGCAGAAGGGAAAAGGATACTGAAGCACTGATCCACTGTAGACAAAGGCCAAATGAAGAGTTGGGGGACTACCTGGCTCGATTCAAAGAGGAGGCAGGAATGGTAACTAACCTGGACAAGGTGAAGGCTGCAGGATTTCTAGCTACCAGACTAGACCCAATCAAAGGTAAGAAACTACGATCCTCTATTTATGATGTACCTCCAAAATCCTTAATTGATATTTATTTGAGAGGAGAGGCCATTCGGAGAAAGTTAGAGTCAATTGGAGGCTCCAGAGATAGTCGAAGGTATAAAAGCTCGGGAAAAGATGACCGAAGAGGTCGCGGTGATATAAAAAGCAGGCTGAATGATACGAGACCCGACAAGGGTGCTGACCGAAGGCGAGATAGAGATAGCACGGTGTTTACTCCTCTTAATGCACCTATCTCAAAGATTCTCCACGAGATAAAGGGAAAGCTAGGCTTTTTTCGACCAGCCCGGTTAAAAACTCCAGATCATAAAAAGAATGGGGACAAGTGTTGTGATTATCACAGAGATAAAGGACATAACAGTGATCAATGTTACCACCTGAAGAAATTAATCGAGAAAATGATCAAAGGCGGGGAGTTGGGTGAGTTTGTAGGAGACTTGAGGAGTAAGTTGGAACCCAGGGAGAAGGGCAAAGATAAAGAGCCCGAAGATAAATAAAGGTATCGAGGCGAGGTCAGGACTATATCAGGGGGTACAGTCATGGAGCGATGCAGTAAGACTGCCCGAAAGAAGTACGCCCGGCAGGTGTACAGCTTATACCAAGCTAACGTAGCCAAACAACCTCTGCCCATCAATTTCACAGAAGATGATTACGAGGATGTGATATGGCCGCACGAAGATCCACTCATCATCAACCCTATTATAGGAGAGAACAAAATATGGAAAGTGTTAATTGATGGTGGTAGTTCGGTCAATATCCTATATCACAGAACGTACACTAAGATGAATTTGGGAGGCGAACAACTAGAGCCTTGTCATTAGGCCCCACTGTACGGATTTGGAAATCAACCGGTACCAATCGAAGGGACAATCACACTCCCGATCGTGCTAGGCAAAGCCCCTTATACTATGCAAAAGGAAGCCAAATTTTATGTGGTAAGGGTAGATAGTCCCTACAATGGCATTCTGGGAAGGCCAATTCTTAGTGCCTTCCAGGCTGTTGCATCCGTTCCTCACTTGAAATTGAAGTTTCCGACTGAACACGGTATAGGAGAAATGAGGGGCGATCAGAAAGCTGCCCGAATAATGATGTTAGAAGACCTTGAGAAAGATCAAGAGGTTGTTATGACTGAAGGGGGGAAAGGAAGCGAAGTGAAGGTGAAGCAGGGGGCAGTCATCAGATAATGAGTATGGAGTTGGAGATGGAGAAATTTGGAGCAGACCTGTCCAATCCCATAGCAGAACCAGCTGCTGAAACCGAAAAGGTGGAATTATATGTGGGACAGTCAGGAAAAATGATTCAAATAGGCAAAAATATGGAGCCTGAATTGAAAGAGAAGGTAATTGAGGTAATTAGGCAATATCATGACATATTTGCCTGGGGACCGGAGGACATGCCTGGGTTAGATCCTTCAGTAGCAAAACATTGCCTTAGCGTGAATCCTGATGCAAAACCAGTTAAACAAAAGAAACGAAATTTCGCGATGGAAAGGCAACATGTAATTCAAGCCGAAGTGGAAAAACTGCTAGAGGCAAAGTTATAGAGGAAATCGAGTATCCGGACTGGCTGGCAAATGTGGTACTAGTCAAGAAATCAAACAATAAATAGAGAATGTGTGTAGATTACACTGACTTGAATAAAGCCTGTCCGAAGGATCATTATCCTCTACTGAACATTGATCAACTGATAGACGCCACTTCGGGTCACCAAGTACTTAGTTTCTTGGACGCCTTCTCAGGATATCACCCAATTGCAATGAATGCCGAGGATATTCCGAAGACAGCATTCATCACCCCAAGAGGCACGTATGCGTACATCAAGATGCCCTTTGGGCTGAAGAACGCATAGGCAACCTTCCAGAAAATGATCAACAAAGTGTTCAAAGAACAGATCGGTCAGAATATGGAATGTTACGTGGATGATATGATCATGAAATCTATGTTCAGGGATCATGCAGAAGATCTGAAAGAATGTTTTGAGACACTGAGAAAGAACAACATGAGGATTAATCCAAGCAAATGCACTTTTGGAGTTTCAAGTGGCAAATTCCTGGGATATATGGTGAGTGCTAGGGGGATAGAAGCCAACCCGGAAAAAATAAAAGCGGTGATTGATATGGAGGCACCGATGACTATCAGGGATATTCAGAAACTAACTGGACGACTAGTCGCTTTGCGAAGATTTATTTCCCGATCGGCTGAAAAAGCACTCCCATTTTTTGAAGTACTTCGGGGAACCAAAAACTTCGAATGGGGATCGACCTGCCGGAAATCATTTAAAGAGGTCAAAGAGTATTTGGTCAAGGCCCCACTCCTTTTGAGACCTGACCCGAAGGAGACCCTACAGCTGTATTTGGCGGTAAATGACCGAACACTGGGAGCTGTGTTGGTTAAGGAACACGAGAAAAATCAACACCCGGTATTCTATGTTTCGCATATGCTGAAGGATGCAGAAACGAGATATCCGAACGTAGAAAAGCTCGCTTTCGGTTTAGTAGTGGCATCCAGAAAGCTACGCCACTACTTCCAGGGAAGGACTGTACAAGTAGTAATGGATCAACCTTTGAAAAGATACTTCAGAGACCAGAAGCATCGGGCAGAGTTGTGGCTTGGTCAGTTGAGCTGGGGGAATATGACTTGGAATACGTGCCGAGAACATCCATCAAAGCCCATGCGTTGGCTGATTTTATAGTGGAATGTTCCTTCTCGGGACCTAAAGACTTAACGCCGGAGGAACAACTAATTCAGGCACCAGGGAAATGGAAACTCTTTGTAGACGGGTCAGTCACGAAAGCTAAGTATGGGGCAGGAATGATCCTCACCAGCCCCGATGGCTTCGAGATAGGCCAAGATATCAGGTTCACCTTTCCCCTAACTAATAATGAGGCTGAGTACGAAGCGTTGTTGGCAGGAATCACTTTAGGAAAGAGCCTAGAGGTGAAACATATAAGGGTATTTAGTGATTCGATGCTAGTGGTGAAGCAGTTTTTTGGAGAATATGGGCAAAAAGATCCCCGAACGAAGGCATATACAGCCAAGGTACGTGAAAGTGCACTTCATTTTGAATCTTTTGAATTAAATCAAGTTGCCAGGGAAAACAACAGCCGAGCAGATGCTCTGTCTAGACTCGCCTCGGCAGAAACCCAGAACCTAACAGGGTCAATCTATCTGACCGAGGTGAATGAACCATCTATTAACAAGAAGCAATGTTTGGAAATCCATCAAGGGGTTAACTGGATGACCCCCATCAGAGCCTTCTTGGAAAAAGGAACCTTGCCATTGGATAAGAAGGAAGCACAGAAGGTGAGGTATCGGTCGGCCAGCTACACCTTATTAGGGGGACAACTATTCAGACGGTCAGCTACTCAACCGCTTCTGAAATGTCTCGCTCCCGAAGATCAAAGGTTAATCTTAGAAACAGTGCACGAAGGAATTTGCGGGGAGCACCTAGCAGGGCGATCGTTATCTTTCAAGGTGCTTAGACATGGTTTCTTTTGGCCGACCGTAAGGGAAGACGCCAAGAATTACTCTAAGAGGTGTAGGCAATGCCAATTGTTCAGCACGGTACCGAAGCAGCCGCCCGAAGAAATGTCTTCGGTTCTCAGTCCCATCCCCTTCGACATGTGGGCGGTAAACATCGTGGGAATCCTACCAACTAGCACCAAACAGGCCAAATACTGTATTGTGGCCATTGACTACATGACAAAGTGGGTAGAAGCTCGACCATTATCCACCATAACTGAGGAGGCAGCAAAGAAATTCATGTTGGAACAGGTAATACTGAGGTTCGACATCCCGATGGTTTGTGTGTCTGACAATGGAACCCAGTTAATTGGAAACAAATTTAGGAAGTTTTTGGCAAAGTTTGGAATCCAACAGAAGTTCAGTTCGGTCGGGGACCCACAAGGGAATGGAGCTATTGAGGCAGCTAACAAAATCATCTTCGATGGAATTAAGAAGCGACTCAGAAACGCTAAGGGAATGTGGGCTGAAGAGCTCCCTTATGTCCTTTGGGCCTACCGAACCACTCCCAGGTCCTCGACGGGAGAAACCCCTTTCAGGTTAGCATTTGGAACATACGCGTTGATGCCCGCGGAAATTGGTCTGGAATCTTACCGAACACAGGTATTTAATGTATCGGGAAAATGTGGATTTGGTGGTCGAAG
This sequence comes from Heracleum sosnowskyi, assembly GCA_030848705.1. Taxonomy (NCBI): domain Eukaryota; kingdom Viridiplantae; phylum Streptophyta; class Magnoliopsida; order Apiales; family Apiaceae; genus Heracleum; species Heracleum sosnowskyi. The sequence continues at coordinate 69,353,820 of CM061241.1, read as the reverse complement.
AAAGAGAAGCTTCTCACCAGCGCAACGTCCGATACCAGCTTCAAGCCGCCCAGTACTACAACGCTGGAATAAAGAAGAGATCGTTCCAAGTGGGGGATCTCGTCCTCAGAGAGCTAGCAACTTCTATGACGACAAAGCAAGGGAAATTAATGCTGAATTGGGAAGGCCCTTACACGGTAATTGAAGTAGTTCGGCCAGGGACATACAAGCTATCAGGGACGGACGGTTCCTTGATTAAAAATACTTGGCATGCTTCACGCCTCCGTAGATTCTACCAGTAAGCTTACTGGAAATTTTCATCCTATCATTATTTTTGATTCAGTAATTTCGTTCAGTATTTTCTTTACTTCAGAATGATGTGAATCAACGTTTTTAATCTGAAACCATGCACTGCGTATTTGGATAAGCATTTTTACCTTCAGTATGTATGCCAATATTGAGCATGATTAAGGTTATCTATAGCATGTATGCATGATTAAGGTTAATATTGATCCAGATACAAAATTTGCAAGCCCATACTTTGGGGGCATGCGAAATAAACTATGTGCTCCAAATTTTAGCATCAAGCATGTACAGTTAATATTCCAAACCAGATTGTATATATGCCAACCCTTCGAAATAATAAGGGGAAAGGTGATATAATAAATAGAAAAACGCTAAGGCGGTTATTAGGTCGAAGAAGCGTTCATACAGAAAAACGCCGAGGCAACTTATCAAGCCAAAGAAGCGTTATGCGCCAAATGTTAAGGTGATTTGTTAAGCCGAAGAAGCATTTACGAACAACAAAAATGCCAAGGCAAGTTCTTTTTTATCGAAAACGTACTACTCGAAAAGACATAAGTACAAGATAAAATCAAGGAGAAAAAACAAAGCTATAAACGTAAACACAATTGAAAATATGTTTACTCGCAAGAATTAAAAGTACTACAAAATATTCCGCCCGGAGGCAATGTTAAGCCCGAAGGCTGAATAAAATTACAAATTCAGTTAGACAACTCGGATTCAGAGCCCGAGCTAACCTCAAGAGGCACATCAGGCTCCTCCGGCCTAGTGATGGGATCGTCCATTCCCTCAGCAAGTAATTGCTTGTAGTCAAACCCCGCAACATGGGCACGACGAATGACCTCATCAAACCCTGCAGAGAAGCTTCGGTCTTCAGAAAGGATGACCAATTTGCGAGCTTTATTCTCTGCCATACGAGAAGCCTTCAACTTATTGGTCCTTCGCCCCAATCGTGCATAGGCGACCTCCAGGTCGGTGCGAACAGCATCCCGGTCGGCCTTCAGCATTCCAATCCTCTGGTTCAGACTTGAAATTTCCTTGTTCAAGCCCTCCACCAGATCCTCAGCCGTCTCAGCTCTCTCTTCAGCAAGACGAAGGCCTTTGAGCTGGAAATCCAAGTCCTTAACCTTCTGCTCAATAGTAGTTGCCCAAGGGGCAACCTATAAAAAAAAAAGAACGAAGGGGGAAAGACGACAAGGTGAGTAAAGAAGCTTAAAAGGAAAGAAAATATTTACAAGGAACAGAGACATACAATTGCGACATGACCGATGAGCTCGGAACATGCTGTAAGAGCATCAGCACCATCATACAACGGGCGGTCCTTGGGGAGGATAGACGCTCGGCATAAGTCCGTACCGATCTCCTTTGCCTCTGTAGAAGTTGGAGCCCCGAATCGGTCGGTGGTCATAATCAACCAGTCTGGCCGATAAGTGAAAACAACTTCTCCCTCAGCTCCTCACGGTCGTTTAGACATGGAACCGATTTTCTCAGCATCTGATCGGGCTGCCATTTCCAGATCAGGGGTTGTAGTGTCAATGATCTCAACCTCAGCAGACTAAGAAGACAAAGGCTTCTCAGCATTGGGTGTGGGAACAGTCTCAGCATTTTGATCCACGGGCTTAGTGTTCTTCTTAGATTGAAAGCGTTTCAGCATATCAGATTTGGTCGACACTGCACAAATGAGAAAGATGTACATTAAAACGCAGAAAGTCAGGAATGCAAAAATGTAAAATACATCAAGTAAATTTTATGTTACCATTACCCCATAGAGCCCGAAGCCAAGTCTGGTCTCGGCTCACAATCAAAGGTATTCGGTTCAGGCCTTGCAAACGACAGAGTTTATCATAATCGGCCTGATCTTCGGCACTCAATACAGGTGCGGTTATTAAAGCTGGATCAACTTCCCGCCACACCGAATATTTGGATAGTTTATGACCACTGATATAAAACCAATGATCGTGCGTCCCTTTGTTGCTAGAATTTGTGATAGCCCACTCGGCACGACCCGTCCTTCGAGATAGATGATAGAATCCTATGCTCTTAGCGTTCTTTCTAAAGTCAAAATGATGGAGAAGTAGAGACAAACGTGGCTTCACACCCGCTTCCAAACACCTATTCTGAAAGGAGTTAACATGGATGAAGGTGTTGGGGTCTAGCTGACCGAGGGCAACTTGGGTATACTTTAGCAGTTTCTTTAAAACGGGAAGCAAGGGAAGCCGAAGGCCGCAGAAAAATGCCCTTTCGGAAACCCCAAGAGCGACCGACCCAAATTCTGCATCCACTCTAGGCGTATGATAAATGAGATAGGTCTCGTCATCTTCGTATGTTTTAAAGAGAGAAGGGATGTCGTACTTCTTGGCCATCTTGAGGACAGTTTCCTTCGTTAATACGGAATTTAAATTGGTCGAAGGGAATCTAGAGGCACTAAAATGCGCCATGGCCGAATAGATTGGCCCAAATTCAACAGGCTGATCCATATCCTGCAGAAGCAAAGGGAAAGGAATAGATTACCCATGTACTCGGAGTAAAAAGGAGAGCATATATGCATTCACTGGAAAAGAAAAACCCGAGTACAGAGGGCTGTGGATGATGAACGAAACAAGCCTCGTTCAGAAACTTAGTTTCTAAGAATACGAAGGTCGAAGGAGGGCCTAGAAATTGTTAACAAATCCGAAGGATGTTCTAAAGGTTTGAAGGAGGACCGAAGAAAGTTTTTCCCTCTAAAACTATCCAAAGCCTAGCCTGGTACCTAAAGGGGTAAATTCGCTATATCTGAAACTCAGTTCTAGGCAGAATTATAACAATTTGTGTGTAAACCATCATATTCTAACATATACAGGCAATATCACGCTACTTATGCATTTTCAATTTCACACATACACTATGGTTTTTAGCACATAAATTCCAGAGCATGTATAGAATACTCAAGGGAAAGGAACTTACTAGTGCTGGAAATCGACGACGAGGTTTGCTGTTGGAGTGTGGAGATTTTCCCACCTATAGCTTTGTTGTCGGAGATTGTATGGAATAAAAGGAGTGTAGTGCTTTTATGTATGTATATCTAATGATCAAGAAGAAACGAAATGGCGGTTGTGTATATAAGGTAGCCGTTTCGAATTGAACGGTTAAGATGGAAACTGTCCAAATTCACGGTTAAGATGGGTCTGGGAAAATGTGCAACTCTTAAAGGTAATTATGACAACAGCTGTTTTTTGCTGACGTGGCTGTGTATTGTTCGGACAAAAGGCTGTCCTAGAGTCTTCTCGAAGATGGACTTGTACATGGGCCTTCAGTCGGACAAGTCGACAACTGAAGTTCGGGGACATGTTAGAGACATACGCCCGATCAATATTGGGCCGAACTAGAAACACAAAAGCCTGTCAAGAAGTGGGCCGAATGAACCAAGCCCCATAACGGGGAGAGACCGATGTCGCAGGCCCATATAAGGGTTTGAGACCAATGGCTCTAGGACTCAGTCAAGGTCCAACTGACCACGTGGGAGTGAAGCCCACGTTCAGAACGTGGGGATCGGAGAAGACTGGTAAAACAAAGAAAGAGGTTTGAGTTCATTTCATTCATACACACACAAGACAATTACAATTCTCGTACGTTTCTCTACTCATAAAAGACCAGTTAACTGATTCTCACACCGGAGGTGAATCGGGGGGCCCATCCCTCGCATTCTTCTCATTGCAGGTCCGACCGAACGAAGGACGGCAGAAAACTGGTTCCAACACCAACAATATTCAATGTCTAACAGATAATCAAATTATTCGAATAGTCTTGTACAAAATCACATAGCACGAAATCCATAACTCCACATCCTTATTCTTACTTAGCTTCCAAAAGTCCGAGCCTGAAATATATTAAAACAATGAGCTGCAAAGCCCAGCAAGTAACTATCGCCCAACGGCTCAAAGTAATATTTAAAACACAATTTCTTAACTTTAAATCGATAAAACAATCAAACAACAAAATCACATTTAATTCCCACAGTTCTAAATTACGGTCACACTATGCCAGTGACACGGCTTCTATAGTTCGATGTTTCGATGGGGGCCAGTTTACGTCCCTCGATAAGACAAACTCAACGAGGTATCTATGTGTTCCGGAACGTGCGTAAACTAGTTCTATATGTCACACTATCCAGTGACCGGATTCTATGATTCGATGCGCAACTAAAACTGGGGAATTCTATAAAAATCTTTTCTAAAATCTATATTCGATATCACAAGTTTCAAAATCAAATATTTCGAATATAATAAGATAACCAAATAAAAACAGATTTGATAATATTAGTGAGCAACGAAAAGTCACTTACCTCGATACCGATGTCGCACCCTGAAAATAAAATCACAGCAAATCCTTAATATTAACTTATAATCTATTAACAGTCAAATAAAGCAAAAAAGCACACAACTCAATAGAACTCATGCGGAGTTTATATATAATTTACTCAAAAAAAGATTCCAAACATCAAACATCAAAATATCTTGCAAAATAGACTATTGTTAACAAACTCAATCCTGACCAGTTCTGAAAATTGGCAATTTACTCTATGAAAATGATTTTATCTGAAAAAGTACAAAACACGAAACATGTAGGAAATTCTAAGAACTTTCCAGAATGATAAGGCTCATTAAAAACGGACAAGTAACGAACTCAGAGCATTAACATTTGCGGACTACAGAAAAGAATCAGCCTCTGATTTATTTAGTGTTATGCTATTTACGACATCCAAATCACAGAATATATCAGCAGAGTGTAAACAAGAAACACAGAACACGAAAATACCTTTCAATATTGATATTACTTATTAAATTAGCATAAAAACTCAATTTATTACGAATTTTCAAAGTTAGACATCTCAGCTTCAAAAACATACTGACTGGTCAATAAATCCCAGAAACACTCATATCTACAGACCTAATTTCGAAAACCACAAAGAATAAAAGTCGTAGATAATTCAAATACCTTTTCATAAAGTCTAATATCATAAAATTACGACAAATAACGAATCCGATATGAGTTTTACAAGAATTCAGACTTTATATAGTATACATACAAAAATCGGACTAGTTATATGAACACAATAGACAAAACAAAGAACTCATGGATATATATCATATTATATACCAAAACATTATCACCTATACAAATAATCAAGAAAATATGATTTACACATAATATCATATACATGAATTTACAAAAATATACAAAGAGTACAAGAATCGTTACCCCTTTTTCCAAACTTGTCACAAATCTTCCTCTTTTCGTGTTCTTCTCCTCTCTCTCTCTCCAATATTTTTTTCGCTGCTGTGCTCTAGTATTTTCTAGGGTTTTGTCTTTTTTTTTCGCTTACAAATTACCTACGTTTGTATCTATATAGTAGTCCATTTTAATTAACATGGGTCAACCAAAACTATTCAATTAAACTAAAGTCCAACTAAATTAAATTAGTACGACCCGTTAATCTAATTTTCTAAAGTCAAATTATGCAACTCATTAATACTATTATTTTAATTCACTTCTAATTCTAATTTCAATCAAATTTCAATCTATTAAAATTATAAAAAAATCAAGGATGTTACATACTACCCTCCTTAAAAAGAATTTGGTCCCCAAATTCACCAAAAATCCACTACAAGACACGTCTACCAACTAATATCTCCCAAGTCAAACTTAATCTATGGTCCTCAAAATCGCACCCTGGAGAATATATTAGTCCCATACCTAACACACTCCGAAGGAAAAGCCTGCTCTGATACCAACTAACATCCCGACTTTTCGGACTATTAAATCTAAATACAAAACTTAATTTGACTTTAGAATAACATTGGATTAACGGGTCGTACTAATTTAATTTAGTTGGACTTTAGTTTAATTGAATGATTTTGGTTGACCCAAGTTACTTAAATGGACCAATACATAACTAGATGCAAGCGTGTGAAACCCTAGCAAACAGACGTATAAAAAAAAGGAACGGTGAGAGATAAGGGAGAGAGACGCTGAGAGAGAGAGAGAAAGAGAGAGAAGAAGAAAAGGAAGAAGAAGAACACGAGAGAAGGAGGGAGTCGTAACAAGTTCAAGAACAAGGGGTAAAGATTCTTTAATTAACAAAATTGAAATATAATATTTGATTGATTTTGATTATGTTAAGGCTCTTCGTAGTAGTTTTCTTGAGTTTTGATGTGGTAATGTTTTGATTTCAATAGATTGTCATATTTGGTCTTCTACACATGCTGAGTTCTTGTAAAATCTGTATAAAATTAATTGTTTTTCGTATGATGGTGATCTTGGTGTCCCTTGAAAGGTATTTGAATTTCCTATAACTTTTGTTCTTTAACCTTTCTGAAATTCTGCGTGTAAGAGTGTGTTTTCTGCTATTTTGGTAACCTGCCGGGGTGTTTTCAAAACTGAATCACTAACTTTGAAAATTCGTAATAAATTGAGTTTTTATGATAATTTAATGAGTAATATCAATATTGAAAGGTATTTTCGTATTCGTATTATGATAATTGAGTTTTGAATTTAGAATTAATAGTTCGAAAAGTCGGGCTGTTACACTCAGTAACATTAATTCTGCTCCCCCATCCTTTATAACCTTGTGGGAAAGACATGTACACTTCCTCAATTAAATCCCCATATAGAAACACATTTGTAACATCCATTTGCAAAGTGGACCAGTTTTGAATAGCAGCTACAACTAGTAAAGTTCTCACAGTTGCCATCTTGGCAACTGGAGCAAATGTTTCTCCGTAATCAATTCCATGTTGTTTACAGCCTAAGATTACAAGTCTACTTTTGAATCTGTCAATAACACCATTAGACTTAAACTTGGTCTTATATAACCATTTACACCCAATAGTTATTTTGCCAGGTGGAAGTGTAGTAATAATCCAAGTACCATTTCTTTCCAAAGACTCAAGTTCAACATTCATAGCTTCTACCCAGTGTGCACACTTAACAGCTTGTTTGAAATTAGTAGGGTCGGAATCTTTAACAACTAAGGTTAAAAAACAATAGAATTGAGAAGGTACCTCTTTATCAACAACTTTAGCAATATTGTCTGTGTGTGATTGAACCAAATTGGAAGTAGTATAAGATTGCATATGGGTAGGAGGTTGTCTAACTCTTGTTGATCTTCGAACCTGAATATCAGATTGAGTATCAGTTTGAGTATCAGACTTAGAGGATGTTGTAGAGGTTGCGTTGATATGCTCAGTTGAACTACCATCTACTGTTGTAGAATCAACAACATGAGACAAATCATTAGATGCTCCTGCTATAGTCCCAAAGTTTGCAAATTCATGATCCATGTCAAAGTCACAAGAATTCTGTATTGGTTGTGGCATTGACACTGGCAAAGGTGTCAAGTAATTTGCTGTTGAAGTCGTGTTGAAAGGGAACACATCTTCTCTAAATATCACATCTTTGGATACAAATATTGACTTATTTGTGAGATTCAGCAATCTGACTCCTTTTTGCATAGGTGTGTAACCCAGAAAAACACATGGAATGCATCTAGGTTCAAGCTAATCAGTGTTCACCCCGGGATTTGCAGAAAAAGCAAGACAACCAAAAGCTTTCAAGTAATTATAATCAGGTGGTTTAGAATACAAAACTTCATATGGTGATTTGTTTGCCAGAACTGAGGAAGGCAATCTATTCATGATGTGCACTGATGTCAAAACACAGTCTCCCCAGTATTCATTATTTAAACCAGATTGAAACTTTAAAGCACGTGTCATCATATATCTATGACGCCTTTCCACCCTACCATTTTGTTGTGGTTTGTATGGTACAGAAGTTTGATGTAGAATCCCTTTATCAGCATAGAACTGGTTACAACTAGTGTCTTTGAATTCCAAAGCATTACCTGTCCTTAATACCTTGATTTTACTACTGAATTGAGTAACAACATATGCATAGAATGTTTTCAGACTATTCAGAAAGTCAGACTTAAATTACAACAAGTAAATCGAAACCATACTAGACTTATCATCAACCAAAGTAAGAAAGTACTTGTATTTGCCCCTTGTAGTCACTCTATATGGTCCCCATATATCTGCATGGACTAAATCAAACACAAAAATGGCATGTGATGAACTTAGATCAAATGGCAGTTTAGTAAACCGTGCCATGGGACATGTAATACAGACATGTGAAAGAACTGAACCAATCTGTTGTTTAACATCCAATATAGACAAAATAATTTTGTATTGGAGCATGACCTAGCCTGTTGTGCCACACTGTATACTTAGAACATCCTGATTTACTAGTGACTTGATTGCATTCCTTTATGGATAAAAGATAATACAATCTATTTCTTAAAATTCTCATTCCTTGAACAGCCTTTGTAGCAAATTTCAGAATCAAACATTTCTCAGGATAAAACATCACCTCATAGCTATTATCATGTGCCAACTTGTCAATTGATAAGAGATTGTGATTAAAATTTGGAACATAAAGCACTCTACATAACTTCAAACCATTACTCAGACAAACATCTCCAATATGAGAAATCACTGTTGTATCTCCTGTAGGCAATTTTATAGTATGATAAGATGTAGCTTCGTTAACATTGGACAGTAAACTCAGATTGGCAATCATATGATTTGTTGCCCTTGAGTCTATTATCCACTCTTTGTCACCATCACTTGTTATCACAGTATTACACTCTCCAATCACAGTATTAGTCATAACCATACCAGAAAATGGACTCTGAAGATCTGAATTGTCCTCCTTCTATATAGGCAAAAACTTAAGCAATTTCTCAAGTTGTTTAGCAGATAACATCACACTAGTATTTTCCTCATCATCTTCCTGAAGCACTGCATTATTAGCCATTCGAGTACTCGAACTTCTATTACCAGAATTCCCTTGTCATTTACCAGTACTAATAGACTTATTTGGAAAAGACTTCGTGTATCTACTATGCCACTTCGGATATCCAATAATCGTCCAATAATTAGACTTATTATGACCTTTTCCTCCACATTCAAAACATCGTTCAAGTCTTTCAGTATGATTTCCAAATCTATCAAAATTATTACCTTTATTATACATAGCTGCAATCTCATGAGTAGTATTATCTTGCAGTTTTAACGTGTTTCTTTGAGTTTCCTCTTGCTGAATTAAAGAACAAACCATTTCTACACTAGGCAACATAGACATCATCAAGATTTGGCTTCGTTGTGACACATAAACATCATCTAATCCATTTAAGAATTGAAACAACCTAGCTTCTTGTTTATGCACATCTAAAGCCTTTAGAAACACTTGAATCTCATCAGTAATCACAGTAATTACTGGCAAAGCATTCATATCATCCAATTCTTCCCAAACAGTACAAATAGCAGTATAATATTCTACAAGAGATGCTCCATTTTGTTTCAAGCTAAATAGATCCTTATTGAGCTTATTTTTACGAGATTCATTAACAACTTGAAATCTACTCTCCAACGACTTCCAAACATCACTTGCAGAATTCACAAACAGTGTAGATTTCTTAATCGCATCAGAAATGTTATTGTGAAGTCAAGAAATTACCATATTGTTGCAAGTATCCCATTGGATTGCATCAGTTGCCTCTGTTGTGCTTGTTTCTCTGTTCTAGTTACAAACCCTAGCTTTCTCTTAGAAGACAGTTGAATCTCCATAGAACGCTTCCAGGTTCGGTAATCATCTGCACCTTGCAATTTCGATACACTGATTGATGTCGGTCCATCACTCGGATGTAAAAACAATGAATTCTGAAGATCTATAAACGAAAATCTGCTACTGAATGTCATTGATACGCTTTCCAAGCTTCAATTAAGCTCCAATTTCGCAGCAATTATGATTGAAAACTGCAACTTTATAACTCAATTTCGCTCGATCTAATCTATAAAATTAATCGCAGCTCTGATACTATAAAGAAAATGAAACAAATGAAACAATTAATATTAGAACTAAGCATAAAGTTTGTTACAATATATCAAAACAGAATATACAGTCTTAAGTTCTCTCATTTCACATCTCACTACATATATCCTCGATACTCAGACTCAAGAAAGTAACCAACTCTTTTAACAAACTTATTCCTAAAATTACACTTTTGTCCTTAACAAACTTATTATTTCCTAATATGCCCTTGACTCTTCTTTTACACTACATTGACTCGGATGCCTAGGCTTATCAGCTCGGGGACGAGGCTATCTTTTAGTGAATGTTACGATTGCACCTTTGGTAGCACCGTCTAGCATAGCTACATTTCCCTTGTATGCATTCGCTGATGCTGTTTTTATGATAGAACTCCATCCCGCAAATGATTTAAGGCATGCCTAAAATCCCACCATAGAAGTAACATACTTTAAGGATATTACTTGCGTAGAGTTTTCAGCAAAATAATTAAGATTGTGTCTTGAAATATGTATATGGTCGAACTCACACTATAACAATTTCCTGCACGATAATAAAAGGAAATTTAAACTTGCTCAAAGCTAAGAAACAAGTATGAAAAGAACGCTACACAAATTCTATTTAAGCAGTTCTCTGTATCAGAAGCATCATGTCCATAGTTCTTCCTTCGACAAACTTTGCAATGAACTCCTAAACTACCAAACATACACCACTTACGAATACACTTTTATATGCATGGCTAGGAAGCAGGGACACTTGGGTAGGGTGTCGAGTCCCCGTGTCGGATTCTTGGACACGCGTGTCCCTATATCGGACACGGGGATTCTTCCATTTATTGTGCGTACATATTTTGGTTCTGCCAATTGGTTTTAATATGCGTAACATGAAATATCTGTGAAAACTTATATTTATATATGACGTGTCCTCTCGCACCCGTATCCCCGTAATTTTAAATTTGCCGAATCCGTGTGTCTCAGTACTACACAACCGCACCCGTGTCCTTGCTTCTTAAATGCATGGCCTCCATATAGATTTGGAATTTATACAATAAAATGACTCGTATACCGCAGTGGTCTCTTCTCATATTGCACACCTTATCGTAAATATTAACACCTCCATAAAAGACAGGCTACTTTCTTGGTACCATCAACAGAAAATAACCCATTGGCTTTTTGCCGAAAATTCCAATCTTCGGCGAGTTCTTATCGAAATTCATTGTTTCTTTGGTCCAACAAAGCTTCTATACTCAAAGAAGATAATAAATATAAACTACAACTGGTTGCCAAGGGCTTTTGAAAGCTCCTAACCTAACCTTTAATCTTTCTGAAACATTCACCCCAATTATTCAAGTTGTTGTCAGCATTGCTCTTTCGCATGGCTGACCTCTTTGACAACTTGATATAAGTAATGCCATTTAAAATGGCAAATTGGATATTCAACTACATGGTTCAGCTGGGTTTGTTCATCCCTCTCACCTAAATTATGTTTGCAAGCTCATAAAACACTTTATGGCCTGATCAGGCAAGCATCTCGTGCCTGTCACTTCGAAATAAAATTCTTTATGCTTGAATATGGCTTCAAAATTCAGTTGCTAATACCTCATTAATTTGTAAAACAAGGACTATTTTTATGATTTTACTCATGTACGTTGATGACATTATACTCACAGGGAACAAAATATATCCTTAATCAATGAATTCATGAATAAACTATATATTGGCTATTCTGTCCGTTAAGGTGAAATGGAGTGTTTACATGGATGTGTTCCACTTCCTTTCTTATTCTTGAAGATCCGTCAAAACCAGTGAATCTAACTCCTTTAATGTTAATAAACAGGAGGATTACAATACGTCTATAACCAAACTGTTGGCACAATATAAGCTGTATACAATATGACTGTATGTATAAACTGGAGAAAACAAAGATATAGTGAACTAACTGTTTTATTAAAGATAAACGATTACAATATATAGAAAGAGAGTCAACACAAAAGGAAATAACTCGTACAAATTAGGATCATAAAATAGAAACGTTAACATTTTATTTGTTGTGCTCCTATAATGTCTCCACTCTGTGATGCCACGTTCGCCAGAAGCCAAAGACTCGCACAAACTTAAACAAACAGCTGATAACTGTTGAACTATCATTGACAGCTCAGCAAGAAGCTCAACAAGGCTCAGCAAAATGAAGTGTAGAGTTAGTTAGAAAAGCATGAGTTAGGTAGTGACACAGCTGTAGACAGCTGTACTGTTTTTGTTGCTATATATATTCATAGAATCTGTAACAAAGATAACTTTTTTTTACTTGAAGATAAATAACATAGTTTAGTTTTTCTGTTCTCTCAAACAATGATAAAAGCATTCTGCTACTATGCTTCATATCTTCATTCTTCGAATGAGCAAAGCTCAAATTAACATGGTATCAGAGCGTTAATGGTGATCGATCTCATCGGTTCTCTTCTTCGTTCTTCATAACGCAGGTGTTTTCGTTTCTTATGAATTTTAGCTTCATATCAATTAGCTTCTCTTGATTGATTGAGTATTTGACATTTAATTCCTGCAATTTGTGATGTTAATTGCGGATTTTTTGTGCTTGATGTTACGTAATCGTTCTGCGTAATTTCCTTGTTTCTCTGTATCATTTCATCTTTCTTCATTCGTTCATCTTGATACAAATCTTTCATCTGTTAAACATTACTCAGCAAGATCTGTTAGTTGTACGGTAAAATCAATGGCTACTAGTGGTACAAATGCCTGGGATAGGCCTCTTAATCAAACAACAACAGCAGATAGATCTTTTAATCAAACAGTTCCAGACTCTTCTAGTGTTTTCTACATTCATCCTTCAGATGTTAACACAACGCAACTTGTTTCAGTAAAGTTTAACGGTACAGGATATAGCAATTGGAAACGATCTGTTATGCTTAGCTTATCTGCTAAAAATAAGCTTGGTTTTGTTGACGGAACAATTGTTAAACCTGATACTGGATCTGTTGAGTTTAAGGCTTGGGAACGCTGTAACGATCTTGTTTGCTCATGGTTATTGTGCAATTTAGATGATTCCATATCACGAAGTGTGCTATTTTTTAGAACTGCAAGAGAAATTTGGCTTGACTTAGAGGATAGATTCGGTTATGCTTCTATGACTCAAATTTTTTCAATTGAGCAACAACTGTCTGAATTGCATCAAGGTTCTAAAGGTGTTTCGGATTTCTTTACTGAGATTAAGGCATTGTGGGATGCTATGAATGATATCAGTCCTATGCCTTGTTGTACATGTAACAAATGTACTTGTAATGTGACTCAGAAAGTAATGCAAATGCAACAAGATCATAGGTTATTGCAGTTCATGATGAAGCTTAATGATAGATTTGCTACAGTAAGGGGAAACATCTTGATGCAGCAACCACTTCCTAGTCTGTCTAATGCTTTTCGTTTGTTTTCCCAAGAAGAGAGACATCAGGAACTATCACAATTGTCTACTCAATCTGAATCCTTGGTGTTTATGGCTGATTCTAAAAGGAGTTTTCGTCTAGGGTTTAATCAATCACAGAGATATAATGGTGGTACTGCAGCTAAAGGGAACAATCTACCTAGAAATACTGGTAATGGTGCTAATGGTGCTAATGCAAATGGTGCTAATGCTCCTCTCAGGAAGGGTAACTACTATTGTACACATTGTAAAATGTCTGGGCATAGTGTTGAAAGATGTTTCAAGATCCATGGTTATCCGAGTAATTTCAAAGGTTCTAAAGACAAAAAGGTTGATGCATTGTCTCACACAGTTGAAGATAAGTCTGAAACCTCCTCTAATTCAATAATTGTTGCCCAGTACAATCAGTTGATGGACCTGCTTAATAAACAGTCAATGTCTCTTCCACCTGTTGATTCTTCTGTTATGTTGGCTGGTAAGTTCTGTCTAATGGTTGACAAGGGTTCTAGTACTGAATGGTTAATAGATAGCGGGGCAACTGATCATATTTGCTCTAATCTAAGTTTGTTTACTACATACAAACCAGTTACTGGTTCTTCTGAGTTTATTCTTGTTCCAGATGGTAGACAAATTCCTGTTCTACATACAAGATCAGTTAAGGTTCAAGATATGGTGTTGCATAATGTTTTACACATACCACTGTTTCAATATAACTTGATTTCTGTGCAGAAGTTATGTACTGATATGCAATGCACAGTTATCTTTAATGGGACTGACTGTGTACTACAGGACCATTCGCAGAGAAAGAAGCCAGTTCTTCTTGGTAGATTTAATGGTGGGTTGTACAGCACATCCGGGGTTCATACCAAGTCCAATGACAAGCAAAGTTGTCTTAGTATTACAGAAGATCTCAGTATCTGGCATTTACGATTGGGTCACGTTCCTTTTCATCGATTGAAAATGATATCAGCCTTGTCCAATGTGAAGGGTCCTCCTCCAGCTCTCATTTGTCAAATTTGTCCACAGTCGAAGCAAACTAGGCTTGCATTTTCTCATAGCAGTATAAAGACTAAGTTTCCTTTTGAATTGATCCATATTGATGTGTGGGGGCCTTACAGAATTAAGGCACATAACGGTTGTAATCAATTTTTAACGATTGTAGATGATTACAGTCGTTTTACATGGGTGCATATGTTGAAACATCGTACTGATTGTGTTAGAGTTATGAAGGATTTTCTGTCTCATGTGCAAACACAGTATAAGACTAAAGTCCAACAGGTGCGTTCTGATAATGCTCCAGAGTTGTGTCAAGGTCTTATGCGTGAGTTATTTTTAACTGAAGGCATTCTTCAACAAACCAGTTGTAGCCACACTCCGCAACAAAACGGAGTGGTGGAACGTAAGCATCGTCATCGTCTTGAGACTGCACGTTCTTTATTTTTCCAGTCAAAGATTCCACAGAAATACTGGAGTGAAAGTATTCTATGTGCCACGTACCTGATTAATAGGATCCCTCTCCAAAGTATTAATAATGACATACCTCTCCATAAATTGACTGGTGAGCAACCTTGTTTTGATCGTTTGAAAGTTTTTGGTTGTCTTTGCTTTGCCTCAACTAGTACTGTTGCTAGAGGGAAATTTGATCCCAAGTCTGTTGCATGTGTTTTTCTTGGATATTCTGGTTCACAGAAAGGTTACAAAGTCTTGGATTTCAGTACTGACCATTTGTTTGTTTCTCGTGATGTGGTTTTTCACGAGTCTCATTTTCCATTCCATTCTCAAATTAGTCCTACTGTTTTTCCATCTTCTATTTACTTACCAACTGTCACCTCAACTTGTGTTGATCATACTGATCATATCAGTTCTTCAAACTCAGATTCAGATTTTTTCCCTGATACTTCTTTGTCACATGATCCCAGTATCGATTCTTCTAATGCTCTATCTGATTCTTCTGGAAATACCTCTCCAGATGCTCCTTTATCTACTCTTCATGACCTTAGTACTCATCTTGATCCTCCTGTTATGGTACGAAAATCTACCAGGATTCATAAAGCTCCCTCTTATTTGTCTACTTATCAATGTCATACAGCACTCTCTTCTCAACACTGGTGTAATTTGGTTCGTCTTCCACTTTGTGCATCTATTCAATCAAAATGTGATTTGACAGAACCTCGTTCTTATAAAGAGGCTTATTTGGATCCGCGTTGGGTTGCAGCCATGCAAACTGAGCTACAAGCTTTGCATGCTAATCATACATGGGATCTTGTCCCTTTACCTGCAAATAAAAAGCCTATTGGATCGAAGTGGGTCTATAAGGTAAAATTGAAATCTGATGGAAGTTTGGAGCGCTGTAAAGCTCGTTTAGTGGCTAAAGGCTATAATCAAAAATACGGAGTTGACTATGAGGAAACATTTTCTCCCGTGGTAAAAATGAGTACGGTTCGCATTTTGTTATCCTTGGCTGCTTCTAAACACTGGGATTTACATCAACTCGATATAAATAATGCATTCCTTCATGGTAATTTGAAGGAAGAGGTTTATATGCGTGTGCCAAAAGGTGTTCCCAACCCTAACAATTTAGTTTGTTTACTTCGTAAATCCCTTTATGGTTTGAAACAGGCGTCCAGGGAATGGCATGAGAAATTGGTTGAGGAATTAATTTACCAGGGGTTTAAGCAATCAAAAAATGACTATAGTTTGTTCATTAAACGACGTAATGGCTCTATTTGTGTTGCAGCAGTTTATGTTGATGATGTGATACTAACGGGAGATGATAGCTTGAGTATTGCTGATTTAAAACATCATGCTAAGTTTGGCATTAAGGACTTAGGTCTGTTACATTTCTTTCTGGGCATCGAGGTTACCCATACATCTGAGGGAATTGTGCTTTGTCAAAAGAAATTTGCCACTGAAATTCTTTCTGATGCTGCGTTTCCTGTCACTTCTTCGACTTCCACACCTTTACCTCTTCATTTGAAACTTTCCCTTACTACTGGCGACCTGTTACCCAATCCTGAAGTTTATCGATCGTTGGTTGGTAAACTAAATTACTTAACTAACACTCGACCTGATCTTTCTTATACGGTTCAAACATTGAGTCAGTTTATGCACGCACCCAGGACTACTCATCTGTCTGCTTTGCATCATACTCTTCGTTATTTGGCTGGTACTATATGCCAAGGTATTTTGTTAAAAGCTTTTGATCAACTGACGTTACAGGCTTTTTCGGATGCTGACTGGGCCTCATGTATTGATACACGAAGGTCTGTTACAGACTATATCTTACTTCTTGGCAATTCACCTGTTACGTGGAAGTCAAAGAAACAAAATACAGTCTCCAAATCTTCTGCAGAAGCCGAGTATCGGGCCATGGCGTCTGCTGCTGCTGAAGTTACTTGGGTCGTTCGTCTTTTGGATGAGTTTGGGTTTTCCAATCTCAAACCTGTTGTGCTTCATTGTGATAATCAGTCCGTTCTTCACATCGCTAAGAATCCTGTTTTTCATGAACGGACCAAGCACATTGAGCTTGATTGTCATTTTACTCGTGATAAAGTCTTGGAAGGTTTGCTGCAATTGTCTTACCTTCCCACTCGTTCTCAGCTAGCTGATGTCTTCACCAAAGTTGCTCCTTCTGCTCAGTTCAATTCTTTTCTTTCCAAGTTAGGCATGTTTCCATATCCTAACTTGAGGGGGGATGTTGAACTATCATTGACAGCTCAGCAAGAAGCTCAGCAAGGCTCAGCAAAATGAAGTGTAGAGTTAGTTAGAAAAGCATGAGTTAGTTAGTGACACAGCTGTAGACAGCTGTACTGTTTTTGTTGCTATATATATTCATAGAATCTGTAACAAAGATAACTTTTTTTTACTTGAAGATAAATAAAATAGTTTAGTTTTTATGTTCTCTCAAACAATGATAAAAGCATTCTGCTACTATGCTTCATATCTTCATTCTTCGAATGAGCAAAGCTCAAATTAACAATAACTACAAACATGAAGACAAGTTTGGATTAATAATATTCCCAACACAAACTTGATGTGAGATATGGAGTGAATTGACTCTCTCACTTTATGCACTCTCCTCACGAGACCCGCTGATCAGCGAGTAAAAGATTTTTACGCACCTCAGAGATACAATTAGTCATGGGCTATCTCTTCCAAACATTCACCCTGAAAGTTGTTTGCTTTCAGTGATTCCAATTGGGATGAGACAAAGATACATGTCAGTTTATAACAGGCAATATAGTGTCAAATCCAGTCGCTTGGAAGTCATCAAAATAAAAATCTCTTTCTTGAATCTTGATCATCTTCTCAGGCAGAAAACAAAGCACATGCTAATGGTGCCGCTTGAAATATGTGTCGTAAATATCATTTGTTTAATCATCTTGTATGGCCACTATTCACTGGCAAAATTCGCCTCAACACCATCAAGAAAACTGTAATATCCCATTCTTAGAAAAATACATTCAATGGTTGCATTTCAAACATTGAAATTTATTAGATTTGATTGCTCAAATTTTGGCATGGCCAACTTTGTAGTAGAGTTTGTTTAGTTTTGAATAAGTGACTACACGAGAAGTAAAGTTCATGTCCAAAAACATGAATTATGTAATAACATTGTAAAATAGAAATTTGGGAATAAAGTGCCCTGTCTTGTAAAAGAGTATGGTGTTAGAAAACAATTTGGTATACTTGATTATGCATTAATTGAATCTAAACTGGTGAGATGGCAAGTAAGTCATCACCGAGGCTATTGTTTAAAAAAAAAAAAAAAATGAACCATGCAGTAGTAGTGTAGTACTACTACACGTGACCATATTTGACTAGAAAATGAATTAGTAATGTTAATTAATTAATGTGAAAAAAAAATATAGTGCATATTTGGGATATCACAAAAAATTGACTTATAACTTTAAATTGAGTAAGTGATAAGTTGATGGATTCTTATAAGTTATACGGGTATTTGGATAAATTTACTTATAAGTTAGTTAAGAGTTTGCTAAATTAAATTTGAAAAAATAATTATTAAATACAATGATTTCAACACTTGCATTTTAAATTAAAAAAATATTTAAAAACACAAAGGTAAAAATATAAAGTATTAAAAAAATAAAGAAATCAAAGAATAAGTTGACAAGTTAAGTAAAATGATGGTGATTTCTAACATTCAACTATCAATTTATATAAGTTATAAATTATCAAATAAGCTTAGTATACAAGCATTGCTAGCCAAACAGACCCATAGAAAGGTGATCAACTGGCCATGTGTAAATAGGTGATAAACTTTTAATAATATCTGTATAATGTATACTAGCTTATAACCGGTGCAAGTACGTGCCTTTAAAAATAATAAATTAAAAAATTTAATGTGAACGGAAAATATTAAAATAAAAGTAAAAATTAATATGATAAGTTATAAAATGAGAAACTTAAATATTAATTGAAACATAAAAAAATATAAAAAAATACAGATGGGGCTGAGAAAGATAAATGAGGTATTATTAATATTATTTTATAATAAAATAATATTAATAATAAGGACATATAGAAAATCTAACATGTTTTAATTAAAAAAAGTAATTGTCCGTGATATTTTTAGAAGTGTTTTAATTATATTAATTGTATTTATTAAAAAAATTAGTTGATATATTTTAATTTAAAGGTAATTGCCCTTAATATTTTTGGAAAAAA
This sequence comes from Heracleum sosnowskyi, assembly GCA_030848705.1. Classification (NCBI taxonomy): domain Eukaryota; kingdom Viridiplantae; phylum Streptophyta; class Magnoliopsida; order Apiales; family Apiaceae; genus Heracleum; species Heracleum sosnowskyi. The sequence goes on along the minus strand of CM061241.1, from coordinate 69,334,515 downwards.
AGTAGATTTTGTTATAAAAAAAATGTTTTAACTATAAAAGGCAGTCAGCTAGTTACTATTATTTTATTATTTATTAAATAGAGTATTAAAATAGATTTGAAAATAAATAAGTAAGGATTACACCTCATATTTTTGAAAAACAGAGATTTTAGTGATAACAAATATAAAAGGTACTACATCTGTCTCATCTATTTCTTTACACTTTTCTTTTATAGATGTCCCTCCCAATTATTTACATTACAAAACTTTTCAAATATAGTAAAGTTTTATAATATAAAAATTAACTACACCCACTACTTTTTTTCACTATACTCACTTTATACATTAACTATTGATCGGTCCCACCACTTTACTCAATTTTCTTACTTTTCATCAATAATTTACATTTTTTCTTAACCTCCGTGCCCAAACCCAATGTAAAGAATTGGGCGGGACGGAGGGAGTAATATGTTTTAATTTAAAGATAATTTTTATGATATTTTTGGAAAATGAGTAGATTTTGTTAGATTTTTTTTTTAAAAATTATAAAAGGTAATCATCTACTTACTATTTTTATATTTTTTTTATTATTTATTAAATAGAATAAAAGACCGAAAACTGAAAACCAAAACTTTCAATGTTTCGGCTTTAATGATATAGTATAGATAACCTTTATTAATAAGTGAAGCCCTTTTTTAATATATTGTACCAAATTTGATTCGCATTTTTTTTTTGGTTCCATCTGTTTTTGGTTTCACCCCTAATTTGTTTTTTTTAGTTTATTTTTCTAACAAATATAATTATTTAATCTAAAATAGAATATACTATACTCTAAACTTCTATTTCATGTAGTAGAATTATTATAGCCTAAACTTACATAGTTGAATTTTATGTTATTTTTAAATTATTTTTGTTTATAATCTTTATTATAAGTGAAAACCCTTTTTATATTGTACCAAATTTGGTTCACACCTTTTTTTGGTTTCATCCCTAAGATCCTAAAAATCTTATATCACATTAAATTCTATATTATTTTTTGTTTTCTTAAAAAATAAAATCATATTTCACATAAAAATTCAATGTCACATAAAATTCTATGTTGTTGTTAAAAATATATATAAATCTAAAATATTTTATAATATTATCATTGTAGTAAAATATATTATACGTCACAATTAGATCACCTACTAGATCCAATTATAATCATTAAGTTGTTGAATCAAGATACTAACTTTACATCACAAAATAATATTAATCTAAAATATATTATAATATTATTATTGCACTAAATATATTAAATTATTATTATAGCCATCAGCATCACAATCAGATCAGACCTGATTATCATCACTTAGTTGTTGAATCAAGATAATAATCACAATCTATTTTATAATCTATTTTATACCCCTGAATATGTAATATAATCAACTGTACTAGCATTTGGCAACACTCAAAACTCTAGATATCATTCTCCTCCTAAATCTCTTGAGTATATTTTGAGTATAATTCTTAATTTCATGTTTGAACAAGTTGGAAATATGTGCAAATTATTATTTTTTTAATTCTTTTGAACTCCCACAACATTGGGTTTATTTACTTGACTACAGTAAAACCTTTATAAATTTATAACCTTCGTCTCAAAAAATTATTATTTTAACGAGGTTATTAATTTATCGATTAATAAATATTTTATTATTTTATAGATAAATTCATATTTATTAATTTATACAATATTTTACATCAAATATTTTATTACTCAATATATTGTACAAGAAATCACAATAATTCAAATATGTATTGATACATATTTTTGATACATGTATCAAAATTAATAAATTCATGTACAAAAAATAGTTAATTATATGTCCTTAATTTATAGATGCACATTCTTTGTTGATATTTAGACAAAAACATTCTCATGCACATCTTCAACGGAAAACTATTTTTAGATTACTTTTTTTTATAAAACTATTGTAAGATTTGAAAGCGGTAGTTTGGTCTCAACTCCAACAAAGGATGTGCACAGTGTGCACATATCAGCTCTCCTAATTAATTGGTTCATGTAGCAAAAATAATGTAAATGTTTGTAAATTCCAACACATGTACACCGAATATGCTTTATGCTCTCTCACAAAATTAGAGAAAAAACTGTATTTTATTTTTATGAAATGAAGAACAGTTAATTGTAAAGATATAATTTAGCAAAGTTAACTAAAGAGTATTCAAGAATTATGTGCAATGTATAAAAAATCATTATATTTAATGAATTATAATTTATATATTTAGTGGGCCTTAAGAACTTTTGTAAAATTTATTATCTTATGCATTTGGAAATAATATTCATTTATCATATTGACCCAAGTATGGAACAAAAATATTATTAATTTATCGATAGTTATTTATCGAGGTTTTACTGTATATTTTAATGGAGCTTGAATGTGGTAATTTATATTTAGTTTCTGATCAATACACAGAATTTGCAATATGAGAAGTGAGTAAGTAGTATTATATTTGGACAATGTTAGAGTCTCCAAAATTGTTCCCGAAACCATTCTCGAATGATGAGTTGTCAAAAAATTATTGGCACTTCTCTCATAAACTAGTGGGGCCCATTGTGCATACATATAAATTTCACAAATAAAAATAGGTAATGTGTCATTCGAAAACATATTTGAGATTCAATTCAGAGTACGTAGCATTGCCCATTATATTATTATAAGTAAAATAAATAATTATTTATATTCGTGGTTATCTAAAATTTATATATATTATATAATTAATTTAAAATTTTAAATAAATTAATTAGATCCGTGTTTGGCACGGGTTATCATCTAATAATAATAGAAAGCAAATGCAGCTAGGGATGATAATCGGGTCGGATCGGCTCGGGTTTCTTAAAATCCAAATCCGATCCATTATATTTCGGATCATTTCGAGTTCGGGTTCAGAAATGTAAAAGGCAAATTCAAACCCGATCCGTCGGTTTTTTTTGGGTTTCGGATTTCAAATCAGGTATCCGTCGGATCGGATTATTTTATCATCCCTAAATGCAGCCGAATGCAGCCAAAGCGAGGTTGATTTAGTTGGTTTTCAATAATAAAAATAGATCAACTTGGTCAAAGGATATGTATAAGTTCCATTTCTAAGTTAAGTTAATTATTTATATGAAAAAGAAAAAGAGAGTGCAATGAGAGGTTTGTTGTGGGCTTAGAGGCCTATAAATGTAACATGCTAGTTTAATAATTAAATGGGCTGCAAGGCCCGCAGGGATGGATGCCAAGTGAATTATGAAAAAGGTACGTAGTATGTCAAAAGAAGAGCAGTTGTCAAATCAGGGAATGAAGAGGTTGTGAGAGTGCGAGCCGGACAAATTTGACATTAGCATCTATGGACCTGTTTGGCAACGGGTTTATAAGCCGACTTATGACTTATAAATCCGTAAGAATTTATGAGGGTATTTATCGATCCAATTTATAAACTCAACTTATAACTTATATGTTGATAAGTTGAATGTTAATAATGAGGTACATTTTCCTGAACTTATTGATTTATTACTTGATTTCTTTGTTTTTTAATACTTTATATTTTTACCGTTGTGTTTTTAAATATTTTTTTAATTTAAAATGCAAGTGTTGAAATTATTGTATTTAATAATTATTTTTTCAAATTTAATCTAGCAAACTCTTAACTAACTTATAAGTAAATTTATCCAAACACCCGTATAACTTATAAGAATCCAGCAACTTATCACTTATAAAACACTTACTCATTTTAAGTAAATTTAAATAAGATTTATACATTATATTAATCATAAGGTATTTCAAATAATTATTGAGATGTATATGTTCAGTTTTCATATGTGAAAAGATTGTTTGTGAGTTTATTAATTCTTCTTAGTCTAGAATTGATTTAATATCGATTATATTGACTGCAATGATCTTGAGACATATTATTGATAACCATAATTATTATAGACGATAATACCTATTAGCCGACATTATCAAATTAAGTGATGTTTCTATTCTTGTTACGGTTTCTTATTGGTATAGCCAATTATTGCTTATTTGTCGTCTTATATTGAGTTTATTGTCGTAAACTAGCTAAATTATGATGGCTAGTTGTTCATGTAATGTTATTAGCATTCTTTTGAGAAACTAGATAATTGTTTTAGCTAATTGATTGTCTTAAGATATTAACATTATTGAGGAAGCTAGCTTATTGTTCAAGCTAGTAATGATGTTTAAAAATGTGTGTTTTAGCTATCTTTTTGAAGCTAGTTGAGGTTGTAAAATGGTTGCGGGTTCAAATCGTAATCGAATTGATTTGATTGAGTTTGCAATCCATTTAAATGGGGTATGATGAAAATTACTGAAAGGTAATTGTAAGGACATATGATCAGAATAACATCTGGTTCGTGAAGAAGATTACCGAAAGATAATAGTTTTACCGACTACCGTAAGGTAGTTGTATAAGATAGATGATTAGAATTGTATCTGAAAAAGACGATTGGATCCATTTCATGAATTGTATTACCGAAAAGTAATGGGATGAGATCTAATAAGATCGCTCATTCAAAAATATTCTCTTAAATTTTATCCAATGAAGTTTTGAGGTCTTCCAAAACTTGTCTTTCGTAATGACTTTATGGTAATGACTTTATGTTGCGAGGGTCATGTGATCATCACATGGTTAAGATTCCATGCTGACATGCCTATATTATTTGTCAAAGTTTATTGATTTTCATAGTAGTAAGCAAAATAGAATAGTTTTCATTGAAGAAGAAGAAGAAGTAATACAATGAGTAGTGTCATCTCTTTATACTCTATCTCTCTAACTAACTATCTATACTTACATCTATCTATCTCTACAATTCTAACTAACTATCTATACTTACACCTATCTATCTCTACAACTGTAACCAACTATTCCAGCTCATCATGTAACTGATGTGTCTACTATATGAGCACATAATGAGCTTAAGTCAACTATTGTGTCAATATCTTTACAAAGAGTTGTTGCTGCACTATGTTGAGCTAGTAATGCTTGTGTAGAATACTCATTAGCCCCCCTCAAGGTGGGAGGGGATGAAGAACACACTCCCAGCTTGGACAAAAGAGTATTAAACTGATGTGTAGGTAGAATTTTGGTGAAAACATCCGCAAGTTGATGAATAGTAGGAAGATAAGTAAGTTGTAGAAGACCTTCCATCACTTTGTCACGTGTAAAATGGCAATCGATCTCAATGTGTTTTGTTCGCTCATGAAACACCGGGTTTTTGGCGATAGCAATCTGTTAGCACAAAATCACGCAAGCGCACGTGGTCACAAGTAATATACGAATAAGTCAAGTTCGTTCCCACAGAGATCTAATGAGGTGTTCAATTCAATTAATGTACCTATGCAACAATGTATGATTTTTATCCACTGCTAAGACAATTAACAATTTGGGTTTGATTATCTAAACTTAACTAGAGAACAAATTATTAAACTAAGAATTAACTAACTAAGAGGATTAAAATCGATTTATGTATATGAGAATAAAACATGGGATCCTAACTTCATTAAATACTTCCTTTAGAGATCATGCCTTTAATCAATATATGTGATGGTTTTGATATCTGATCAGACAACACGAAACAAGTATAGGTTACCTCTCAGTATACGAATACCAAACTACTCATACATCCACAAAAAAGATAGAAGGTGGGTAGACACCAATTATGTTTAGACCCTATATCTCTATAAGATTTGAAAACATAACGGTTTAAGCACAAGTTATCTATTAAGATCACATAGGGCAGCATAATATTTCTCAATTTACGCTACAAATCATGATGTCAAAACATACATAATCCTATGCTAGCATGGCAAGTTCTAAATCTTAAGATCCGCTCTCGCTTCACAGAAGATTAACAAAACAACTTAGATGTTCGCGACGCATCAAAGAAGAATAAGCACAACCATACAAGGATATCGATAATTCATCACACACATATCAATAAGGCAATCAACTACTAAATTCCATAAATAAATCCGCTAGGACCCCATGACAACGATTAGTTCATGATCGAACTTCTCATCGTCACGGGGTTTGATGAAAGCATGATGAAAAACAAGAAATCAATGATGTAAATATGAATAAGAGTTAAAGGTTTAGAGGACAAATCTGGAAGCATCCAAAAGTTACACCAAAATTGAAGAATACAAGAAAAAACTATGTCTAGATCTCCTCGTAGTCACGTTCTTCGTTCTTGGCTCCTCGATCTTATGCTCCAATATTGAATCTGATCTCTGGTGTGTTGTGATGTATTGTGATGTGTTAATTATGTCCCCCCAAGGTGTGTATTTATAGCTCCAAGTTGTCCCTCTTCCAAGCAATTGCCGTTTTTGAGTTAGAATAGAATTACGGCAATTTCCATCTTTGAATGCAATAAGAATTGCATATTCCATGTGTTAGAGATACCTATATCTAATCCTTATTGGGCCGAGCCCAAGACTTAAAAGCCCATCGGTAAAGTGGGCTGAACGAACCAAGGAATGATCGACGGTACAGGCCCATACCTTGCTGGTGTGCCAACGGTTTCCAGACCCGGTCAAGGGAAAACTGCCCACGCGAGAGCGAAGGGCACGTTCGGGGCGTGAAGATCGGAGAGAGCTGGTAAAGGGTTTGAGTCAGGTTTGGAGAACACACATTCACACACAACAAACTAATTACAATATTCGTACGTTCTCTCTACTCACAAAGACCAGTTAATTGATTCTCACACCGGAGGTGAATCGGGGGGCACACCCCTCGCATTCTTCTCATTGCAGGTCAGACCGAACGAAGGACTGGAGAAAAACTGGTTCCAACATTTGGCGCCGTCTGTGGGAACTACGATCTATCTGTAGTTAGGAGTTGTTATCATGACGGCTGATAAACCACCAGGGTTTGAAGATTCGGGTAGGCCGGGCGGTTCGTCCACGGTCACGCCTCTAGTAAATAGAACATTTCATTTTGATTCTGAAGGGGACGAAGGGCCTATGCCGACCCCCGAAGAACAGAGAGAGTTATTTCTTAAGTGGAGACAAGAGCAAACCGCCAAGAAGGGCAAACAGCGAGAGTCCGACCAAGCAGCCAAGGAGGCTCAAATACGGGCGAAGAAGAAAGAGGCTGATCTCCTAAAATTGGAAGCCCTCCGACTCCGAAGGGAAGAGATTGAGATGGAGGAAAAAGCCATAAGGGATTCTGTAGCGGAAGATGAGAACCCACTAATCGAACCTGAGCCCCAAAGAGAAAAGCGACCCCATGACGATGAAGAAGAGTCTACGGACTCCGATTCGTACCATAGAAGGATCAGGTCTAAAATTGTGGTATCCTCCGAGTCGGAAGACGAAGATGATCCTCATGTAAAAAGTCGCCTAAGGAGAATGGACAAAGCCATGTTTGGCGAAAGGAAGATAAACCACGAGCCGGTCGTAACCAAGGAAATCGAACAGTATCGCCCTCCTCCTGGAAGGCAATTCCCAAAAATGAATGAATTCAATGGGAAGGGTGACCCCGAAGACCACTGTGAAAAATACGAGTCACTAATGACAGGCATGGGACACTGTGATGTCATGCTATGTAAGATGTTCAAGACTTACCTAAAGGGAACAGCGACGATGTGGTACCGTTCGCAAAGACCCCGTTCGATCAGTTCTTATGATCAGCTGAAGCGAAGATTCCTTCGACACTACTCCCATTTGTGTAGAAGGGAAAAGGACACCGAAGCGCTTATCCACTGTAGACAGAGGCACAATGAAGAGCTGGGAGACTACTTGGCTCGATTCAAAGAGGAGGCGGGAATGGTGACCAACCTGGATAAAGTGAAGGCGGCTGGATTTCTAGCAGCCGGGCTAGACCCCGTTAAAGGTAAAAAATTGCGATCCTCTCTTTATGATATGCCCCCTATATCTTTAAATGACATTTACTTGAGAGGAGAGGCTATTCGGAGGAAATTAGAGTCAATTGGAGGCTCTAGAGACAGCCGAAAGTATGAGAGCTCAGGGAGAGACGACCGAAGAGGTCGGGGAGACATAAAGAGCAGGCTGACCGATACAAGACCCGATAAAGGAGCTGAGCGAATGCGAGATAGAGATAGCACGGTGTTTACCCCTCTCAATGCACCTATCTCAAAGATTCTCCACGAGATAAAAGGGAAGCCTAGCTTCGTCCGTCCATCTCGATTGAAAACTCCGGACCATAAAAAAAAATGGGGACAAGTACTGTGATTATCACAGGGACAAAGGACATAACACCGATCAGTGTTACCACCTGAAGAAGCTGATCGAAAAAATGATCAAAGGCGGAGAACTAAGCGAGTATGTCGGAGACCTGAGGAGCAGGTTGGAACCTAGAGAAAAGAACAAGGATAAAGAACCCGATGATAAAGAAAGGTATCGGGGGGAAGTCAAGACTATTTCGGGGGGCACAGTTATGGAGCGATGCAGTAAGACTGCCCGGAAGAAGTATGCCCGTCAGGTCTACAGCCTATACCAAGCTAATACAACAAAACAACCTTTGCCCATCACCTTTACCGAGGATGATTATGAGGATGTGATATGGCCGCACGAAGACCCACTTATCATCAATCCTATCATAGGAGAAAACAAAATATGGAAAGTGTTGGTTGATGGTGGCAGTTCGGTCAATATCTTATACCACAGGACGTACACTAAGATGAACCTGGGGGGTGAACAGCTAGAACCTTGCCACGAAGCCCCCCTGTACTGATTCAGAAACCAACCCGTGCCGATCGAGGGGACAATCACACTACCAATTGTCCTGGGAAAAGCCCCTTATACTATGCAGAAAGAAGCCAAATTTTATGTGGTAAGGGTCGAGAGCCCGTACAATGGGATCCTAGGAAGACCGGTCCTCAGTGCCTTCTAGGCGGTGGCGTCTGTCCCTCACTTGAAGTTGAAGTTTCCGACTGAACAAGGCATAGGGGAAATGAGGGGCGATCAGAAAGCCGCCCGAATAATAATGTTGGAGGATATTAAAAAAAGTCAAGAAGTTGTTATCACCGAAGGGGGGAAGAGGAAAAGAAATGAAAATGACGCCGGAGGCAGTCATCAAACGATGAATATCGAACTGGAGAAATTCGGGGCTGACCTGTCTAATCCCATAGCAGAACCGGCCGCTGAAACTGAAGAAGTCGAATTGTATGTAGGACAGTCAGGGAAAATGATCCAGATAGGCAAAAATATGGAGCCCGAATTGAAGGAAAAAGTGATCGAAGTGATTAGGCAGTATCATGACATATTTGCCTAGGGCCCGGAGGATATGCCTGGGTTAGACCCCTCAGTAGCAAAGCACTGTCTGAGCGTAAATCCTGATGCAAAACCAGTTAAGCAGAAGAAACAGAACTTTGCGATGGAAAGACAAAGAGTGATTCAGGCTGAAGTGGAAAAGCTGCTAGAAGTGAAGTTTATAGAGGAAATCGAATACCCGGACTGGCTGGCAAATGTGGTAGTGGTCAAAAAATCAAACAACAAATGGAGAATGTGTGTAGACTACACCGACTTGAATAAAGCCTGCCCGAAGGACCACTATCCCCTACCGAACATTGATCAACTGATAGACGCCACCTCAGGCCATCAGGTACTTAGCTTCCTAGACGACTTTTCGGGATACCACCAAATTGCAATGAATGCCGAGGATATACCGAAGACAGCATTCATCACCCCGAAAGGCACTTATGCGTATATTAAGATGCCCTTCGGGCTGAAAAACGCGGGGGCAACCTTCCAGAAAATGATCAATAAAGTATTCAGGGAACAGATCGGTCGAAACATGGAATGCTACGTGGATGACATGATCGTAAAATCCATGTTCGGAGATCATGCAGACGACCTAAGAGAATGTTTTGAGACGCTGAGAAGTAACAACATGAGGATCAACCTAAGCAAATGCACCTTTGGGGTGTCAAGTGGAAAATTCTTGGGGTATATGGTGAGTGCTAGGGGAATAGAAGCAAACCCAGAAAAAATTAAGGCGGTGATTGACATGGAAGTACCGAAGACCATCAAGGACATTCAGAAGCTGACCGGACGACTAGCTGCTCTGCGAAGGTTCATTTCCCGATCGGCGGAAAAGGCACTCCCATTTTTTGAAGTACTTCGGAGATCTAAAAACTTCGAATGGGGATCGAGCTGCCAGAAGGCATTCGAAGAAGTCAAAGACTATTTGGTTAGGGCTCCACTCCTTATGAGACCTGACCCGAATGAGACTCTTCAGCTGTATTTGTCGGTAAGCGACCGAACGTTGGGAGCTGTATTGGTTAAGGAACATGAAAAGAATCAACATCCGGTATTCTATATCTCCCATATGCTGAAGGACGCGGAGACACGATACCCGAATGCGGAGAAGCTGGCATTCGGACTAGTAATGGCCTCAAGAAAGTTGCGCCACTACTTCCAGGGAAGAACTGTGCAAGTAGTAACTGATCAACCTTTGAAAAGGATTATGCAAAGACCGGAAGCCTCGGGCAGAGTGGTGGCTTGGTCAGTCGAGTTAGGGGAATACGACCTGGAATACGTGCCGAGAACCTCCATCAAAGCTCAGACACTGGCTGATTTTATAGTGGAATGCTCCTTCTCAGGGCCTAAAGAGGCGACACCGGAAGAACAGCTAATCCAAAGTCCCGGGAAATGGAAGCTTTTTGTGGATGGATCGGTCGTGAAGACCAAGTACGGAGCGGGAATGATCCTCACCAGCCCTGATGGCTTCGAGATACGTCAAGCTATCAGGTTCACCTTTCCCTTGACCAATAATGAGGCTGAATACGAAGCGCTGTTAGCAGGGCTCGCTCTAGCAAAGAGCCTAGATGTGAAGAATATAAGGGTGTTCAGCGATTCCATGTTAGTGGTGAAACAGTTCTCGGGAGAGTACGGACAAAAAGATCCCCGAACGAAGGCGTATACAGCCAAGGTACGTGAAAGTGCACTTCAGTTTGAATCTTTTGAATTAAGTCAGGTGGCCAGGGAAAACAACAGCCGGGCAGACGCTCTGTCCAGGCTCGCTTCGGCAGAAACCCAGAGCTTGACCGGGCCAATATATCTGACTGAAGTAAACAACCCCTCCATCGACAAGAAACAGTGCTTGGAAATTCATCAAGGAATTAACTGGATGACCCCCATCCGGGATTTTTTAGAAAAAGAAACCTTGCCGTTGGATAGGAAAGAGGCGCAGAAGGTGAAATATCGATCGACCAGTTACACCTTAGTAGGGGGACAACTATTCAGACGGTCTGCTACTCAACCGCTTCTGAAATGTCTCGCCCCCGAAGATCAAAGGTTAATCTTAGAAACAATCCATGAGGGAATCTGCGGGGAACACCTAGCAGGAAGGTCATTAGCTTTCAAGGTCCTAAGGCAGGGTTTTTTCTGGCCGACCGTAAGGGAAGACGCCAAGAAATACTCCAAGAAATGTAAGCAATGTCAGTTATTCAGTACAGTGCCAAAGCAACCGGCCGAAGAAATGTCTTCAGTCCTCAGTCCCATTCCCTTCGCCATGTGGGCTGTAGACATTGTAGGGATTCTGCCGACCAGCACGAAACAGGCTAAATACTGTATTGTGGCCATTGACTACATGACTAAATGGGTAGAGGCTCGACCATTGTCGGCTATAACCGAAGAGGCAGCGAAGAAATTTATGTTAGAGCAAGTAATACTGAGATTCGGGATCCCGATGGTTTGCGTGTCAGACAATGGAACTCAGTTTATTGGAAGTAAATTCCGGAAATTCTTGGCTCAATTCGGAATCCAACAAAAGTTTAGTTCGGTCGGACACCCACAGGGAAATGGAGCTATCGAAGCAGCTAACAAGATCATCTTCGATGGAATTAAGAAACGATTGGGAGATGCTAAAGGAATGTGGGCCGAAGAACTACCCTACGTTCTTTGGGCCCATCGAACCACTCCCAGGTCCTCAACGGGTGAAACCCCCTTCAGACTGGCGTTTGGGACAGATGCACTCATGCCCGCCGAGGTCGGGTTAGAATCCTACCGGACGCAGGTATTTAATGTGGAAAACAACGAGTTCGGGTTACGAGCGAACGTAGACTTGGTGGTTGAAGAAAGAGAAGCAGCTCATCAGCGCAACCTCCGATACCAACTTCAGGCTGCCCAGTATTATGACGCGGGAGTTAAGAAGAGATCGTTTGAAGTCGGAGATCTTGTCCTCAGGGAACTAGCGACATCTATGCCAACGAAGAAAGGGAAACTGATGCCGAATTGGGAGGGCCCCTATGTGGTGGTCGAAGTAATCCGTCCAGGAATATACAAGTTAACAGGGATGGACAACACCTCGATCAAAAATACTTGACACGCTTCTCGCCTTCGTAAATTTTACCAGTAAGCTTACGCCTATTGGCATTTCTTAATTCAGCAATTTTGTTCAGTACTTCCTATGCTTCAGTCAAGTTTTTACATTGAAAACCATGCCCTGCATGTTTGAATAAAATGTGTTCACCTTCGATATATATGCCAACTAATTTGTTTATCAATAGTATGCATACATGATTATGGTCAAAATTTGAAGCAAACTATGTACCGCGAATGTTAGCAAGAAACATATGTAATTAATATTCCGACACGAGTTATATATGCATACCAATCTCTCGGAATAATAAGAGACGAAGCAGGTACGATAAAAAGAAAAACGCCGAGGCAATATGACAGGCCGAAGAAGCGTTCACATACAAAGAAAAACGCTAAGGCAATGTATGAAGCCGAACAAGCGTTACGAATCGAATGCCAAGGCTAATTCGTTCAGCCGAAAAGGCAATTCAAAAAATAGGCCAAGGCCAAGGGTCGCCGAAGTTGAGCTGAAAAGTCTAAAGCAAATTCTTCCTTATCAAAGACGTACTACTCACAAAGACTAAGTACAAGATAAATCAAGAAGAAAAGACGAAAGCTAGTTAAAACACAATTGGAAATACGATTGCTGACAGGAGTTCAAAATATTACAAAAACAAGAACTGGGCCCGAAGGCAATGTTATATCCGAACAAAAATATTAAAGTAAATTCAATCGGACAAATCTGATTCAGAGTCCGAGCTAGCCTCGAGAGGCACGTCGGGCTCCTCCGGCCGGGTAACAGGTCCTCCATCCCCTCAAGGAGCAGCTGCTTGTAGTCAAAATCCGCTGCATGAGCACGGCGGATGACTTCATCAAACCCGGCCGAAAAGCTCCGGTCCTCAGAAAGAACGATCAGCTTTTGAGCCTTCTTCTCTGACTTACGGGAAGCTCTCAACTTAGTGGTCATCCTTCCTAAACGGGCAAAGGCAACTTCCAAGTCAGAGCGAACGGCATCACGGTCGGCCTTCAACATGTCGACCCTTTGATTCAGATTTGCGACTTCTCTACTTAGGCTCTCCACCTGATTTTCAGCAGCTTCAGCCCGGCTTTCGACCAAACGAAGGTTGTTGAGCTGGACGTCCAAATCTTTTACCTTCTGCTCAATAGTGGCCGCCCAAGGAGCGACCTGCAAAAGAAGGAAAACAAGTTAAACCGACAGGTTCAAAAGTAATTGAGATACTTCACAAGGGACAGAGACGTACCATTGCAACATGTCCGATAAGCTCAGAACATGCCGTAAGAGCATCAGCCTTATCGTACAGTGGACGGTCCCTCGGGAGAATAGACGCTCGTCATAAGTCCGTACCGATCTCCTTAGACTCGATAGAAGCCGAAGCCCCAAAACGATCGGTGGTCGTAATCGACCAATCCGGCCGATAGGTGAGAACAACCTCCCCCTCAGGACCCCGTGGTCGTTTAGGCACAGAACCGACCTTCTCAACATCGGGCAGGGCAGTTGGGTTCGAACCCGGAGTCGTGGTATCGATAATCTCGACTTCAGCCGAATGAGGAGACAAAGATTTCTCCACTGCGGGTTCGGAAATGTTCTCGGTGCCTCGATTCACAGCTTTTTGAGCCTTCTTGCTCTGGAGGCGTCTCAACATCTCAGATTTGGTCGACACTGCACAACCAAAAGAGAAGGATAGAGGTTATAAAACAAGATTACAAAAGGGACGCATAAAAATGAAAAATAAGCTAAGTCAATATCTTGTTACCGGTACCCCATAAAGCCCGAAGCCAGGTTTGATCACGACTGATGATCAAGGGAATGCGGTTCAGCTCTAAGGAACGGCAAACCTTGTTGTAATTAGCCAAATCCTCGGGACTCATTGCGGGAGCAGGGATTAAAGCAGGGTCAACCTCTCGCCACACTGAATATTTGGACAACTTGTGACCACTGATATAGAACCAATGGCCGTGCGTCCCCTTGTTGCTAGAGTTGGTGATGGCCTATTCAACCCGACCCGTCCTTCGGGACAGCTGATAGAAGCCGACGCTCTTAGCGTTTTTTCTAAAGTCGAAGTGGTGAAGGAGTAGGGACAAACGGGGTTTCACCCCTGACTCAAGACACCGATGCTGAAAAGAGTTAACATGGATGAATGTATTAGGGTCCAGTTGACCGAGAGCGACCTGGGTGTATTTCAGTAGTTTCTTCAGAACGGGAAGTAGTGGGAGTCGCAGCCCGCAGAAAAACGCCCTCTCTAAAACTCCAAGGGCCACCGAACCATACTCTTCGTCCACCTTAGGAGTATGGTAGATGAGATCGGTCTCATCGGCTTTATAAGTCTGGAATATGTCGGGAATGTCGTATTTCTTCGCCATTTTGAGTACGGCCTCCTTCGTTAACACAGAGTTCAAATTGGCCGAAGGAAATCTCGAAGCACTGAAGTGTGCCATGGCCGAATAGGCTGGCCCGAATTCAACAGGCCGATCCATATCCTGCAGGGGCAAAAGGAAGGGAAACGATTAGCCATGTACTCGGTGAAAGAAAAAAGGGAGGAAGAAGATACACGTTTGCTGGAAAGGAAAAATCCGAGTACAGAGGGCCAGAAAAGGCTGAAGAAATAACACCGTCTGGAAATCGAAGAAAATTCTAAAGGATGATTGACGAAACGGAAGGGTGTTCTACAAATACGAATATTGGCCGATTGGTGTTCTACAAGTATGAGTATTGGCCGAAGGGAGTTCATACCTATAAAGCTACCCAAAAAGGCAATTAGTGCATTCTATGGTCGCATTCCTATTAAGCAGAGGGCGAAAGTGCAAATGTGGCGCTAGACTTTAACATTAAACAATCTCAAAATGTTTTGCAAACCCAGAAACACGCTCGCACCCGCATACATGTGGTAAAAACGCTATGATAAAACCACTAGTAGAGATTCTACAAAACGAACAACAAAAGTAAAGTAAAGAAAACTCACTTGTGTTGATGAGTGCGGATGGTGATTCACAGCGCGGACTGGAGTTGATCCCACCTATGCTTTGCTCGCCGTAATTATTATGGAAGGGAAGAAGTTTGCAGAGGTAGGGAAACACAGTAAGTATTGTTTGTAGAAGTTATATGAAATGGTAAGTAAGATAACATGAAAGGGCGGTTAAAGTAACATTATTTAGCCGTTTCAAAATCTATGGCTGAGATTGAGACTCTCTGGATTCACGGCGAGGATTGACATGGAGAAACGTGCAACTCCAGAAAAACCATTATTACAATAGCTGTCCCTTGCTGACGTGGCCTAGGCTGTCGACAACACGTGTCACTTCATTCGGTTGATGTGTCGTCCTAGAGTATTCTCGAAGACGGGCTGATATACGGGCCTTAGATAGAAGTTTCTTCGACCGAAGTCCAGGGACATGTTAGAGATACCTATATCTAATCCTTATTGGGCCGAGCCCAAGACTTAAAAGCCCATCGGTAAAGTGGGCTGAACGAACCAAGGAATGATCGACGGTACAGGCCCATACCTTGCTGGTGTGCCAACGGTTTCCAGACCCGGTCAAGGGAAAACTGCCCACGCGAGAGCGAAGGGCACGTTCGGGGCGTGAAGATCGGAGAGAGCTGGTAAAGGGTTTGAGTCAGGTTTGGAGAACACACATTCACACACAACAAACTAATTACAATATTCGTACGTTCTCTCTACTCACAAAGACCAGTTAATTGATTCTCACACCGAAGGTGAATCGGGGGGCACACCCCTCGCATTCTTCTCATTGCAGGTCAGACCGAACGAAGGACTGGAGAAAAACTGGTTCCAACACCATGTTAACAACTGATTCTGGAAGTTTCTGGCCGCCCCAAGCAATTACCATAATGATTAGAAGTCGAATTTGTGAAAATTTCCTTATTAAAATCGAATTCTGGCAATTTCTGGCGATTCTGACTTCCTGGGCGGCCGCGCAGAATTCCAGTACAATTCCTGGGCGCCCGCGCAGAACCTTCTGCCTAGAATTATATAAAATGTTGTCCTCTTCGCGTGATCTGTAAGATCGTCAGAATCGGACTTGTAGAACTCCAGATATGGCCAAAACAGTGAAGACTGCGCAACCTACCCGGAAAATCCGAATTTTAATCAAATTAACCTCCAACTCTTGGTTCTGCAAAACTTAATGAAAACACATTAAACACACCACATACTTGAGTTCAAGTCATCAATTTAAGTCGATATGAAGCGTTCCAAGTGGATTAAAAATCCACTTATCACAATCGCAGACTGATTGTCACAATGAAGAACAACAGGTTTGAGTTGTTTAAGACCAAGTTCTTCAAGCAATCTTACATTCCAAGTAACATCAGCAGCAGCAGAAGCCATGGCCCTATACTCACTTTCAGAAGAAGAACGAGAGACAGCACCTTATTTCTTGGACTTCCAGGCAATAGGAGACGACCCTAAAAGTAAAATATAGCCAGTAATAGAGCGTATAGTGTCAGGGCAAGAAGCCCAGTCACTATCAGAATAAGCCTGTAATGTTAGTTGATCATTTGCTCGTAGTAAAATACCCTGATGTGGAGAGTTTGCCACATAACGAACAGTATGTTGTAAAACATCCCAATGAGGCAAACATGGAGTATGCATGAATTGACTAAGCACTTGAACATAATAGTTGAGATCTGGTCGAGTGTTAGTCAAATAATTGAGTTTCCCCACTAAAGAACGATATAACTCTGGAGACGTAAACAAAGGCCCAGTATCAGAATTAAGCTTAAGTGATTGTGGTAAGGGTGTAGTAGCTTTCTTAGAAATATCAAAAGGTAGATCCTTTAATAAATCTCTAGTGAACTTAGATTGTGTGAGAGCAATACCAGAATCAAGGTAATCCACATCTATGCCCAAGAAATAATGAAACTTTCCTAAGTCCTTGATACTGAATGTTCTGTGAAGATGAGATTTGATAGCATCAATATCAGCAGAATTAGTACCTGTAATGATGATGTCGTCCACGTAAACAGCCATAATTGTAACTTGATCCCCATACCGTTTGATAAAGAGACTGTAATCGTTTTTAGATTGCACAAAACCCTGAGCAGTAAGTTCATGCAGAAGCTTATCAAACCATTCACGCGAAGCTTGCTTAAGACCATATAAAGATTTACGTAACTTGCACACCAAATTATGTGGATTGTCAATGCCTTCGGGAACAGTCATATACACCTCCTCACTTAAATCGCCATGGAGAAACGCATTGTTAACATCCAATTGATACAAGGGCCAGTTTTTATGGCCAGCAAGAGCAATCAAACAACGTATGGTATTCATCTTTATCACAGGAGAAAACGTTTTTTCATAATCAATACCGTATTGCTGATTCTATCCTTTAGTAACTAAACGTGCCTTGCATCGTTCAAGTGAACCATCTACTTTAAATTTAACTTTATACACCCACTTATGGCCTATAGCTTTCTTTCCTTTAGGCAAGGGAACCAAATCCCATGTCTTATTTTTATTGAGAGCTATAATTTCCTTTTCCATTGCTTCTATCCAAAGAGGATGAGAAGAAGCTTCTTTAAAGGACTTAGGTTCAAAAATATGAGTCAACTGAGATGATAAAGCTGTATGATGTTGAAAAGCTGTATGACAATAGAAATCTTTAAGATATTCGGGTTGTGTACGAGTACGAGTAGAATATCTAGACGGGATAGTGGAAACAGATGAAGGATTAGATGTAGTATCCGAAGCAAATGATTCAGAAGAATCAGAATGAGTATCATTTACAACAGGAAGAATAGGAGATAGTGGTGACAAAAATTCAGAATAGAAATCAAATTGAGGAGTGGTGATACTTGGAATGTGTATGTCATTAGAAATCGGTGTTAAACTGTCATGAACAAGAGTGTGGTATGGAAAATGCATTTCATGGAATATGACATCCCGAGAAACAAAAAATTTATGAGCATGTAAATCAAGTACCTTATATCCTTTCTGAGTTTGTGGATACCCAAGAAAGACACAAGGAGATGCCCTGGGATCCAATTTTGATCTGTCAACTTTACAAGTAGAAACATAGCACAAGCATCCAAATGGTTTCAGCATGTCATAAGCAGGTTCTTCACTGTATAACAACTTGTAAGGAACTTGGTTATTGATACTAGACAGTGGCATCCTATTGATCAAATAAGATGCACAAAGAATGCATTCGCCCCAGTATTTGTCTGGTATTCTAGATTGAAATAATAATGCTCGAGCAGTTTCTAGTAAATGACGACGTTTCCTCTCTACCACCCCATTTTGTTGGGGTTTGTAAACACAACTAGTCTGATGAATTATCCCTTTGTTGATAAGAAAACTTTTCATTCTTCCCTCACACAATTCTGCTGCATTATCAGATCTTAAACACAAAACGGGAGTACCAAATTATTTTTCTGCATATTGAATAAAATTTTCTAAAACAACAGCAGCCTCAGATTTGTACTTAATAAGTTGTATCCATGTATATCGACTAAAGTCATCCACAATAGTAACAAACATTGAACAACCAAGATGAGTCTTTACTTTGTATGGTCCCCATAAATCCACATGTATCAACTGTAATATAGAAGTACTTTTAATAGTACTATGTGAAAAAGAAGTTCTTGTTTGTCTTGCAAGTGGACAAACTTGACAGATTGAATTTCTAAGAGAAGTAAAATCACAAGAAGGCTGTAAAATCTTCAGCTGAGAATAAGGCAAATGGCCAAGTCTGAGATGCCATAACTGTGCTTCATTTGCTGCACTAAAGCAATATTTGGAAGATGTTGAACTGGAACCCACCGTATAGAGTCCATTCTGTATTTTACCAAGAAGAATTTGCTGTCTTTTCTGAGAATGGTCCTTTAATAGGCAATGATCAGTACTAAATGTCAATTGACATTGTAAATCTCTGCACAACTTATAAACTGATATAAGTCGAAATTGAAATTCTGGCACATGTAGTACATCCTCTAGAATGATGTCATTTCTCAAGTCAACTTTTCCAATATGTAATGCCTGTATTTTCTTACCATTTGGAATAGTTATACAATGTTCTGCACTGTGGACAGAATTATAATCAATAAAATCAGTCAAATTAGGAGAAATGTGATCTGTGGCTCCACTATCTAAGAGCCAGTTGTAATCAAGACAAGAGATCATGCAGATTTTACCTGCCAAATGAGCTTGATTGATACCTGTGTTACAGTCTAAATGAAGACTTGCACTAGCATTTGATTCAGCAATTTTATGGTTGGACAACAGATTAAGAAGATGACTATACTGTTCAGCTGAAAGCCTATTTGGCCCTTCATTTACAGCAGTAGAATTATCTTCATTAGTAGTTGCAGCAGCAGCAAACTTCCTTTCTTTTGGTTTAAATCCTGCAGGATAGCCATTCAATTTGAAACACATGTCAATACTATGATCAGGTACCTTACAATGAGTGCAATAGTCGTTGGATCCTGGTTTTTGTTTTCTATTTCCTCCAGTGGTACCAGTTTGTCCATAATTGCCAGAATTGCCAGTATGAATAACAGTAGAATTACCAGCATTTCGATTACCAGTATAATGTCCAGAAAAACCTGATGCACCATTTCCATGATTTGAAAATCTCTTATCTGCAAAAAAAAGCCATGCTATCCAGTTGATTATTTGACATTTCCTTATAATTCTCCTCTTGAGCAATCATCCTGTAAGCTTGAGCAACTGTGGGAGAAGGACTCATAAGCAGCAAATGACCTCTTAATGTGGAGTAATGTTCATTCAGTTTCATCAAGAATTGTAAAAATCTATTTTCATGATGTTTCTGATGCACTCTCAAACTCAGATTACAAGTACAGCTATTACATGTACATTGAGGCAATGGACTGGCATCATCAAGATTATCCCATAATCCTTTGATAGTAGTATAGAATTCAGAAACACTCTGTTTACCTTGAGATATTTCTTCCAGTTTGTGTTCTAAAGAATATGCTTGTGTCATTGACACATAGCCAAAACGATCTTCAAGATCTGTCCAGATAGCCCTAGCAGTTTTGAGAAATAACACACTCCGAGCAATGTTTTCATCCAAGTTGAACAAAAGCCAAGAAGTTACCATAGAATTGCATCTTTCCCAAGCAAAGAATTCATCAGAAGTAGGTTCAGGTATAACAATTGCTCCATTCACAAAACTCAATTTGTTCTTAGCAGAAAGAGTGAGAGTCATCGAACGCTTCCAATTAACATAGTTAGTCCCATTAAACTTAACTGAAACTAACTGATTTGTTGTTGCATCGGATGGATGTATGTAGTAAACACTCGATGGATCTTGATTTGTGTTTGGTGTAGTGGTTTGATTTGTATTTGATGTGGACATTTTCAGTAACAGATATGCATGTATGAAGAATTGTTCGATTTTCAAAAAAAACAACAAGAATCGATTTGCAGGTATGAAGAAGATGTAACAGATCAATTACCAGAAAAATTTAAGTTCAGAAGAATCACGATCAAGAATTTCAGAAAATCTCAAAAGTAGAATTTAGAAGATCACGATGATCAAGAGATCAATGATTCATTTTAAAGAAACTAAACAAGAATCATACTGTAAACAGAATATGATCTAATACTCAAGAACAATCAGAATAGAATAACAACTTGAGATTACGAAGAAACCTGATTCGATCGCTAGTAATAGAGCAAATCAGTGACAAACTTTTCGATTAACTACGATCGTCGTTTCCATCCGCCATTCAAGTGTTTAAACAGATTCAGTAAGCTCTGATACCATATTGATTTTCATAGTAGTAAGCAAAATAGAAAAACAGAATAGTTTTCATTGAAGAAGAAGAAGTAATACAATGAGTAGTGTATCATCATCTCTTTATACTCTATCTCTCTAACTAACTATCTATACTTACATCTATCTATCTCTATAATTCTAACTAAATATCTATACTTACACCTATCTATCTCTACAACTCTAACCAACTATTCCAGCTCATGAAACTGACGTGTCTACTATATGAGCACATAATGAGCTTAAGTCAACTATTGTGTCAATATCTTTACAAAGAGTTGTTGCTGCACTATGTTGAGCTAGTAATGCTTGTGTAGAATACTCATTAAAGTTATTGTACCAGTCATGATTATTCTTGCAATATGAAATATTGATGATCATTATTTTAAAGATAATTATGTATGCTGAACAAATTAAATATAATTTGTGTAATAAACCTCAGTTAAACTTTGCAGTATATTCTTACTGAGCTTTCACTATGTCGTTATTTTTGGAAAATGAGGGTTTCAGAGAATATATAAAAAGTAACATGTTTTAGTTGAAAAAGATAATTGTCCATGATATTTTTGAAAAATAAGAAAATATTGTTTGAAAAAATAGAAAAAAAAGTGTTTTAGATGAAAATTTTAATTGATTATATATAGGTAATGTTATTATTTAATAATATTTCTTTATAAATAACTAAGGTTAATTAAGTAAAAACACTATGGTACCGACCAACCAAACTTTTAATGTTTTATCTATTATATAATAATAATATAGATAGATAGTATAGATTTTTTCGTGTTTTTACTTAATTACCCTTATTTATCTGTAAAAAGATATTACTCCATGTGTCCAATAATTTTTGTCTTATTTGACTTTTCAAAGTCAAAATTTTCTAACTTTGATTGGCAATTTAAAAATATCTGTTTCTGATTTTACAAAATTTTAAATTGGTTCATAAAGTTGAATATTCAAACTTTATTATGATATTTTTTAATAAAAAATATAGTATTATATAATATTTTTAATGTTTTGGTCAAAATTGATAAATTTGACTTTGAAAAGTCAAATCAAGACAAGATTTATGGGACCGAGGGAGTATTAAATAATAATATTACATATTTATAATTAATTACATTTTTCAGCTAAAACACGTCATTTTTTCTATTTTTTTAACAAAATCTCCTCTCTTTACAAAAATATCACTTCTTTCAAGGGGTTCCTTGCTAGCTCTTCTTCTCCTGGGCGCTCGATCTCGACCTTCATCAGACGAGTAATCGTCAGTATAGGGTCCGGAGTAATCCAAGTATCATTGTTCATGGATAGGTCCCAAACCTTGAATGTAGGTTGGTTCGTAGGGCTCATGGACTATGGGGGCATGGCCACTTCCTCCTGTTTCATGGGGGTAGTTAGGCAATCCATAAGTAGGATTGGTGCTCATAGGGAGCACGGTCGTGGAGATCTGTTCTCCATGGGGAAGGTTGTGGCCGAGCGGCGAGACAACCATCTGAAGGGGATTTGTCTCCTTATGAGGTATGGAAGTTTGGGGATTCGTCCCTTGTGGTTGAGAAACCACCTCCGTTGTGATGGGTAACATCCTTAGTGGTTGAGAAACCACTATTGTGAGGGGTAACGACCCTTGTTCCGTGACAATTGGAACAGTAGTGACGACAGTAGATCCAGTGACGACTTCTGTTCTCCGTGTGTTAACCATGGTTGTTGTTTGTTGTCCCACAGACGATGCCAAATGTTGTGGAACGAAAAGTAGGTTTAGATATTGACGGTGAGTATTTAATGCTAGGTTATGGACAAACGTGTCTTATTGGCTGCTCTCGTGTTTCGTGACTGAACAGGTCCTCACAAGATGCCTACGTATCTCAATTATCACTGAGAATCAAGCCAAGAAAACGTAGTTCTAATGTTGAGGGGTTAGACCCTTTATATAGGCGTCTGGAGCCTTAGAATCGTTCTAGGGTTCGGTTACTTGGTTGCCAAGTAACCTCCTTGACAGTGGATAACTCTTATCAGAGTTAGTTTCCATACTGGAATTAGTTTCCATGTTGGACGTTGCCTTGGAAGCTTCCTAGTGATTTCCAACCACTGGGCTGTTTATGAACCAAGCCCACGTCTTAGTGGTTTAAGACAATGGTTGGACCTTGGCCCAATTACTGACCACGAATTTAATATCATAGTTAGGGTTTCGGGCCTCATTAATGGACACCATTCTAGGTCTAATTAATGCAGCATTAAAGGTGTACTTGGGGCTTTATTTTAGCCCACATCAACTATGTCGTTATTTTTGGAAAATGAGGGGTTTCAGAGAATATATAAAAAGTAACATGTTTTAGTTGAAAATGTAATTGTCCATGATATTTTTGGAAAATAAGAAAATATTGTTTGAAAAAATAGAAAAAAAATGTGTTTTAGCTGAAAAGGTTAATTGGTTATATATATGTAATGTTATTATTTAATAATATTTCTTTATAAATAACTAAGGTTAATTAAGTAAAAACACTATGGTACCGACCAAGCAAAATTTTAATATTTTGTCTATTATATAATAATAATAATATAGATAGATAGTATAGATTTTCTTCGTGTTTTTACTTAATTACCCTTATTTATCTGTAAAACGATATTACTCCCTTTGTCCCATAATTTTTGTCTTATTTGCATTTTCAAAGTCAAAATTTTCTAACTTTGATTGACAATTTAAAAATATCTGTTTATGATTTTACAAAATTTTAAATTGATTCATAAAATTGAATATTCAAACTTTATTATGATATTTTTTAATAAAAAATATATTATTATATAATATTTTTAATGTTTTGGTCAAAATTGATAAATTCGACTTTGAAAAGTCAAATAAAGACAAGATTTATGGGACCGAGGGAGTATTAAATAATAATATTACATATTTATAATTAATTACCTTTTCAGCTAAAACACATCACTTTTTCTATTTTTTTAACAAAATCCCCTCTCTTTACAAAAATATCACTAAAAGATGTTATCTTTTCTATTTTAATATCACGGACAATTACTTTTTTCAACTAAAACATGTTACCTTTTTCTATTTTTTCTTACTAAAACGTCTCATTTTTCAAAAATATCACGGACAAACTCTTACTTATTTATTTTAAACCTATTTTAATGTTTTTAATTATTAAAAAAGTTTACCTATTTCAACAAGCCTACTTATTTTTTTTAATAATGCAATTAATAAAAATATTAAAACATAAATAATAAAATAACAACTAAAAACAATCTACGTTATTAAGCTAGTACTATTGTATACACGCACAAATTAAAACATAAAATATATTTGTCACATAATTCTCTATAATTTTTTAAAAATAAATTTGGATTCATCTATCACAGCGCTCAATTTTGACTTCATATATCTGTTACTTGAGTCGGTTATTAAATGCAATATAAAATAATTTGACCAGTACTAAACGTTCAAAGTTGATCCATTCTCTCTAAATTTTCGAAAAAGAATACTTTTATATTCAAAGGGGATTAATAGTAATAATAATAGTCAAGGCATTCTTTCCACGTACTTTCGAATGCTACCTTGACAAGTTGGTTTTTCTTGAGAAGCAACGAATCTTGAAAAATAGATTGTAGTGAATTATTAAATAGAGTACTTTGAAGTCATTCGCTGACTATTAAACATTTATCATTGATGGAAGTGAAAACAAAATAGATAACTATTAAGGTCTACTGACTAATCAAAAACAAGCAAACTTTTATAGAAAAAGTGGACGATCCAGAAAAAACAGCTCATAATTAACTACCTAAACAAGACTCTGTTGAACACTCCTAAATCTATAAAATTAGTTTATGGTTCCTTGGGATAAAAGTATAGATGCACGTGCATATATTTTAATTTTAATAATAATATCAAAATATTATTAAAATATTAAATTTTGTTATTATTAAAATTTAAGTTTGATTTCTTTCATTTACATAATTAAACAAAATTTAGTTATTTAATTAATTACTTTGTTTTATCTCGAATTCAATTCACTATAACTACCTAATTAAATAATATTTATTAATTATATATTTTCATCTTATTTCAGGTTCAATTCTCTACATATTCTTATTAATTTAAGTAATACTTACTAATTCAATAAATTTTATAATTTCATATTAATATCTTAAAACGTTATTTTGAGAGGTTTTGTTATATGTAGATCTTTAAATTTAGCACTAAATATAAACTATTTAATTTTTATATATGTACTGCAATGTGTGTAGTGCACATATTATTTACACGGTTTGTATTATTAATAGTGCTAGAGGTATTGAATTGATTACAAAATTAATTATAAAATGATAAGTGTCATTATCTGATTGAATATAAATCAATTAAATATAATAAGACTCCCTGAATTCACATCATTTTCATTCATTAAAATATTCGAAATTGACATATTATCAAATTTTGTAACTGTAACACCCGAGTAGATTTGAGACTTCTGTTCAGTTTAGAAGACAATGTACTACTACCAATAAGCACAACAAATCATGATCTTTTGGGTCTGTGTAGGCTTGTGGACTACCCAAATTGGTTGCATTTAGACCAGTAGGCTTCGCACTACAAAAAAATTGGCTAATTTCGACCATAGAAAAACGGTCGAAATTAGCTAATTTCCACCGCAAACGGTCGAATTTAACTAATTTCGACCAAAAATAAAAAGGTCGTTTTTAGCTTGGTCGAAATTGCTCAAAATGGTCGAAATTAGCTAATTTCGACCGACTATTTTCGACCATATAAATTCGACCCACTAAATTCGAACAAATATTTCAAAATTTTGAAATTTTGAAATTTTGGTAAAAATTTCGAATTTTCGAATTTTGGCGCCCAAAGTGAATTTAATTCGACCAAATATGGTCGAATTTAGTATGCTAAATTCGACCGAATACAGTCAAAATTATTTGTTAAATTCGACCAAATTCGGTCGAATTTAACGAACATCAGTTTTAAAAAAAAGCAGCAGAATCTGCTGCCCAAGAAATGCAAAAAATTTCTGCAATTTTTCACTATTTTCTACATATCAAGAAGGATGATTACATTAAACAATAATGGATATAATAGTTATTTTTTCTACTAATCCTAAATAATATACATAAATAATGTTGGACTAAAAATGCAATAATTTTTCATTCTTTTGATACACATAATTAAAAATCAAACACTATAAAAATTACTCTACCCCAATAATATCCAAATGTGAAAAAATTAAAAAAAAAATTAACTTAGTGTGTGTATAATTATAATGACTTGTGTTATTTCGCTTTTAAGTTACCGGAAATGAACTCGTCGGAGGTCGTAGAGGCCGAAAGTGGTGAAGATGAACTCGTCGGAATTAATTGGGATGAACTCGCCAAATGTTAAAAATGTAATTAAAGAATGTGCTAATATAAAGGATGTATATATATTGTTTGAAATGTATGAAACATGTGTTAGTATTTATGTATATAAATTGATATGTATGTTTGTTAGAGAAGAAGAATGGAGTAGGAGTATATGTATGTTTGTTAGAGAAGAAGAATGGAGTAGGAGTATAAAAGAATGTTTATGAGAGAATATGAATGGATGAAATATATAAGAGAGAAAAAGATGAATGTAATTGAATTAATGGTTAGGATGGAATATCTTAGGAAACAAATGAATGGTCTAGATTGAATGTAAAAGAGCAATCCATGTGCTTGTTTTTCAGCCACTACAAGCGTGACACGTGTCATGAATAAATTGTCTTATTCTGAATTTTACTAAATTCAACCAAATTTGATCGAAAACAGAACACGGGTAAATTCGACTGATATCGGTTGAATTTAGCTAAATTCGACCGAAACCTAAGTCGGTCGAATTTAGCTAAATTCGACCGAAACTTGAGTTGGTCGAATTTAGCTAAATTCGATCGATATCAGTCGAACTAAAGCTTAAATTCAACCAACTAGGGTTTGTGGTCGAATTTAGTGTAGGTGAGATATATATATGTTAAAATGTTTAAGATATTGATATTTAAATTAATTAATTTTTTGCACACACTATATTTTTTTGATAATCTTCACATCCGTACGGTTGGATTAATCAAAATAATTTTTAAATAAAATAAAAACTCTAACCCTAGCCCAACCCCTAAATCTAAACCCTAAACCCCCCATATTCTTCTCAACTATGACGATGTACAGAGCTATGAAGATTTTTTTTTCTACCGACTATTATTTATTCAAATTTATTTTATTGAATGTAGTATGTCGTCAAAATACTTTCATATTTGTTTTGTATTTTTTAACAACAATTAGATATTTTATTTAATTTTTCTAAAAATATCAAAAAATGAAAGTTCAACATTTTCTAATCATATAAAAACAATTTGTAAAATTTTTGTACTAACTAAATTTTTACATGTAGTGAATGGTATCCTTGTATTTTTAATTATTTTTCATGATGTGTACAAACATTTATAAAATTAATAACATATTTAAAAAATTCTGAAAAAAATAAATTCAACCGAATTCGGTCACATTTATTAAATTCGACTAAATTCGGTTGAAAATATATTTGAATAGTTTGGGGAATTTTGAGAGGGAAATTTCACACTTTTTACCGAAATTGAAAAAATATAGGCGGCAAAATTACCGCCAAGCTTAATTTTAAATTCGACCGAATTTGGTCGAATTTAGTTTTCAAAATTTAATATTTTGGCGGGAATTTTCCCTCCTTTTTTGGGGGGATTTTATTTTCGACCAGACAAAAAAATCGGTCGAATTTAGGATTAAATTCGACCAATAAAAAAAATAAGTCGAATTTAGTAGTAAATTCGACCGACCAAATTCGACCTTTTTTATTTTCGACCAGAAACGGTCGAATTTAGCCGCAGTCCATAAATTCGACCACAAACGGTTGAATTTAGCCGCGGTCGAATTTGGGAGGTCGAAATTGCCCATAATTTCTTGTAGTGTCGGCTTATTTTCGGACTCGGAATCGGGATTTGACTCAATTTTTGAATATGACTCGGGATTTGACACGGTTGTCACAGTACCAACACGGTAACAATACTCTTATTTTGAGACCGTTTATGTAAATGTTTCTTTTTTTTTTACTAAGTTTGGTAAAAAAATAATAATAAAAGTTTAGTAATTTAAAATTTTATAACGATATTATAGATTATAAATTAATAATGAGTGTTTTTTTATATTATCTGAGCTGATCAACCTAAATGGGGCCTAACTGTGGATTTCATCAAGAAACAACCACAGATACTGGATAACCATTCTTACACGTGACAAAGACACAAAATTAAACGGACTTCAATCGGAAATTGCCTTTCAAGAATACAGCTAAGTTTGAATAGTTTCTTAAAGTTTAAGAAATGTTCCCTATAAATATACCCATCTCTATTTCTAATAAATTCATCTTACCAAAAACCAAAGTTGAAAGTACTACAAATTGAGTTCTCAACATGAAGATTTTTGCACTTGAGTTTTTAGGATTCTTGTTTCTCGCTACCATTTTCGCTTCCGAAGCCTTGGTTCGTCATGCTACTTTCGTGGTATGCTTGGATATCTTCTTTTTAGTTTATTTTCGTGTTTCGTACACATATATATTCAAATTGCACAATAATCAAGGAAAAATTATGTACATAATATGCAAATATATTACATGCAGGTGCAAGAAACTTCTTACACAAGGCTCTGCGAAACCAAGAAAATATTAACGGTTAATGGACAGTTTCCTGGTCAAACACTGTTTGCTGAAACCGGTGATACTATAATTGTTGATGTTCAGAACAAAGGAAACCAAAACATAACATTTCATTGGTAAGAAATATATAGAGTATCACATATTCACATGAATGCTATTGCTATATAATAATTGCTAGCTTCGGCCCGCATACGCTACAAGAAATACGGTCATTTCCAATATACCTAATTTTGTAGTGTATGCAAATCTAGCAAGGCAAAGAGTTTACGCATAATAGTAATATTTGTTGTGCAGGCATGGAGTAAAACAACCAAGAAATCCATGGACGGATGGTCCGGAATTCATAACACAGTGTCCAATAAAACCAGGAGGAAGATTTAGCCAACGGGTTATTTTATCCGACGAACAAGGAACATTGTGGTGGCATGCACACAGTGATTGGTCACGAGCAACCGTGTATGGAGCTATTGTTATCCGTCCTAAGAAAGGAACTAACTATCCTTTCCCCAAGCCTGACAAAGAAGTACCTATAATTTTAGGTACAAATTTTTCACTAATTTTGATTTCGGAATAAGATTAGTTTTCACCTGAATGTTATTTTCCGGTATTCTTTTTCTTTGTTTAAATTCATACTTACTACAAACTATGATTGTTTGTTTATTTAGGGAACTGGTGGAAGAGTGATGTAGAGGAGGTTTTGCAAGAGTTTTTAAGGACAGGTGGAAACCCAAATGTCTCTGATTCTCTTACTATTAATGGTCAACCTGGTGATCTATTACCATGCTCCAAACAAGGTTCTAATTCTTCTCTCAGTTTTCACTTGATGTGATTTTTTTTTTAGTTTAATAGTACAATATCAGAGCTTAAGTTACGATAAAAAGGTGAAATTACTTCACATAAGTTGATATTTAGGCCTTGTTTGTTTCATAAGTTTTATGATTACACACTAATTTAAGAATCCTACGAACCAAGTTGCACAATGTTAATTCCTTCGAAATTAAAAAGCATGTGTTTGGTTAATGAGTATGTAACTTGTAATCATACAAGTTCCAAGGAAATAGGAGTTACTGTGTTGAGTTGCATTAAACCAAACGAGGCCTTAGATATTTAGACCATGTCAAAATAATTAATTGTTGACAAGGATAGTTTCTCTGTTTTGTACTAAAGTCCGCGCCTTGATTTTTCACGCATTCACACATTCAAGATGTACTTCTATGTTTAATGCAGACACATTCAAGATGATTGTAGACTACGGAAAAACGTACATGCTCCGAATGATCAATGCCGGAATGAACAACATTTTCCTCTTCGGAATTGCGAATCACACATTCACAATTGTCGGCCAGGATGCTGCATATGTTAAACCCTTCAAATCCGATTACATCTCAATTACCCCGGGTCAAACTCTCGACGTCTTGTTCGAAGCAAATCAAGCCCCTGATCATTATTACATGGCTTCTAAGCTTTACATTGGTGTTAGTAGAAATGCTTTTGACTCATCTACCACGACAGCTATTCTCGAATATCGAGGAAACTACACTGCATCTTCACCGCCCCTGTTGCCTATTCTTCCGAACATCACAAATGCAACTGCACTAATAAGTTTTAGTGGCAGACTTAGAAGTTTGGCAAGCGCTGCTCATCCTATTAATGTTCCACTGAATGTAGACAAGAAGTTCCTTTTCACGGTTTCCGTGAACTTCGTAGACTGCAACAATACTGTCGATTGTAGTACGGCAAATAATCTAAGAGCGAAAGCAAGTATTAACAACATAACGTTTCAGTCCCCGAAGATTGATATATTGGAGGCTTATTACAGAGGCATTAATGGTATATATGGAGATGATTTCCCAACAAATCCGCCTCTCGAATTTGATTACACATCAGTTAATCTTTCAGATTTTTCGAATCCACTACGAACACCGAGAAATGGAACCGAAGTTAGTGTTCTTCCGTTTAACACCACAGTGGAACTTGTTTATCAAGGAACGAATCTGTTAGGAGGATCAGAACATCCTATGCATTTGCACGGATACAGTTTCTATGTCGTCGGTTCGGGACTTGGAAATTTCAACAGAACTGAGGATCCTAAACGCTACAATCTTGTCGATCCGCCTCTAGTGAATACTATAAATGTTCCCAGAAATGGTTGGATTGCAACCAGATTCAGGGCAGATAATCCAGGTACATACTTCTTGTTTCAGCTAATTCCCAGCATTAGTATAAATAGTGTTTCCGATTACGTAATTTTAACGGGTTTAATTATTTAAAATTTTCAGGGGTGTGGCTGATGCACTGCCACTTTGAGCGTCACATAACGTGGGGAATGGAGATGACTTTTATTGTGAGAAATGGAAAACGCTCCGACCAAAAGATGTTGTCACGACCTTCTGACATGCCACCATGTTGATCCATGCTACGGCTTAGTTGTGTTCCAGGTCTCCATTGAAATTTGTATTCTCTTAATGTAACGCCCCATCTACGATTAAATGAGGGGTTACTTATTTATACTGTAACATGCAAATAGAGCACTAAATAATTATATAATAATTCAAACAATTTTATAAAGGTACGAAAGTAATTTTACTTCCAAAAATAAATTCAGAAAAAGCCACGTCAACATTTTCATAATTGAATTCATTAATGTTATTAGTTAATTATGGTTATCACATGACATTGCCTTTTATTGTTTTCTTCTTTATGGTAAATTTTGAAATTAAATTTTGAAGTACCATCTTTACATTTGGCAAAAAATTAGATCTCCAGAAAAATTATATTCCTTTCTTTTATCTTCTTAATTTAGTTTCTTTTCCTTCAACACTGTTAAATCAAGTTTCATTTTTGATATTAATATAATCCAAATTGAATTTATTTTATTTAATTTTTTAATCTCATTATACGTTTTTCTATAAATCAATGATATATGCCCTGTGTAAAATTTTGAATAATTTATCAGGTTGGCCAATATTTTTTAATACTTAAATAGTGAGTTTTGAAAATAATTATATTTATTTATAAATATAACTTCATTTCTTAGATAAAATACCCCTTTTATTGTCATAAAAAATAAAATAAAAATACTCAAATCAAATTTTATATTAAGGGTGCTATATCCATCTACTAATAAATTACTTTTGTTTTATCCAAAAAAAAGATAGTAATTGACTTAATTGAGTTAAACAATTTAAATCAAGATTTACAAAATTAAAAATTTCTCAAATATCTTCCAAATACATCTTATATCTTTTTTTTTTTTTTTGACAAAATGCAAATTCATATCATTAAATTAAAACAAGTCTAGCCGGGACAAATCCCCAACTGACAATGCAATCAGGTTGATAAACAATAAAGCGAGCTAAACAAATAGTCGCATTGTTTCCAGACTGCTTAACACACTGAATCCATGGATTCTTGAAATTGAAAATGAATACAAAGGCTTCTCGAGTAATCCAGCCAACATCGGTCCCGAAAATGGTAGCTTCACAATTGACCTTCACAATAGTTCCATGGCTGTTGCGGTGTTCAGGCGACTCAGTTACAAAAACTAAGCAATGAGGAACAATAGTCCTCGAATAATGAACAACTATAATTTGTGAAAGGTGAGCACATGCGGTCACAACCATTCCAAGCATACCCCAGCTATCTACATGCCGGGATCCAGCTATAGACATGCCGAAAGTTCCAAGCATACCCCAGCTATCTACGTGCCAGAATCCAGCTATAGACATGCCGAAAGTATAACTGATGTGGTAATCCAGATCTCCCAAAACCCCCTTCAAATCATTCTCATTGATAACACTCAAGCTCACATAAAGCGAGAAAACACACATAAAGCGAGACGAAAACAAAACACACATAAAACGAGACAAAAAACAAAACACGCATAAAGCGAGACAAAAGCAAAGCTAATCGATTTTATTGAATCTGGAAAAACAAGATCGGAAGAAAATGAGGGAGGAAGGAGGAGAGAGGCGGAGGGAAGAGAGAGGAGAGAGGCGAATGGGGGGGGGGGGGGGGGAGGGGGGAGGCGGCTCAGACGACTCTCATTACATCTTATATCTTTTTAGTTTAAGCTCAATATTGCCATATTATGAGCTATCTTAATTCTGAGTGCAAGTAAAAACATATACAAATTCAAAATCTTAAATATATTCTATAAAAAAAAAATTCTAAAATTTTTAATACTTTTATTAATATTACACCCATCTTCTCCTAACACCAAGTAAACTAAAGGTCAAATGTTGCAAGCCGAGAGATTACTTTATTGTGAAAAAAACAAAATTTATGAGACAAATTTCTACCTATAAATTATAATTATAGATTTAATCATTAAATAAATCAAAAAAATGTGATATAGGTAATAAATAAATATAATTAGAAGCCCGTGCGCGGAGCGCGGGCAAGAAAACACTAGTCTCTAAATAATGATTAAATAGTCTAGAAATCTCCAAAATAATATTAATCCTCCAAGATAGTTTAAAACGATAACTATGAAAAAAAAATCTTAAATGAACATTAATGTCTACTAATGTTCGAAGTCCATAATCCTTTAAAACGATAACTATGACAAAAAAAAACTTAAATGAGCATTAAAGTCTACTAATGTTAGAAGTCCATAATCCTAACCAACAAAGTAAATGGTGACTCTCCATCACACAGTCCCAAATCTCCCTAAGAACCTGCCAGAAAAAGAATACGGCATGAGTCAATCGCTCAGTACGGATTTGGAATACAGTTTATAAAACAAAAACATATATAAATATTTGACAACTTATAATAAAACAGTTATTTTAAAAAAAATTATGGCTGAAGCAACGAAATAGGTAGGATATTTCATACCGAGATCAGAACAGATACAGATATAAATACATACGTCATAGGGTACCGTAACATATGCAACAAACCTGGATAATGTGTACGGCATATACATCGTCACCGTAAAATCAAATCACAAATCAAATAAAACTCTAGGTGCACACATGTATCCTGAAATAAATATGAAAATGCGCAAAAGCTCGCCTCTTGAGCTATCAGAAGGATAAGTCATGACCAATCACACTGCCATGAAAGTGTCATGTCACTGTCACTAGTGCCACAGTGACATGGCTGTAGTACCCCTACAGCTGGTACTCTATATCACTAACGGTTCAAATAAATTATTTACACAATTTTCAAAATCACTTGATGCAGATACTTCAAATATTCCAAACATATATGTAATATGAATAATTTTTAAAAGTTCTAAAATAGAGATTCAGATATTTTACAACGGAACTGAAACAATTATTTAAATATTTCAGAACAGAACTAAAACAGATACTTTAATATTTTGGAACAGAATAGAGAGAGATGTTCAAATATTTTAAAAGGATATTTAAGATACATTTTTTTAAGCTGCAAAAATAGATTTTTAATCAAAATAATTTTCAAGAGTCAAAACGGATAACAGTGGGATGAATATATTTAAAAATCGAACAAAACAAATATAACTAGCCCTAGCATGAGTAGTGCTGAATAAAAAAAGAGAAAAATCCGTACCTTGAAATCCCGACAAAAATAATCTCAAAATAGACTCATGACCATTGATCTAATTACATAAATACGATTTATTATTAGTACAATTTCTAGTTGGCTGAATACTTATAATCCAACCCATCTCAATATTATATAATATTTTAACACCCCAGTTTGGTCCCCGAGTCGGAATTGAAAATATCCATAACAAGTTAAAATGCTAATGAAAATTTAAAAATAATTCAATAGCCTACCTATCTGATACCTATCTAACAATATTTTAATGTCAATTAATTGTTAGTGCACTTATGATTATGATACGTACTAACAGTGATGTGTCAATTCATGTAGTTAAACAAAATAAATTAATAGCTAAATAACATATCAATACCTTATCCAATCAATCTGGCGATTAATTTCACTTGCCCATGTTTTGATTAATGCGTCAAAGTCTGCTCCTCAAATACAATATTTTATAAAACCAGAATTTAGATAGTCGATTCTTATAAAATTATCTACGTGATTGCTTCTCCTTCTTGGTCGTTATTCTGTTGCGGCTCTCTTCTTTCTTTTCTTTTTGAAGTTGCTAGGTATGGGCCAATAGATATCTAAATAAGTATATAATAGTGGATGCTCGAGTACAAGTAGGATTCTTAAATAAATTAATATATGGTTTTTAAATTCCAATTTGTTTTTCAAAATTTGTAAATATAAGTTAAATATAAATATTTATTCTAATTCGATTTTTGTTCCGAACGAATAACATAATTACAAACTAGATTTACTATCTATAGTTCTTTCTCCCTTTTATTTTTATTATTATTATTATTATTATTATTATTATTATTATTATATTTATCTAAAATATCTAAAATTCATATACATTACACTTAATTCTTTAAATTGTTGTAATGATCGTGATCTTGTTAAATAAAATTAGTATGTTATGAAATCATCAATATATCAATATATAAAGGAGGATACGCCGGAGGTTAGCTGGCATATCTAAGATTGTCACAATCTATTTTTCTAATTTTTTAGAATTTTAGAATTTTAAATACTAATAAATCAGAAAATATCATTTAACCTATTAGAAGTAAAATAGGTATTCAAATTTATTGAGGAGAAGAGTTCGAATTTATAGGGAAGACATATAAATAAAAGTTTGATTTGAAGTAGAATAGGTGTTCGAATTTATAAAGGAGAATAATTCGAATTTATAGGTAAAACATAGAATTAAAAATTCTATTTAAAGTAGAATATGTGTTCGAATTTATAGAGGAGAAGAGTTCGAATTTATAAGAAATACTTGCTAAAAGTTCTATCGGAAGTAGAATAGACGTTTGTAACGTATAATTAAAAGTTCTGTTGGACGTAGAATAGGTGTTCGAATTTATATAAGAGAAGAGAAGAGTTCGAATTTATAGAGACTTTACAGGTTAGACATATAATTAAAAGTTGTATGAGAAGTAGAATAGATTTTCGAATTTTATAGAATAGAAGAATTCAAATTTATAAGAAATACATATTAAAAAAAAGTTATATTGGAAGTAGAATAAGTGTTTGTAAGGCATATATAATTAAAAATTATATTGGAAATAAAATAGGAGTGCGAATTTATATTAGTGTTTTTTCAACGAGAGCAACTCATTGGAAATGAGTATGTTTACAAGAAAATTAATAAATAAGACAAATATTTAATGTATAAAATTTGAGATTTCGATCTTAACAAGAAAAAGATGTTTAACGCGAGGACAACTTATTAGAGAGAAATGAGTGATTGTTATAATTTTATAT
Source organism: Heracleum sosnowskyi (assembly GCA_030848705.1). NCBI lineage: Eukaryota > Viridiplantae > Streptophyta > Magnoliopsida > Apiales > Apiaceae > Heracleum > Heracleum sosnowskyi. The sequence goes on along the minus strand of CM061241.1, from coordinate 69,298,410 downwards.
ATAGAGTTTTTTTTTAAAACAATTATAACGCCGTCGCGAAGCGCGAATTTCTCAACTTGTAGGTTAGACATATAATTAAATGTTGTATCAGTAAAATATGTTTTCGAATTTATAGAGTAAAAGAGTTCGAATTTATAAAAAATACATATAAAAAAAGTTCTATTAAAAGTAGAATAAGTGTTTGTAAGACATACATAATTAAAAGTTCTATTGGGAGTAAAATAGGAGTGCAAATTTATATATGTGTATTTTCAACAAGAAGACGACTCATTAGAAAGGAGCATGTTAACATGAAAATAAATATGTAAGACAAGTATTCAATGTATAAAATTTGGGATTTCGATCTTAATAAAAAAAATATGTTTAACGGGAGGACGACTTATTAGGGAGAAATGAATAATTGTTATAATTTTATAGATAAAATGTTTAAAAAAAATTATATATGAAATATTTTATATTATTACTTTCTAGTCTTCTTTGTCTTTTGATGGTTAATTTGAGCATCTTATTTAATACCAATAATTGATACTACTGGTACTTGTTTGCCCGCCTTCGATTGAATTTTATAAATTTTAAAGACTTTTAAATTTAATATTTGGTATTTAATTTAGTTAGATAATAATATGTTACAATTTTTTGTTTATGTAATTAGTTTAACATTTAATATTATCATTTTTATTTGAAAATCAAATGCGTTAATTTTTATATTTTTAGAAAATCCAATCTTCACAGGAAATTTTAATGTTAAGTTTAGGATTATTTTTCAAAAAATGCACATACTACTTTAAAATCATTTCTAAAGATGCACTAAAAGTAGTAGATTTTTGAATTTATAAATTATAATTTTAATATTTAAATTTTAAATGAGTAAATATAAAAGATTGTATGTTTTAAAAAGTTAAAAGGTTGTATTAGTTTAAATTTACTGTTATTCCCAGTCATACACTTACAGAATTGTAGAAGAGGGTGTTGAATACAATTCTTGATTTTTACAACTTTTCTGCAATTTGAAAGTGAGAACAGATAAATTAAATTGCAGAGACAGAATAAAGATAAGAACACGGTACTTTAAAAATTTCAGGTGGATCATGAGGTATATTATTGAAGAAATAATCTGTGATATTTGGTTACAAATGCACAGCTGTTATTACAGTTCTTTGCTTCTAAGAAATGCAAGAGAGAAAACCTAAGCAAAGACAATGTAAACTGTTTTCTCTATTTTCAAAGAACTGCTACACTTGGTTATAAAACCCAAGTTTACAAGCCATACTACAAACAAAAACTATCTCTATTTTTTAGGTCAAGTATGCTTGCTTCTTCATTCCAGATGCATGTGACTGAGATGTTGTACTCTTGACAAGTTGGCTTGTTTGTACATCTCCTATGTTTGCATGGAAATGGAATGTTTCTTCTTCTTCGAGGTTCACCAGTGTTTGGTTTTCATATTCTTTTTGTTTACTCCATCAACCCATGTGCTTCCACCAGTGTCAAGTTATCATCAACTTATAGTCTTGAGCTTCATTCATTGGTAGTGTTCTTGACTATCCGTGGATGACTATCTGTGGATGTCCATTCGTGGATGAGCAAAGAGTTGATCATCCGTGGATAGCATTAAGTTGATCATCCGTGGATAGCATTAGGTCTTCATCCGTTGTCATTCATTTTCACTTAAACAGAATTACATAGCATAGCCTATTTATAATTAGCTATCTTATCCTGCTTATCTACTGAAAGTCAACATGACTTAGTACTTAATACTTTCGATCCTTAAACTAGAGTAAAATTGAATATGCTACATGATTACTTATCCGTGGATAAGCTTCCCAACAACGGATACTACTAAAAATATGTCATCCGTTGATAGTTACAAAATGACTTATACAAAAATGTGTTATATGTTAAGTTATCATCAGGAACAACATATTTCCTAACATTTACTATAATAAATCTGGTTTTTAATAAGGATTTCAAGTAAAATTTATTAGAAGTGTATCTTTTGGGTTTAATTTATGAGTACTAGTTTTAGTAGACAATTAACGATTTATGTAAAATATTTAAATTCACATTTTATTTCACATTTTTGGTTAGTCTGATATTTTTTGTTTGATTTATTTTATAAAATTTAATAAGTAGTGATTTTAGAAATACAATTGTAAAGCATAATGTAACATAAGATGTAAAAGAGATAACTACAACTCAACAAAGGACAAGACAGACAATAATATTAACAGAAGCACAGGAATCCAGAATCAAAGAAGAAAAGGTAAACTCAAAAAATCAAAATACGTTATGTATTCTTGAAGTCCGTAAACAGGTCACGGAAAGAAGTTCATGAAAATGTTCAAGCCTCAGTGACAGCAAAAGAAACAAGACTTTCAAGACGACAGAAGTATGTGAATGATTTAGGGTTCAGTACCACGGGATTCCAGTGATGAAGCAACCAGAACGACAAGGGACTTATCAGCAGCACTATATTGAAGACATAAAATAAGAATTGATCAAGTGTTATTCATCTGTGAACCAGACCAGTTGCACTAGGTGACGACACTAAAAAGGATCAAGTTGTTTTATCGTCTCAGAAGAAATTGATACAGTCTAAAACTTAAACACCCAGGAGCTCAGGAGTAATTACTAAAGGACAAAAGACAAGAAAAAGAATTCGATAGTTTTTCTTTTGAAAAAACTATCGAATGGTGGTTGAAGTGATTCATTGAAAAACTAAGTGAATTAATTTGGCATTCGATAGTTTTGATTTAAAAACTATCGAATGGCAAATTGATTTAATCCATTCGATGGTTTTTTAATCCATTCGATGTTTTTTCAATTCATGGAGCAGGTGAAAAGTTGTGCTTGTCTGACAGGTTGATGAAGATCCAACGGCCAAGAATATTATATTCTAAATGGTTCGATGGTTTTTCAATTCAAGTCTACAATTAACTCGAGAGAAGATAGTGTCTTCTTCAGTTAAGGATTTCAACACAGAGACATTACTGAGAGAGAGAAGAGCCGGAGAAAATTATCAGAGAAATTAATAGTGCTCAGAACTTGATCATTGTTTTGTATTTGTGTAACCTTAAACTCATTGAAGCTAATCTACGGATTAGAAATTGTAGCACCCCTCGAGGTTTATATTTATAAAAAGATATATTCCCCGAAACTTGATTTGGTTTGGTGTGTTTGATTTCGTTATAGAACTGAAAGATTAATCCGTGAATGAAATTAAATTATTTGTGAGTATCGTATTCAACCCCCCCTTCTACGATACTTTGGACCTAACAATTGGTATCAGAGCTACTTGATTGATATACAAATCAGATCCGGTGAATTAGACCAAAATCAAACGTAGCGTGAAAATTCGAAGCAAATTTTTTTAACTTTCAAAATTTTTCATTTAATTGGAATTTCTTGAATTTTAAACAATTTGAAATTTTCAGAAACCATGAGTGCTCCAAAGACAACCGCTGGTATTAAAGTTCCCCCGTTTACTAGAGATGATTTCGGTTTGTGGAAGATGAAGATGCTGTTATTTATCAAGGCATCTAACCCGTTGTATATTGGCATATTAGAGAACGGGCCGTTTGTACCAATGAAACCAGTTAGTGAATCTACAGCTCCTGATGGTAGCAGGATTCCTCAAGGCACCCAACCTAAGGATATTACTGAATATACAGATTCTGACAAAGAACTGATTCGATTGGATACCGGTCTAATGTTGATATTGGCGGACTCCGCAGACAAGGAAATGAGCTTTCAGTTGATGAACTGTACAAGCGGGAAACATATGTGGGATACCATTAATTTGATAATGGAAGGAACTGAAGACGTTCAGGAAAACAGATTGGACATCCTGACTTCTCAATATGAAGAGTTTAGGTCCCTGCCAGGAGAAAGTATAACTCAGGTCTTTGAGAAATATACTAAGCTTCTCAATGAATTGGCAATGAAAGGAAAGACCTATCCACTGAGAGAATCAAACAGGAAGTTCATGATGACGCTGCCCCATTATGTAGAACACAAGTCATCATCCATTAGGGAAAGAATTGACTTCACAAAGATGTCATTAGAGATGATCTATGGCAAGTTGAAGACCTATGAGATGGAACAGGAACAAAGGGTGATAATCTACGGATCAGGGACAGTGGAGAACAAGCACAATGCACTTGTGAAATCAGCAGCACTTGTAGTGGATGAACCAATAACTTCTGAGATTCAGGTTCAAACCCCTAGAGCTGGAAAGGAGGTGATAATAGAAGCAGAAATGGATTCTGTGAATCTGGGTGTTGATGAAAGTGATTACTACACCCTAGAAGAGCTTGAGCAAATGGAAGACAAAACCATGGCGTACTTAGCTGCAAAGTTTAGTCACATTCGTTTCAAAAGAAACCCTAAGTACAAGTTCAAGGGCTCAACCAACAGATTCCAGAAGAGCAATTATACACCTAGTACAGGCTTTAAGGGAGGCTACAAGACTGGCATGATTGATAGAAGCAAATCAAGATGCTACAACTGCAATGAGTTAGGGCATTTCGCCACTGAATGCCGGAAGCATCGTCAAGCAAGAGACATGAAAGATGTCTATGGAAAGAAGGATTCTTATGATGAGTTGAATAAGGAGAATGCCAAGCTTAAACAGCAACTGGAGGCATTGTCTGGAAAGCAGAAAGGGAAAGCTTATATAGCAGAGGGAAAGCACTGGGATGATACTGATTCGGATGAAGAGGAGGAATATGTAAATGTTGCTCTAATGGCTGACTCTTCAGAGGAATCACCACAATCATCTCAGGTACCTATCTTAACTACAATTGATATGTCTAATTCTAAGTACAAGAAAACTATGCAAGATCTTAGTGTAGAATTGTTTAATGTACACACAAGCATGCTAGCATCAGAAATGGAAAATGCTAAACTAGTTCTTAAGATTAAAAAGCTAGAATCTAAAAATGAAGAACTAGAGCTTGTAGCTGTAACATTAGAAGATCTTAAGCAAAAGAATGCGTACTTAGAGAACAAGGTCAAGTGTAATGATGAGATAGAGACTATCCTCAGGAAGCAGATTTCAGATCTAGATTTGAAGCTGAATGCTTTTAAGAATTCCGCTCTAGTGGCTAAGAAAATCATTGATACTCAGGCCATAGAGAATAAAACTGCTATAGGATTTGACTATAACAAGAAAGCTGGTAAGAAGCTTGTGGAATTCCCTGTGACATCTTTAGTTGTCAAAAGGAATACTCCACATGTTCTTAAGAATGTTGATTGTCTAGTTTTTGTTAAGCCGTTTCCACCACTCTTTCATGAGGATGACCTTTTCATTAGACAAGAATTGCTTGAGGAGGATTTATTGAAGGAAAAAGAGGTAAAGACTAAGTTGCCTAGGAAATCAGTAAAAAATGAATTACCTAAACCTGATTTACCTAAAACTGAAGTAGGTTCCTTAGTTAGTAATGTTCAAAAGAACAGGAATGGGAGGAAGAAGATTGTTAATCAGGAATTGGTTCCATCTTCTCCCATTGCATCTAGGAAGTTGTGCTCCATTTGTAATTCTGCTGGACACCTTACACATGCATGTAAAAAGGTTAAAGTAGAAACTGCTAATGCTTCTGAAATGCATAACATGTCTGACATGCCTGATAATCATGAGCCCTGTGGGAAGAAAGAGTGTTTGCTATGTAAGTACAACATCATGCATGCTTATTTTAAGTTGATGAATGATAGTAGCAATAGCACTAGTAATGTTAAATCCACAGATACTATGAATATCAAACAGGGTAAGACTAAATTGAATGTTACTCTTGTTAAATCATCTAAACCTTCAGGACCCAAACAATTTTGGGTACCAAAGTCCGCTTAATCAATCTGTGATTGCAGGGTAAGGTTAAAAGCTCAAAGGTTGTGTGGATTCTGGATAGTGGCTATTCTAGACACATGACAGGTGAAGAGTCCCTGCTTACAGAGGTGGTTAAGAAGACCGGCCCGATTGTAACCTTTGGAGATGACAGCAAAGGATTCACTACGGGATATGGTAAATTGAAAGCTGGAAATGTCATCATTGAAAACATCTCTCTTGTTGAAGGATTAAAGCACAATCTTCTAAGTATCAGTCAATTCTGTGATAAAGGCTACAATGTAGATTTCAGAAAGGACAAGTGCTTGATCACCAACAGGAAGGATGAGAAGCTTACTCTACTGGGAGTGAGAAAAGGGAATTTGTTTATAGCTGACTTAAGTTCTACCAGTGAAGGAGAAGTTACATGTTTCTATGCAAAGGCATCTTCAGAACAAAGTTGGCTATGGCACAAGAAGCTCTCACATCTGAACTTCAAAACTATGAACTCTTTGGTAAAGAGAGAGTTAGTGAGAGGGTTGCCCCTGATGGAATTCAATCAGGAGGGACTATGTGAAGCATGTGAAAAAGGGAAGTCGAAGAAAGCATCACATGGAAGCAAAGGAATGACAAGCATTACTGAACCATTACAGCTGATTCATATGGATTTATTTGGTCCAGTTAATGTTATGTCACTTTCAAGGAATAGATATGCATTGGTGATGGTGGACGACTACTCCAAGTACACGTGGGTGTTGTTCATACAAACAAAGGATGAAGCAACACAACTAATCATTGATCACATCAAGAAGATAGAAGTGGAAGCTAAGCTACCTGTGCGGACAATCAGATCAGACAATGGAACTGAATTCAAGAATGCAGTTCTTAATGATTTCTGCTCAGAGAAAGGAATATCAAGACAGTTTTCAGCACCAAGAACTCCTCAACAGAATGGAGTAGTGGAAAGGAAGAACAGGACCTTGGTTGAAGCAGCAAGGACCATGTTGAGTGAATCAAAACTTCCCACTTACTTTTGGGTTGAAGCAGTGAATACGGCTTGCTACACTCAGAATCGAACCCTGATCAACAAAGATCATGAAAAGACTCCGTATGAGTTAATGGCCAACAAGAAGCCAACACTGAAGTACTTTCATGTGTTTGGTGCAAAGTGCTTTGTACTTAAAGATGGAGAACATCTTGGCAAGTTTGATGCCAAAGCAGATGAAGGCATTTTTCTGGGCTATTCTCTGGAATCTAAGGCTTTCAGGGTATATGTGATTGAAGATAAGAAGGTGTTGGAAAGCTTTAATGTAACATTTGACGACACCAAAAGACCAGGCCTGCAAACTGGAGAGAACTCTGAATCTTTGGTATTTGAAAATCTATCAGGAGATCTCTCTGACAATGAAGAAGTACCTGAAGTTGTTACAGTCATTAATAATAATCATAATGATAATGATTCTGGACAAAGTGGTGACCAAAGTGGAGATCCTCAACATACAGGATCCACTAGTCAGTCTTCAGAATCAACAGATCAAACCGTCAACAACTCAGGGGGAGCAGGAGAAGGATCAACTAGTCACACTCCACAACATCTAGAACAAGGAGAATCATCAAGATCGCATCTGCCAAGACAAAGGGTATGGAATAGAGATCATCCCTTTCACTTGATCATTGGTGATCCGGACACAGGAGTGAGAACTAGGAGAACATCACAAAATGAATGTCACTATTCTGGGTTTCTTTTAGAAACAGAACCTAAGAAAGTTGAAGATGCTCTAGATGATCCAGATTGGGTGATTGCTATGCAAGAAGAACTCAATTAGTTTGAAAGGAAGAAAGTTTGGAAGCTGGTACCCAGGCCTAAGGGAAAATCTGTTATTGGAACACGATGGGTATTCAGAAATAAGTTGGACGAAGATGGCATTGTAACGAGAAACAAAGCCAGACTGGTTGCTAAAGGTTACTCTCAAGAAGAGGGTATAGATTATGATGAAACCTATGCACCAGTAGCAAGACTTGAGGCCATCAGAATGTTTCTGGCATTTGCTGCAAATTCCAATTACAAGGTATATCAAATGGACGTGAAGAGTGCTTTTCTGAACGGGGAGTTAGAAGAAGAAGTGTATGTGGAACAACCTCCAGGTTTTGAGGATTCAAAACTGGCAGACTTTGTGTACTTTCTATTCAAAGCTCTCTATGGACTCAAACAAGCTCCGAGGACATGGTATGACACTCTCTCTGAATTCTTACTTGAAAATGATTTTACAAGAGGTGTTGTAGACAAAACTCTCTTTGTCAAAAAGCATAAAAATGATTTGATATTGGTGCAAGTATATGTGGATGACATAATATTTGGTTCTACTAATGATGATCTATGCAAGAGATTTGCTAAGTTAATGCAGAGTCGTTATGAAATGAGCATGATGGGTGAATTGCCATTCTTTCTTGGACTGCAAGTATACCAAAAACAAGGTGGTATATTCATTTGTCAGTCCAAGTACATCAAGGATCTTCTTAAGAAGTATCAAATGGAAGACTCATCTACAGCAAAGACTCCTATGCCAACTGCCACTAAGCTTGATAAGGATGAAACTGGTAAGAAGGTTGACATCACAGGCTACAGAGGTATGATAGGCTCATTACTTTATCTCACTGCAAGTAGACCAGATATAATGTTTGCAACATGCTTGTGTGCTAGATTTCAGTCTGATCCTAAAGAATCTCATCTAATAGCTGTTAAGCAAATATTTAGATATCTTAAGGGGACCCCAAATCTTGGAATTTGGTACCCTAAAGATACAGGATTTGATCTTATTGGATACACAGACTCTGATTTTGCAGGTTGTAAGATTGATCGGAAGAGTACTTCAGGAAGCTGTCAGTTTCTTGGTATAGCAAGAAGCAGCATTCAGTTTCCACATCAACAGCTGAGGCTGAATACATTGCTGCTGGAAGCTGTTGTGCTCAGATCTTGTGGATGAGAAACCAACTCCGTGACTATGGACTTTTGTTGACAAAGATTCCAATATTTTGCGACAACACAAGTGCCATAGCAATCTCAAACAACCCAGTGCAACACTCGAGGACGAAGCACATCGACATCATGTATCATTTTATCCGAGAGCATGTCATGAATGGAACTGTGGAGTTATATTTTGTACCCACAGAGGATCAAATTGCAGACATCTTTACTAAACCGCTTGATGAATCCACTTTCAATAAGCTGGTTGGTGAACTTGGGATGTTAAATGTTTCTAATTGATTTTGATTAGAAGTCAGTAACTGCAGATAGTCCTGGTGAATACATGAGTTTAAGAATTGCTATATCCTTAGGACTCGTGAGTTTATTTTCTGGAGCAATTCTCGTAGTTAGGATTTTTGTACTAATTTTATGTCATAATTATGGATGATATATCTTCTGGCATTTAATTGGTTATTAATTCTAAAATTATTTAAGTGCTAATATTTGTTCTAAATATTCAAGCATCTATTTAATTTGAATTAATTTGCCTTGTTTTTAACATTGTAAATTAATGCAGCATAATTCATTGGATTTTAATTGATTAATATCAGTTAATGATATTTAGTTGATTTTAGTCTGAGAAAATTGTGAATTTTCTGTTAATAATTGATTTTGGTGAATTTTAAAAGATTTATTCAAAATAAAACTTGACAGGAAATAAAAAGTCTGATTTTTAAAATAGAACAGGTTTTAAAATGAAGACAGAAGCAAAAAATATCGAATTTAGGAAATTCGATAGTTTTTCAAGTACATAGATAAATCTATCGAAATTAATTTTCCATAGTTTTTGAAAAGGAAAAGAAAAACCATCGAAAACATGTATCGATAGTTTTTGAGAATATCTTTCAAATATATCGAAGTGAATTTATCTGATTTAATATTTAAATTCTCGATAGATTTTGAAAATTAGTAGAAAAACCATCGAAGTGAATTTTAATTATTTCTATATTCAAATTCTCGATAGTTTTTCTAAACAAAGCATGTTCGATAGATTTTGGTTTAATTGAGAACAACTTTCGATAGTTTTTCTAAAAGGTCGGTTTAAATTCTTGAATTTAAACACTTCGATAGTTTTGAAAAAACTATCGAAGTGTTTTTGACCTTTATGCCCCTAGAATTAAAACTATCGACAGCATAAATAAAAACTATCGAACATTAAATGTCATAATTGCCCCTGCAGTTTCAGCAAGTATAAATACTTTGCCTTAGAAGTTTTCTATTCATTTTCAGATCTAAAAGAAACTAAGGCCGTGCATAATACTTACATTATATATATTCATACACAAACAACCATCACCATCGATACTTTTCTTCAAGATTAACCGAGTAAAAACCTCAAAAAGAGACTATTCTTTCACTGTTAATTGTTTTAACCGTGAAGTTTGAATCCTTTTGTGTTTTTGGAAAAGAAAGACAAAGAAAACTATCGAACCTGAACTTTTGACCTTAGAAAAGTGTTATCAGGATTGTTCTTTAGAAATTAATTGTCAATCAATTGATTTCTTTGAATTTGAGTGCATATTCGGATTTCACAAATTAGGGTTGTATTTGAGTTCTGTGTGGTTTGAGTTTGTGTTCTTAAGTGATTAAAAAGGGGTAATTTTGTTAGAGTTTGATTAATTAGTAATAATTAATTAAATTTAAAGAAAAAATAGTTTTTGGTTGTTTAAATTTTCTGGAAATTTTAAAATGGCTGGGGAATTTATTATTACCAAGACTAATCATGTCTCGTTTCAAAACTTGCAATCCATAACGAACTTACAGTTTCGTGCATGGGCAGAGTTTTTGAACACACGTTCATTAGTGGCATATGTTGTGAGTACTCCCGTGGTCCTTTGCATCGATCAATTGACTGCGTTGTACACAACCGCCACGGATACAAGTGAGAATAACGTAAGGTCCTTCAGTTTTGTTGTGCCAGGGGGCAGAACAATAACGGTGACGGAACATGACTTTAATCAAATCTTACATTTTCCTACATAAAACCTTGTTCCGGATCCCACAACTGAGGAGATACATGCTTTCTTCAATCTCATTAGAAGTCAACAACCTAACTTCTTTGTGGGAGAGTTTCTGAAGCATTACTTGCCAAAAGCATGGAACTTTTTCTTTCATACCCTAATCCATGTTTTTACTGCCAAGCTAACAAATCTGCATGGTATTCCCTTATTCCTTCAAAAGATAGGGTTTGCCATTGCCAACAGTAGGCATATTAACATTGGACGGTTACTGATTGATCAAGTAATCATATGCATGGGACCACTGGATGAAAGAACGGGCATAGATGAAGATGTGCTTTGTTTCTATCCTAGGTTCCTACAGCTAATTCTCAATGATATCTTAACAGATGATGAGCGCGAGACATTCGCCGAAGAGGAGACCATGGAGTGTATGAAGATGAAGAGCAATGCCATAACCGCTCTGATAAGGAAGAACAACTATCTTCCAGGGGTACCCACTGTTCTCACTGAATATCTAAGAACGGTGCCCCTACCACTTCTACCCCCAGGGAAACAGGTAATTCAAGGTAACATTCCTGACCCTGAACTGGCTCCTGAACCACAACCTATGGATGTTGATCCAGAGCCCTCAGTGGCCATTCCAGACCAGGAGGTTGCAAACCCACAATCCACTACACCAAAAACGACCTATTGCAACCCCACAAAAGTGTATTGTTTGACCCGAAAAATGTTACAGTAGATGTTTATGTAACGTTTTGGCAAAAATTCAGCGTTACATTTACTGGCGTTGCCTATGACCTCTATTGCAACATTGTGTGTACTTATTGCAACACATTTTGTAGTATTACAATAGCACTTTTTTGTAACACTTTTGTCTATTTTAGTAACTTTTTTAAGGTGTTACAATAGACTAATGCATCACTTTTTTGCAACATTTATTAAGTTAAAATGTTACAAAGTTAGTTTATTGCAACATCTCTATGCAACATTTTGATACCTTTTGCAATACTTTTTGGTTTTTTTTGCAACAATTATCTGCAACATTTTGATGCCTGTTGTAATGTTTTTTGGGTTTTTAGCAACATTAATCTGCAACTTTTATATCCCTATTGTAATACTTTTAGATTTTATTGACAAAACTTATTTGTAACATTTTTTATTAGTTCAGATTGCAGTGTCCTATTTGAAATTTGAAAATACCATTCACAAAAGCATACCAAACCAGAAATCACATTTCAAATGACAAATTCAACAAAACATATGACAATAAAGCCCAAAGTCGGGTTGTAGCACAAAATCATCTTACATCTAGTACTTAAGTCGAAACACATGTCGACTTATACTTAAGTCGAAACACATGTCGACTTATCTCACAATTCTACATTAAACTTAATCTTTCATGTCAAAATATCAACCTACTACGAAAAGTACGCACATATAAAGTAAAAGAACTGATCATCAATCATCACTTTTGTCGTCCTCATGATTGTCTTCGTGATCGTTGTCCTTACTTTGTCTGATTTTTAAAAGGACTTTGCTGGATACAAGAAGGACTAACGACCTTTCCAATTTCATTTCAATGTGCTCCTCAATGACCAAAAAGAATTCTGCTGTATGTGCTATATACGCAAGCTACATTAAAACTTTCCCAAAAGAACCTAAGGTGTAGAAAGCTTTACTGTTCATGAATAGAAAACTGTCAGAAAAGTGTAACAAAATAAACTTGTCCATATACACAAGGACTAACCCCTGCATTATATAAAAGCCTATAGAATATTACTACAAGAGGAAAAAAAGGGTGAACACTCCAGTTAGGAATGAATCATAACACAGTTAACTACAACATCTCAGCATAGGTATAAATGCTTACAAAATTGTAAATATTACATAGAAAGCAAGTTGAGCCAAAACCATAATAAAAAAGTGACTCCAACTTTAAAGCAGGAGGAAGACTGATATTAGAATGTAAAACAATTAAACCTTTTAAAATTGTGGCTGCATCTAAACTTCTAGTGATGTTAAAAAATTTCAGGACAGGAAGAAGCTACTGAGAGATGTGACTTTATCAGGTCATACTGAATATGTATAAATTTAAACTAAATTGATTACAAAAAATTATTAAGTTACAAATAAAAATATGGAGAAAATGTAGTAAAAAATTATAACCACGTGGAAACTTATATAGTTATATATTAAAGACAATATACTAGTCAAGTTATAGTGACAGGAGAAAGTCCCATTGTTAACATATCCACATATATGAGTATATGTGTTACCATATAGGAGAAAGTCCCATTGTTAACCAATTTGTCCATGTATGGAGGGTAAAAATTTGCAGAAATATTAAATTTACACAGCAGGAGATGATAAATATTAATAGCACTAAGACAAAGTCCTTCGTTGACCGTTCACACAAATTAACATATCAGAACTGAACTACTAAAAATCAGTAGAAATCTAATCAGACAAGCTATTAACAATTTAATATATCTGCAATAATGATAAAGAAAATGCAAGACAAAATGTATACATATTCAATACATGTGAGGTGAAAAGTAAAATTTTGCAAGAAGAACTCCTACATTCAACATATTGTGTCAAAAGTAAAATTTTCATAAACAAAAGTCGCAGATCTGAGATGTGAATGAACGATGCAATTAGTTGATGTAAATACCTCATCTGATTTGGAGTAATTTCTGTACTCAAGTTGCACTTGAATGTCCCCCCTTGCCTTTTATTTCCAATGTGATTCACATTCATTGAAACCTCTTGACTCTCAGAGTTTGAATAACTGAAAGAAACTGCAGGCAAGGAAGTTGGAAATTATTAAAGTGTCACTAGTTGAATTCAACTTTTTTTAGCAAACACAAGAATATATATACAGATAGACTACTAGATTTGGTTCAACAACATTTATGTCCAGAAATTATTGACTATAAGTTAACATGCAAGGTAACAGAAAGCACATGAAAAATAGTTATTCCAGCTCTACAGAACTCTTTATTTGCTTCTTGACACACCCAATCACTAAAATGATAAATATACAATACTTCCACTACATTGATGGTGAAGTTTACTTACAGGCATATTCCTCAATCATAGGGCCTTCTACTGTTTCGCACACACAGAACAGAAGTGTTTTCAGGTATTTCTTCTGTAGTGCATCATAGACACCTAAACAAGTAGAGAAGAATAAGAGAAATCATGAGAAAAAAAACAGGATAAGACGTTTCTTGATTGTAAACCTCAACAATAATGATTAACTCGCCTTTCTCCATCCATCCAATAAATCATTCTTCTTGACTCTACATCCATCGGCATAAGCTTATTAATCTTCATCTCTGTTTAGGATACCAGCACCAAAATAAACAGATCAGAACTAAGATGTAAAAATCTCACATCACTAATTTTTGCTTGTTGTAGCAAGATGGTGTACCTAGAGCTGGAACCGACTTGTCATTGAAATAGTTTTCAGGAAAAAGTCCCCTGATATAGCTAATATTAAATATCGCAATGCGTAGCAGGTTCCATATATAAGCTGTTGATAGCATATTGATACCGTAAATAAATTTAAAACACAAAATCTATGTAGTAGTGCAGAGCACTATAAAGACTCGATATTAAACACAAAACCTCTGGTTGCAACATTTGAACATCACTCCAAAAAATAAAAACCACAGCTCAAACTGCACAATAGTATCCACATTGTCAAGAAATTTGGTAAAAACTGAAATTAAACCCGAGAGTAGATAAATTGATTTATTATACAAACCTCAATTTACCAAGAAATTAAGAAAATGGAAGACCTTTTGAGTAGTCCATCCAAAATATGACACTCATAATCGTATCTGAACCATTTGTACCTAAAACATCAACATAAACTAACTGCTTATGACCAAAAAAGCTGGCTACAATCAAAACCCCATATCAATTGTAGTACATTTACACATCAGCCAATAAACAGTAAGCAAATCAATACATACACACATATATATATAATAACCTTAAAAAGGTCGATACACAAACACACATACATATTCATATACCTGAAGTAGGGATTTTGAGGAGAGTAGCCAATTGAATTTGAAGAGCGGAGTGTGCGAGTTCAATTCGAAATGAACCAACATTCTTTAATCCACTAATCGTATGAATATTCCAATTAGGGGACCATCAATTTTGGGGGTTTTGGGTTTTGAAGTCGGGTTTAGGGGTTGGGTTTTGAAATCGAATTAGGGGTTTGAGAGAGGTGTGAGATGTGAGAGAGAGAGGTGAGGTCGGGAGAAAGGTCAGGTCTAGGCCGGGAGAGATCTGAGAGAGGGGTGAGAGAGATGTCTGAGAGAGTGTGAGAGATGGGTGAGTAATAAGTTTTGTGTAATAAAACTTAATTTTGTGTAATAAAAATGCCCGCCCAGTGAAAAAATTAAACTCCCGCCTATATATTTGGTACTAAATTGATCAAAAGTGTATCATGTTATTGTAACACTTTTCTGAAGCATTGCTATTGTTCTAAAACTGTGAAAATGATTCTTAGGCTTGCAACACTTTCCCATTTAAAGTAACATTTTGGAAAGTATTACAATAGATATGCAGGTTTCTTTTCTATAGCAACATTTTATGCAACACAATCATATGATGGGGTTGCAATAGGTCATTTTTGGTGTAGTGATCTCTAACCACGGTCGAAGAGCCTTTGGAAGAGCCAAATGAAAACATAAACGAACCTCCTTCCCCTACTATACCCATTAAAGAACCATCCATGAGTGTAGAGGGAGATAGTGCCAAAGCAGCACCACATAAGGAGATACACCCTTCAACAGCAGCTCTGCCTTCCTCTAAAAGGAGAAGAACAGAAACCGAGGCAACTGTTGATACTTCATTTCTCTCATCCAAAGCGCCCTTTACTGATTTTTCTGATGTTGATTGGGCTACGCTAACGAAAGCAATATCTGAACCAATATCTGTGAACCAGACCAGTTGCACTAGGTGACGGCACTAAAAAGGATCAAGTTGTTTTATCGTCTCAGAAGAAATTGATACAGTCTAAAACTTAAACACCCAGGAGCTCAGGAGTAATTACTAAAGGACAAAAGACAAGAAAAAGAATTCGATAGTTTTTCTTTTGAAAAACTATCGAATGGTGGTTGAAGTGATTCATTGAAAAACTAAGTGAATTAATTTGGCATTCGATAGTTTTGATTTAAAAACTATCGAATGGCAAATTGATTTAATCCATTCGATGGTTTTTTAATCCATTCGATGGTTTTTCAATTCATGGAGCAGGTGAAAAGTTGTGCTTGTCTGACAGGTTGATGAAGATCCAACGGCCAAGAATATTCTATTCTAAATGGTTCGATGGTTTTTCAATTCAAGTCTACAATTAACTCGAGAGAAGATAGTGTCTTCTTCAGTTAAGGATTTCAACACAGAGACATTACTGAGAGAGAGAAGAGCCGGAGAAAATTATCAGAGAAATTAATAGTGCTCAGAACTTGATCATTGTTTTGTATTTGTGTAACCTTAAACTCATTGAAGCTAATCTACGGATTAGAAATTATAGCACCCCTCGAGCTTTATATTTATAAAAAGATATATTCCCCGAAACTTGATTTGGTTTGGTGTGTTTGATTTCGTTATAGAACTGAAAGATTAATCCGCGAACGAAATTAAATTATTTGTGAGTATCGTATTCAACCCCCCCTTCTACGATACTTTGGACCTAACAACAATCTTTTTAGAAATTGTTACTATTAGATTAAATTTAGGGTGTTACTTTTAAAAATTACATCTAATATCATAAAATTCTTTTCCAAAAGTTCACGTAATAGTTATTGGTAGGTAAACTTTTCAAATTATGATTTTGTAATTTTAATGTTTTAATTTTGGATATTGAAGGTAAAAAGTTTGATATTATTTCGAGAAAAAAGTTGTACATCTGGAAAAGGAAAAAATATTTGTTATTTTAGGATTTAAGATGTTACTTTGTAAAAAATGTACGTAATCCTTTAAATTAGTTTTTAGTAAGGTATTTGTATAAGGTGTGTCCAAGTTTGTATGTGTATGAGTTTGTAACTTGGTGATTTTTAAAAACTGTGAAGTTACTCCCTCCGTCCCTCTCATTTCTTTACAGTTTTTTGACACTGCTTGACACGCATTTTAAGGCTTCTATAAAGTATAGTTCTACAACTTATTTTTAAAATTTTCTTTTTCTAAACAAAAATTTAAACATTATATTTTATTCAGAAGAAGAAAAAATTTACAATAATTTATCGAAGTATATATTAAAGGAGTCTTAAAATGCGTACCGAGCCCCCGTACCCCAATGTAAAGAATTGCGGGGCGGAGGGAGTCTTAAAGGAGGCTTTGTGAACGTTTTTTTTTAAAGTTAATATTTTTTCGTTTAGTTTTACCTAATACTACACTACTTTGCATTTTATTTATTTGTAATTTGTCTAATGCTACACTATAATATTTTAGTTGAGAATTAAATAATAAAAGAATAAATTACAAATTTATTGATGTAATTCGTACTCATTTCGTTGTGAAATATTTTGAATTGGTGAAAAAAAATATTTATGGTTATAATTAAAAATATTTATTATAAATAAGTAATCATTAGTATTGTCAAATTTGTACATTTACACTTGTGTACCCTTATATATATAAACTTTTCAATATAGAAAATTGCATTATGAGAACCAATAAACTATTGAATAATCTAAATTTTTAATTCATATTACACTTTTTACGATATTATTTTATTCAATTTTGCTGAAGTAAATACACAAATTTCAAAGGCTGCTGATATATGCACAGCCTAAATTGATTGTTGCACACCCTAAATTTATATATGACTAAACTAACCTCCTTAACTTCAACGTATAATTACTTATTCATCACATGTTTAGCTAAAATTCTTTTTAAACATATGATGTATATAGCTATTTAAACAATATGAAAATAAGTAATTATCATGAGTTAAACATTATATATATATATAGGAGTACATAATTCTTTCAAGATAATCCCCTACTAGTCGTTAGGAAATAACACAAATCATTTTAATTTTAATATATACAAAAATTTTGGAATTCAACTTACAGACTTCTAACTTATTTATACACATTTTGTATTTATTATCCAAATAAGGAGTAAGTTATTTTAATATATTTGAAACAAAATTTATTCCAATTACCTAATAATTTTATTAGTGTGTACAAATATCTTATAAAACTATATTTTTTGTGTTCATATGAATATTAAGTATTTAGTAAATAATAAATAACGTGCTAACTATTTTTTATAATTTATATAATTAATGTATATTACTATATTTATAAAGCATAATATAATATCACTACTAGAAAAACGTTAATAGACATCACCCATTTTACATCGGTTAAGAAAACCACTGATGTTAAATATATTTTTAAAATTAGAAATTTTAAAAGCGATGTTCAATAGCTTTACGAACATCGATTCTTAAAACAACTGATGTCTTTATGTATTTTTAGAAAAGTAAAAAACACGGGACAATGTTTCCCCCCTCTTTCTAATAAAACATTTCCCCTTATAAAATTTTATTCCCCCTCCCCCAAAACAATTCCCCCCTTTTCCCTGAAACATTTTCCCCTCTTAGACCCCAATTTATTTCCCTAAAACATTTCCCCCAAAAATTCTTTAACCCAATTCATTTCCCCCAAAAATCTCTCAGCCCCGACCCTAAATCTTTAACCCTAAAACATTTACCCCAAAAATCTCTCAACCCCAACTCCGTTTCTCTCACTCAACTCTCAATTAAACACAAACCCTAATCTCTCGACTATCATTTCTCTCAATTAGGAGAACAAGAACCCTAAATCTTAGTTCGAAGAAGAAAAAGTTCGACTTAGTAAGTCATTTTCCAGATTCGAATTAGTAAGTCATTTTAATTTAAGTTTGAATTACTTTTTTTTTTCTAATTTGAACTTCTTTTTTTTCAGATTGGTTGCTTCTTTAGCTTGGGTCATCTTGAATTATTAAGTTCTTGTGTTAATTACTTATCTTTATTTTTGCATGTATTTTTTACTGCGTTAATTACTTGTATTTTTGTTTTTGTAAGATTGGATGAATTGTTCTTGTGTTTTTGAATGAACTTTGTTTTTGTTTTTGTGAATTATTTTTCGTATTATGGGCTTACATATTGTGACTATTACTTTTTGTGTTTAAAAATTCTAATTTTTCTTAACATGGCTTTGCAGGAGCATTTGCTTGTGTGCGTGCAGTTAACAATATAATTTTTTGATTTGTTCTTGTGGTTAGTAATTGCTCAATTTAAAATTTTATTATTTAGTGCCCTCTTGATTTTTAATTAGATGCATGTGCTTGTTTATATGATTCTGATAACGTATTTTCGTAATTACTTGGAATGACATTAAGAATGTTGCTCAAATGTTGGGTTAGCAGCTCGAACTATATATCAAAGATTTAAGATTTCTTTTTCCAGCTCCTTTGTCAAGTGCTCAAGTTGTTTGATGCATAGATGAGATCTTCAGGAAATTTCTCTGGTCTGTATGCTACTAATACTCTGTTTCTATACTTTAAAAAGGATGAGAATATATGATTTCTTCTGTACAAATAGGATTGGTGAAAACACATAAAATGAGCAACTATGAGAAGATAATTATGCCAAATTTTGCAAAGCTGTTAACATTTTATTTAATATTCTGCATTGCTTTAATTTATAACTTGATCTATCACTTGAGATGCATCCAGTTTGACACTATTCGTATTCGATGACCATATGAATCTATTTAATGATTATGCTACCAATTCCCTTGTCATGAAATGCGAAGATATACCTATAAAAGCCAGAAACTATAGGTAACTAGAATCTATTCTGAGAAGGTTTGTTTGTATTCTTATTTTCTCATTAATATCATACACATATATATATATATATAGGTATACATTTTTATCAATGTATAATGATTTTTAAGGGTTTGCTGATTTGTTTGTAAATTTATATGAACTCTTGTATCTGGAAAAGATTTAGTTCTTTCATTTTTTAGACTTTCTATTAGGATTATGTTATTTTACCAAAAAAGTAGTAAACATAGTCGCATAATCTTGAGGCACTACTCGAAGCATAATACATAATCTTCGATGATTGTTAGGGCCTCATTATTTTACTGAGGGATTCTCTTCTGAAAACTTATCCAGGTTGACCTATTTTGTTGTTTATTTATTTTCATTTTGTATATTCTTGATTCAGTAATCAGGTTAAAAAGCTTATTAAACTCATTATTGTATCTATATTACAGGTTTCTAGTTTGTTAAATAAAATGCAGTTACATGCTGAGTCACATGCCTTTGCCTCAAAATCAATTCAGTGATCTTATTAGAACGAAGGTAATTTTCAAGCATACATCGAATTTATTAGTAATTTTTTATCTATGTTTTCAACTACGAACAATTGCAGTCTAATCGAGGTTCTTTGAATGTTCTCTGTAGAAAAAACTTGTTCTGTTTATTTCTATCTTAAAAGGATAGCTTTTAGCATTGTTGGAGAACAGAAATCACCAGCTTTTAGCGATGTTGTAAGAAGAAACCCCACATCGGTGATAATTTTATTTTCAGTCAAGTAGATTTACTAGTTTCTTAGAACACTAATTAATTGGTATATAGGTTGTAGCAAATTACACAGATTCTCATCACATGTATATGACTAGTAGCTAACTCTTGTACTTCCCCTCTAGTAATCTCTTTACTATCTCAATATGTTGTTATGCTCCACTATTTCCAATAAGCATACACCTTACCAATTAGCCATACGTATTTAGCTGTACTATGACTCCTTACTTGCTAATGGTTGATATTAGTGAATTGCATATGGTAAATGCCTTTTTAGTGCTATTCATTTATCACTTCTCAACTGCTTACAAATAATTCCTCTGGAAGAGGACACACAATTCAGTTCGGTGTCTTCTATGTAATAGCAGTTTTGGATGAATAAAGGATGTTGGTGCCGCAAATCGTTGTCAACTGCAGCTCTGTATTGTGGTGTGTTTTGATATATAAATATAATTGTGTAATCAGTACATATAAAATTATACATTTGAAAATTAACATATTTATGCAATTTTTTGCTTTGGATTTTTAAATGTTTGTAGTGACTTTGTTAGACTCGGATATCTACAAGACTGAAGTGCTTGAAGAGGTGCGTCTCAAGACCTAGCTAGTTTGTACTTAATGAAATTTTCGAGCAATTAGTTTGCTTGTCGAAGTACAGATAGTTCATAAGCTAGTTAATTACGATTTCTAGTTTGGTACTTTGATGTATTGTTTTGGTTATGCTAGTTGGTGTAAAGATTGTATATTTGGTGTTTGGTAATGGCAAGTGTTAACTGTTTTCTTATTTTGGTGTTTTAGTTTGATTTGAGTTTTGGGTGCATATGTAAAGAATACTGCATGCTAAAACATGAATATGAGACATCAGTTTTAACAAGAAAATCAATGTCCAAGTAAACTGATGTGTTTAACTATATACCACGCTGTTTTCCCCAAACAATCGATGTATATGACAGTCTATTACATCAAATATTTTAACAAAACCGATGTCATATGATGTAATTACAATAAAACTATTAAAAAATGATGTAAAAGAGGGGAAATTATGTTAGATCTTTATGTAAAACCGATGTAAAAGAGGTGCAAAGACATCGTAAATTTGATAGAAACTGATGTCTGAAGACTTCTAATACATCGGCTTTTGGCTAAAAGCTGATGTCTATAATCATGATCTTTCTCTACACCCATATACACATCGGCCGTATTTTTTCCAGACATCGGGTTTTAGCTGTTGTCTATTAACGTATTTCTAGAAGATATGAACAAAATAAACAAATTCAAATTTGGAAATTAAAGGGATGGGATGGGAAAAGAAACATAAAGTGAGGGTATTTCTGTCAAATAAAGGAACTAGGGTGTGCAACGTGTGCATATATCACAACCCATTTCAAATTATACGATATTTTCAATTTGTTACATTGGTTTCTTTTATTTTATCTGTCATAAAAAATGAGTAAAACCTATTAAAATTTAAAAATTATTAAGTTTGAGATGTTAGTAGGTGATGTGTGCTAAAACTAACCCTAAAGATATAATAAATGATGTATTAAATTAGACCTAGATTGGTCCAAGACTCAAGCCCAATTGTTGACGCCCGAAACCCTAATTAATTATTGAATTCATAATTAATTAAAAGGCTGGCTATATAGTCCATTAAATGTGTCAAAGTTGTGACCTTCGTCTACTAGAAGTAGTATTGAGGGACACCAAAACCTAAAAGGAGTCAGCCTCCTACAAATAAGGACTTACAATCTTGAAAGAAGGTGACTTGACCTCCAAGTCACCTAATTCTACCCTAAATACCAGGCTTCAGACGCCTATATAAAGGACCTGATCCTTCAATCAGAACTACGTTTTATTGGCTTGATTATCTATACGCTAGAGATACGTAGGCATCTTGTGAGGACCGATTCAGTCACGAAACACAAGAGCAGCCATTAAAGCTCGAAGCTCTCAACCCTAGCATTAATTATACCCTAGTTCTTATTCCACAATATTTGGCGCTGTCTGTGGGAAGATAACATCAACCATGGTAGACACCCGGAGAACAACTCGAGAAACTCAGACTTTTGAAGGACTTCCTATCACCTCTAAAACAGAGATTCATGGAACAGGAAGCCAGCCACCACCAACTACTAGCACTCAAGGGACGAATATCCCCCTCACCACTACTCAAGGACTAGAAATCCAAATCTCGGTTGAAGGGACGAATCCCCTGCAGATTGTTGTTTATGGATCTAATCCTCAGACTCAAGAGACTACTCTCCAGCAACCAATCACAACCTCTTCACTGCTTTTGAACACACCATGTGGCCTTCAACTCCATACCACAGATCTCTCCCAATACAAAAATCAAACTCTTGGGATGCCTATCTATGGTGTGCCACCTCGACCCACTGTTGGGAGTAGTGGTGTCAATCCAACATACCACGAAGCATACGTGCCTCTTTACATTCAAGGCCTAGGGCCCTCTAATCCACAAGCTCAAACTTGAACTCAACAAACTCCTTTGATTCGAGACTTCTCTGGTCCTTATACCGAGGATGAGAATTACACAACTGATGATGAAAGGGATGTTGCCCCAAGAAGGAGACGTTCCTCCCAAGGAAATCAGGAACAACTCCAGATTACCAAGGATAAATTGTGGCATATGAAGCTGAGGCTGCAAGACTCAAGAAGGTATTGGCTGAAGAAGAAGTTAGAACACGAACCCAATCAACTGGGACTGGGAGAATTCCGCTGATCAACTTGGATCCAGCCCCGAGAAAAACTAAGAGGGCTGAAGTCCCAAAGGGTGATCCGACTGTATTATTACCCTTAGGAGATCTAGATGATCCTACGCCCCCCCCTTTACTGAGGATATTATGAAGGTTCACATATCCAGGAAGTTCAAGATGTCA
Organism: Heracleum sosnowskyi; assembly: GCA_030848705.1. NCBI lineage: Eukaryota > Viridiplantae > Streptophyta > Magnoliopsida > Apiales > Apiaceae > Heracleum > Heracleum sosnowskyi. The sequence goes on along the minus strand of CM061241.1, from coordinate 69,275,097 downwards.
ACCATCAAGACTTATGATAGAACGGGAGATCTCGCTAATCATGTAAGGACTTTCTCCAATGCACTACTGTTGCAGCCTACCAATGATGCAGTCAAGTGCAGATCGTTTCCACAAACCCTTGTGGGCATGACACAACATTGGTATAGTCGTCTCCCTCCTAACTCTATTGGGTCTTTTAAGGAGTTGAGCAAGGCGTTCATTATCCAGTTTATTAGTGGGAGAGTGCATGAGAAGAGTTCAGCATCTCTCATGGGAATCCAGCAAGGTAAGAATGAATCCTTGAGGGACTACATAAATCGATTCACTTGGGAGGCCTTGAAGGTCCCAGATCTGGAGGACAAGGTAGCTATGATAGCCCTGCAACAAGGAACCACTGATGACCACTTGAAGAGGTCTTTGGCAAAACATCCACCTGAAAGCATGTTGAAGCTACAAAACAGGGCTGAGAAGTATATCAAGGCTGAAGAAAGCATGAGGAAGTATGAACCCGTTGCTGGGGAAAGTAGAAACAGGAAGAAGATAAAGGAGACTCAAGAATATGATGTTAGGGATAAGTATCCCAGGACAGCGAAGGATTCTGACTCTCCACCTAAAAAGAACAATCTTGGACCAAGGTTCACGAAATATGCAAGATTGAACACCCCTAGAAGCCAAATTCTGATGGAAATTGAGAAAGAAGAAGATCTTCGATGGCCGAAGCCACTAAGGACTGACTTGTCAAAAAGGAATCATAATCAATTCTGTCGATTCCACAAAGAAGTTGGTCATGATACAAACGATTGTAGACAACTGAAAGATGAAATCGAATTCTTGATTCGAAGGGGGAAACTTAACAAATTCACTAAGGATGGGAATCGTGGAAATCAAAGAGGAAATTATGAGAAAAAAGACTATAACAGAAAGGATAATGATCAAGATCATAATCCTAGACCCCGAGGGCCAGTCATCAACATGATATTAGGAGGACCAACTACAGCCGGTTCTTCAAGAAACTCAAGGAAGGCTTATGCTAGAGAAGTAATGACGGTCGTTGGGGAAGCACCGAAACGTGCCAAGACATAAATAACTATAAGTTTTAATTATTCTGACCTAGAGGTAGTGAAATTTCCTCATGACGACCCCCTGGTCATCATACCTGTGATAGGAAATTCTGAAACCAAGAGGGTTCTGGTTGATAACGGAGCTTCCGTAGACATCTTGTTCCATGATGCTTTCATCAAGATGGGATACACTGATTCTCAGTTGACACCCTCGAATATGCCCATATATGGGTTTAATAGAGTAGAATCAAAGGTGGAAGCCTCGACTTACCATTTCAAAATCAAGTTTCCAACAAATAATGGAGTTGGTGAGGAGCGAGGCGATCAGAAAATGGCTAGAAGTTGTTATGTAGCCATTTTAAGGCCTAATGGAGTTAGGGGGGGGGGCAGGTACTCCCAATTGAAGACATGGATACAAGAGATAATGAAGAAAGAAGAGGGAAGCCAGCTGAAGATTTGATCCCAATTCCTTTAGTTCTTGGTGAACCAGAAAAGGTAACTTACATTGGGGCATTGTTATCTGAACCCTTGAAGGGCAAGATCATATCTTTTCTTCAAGAAAACAATGATGTTTTTGCTTGGACAGCGGCTGATATGCCAGGGATTGACCCCCAGTTGATAACTCACAAATTGAATGTAGATCCAGAAAGAAAGACATTGAAGCAAAAAAAGAGAAATTTTGCTTCAGAAAGACAGGAGGCAATAAAGCAAGAGGTGGATAAGCTCTTGGAAGCAGGATTTATTGAAGAAATCCAATTCCCCGAATGGTTGGCTAACCTGGCACTACACCATAAATAGCCTATTACAACGATTTGAGCCTATGTTGCCTTTGATTGTGTTGGTTGTGCTAAGCATATTTTTGGCTACTACAACATTGTCATTTTAATGTTGCCTCAGACATAAAATATATGTTGCTGTAGAATCAAAGTGTTGGCATGTTACAATATGTAAAAAAATATGTTGCCATAGTTTTCTAATAAACTATATTTCATATTGTTAACTACAAATAATTTTTTATTTGACAAAGTCAAACTAACCTAACTTTAAGTGATAATTGATAAATATTGTTATGTATAATAATAATGAAAAAAAACATCATTACAAAGTATATCTCATTTATTATCACATTTAATTTTTAAATTTTCAAAATTGTAAATTAGTAAAATATAATTGACGGTCAAACTTGAACATGTTTTAACTTTTAAAACTCATATATCGCCACTTTTTTAAGGACGAAGGAAGTATATATCAAATTAAAAAAATTAAAATATATTTTTATGATGAATAATTATATATTTGTAATCATTAAAATATTGTTTACTAATTTTAAACTGAATAATTATATTTTTCAAAATATTTTTATTTTTGCACGGAAGTAGATGAAAATTGGACGAGGGGCAAAAATACCGCCCAATCCAAATTTTTCAGACTAAGACCAAAACCATATCTACACACTTTCTCTCGCTCTTTTTTCATTTTCCCACCCTCTAACTGCTGCCTGCAGCTCTCTCCGTCTCTCTCTCTATCCCCACTCTCACAAACTCACCCTCTGTAAGTACCAATATATACATACATATAATCTATACGTATATATAATTACTTCTATTTGCAATGCTTCTTTATATTAGGGTATTTTCAATTCGATTTACATATGTACATACATTTGCATACATGGAATTAGGGCTAATTTCAATTTGTACTTTTTATTATTTTAGGACTGATTTTGAAATTAGGGTTCCAATAGGGTTCTGGGCTTCAATAGGTTTTAATTTGGGGATTCAAAATTAGGGTTTCAATCGGATTTAATTTAGGGCTTTGAGTTTAAGATATTTTTATCGTTTGTGTTATGTGTATTTGTTTTGTGGATTTAACTGTTAATATTTTGTGTTAATATGTTCCATTTTCTTTGTTTTAATATTGATATTGGGATTTTTGATTTTATTTTGTGGTAATATGTTCGGTTCTAGAATCTGTTACTAAATTTAATATTGATATGAAGGAGGTTATTGAACATGCTGATGACGGTGAGCTTCTTTATTCGACTGATAAAGCCTCTAGAAATGTTAAAATGTATATGTATGAGTCAATTTAATCTCTCAATTATTAATTATGTTTTTTATTGCGTAATTGTGTGTTTTTAATATGAGTTTGTAATAGATTTGGTTGTTAGAATATGTTTGTTGAGTTGTTTAATAGATTCAGTTATTGGAAAAAGTTTGTTAAGTTGCGTAAAAGATTTGGGTATTAGAATATGTTAGTTATTATTATGTGTTATCTGGTTGTTATTTTTGCTTGATGTGACTTGTTATGAAGTTATACTTTCTGTGAACTGTTTCAAATATAGTGTTTTTGATGGACTCTGTTGGTTTGAAGTTCGGTCATGTTTAAGTGAAGGTTACTCTGTTGTGTATTGATTTGTCAATTTTGTGTGTTTTTCGCTGATTTGTTACTCTATTTTCTAACTTCCTTCAGCATTTTGTCTATTGTTCAGTTTATTCATTTGATTAAATTTTAGGATTTTGATTGGTGAGCTGATTTCCTAAAGAAAAATTAAGTTAATTCCCAAATTAAGGTAAGTCGCACTTGTTTAGTACTTAATATTTTTTATGCCATGTTTAGTACTTAATTCTTTTTATGCCCTGTTTAGTACATAATTCGATTTATATCATGTTTTGCATCTCCGGTTTATATCTATTACATACACACAGATAGACCTATAGAGTGATGAGAATGGAAGGAGTGGAAGAATTAGTGATAGCAGTGGGAGGGATAGAGACAGTGGTGCTGGAGAAAGCTGAGAGACTTAGAATCACTTGTGCTCAGTGTTATTAAACGCGATATGCGCACAGAAGCGCAAAGGCCTCTTGGGGCATAAGCGCAACGCGCAACGCGCGGATTCATCGAAGACAAATAAATATCCATATGTAAATGGTATATAATGCAGAATACTATATATTTATAGATATAAAGACATTTAGAAGCAAAATAAATTGTCATAAACTCATAAAAGCAACCAAATTCATCATCATATAGGTTCAAAGTAGAATAATTTAGTCAAAGTAAAAAAGATGCAAAGTTAATCCACTATTCTTCTTCTTCTTCATCGTCATCGTCATCAAGATTCACAAAATCATCTTCTTCACTAATATGATTCGGATCCTCAACATAGTCAACTTCTTCTTCATCATCATCGTTCTCATAAATTACTTCATCAATCAAGCGTTTTTTAGATGATGATCCGGAAGAAGCATGTTTCCCTTGGACTTTTGAGGATCCCGCCGAAGCACGTGATGACCTATTACAATAAATAATACCAAATGAAATTAATTTCAAGTTTTAAACTTTTTAATATGTTTTAATTCATAAAGTTCTAACCTCCTAGTAGAATAATAAGGCTCTTCGGCTCCGGAAGCATTCGCAACATCCTTGTAAGTTAATCCATCCGCTTCGGAGAAAACATAGTCATTCTCATTGTTCTCTCCTTCTCCGTCAAAGCTTCCAACCAACCACTCATTACTCTCATCAATCTCATTCAAAGAGATAGGATCAATTTTATCACGAAGCTCATATCTACGCCTCAAAGCTCTATTGTACTTTACAAACACCAAGTCATTCAACCTTTGTTGTTCAAGTCGGTTTCTTTTCTTGCTATGAAGCTACATAGACAAAGTACAAAAATAAGAACTAAAGAGGGTTATTAAAAAGGCATATTAAAGCGGTTGTTTTAAGTAACTTACGTGCTCAAATACACTCCAATTTCTCTCGCAACCGGATGAGCTACATGTGAGACTAAGAACGCGAATCGCAAAGGCTTGTAGTTCGGGAGTGTGCTTGCCATAAGCACCCCACCAAGCAGCTATAAGTTACAAATTAGGGCAGAATTTCAGTTTCAAAACAGTGCAGAAAGTCCGTTTAAAAAATCAGTGCAGAATTTCAGTTTAAAAAAACAGAAATTTCAGTGAACCTGGAGATTTGATTGATCTTTGCCTAATAGCCATAGGAAAACCAAAGAAGCCCTCTGCGTTCCTATAAGATTCCAGCTGGTCCCCTATCTTATCTTGGTCCGTCTCAGTTTTTACCATCCTCTCGATGCATTTGTATAATCCAAGGCTCACTTCTTCATCTGTCTCAATCCCGGGATTTTTGTAATAAAAATCCGGATTGAGATAATATGCAGCAGCATGCAAAGGTTGATGGAGTTGGACATCCCATCTTTTGTCAATGATATCATAAAATTGTTGATATCTACAAACATTTCGTTTGAATGATTTTGCAATAGCCTCTTTGGCTCTATCCATGGCCTCATAAATGTAGCCCATAGGTGGCTTTTTCTCTCCATCAACCAAACGAAGAACACGCACAAGAGGGCCTGCCACTCGTAGGGAACAAATTACATTGTTCCAAAAGCTAGGCATCAACACATAACTTGCAATTCTTCTTCCATTGGGATCCTTGTAATATTTGCTAGTAATCCATTTTTGTGAAATAAACATAGTATGGAGATTAGCTTTTTGGTTGCGAATCCTTGACAAAGTGAGGAAGGCAGTAGCAAATTTGGTCTTCGCTGGCCTGATTAACTCTCTCTGGTGTGTGAATTCTCTAAGCATATTCACCAAAGCTGACTTTGTGTATATAAAGGAGTTTATAGCCATAGCTTTTCCAATACAATCTTTGAACTTAGGAATGTTGAACAGGTCTTCCAACATCAGGTCAATACAATGTGCAGCACATGGCGTCCAAAACATATGAGGATATCGGATCATCAATAATCGACCTGCTGCCTTGTTATTAGCAGCACTGTCCGTGACCACTTGCACAACATTTTGTGGCCCGATCATCTCTACGTACTTACATATTAACTCAAACAACAAGTCACTGGTTTTTGAAACAGCTGATGCATCAACAGATTCAATAAAAAAACTACCTCGAGGAGTGTTTACTAAGAAATTGATGAGACTCCGATGCTTCCTATCTTCCCATCCATCGCACATAATTGAGCAGCCATTCTTCACCCACTCCGCTTCATGGGATTTCCTTATACTCTCAATCGACTCAACTTCATTCTTTAACAATGGTACTCTAACTTCATGATAGCTAGGTGGCTTCATTCCCGGTCCATACTGTCCCTGAGCTTCAATAAATACTGGAAAACTAGAATAGTTGACGGCATTAAAAGGAATGCCTGCATCATACATCCATTTCGCAAAAGCGCGCATTACTGAAGGCGCATCGCATCTCCCAAGCGATGCGATTTAGGTGCGCATCGCATCGCATCTCGCATATGCGAGCGCATATGCGCGCTTTTAACAACACTGCTTGTGCTACTTTAACTTTGGCTAGCTCTTGATGCTCTTGGTGTTTTTCACAAGCTCAATCCTCTTTACTCTTCTTTACTAATTTAAGCATTGATGCAGTCCAACATGTCCCATTTCCCCAAACTGAAAGGTAAGTAAATGGCAAACTTACTCCCTATGGTTCATATTTTGCTTTAATATTTTATCAGTTGTAAATGTCCTAAATGTCCTGCCAAGTGTGTAATTTTCTGCGATAATAAAATAAAAAGATCCGATGTGTGCAACGCTCTGTAATTTAGAAAAATGGCTCTATTATTTTATGTAGAATATATTGAGTTCGAACATAGACTTTCCGCCTATCAAACAGATGCTTAGCTACAGCGCCTTGTAAGAATTCATCATCCAGCAAAACTAATATGTACATTTTTTCATACATAGGATTAGGTTTGTGTTAAAACTGATTGTAGGGTCAGTCTCTGTTGGTAGCATGCCTTTCCTTTTTCATTTTACCTTTTTATCTTTGCTAGTTTAAATACTTCTTTGTGGAATCATGCAAGTCTTTGGTAGCATGAGAGATTTAAAATGTATAGAAGAGATTTAAGATAATAGACCAAATTCGATAAAACTCTATTATTCTGATAAAACTTTATATAAATTGAACAAGTATAGATATTTTTAAACAATACACTTGTTTGTCATCTTAAATTCAAAACTTAAAGGTCGATATATTAATATTTTTTATAAAATTATTAGGCTAAGTTGGTTTCAAGAAGTTTGACATTAGCATCCTTTGCTTTCTTTTCTTTTCATATTAGCAGGTCAAAGTTTGTGGTTATGGTGGTTGGTTCCTTCGTAGACTACTCTCTCTGCATGGCCCAATTTTGCCCCTCAATATTGAGGTATTGAGGCTGATTTATTATATACTGTATATCTTCTAAAGTATTACAGCTAACCGAAAATTTGAAATCAATGGTATATACATGTAATGACATCTCCCATTATTGCCAGAAATCTCTTTCGCTAAGATTTTTAATTTTTCCTTTCTGTTTTATAATTTTTCTGATGGGACAGGCACTGCTACTTGTACTCTGGAGGACCAGACAATCACGTAGTTCCAAGGGTTGATGTCACAGAATTCAACTGCGCCCATTACAACAAAGGTTGCAGACAGGATTGCAGCTTCTAGCTTTATTAAGAAAATAACCATTTCAAGTGACAATCGCATTGACACTCCTATAAGTGGCGGCACTACCTTTTAGTTTGATGCTAAGATGTTTTGGTGGTTTATGACATTATCAAAAGCTAGTAATAAGTTTGTAGTTACCTAGTTTATTATTGTATCTTTTGATGTAGTTGGTTTATTTCGAGTTTCTGAAATATTTTCATGTAGTTGAAGCTTGTAGGATTATGTTACTTTGGAAGTGAGGGTTGTGTGAAAAATATAGTTTAATGTTGTGTTGGTTATATTTGGGAGATGCATTTGAATTTATGTTACATATTTAATTTATTACATTAAAAGTGCTGCAATTGGAATTCTATAATGTTGCTAAAAGGAACAAATTATGTAGTCAAATGTTACATCAGTAAAAAAATGTTTTGCTAAAGTAAAAATTGTTGGCATAAAAGTGGGCCCCACAAGTGGTCCCCGCATGTGGTTGCATAGAATGTGGGTCCCACAAGTGGACCTACTATCATTTTCCAAAAAGTTTAACACAAAGGCAACATAGATATTAAGCTGGTCTAGGTTACTAATACTGTTGCTATAGCAGTCTATTCCAACACCAAAACTCATGTTGCCATAGAGAAGGAAAGTGTTGGCATAGACCCCAAAGGCAACATCAAAAAAACCAACACAAAAAAAGTGTTGACTTTGCAATTTTTGGGTCTACAGCAACATATTTTGGACATACGACAATAGTTTTCAAGGCTTGCCATAGGCCATTTATGGTGTAGTGTTGGTAATGGTCAAAAAGGCCAATTGGAAGTGGATGATATGTGCAGATTTCACAGACCTGAATGATGCATGTCCAAAAGACTACTTTCCTTTACCAAGGATCGACACTCTAATAGACGTCACTGCAGGGCATGAGATGCTAAGCTTCATGGATGGCTTCAGCGGGTACAATCAGATCAAGATGCACAAGGATGTCATCCCCAAGGTATCTTTCATTACTGACTTTGGTGTTTATTGTTATCTGGTTATGGCATTTGGGCTCAAGAATGCATGTGCAACATATCAAAGATTGGTGAACATAATTTTTGAGCACCTCATTGGAAATTGTTATTCCTAGAACAACACAACCTAGATTGTAGAAGGGGGGGGGGTTGAATATAATCTAGTTAATTTTACAAAACTTTTTCAAACCTTTTACAGTATGAATATGTGAGTTGGTAAATTAACTAAGAATTGAAACAAGCCATGAACAAATATGAATTCTTCGAGTTAAAAAGACATGCAGGAGACTAGCAAACTTTTTAAACTTTTCAGGTGGGTTTCTCGGAAAAAGCCCACCTGAGGTGTATATTGAAGAATTTTCTGGTTTTGTTTTTCAACAAACTCCAGCTGCTTACACAGATGATAGAAGAGAGGCTAAATGTTTTTCATTTGGCTTTGTGCTCTCTCCACACACATTTCTATGCTACTCTACACAGTCTTATATACATCGACTGTGTGTTACAAACAAAACCTACAACATAATAAAATATTACATTTTTGGTTGTGCTTGTTCACATGCTCGTATCAGAAACTATCCTATTCGGGAAATGCCTTGGCTGGCATCAAAGATAAACTTGTATACTCCCAAATGGTGCTTTCTGATTGAGTGTGCTGCTCTTTTCAAAAATTACTAAGTCCATGCAATTGACCTAGCTTCCAAGCCCATGTGACATCTGCATGAAAGAGACCTCTCCTCAGTAACCTGACTGTCAAGTCACTATCAGCTGAGATAAGTGAACTTGTAGTATTCAAAATAGGTCTTCATGCTTGTCAAGCTTTTCCTTTGTGTCCAGTTAGAAGTTAAACTTCTAGGTAGCTGCCTTAACTCTTATTTATCCATCGAGACATAAAAGACAATAGATGACTTCACATTTCATTTGTAGGAATTTGAGCCTTCGAATATTTACAATTTTGACTCCCTATTCCATACATCTTTTGCATCATCATCCAGCATATTTTAGTCACGGGTGCGTAATGATGATCTCTGAGACTGTCATCCATTCAACCTGCTACAATAAAGAAACCTCCAAAAGATTCCGTTACATAGATTTGTTCTCCATGTTGAATGAGATGAACATCAGTAGGCGTATTAATTCCATATCCATAGACTACCATTTTACGTCAATTATCAGTAGAAAGGTAATCTCAGAATATCCATAGAAGTAATATTCCATAACTGTATCCATAGATGAGACATGACATTCTTGACTGCATCCATAGATAGACCATGGCCTCCTTAACCGCATCCATAGATAAAACATGACATCCTTAGCTGTTTCTGATGATCAACTTCCTTCAGCTTTTATCCGTAGATATGATGTCCCCAGATTTTATCCGTAGATGTGATAAGTTGTTCCTAGCTTCTATCCGTTGATGAGATAAGATGTCCTCAGCTTCTATCCGTTGATGACATGTGATGTTTTCAGCTTGTATCCGTAGATGAAATGAGATTTCATAGCTTGATCCGTAGAAAGGATACTCTTAGCTTCATCTTTAGATAAAACACCTTGTCATCTTTATTGATTCACCATTACTGAGTTGATTAGGCAGACTTACCACTGAAACACTTGGTGCTTGATTAGACGTCCATTGACTTGCTTCTGAAATGCTTCCTAACTTGATGACAGAATATCCTCCAATCATTTGATGTGGCTTTTAGACCTTGGATAGATAAAGTGCCTTCTAGTTAGCTTCCTGATTTATCAGCTTCTGTGAACTAGCTTTCTGACAATCAGCTTCGGTATCAAAATCAAATTCTTGTCTTGAGCATTTTGTTATCATCATTCCAAATCGGTCAACCCTAATAATCTCCCCCTATTTATGACTGTTAGAACTGGCATAAATCCTTAAGTTGATGATAACAAAACCCTTTAATGTTCTCAGTGATCCTCAGATAGAGATTAATACTGGATATAATTTGATGATACTGTAAAAACAAAAATAACAACTTGAAGCTGTCAGATTCCATATACTTTCCTGTAACTTAGTCTATACCTTCTTCTAAGGGGTTCCAATAGATTGCAATCGAGAGAGGAGAAATTCTGAAGTCTGAGATCTCCTTCTAACTCCCCCTGAGAACAACCTATCTTCTCTTTAACTTCTCCCCCTTTTTGTTATCAACAATGAAGATGGAAGAGGCATAATCTGAGTTACTGAATAAGATTTCTGGGTACAGGAATCACACTTCAAGGATCGAAAGATTTCTCTCAGGAATCTCTCTATTCTTGCATCAGGATCTCATCCTGGCTCACTTCACACAACTCACCTTCCCTTACTAAAGGGGTACTCAAAAGAAAAATCTCTCCTTTTGCCATGCTGGAAGAAATAGTATGCCTCTCATTCTCTCCCTCTCCTTTTGCATGGTCTCAAGCCAGCCACTCCACTAACTCCCTTCCCACAAACGTATCGATGTCTCAACTATATTGAATTCCTTGATACTCAGTCAGAATGAGCCGTATTAGTTTTTCAAGAAAGAATCATGGAACTCAACATTGTTGGTCTACGGATAATTGCTGGTTAAGCTTATCCGTAGATTGAAAGACACCTCTCTACGGATGAAGGATATCCGTAGATGATTTTGAAGAATGGGCTTGTGAAGTAGAAATTGATGTAAGTTCTGTGAAGATTGAATGTGACATTTAAGTGCACAGTGCTTAAATCAAGATCATCAAAAAGAGACTAGTGATCCAACGAATTCTATGAAAGAGAATGATCACTAGGTGAATGGAGCTTCTCCAAGAGTTCAGAAAATGGAGAATCAAGTACAAATGAGTGGTATGCTGAAATTATCACTTAATGAGATGAAATGGACTGGGGACTGCATCCTCACATTTGAAGAAGATGCATCAAACTGAATTTAAGAATAGTGTGTGCCCCCCTGTGCCCGTGCATATATTTTCTTTCTACTTCAGAAACAGAAAGGTTAACAATCCACATTATGCACACAGTGTCCCAATCCCTCATTAGTGCTCCTGTATCAGAGCATTTTTCAATGATCATAGTCTTTTGGGAGACTACAATCAGAAATGAGCTAATCCTTTTTGACCATTATGCCTTTTTGAGAAGACATAAGGCAGTTTGGCTGGTAATCTCACCCTCACCTTTTCTTCTAGTGGTTTCTTGATATTCACCACTGCCCTCACCCTCACTTAACTCCTTCATCACTCCCCACTGGTTAGGATTTGCTAGATTTTTGCAACTACAGTTTGTTGAGAAACTGTAGAGGGGGTTAGGAGTTGTTTAACACAATTAGGGTGTAACTGATAGGGTAGAGAACTTGGGGGTCATTCCAAACAGTTCTCATCTCCGTTTTTGAAAAGGCAAAGAAAAATGATTTAGATTTTAGTAAGTGAGAGTTTTGATAAAGATAAGATAATTACCTTTCCTTTATCAATGATGAACTGTTAAGAGCCTTCTCCATTGAAGGTTTATTCTCCTAAAGTTCAAGATTGTCAGTTTTCCCGTTAATTGTTACAACACCCTCATAGAGATCATTAGAAGCTGCAAAAGTCTTAACTTGATAGATTGTCAATTTCTTTCAAATTCCTTCAAGTTATCTTCTGATGTTTCTTCAGTGAGTTCATGCAAAAATGAAACAGCTTTTGTGTTGCTCAAAGAGCTCACTATTATGTTAGTTGAACAATTAGGGCTTCTTGATAAATTAATCAAAGTTATCCTTAAACTGATAGATTTTGAATTTAACCTTGATCAATCCATCGAAACAAAAAAAAGATGAGTAATCAAAACTTTTTTTTGTTTTATTATTGTTGGTGTTTTTGAGATGTTTTTCTTTTTATTTAAGGAACTGAGTCCATTTAACATGCAAGCCAATTTTTAACAGGTTAAACAGGTTAAATGGATTCAAATGCAAAAACTAAAGAAAATTAAACAAGCACATCACACACAACAATCTAATAAAAATGGTGAAAACCCCATACTTTTATTAAAAAAAATAAAAATTACATTGATTAAAAAAAAACTTAAAAACATTAAGGACTGGAAATACATTCCAGTCCCTCCCTTGTCCCGCCCTCTCCCCGGAGAGACAAACAGACAGCTGTCAAGCAGCTGCTGCAGCCTCCCCGGAGGTTCCTTCAGAGCCTCCATCAGGACCTCCCCAGCGGTTGCGAGCCATGAGAGCATCAAGAGCAGCTCTCACCCTTCGAATCTCGTCCTTCTCCTCCCTTATGAGGAGGTCAATCTTATCTTGCAGCAAGGAGATTTTGTCCATTGTGGACAAACGGTTGAACTCCTCAGGATTAATGTCAAGAATTGTTGAAGCCATTTGGAGAAGTGTTTAGAGATTTAGATGAAGAGATGAGAGCTCAACCTTTGCCTTTAAATAGGCAAGGAGCTACAAGATAACCCTTGTGTTTAACTAGGGTTAAACGGGGGTTAGAAAAGCTGAAGAGACATGCATTAAATCACCCTAGTGTAAACGAAGAGACTACTCGAGTTCCTAGAGTGAAAAATGTGTCTCAGCTCAGATTACAAAAAGAAAATTATCATGACACAGATATTATGAATAAAGATGAGAGTAAAACAAAATAGCTGGTCATATAAATATGTTCAGCTAAATAATATTAAACTGAGATCTCTAGACAAAAAGAATTAAAAATATCAATACTTTTGAATAATGTAACATGCAGATTATTTGAATTTTTGAGACACTTATTCAGCTGACATCATTCATTAAATGTATGACATTTGACAAATGATAACCCTGAATATTTATCCATGGAAAATTCAAAGAACAATAATGCACTTAGCTTGTTAATGTCTAGAGATGATCAACTATTTAATATCAGTGAGAAAAGTAGCTTGCTATCTCATTGAATATTACTCAGAAGATCATTTCTGGACGACTTCACTTAGTTCATAACATCATTTAATTGTATTGACTTGTCATGATAACTAAAACAAAACAGACAAATAAGCACATAAATAAACAAATAAATCCAGAGATTGAAATCACTGGCTGCATGCATTTAACACAGATATGTCAGAGAGTAAGAAATCATTACCTGCCAAACTCATTTATCAACTCAAGTGAGTTGCTGCATTGAAAGCTTTAGCAAGATATCTGGTTAAATGTTTTTCCCTTGGAACACAGTGTAGTTCCTCTACAACATGCACAACACTTCTTCCAATAGCATGATGCATGAGGTTTATGTGCTTGACTCTTTTGAGAAATGCTTAAATGCTTCATCTGCATCTTTTCATTTGTCATTAAGCTAAACATTTCTTCTGAGCCATGACCTAAACCTTCTTTCTTGGGGTTAGCATGAATTGTGCTATGTGTTCTTGATTAGGAATTTATCCTGCAAGTATCAACATCTAGACAACCAATTAGAGCATAGCAAGTATCTCTTGAATTATCAATTACTGAATGAATGATAATCCTTTGAGATACCACAAGAATTCCAAGAAAAGGTAAGGTACTAATACATAAACAGGTGGTTAACATAATTTCTAGCATTCTGTTACTTAGTCATGAGGAGGATGTGAGAATTCTTAGAAGAATACTCAATTATCTCCTCATAACTTCTTTGCATGAGCTTTTCATCATAATAGAAAAGCTACTGATCAGTGATGCTAGATATTACGTAAACTACACGTATCTCAGCTAAGGATAAGACATTCAAAGGCTGAGATTTGGATTTACAAATTTCTACAGATATGGACACTGTCTTTTTGCACTATCCGTAGAAGAGCAAAAGTAGTATCCATAGATGTAGAAAATTATCTACAGATAGTCAGTATCAATAGACAAAGCAAAGAAACAAATCCAGTGTTATGAATGACTATCTATGGATAAGGATATCCATCGATAGAGTAAATTTTGACTTAGACAAAATTTTCACTCCTTCTGGAAAACTTAGTCTTCAAGAAGGTCATTTAAACACTGGCTACACATAAGACATCAATAAAAATATTGAAATTTTTTCGTACCTCACTTACTTACCATTCTGAAGAAGATGGTTGATAAGTAGCTTGGTACTGATGTCTTCTTTACTAGTCACACTTGGATCATAGGTATTTCCACTGCACTGTCCAACACAGAATCCCTTTACAGAAAATCTTTGAAGAACCTGATCTTAGCACAATAGATTTAGAGATTTGCAAGGCAGATGTTCCACTCATTTCTTTAACCATTAACTCCAAGGAGAAAGATTTGATGTCCAGGAAGTATACATGCAGATTTGTGGGAGCTGGAAGATCTTGCCTTAATCCAAGTGAACACCTTATTCCTTCAACCCAAAAATTGTCTTCAAGAGGACTTTCTTCTGGATTTTTGGAATAAGCTTCTTGTGGTTGGTGCAGGTCTTGAAGATGTAAGAATATTCTCATCAGTATGATTATGTGAGGTTAATCTTTAACTCAGAAAAACTCCCCCTAAGTTCATTGGGGTGATAATTCAGAGATGTGATCCACCTACGGATGCTTCACTTGCTTCCTACGGATGCTCCATTCTGGCTTCCTACGGATACTCCATTCTGGCTTCCTACGGATACTCCATTTTGGCTTCCAATCAGATGCTCAACTTAACCTTTCTATGGATGACTCATTTGGACTTGAATCATTCATAGTCTAGAAGAAAACCCATGGAGATACTGATCCATCCACATAATCATCATCTTCTTCATACCAAAACCACCTTCCATTTCAAACCTAAATCTGAGAATTCCAGAAAATCTCTCATCAATAAGCTTGATTTATCTGGAATCATTAGAAACAACCTGTTTAGACTCCATAACAGTGTTGATTCATTGACTTACAACCGTGTGGGCTTTTCCAGCTACATGCACTCCTTATGAGTTGCATACCCATCCTGGGTTTCCGAGTAGATAAGAGATCCGATCTTTGAATTGACACTTTCTGAGAAATGCTCCCCCTGAGTAGATGATCCATGCAGAAAACCTTTCAGAGAAGAACACAAAATACCGTGGATGGCTACTTACTTTCCTCTACACAATAATGTCATCTCTTATGAAAGATAGTCATAAATGCTCATAGAAGAAACCACCACTCTCAGCTACACCTGTACTTCCCCTTAGCAAAGATCTTCTTCTTCCACTCATGAATTTCTTGAGAATATTTATCCAGATGTCAGTTAAACTTAACCAATGTGAAAGGTTAAGTATTCGATAATGGACTTAATGTTCTTCAAGCAATTCCCACACAGATTCCCTTAACTCCTTTAGCTAAGCTTCTATTACTTCATTGGCTAAGGAATGTGAAAAGAGAAAACTGTTGGCTGCACTTATACACACAATTTGATGATCCCTCCTTCAGGTGCTTGAATGATCAAGAAAACATTCTGGCTGCAATAAGTAGCATCAGCCACAACTTTCCAGAACTCAAACAGTTATCCTGATTTTCCAAGCAAAGTCTCTGCAGATTTTATCATTAGTTTCATAAGATCTCTTCACATTGAATTCTTGAGCTAAATTCTTTGGCGAGATTTCATGTGCAGTGGCTGAAGGAGTTTATCAAATGTATGATATGTCTTGTTCTTGATAGAGGTCTTCTATTGCTTCCCTTAAAGGCATGCATCTTTTAACCCATCCTTGGCAAGACTTGGGGTTCCTCTAATCACGACTCAGACAGCTTCTTATTCACTGGCTACTATTATCCTGATTTTGCCTTATCACGAAGAGGTCAAAAGCGTGCAATCCTCCAAGGCAGTAGACAAATCATCTACATACATTTTTCTAACAAGTGTCCAGTGATTACCCCTTCATTGTCTTTCTATTGATGGACAATGCAGGCTACAATTACAAAGTTTCCTTTGTCACATGCTTGATAGATACATACACTACAAGAAAAGGGTCAATAGACATCGGTTTCTGGCCGATGTCTATGTTGTTTGTCAACCGATGTCTTAGTCGGTGATGTCTAACTTAGACATCGGCCAGAAACCGATGTCTGAACTTAACATACACATCAGTTTTTATAGAAAAAAGTGATTTATATTCTTCTATTAGGCATCACTTTGGTCCGATGTCTGTTTTGATTTTAGACATCAGATTTTATAAATAAAAATTGATTTCTATTTGTTTCTTAGACATCAGATATTGCAGAAAAAATGTGATGTATATCTTTGTGTTAGACATCAGTTTTGCCACATTAATATTGATGTATATTTAGGTCTTGCAGGCAAGAAATGCAAATGCATCCAATTTTTCTGAAGCTGCACCAATGAATAAAATTCTCTTGAATATGATCGGAATATTCCATGAACAAAAACCGAAAACTAATGAAAATATGATATTCTTCTATTGGTTCGTATCATCTAATCACCAATGTAATCCAAAGAACAAGAACAACCAAACTTTTTTTTTATAACTCAACAACTGCACTATTATAACAACAAACAACTTGTTGGCTAGCACAAATTCTCTTGTCATAATACTGACGTAATTATCTTCTGCCCAACAGCTGCCACATAACCAAAGTAAAAAATTGCACAACCTCTGCAATTTATTGGTCTTCTTCAATCAATCTGCAGAAACAATGAATCGATTAATTGACAATGGAAAACCACTCAGGGCACATCTTTGTGATATGCTCATGGACCATTGTAAACCAAAAAAGAAAGTAATATGTTCCAAAAACTACATACCAACAGTTCAAAGAATTTTAAACAAACTTCGGAAACTCACCAACCATGAGGTTTCATTTTGGTAAATTGGCTGGATATCCAAATTCTCGGGGCGGATGAACTGCTGTATTAGAGCTACCTTCTGGTGGTGTTGGTTGTCTTCATTTACCTCTTCTGGAAGTGAAGCATATACACGAGTAAATAACTTTGTCATTACATACTTCTCCAGTCCCTGAATATTTTAAATAAAAGTAAGCTAATGAAAACATTAAGAACTCAAACATACAGAAAAAAATAGTATCTTGTTTCACTAATTAGGTATTAGCGTAAGCAATGATAGTAGTGACTCCGAGGAACACTGCAATTAAGAGAAGGAGAAGGCAGGCTTGCGGATAATATTTAATGCTAAACAATAAAATGGCATTTGCAAAGTTCTGTGATAGACCTTTACCCAGATTTAAAAATAAAATAAAACAAAAGAGCTTACATGAGGGTAGAATTCAATGACAGAACCCAAAAAGAATGTGTAGAAACTTTAGAGATACTGAGATGCCAGCACTAAGAGAAAAGAAATTCGGTAAAATGCATTGTTTTTCTACTTGTATTTACCTTAAAATCTATACATCCTGCTCACTCAAGTAGCTGTTTCTTAGAGATTCAGCACGATGACTTAAATCTGGCTAATTTGCTAGAGCCCAATGAAGGGTAAGTGGATCTTTGAAGTCTGTAGCAAAATCTATTCTGGTCTTGCCAGAAGGCTTCGTTACAAGTACCTTCAAGTGGAAAATAAGTCCTGAAATTTATTAACTACTCAAAACTAGTACCATAGGATGGAACACTAAGAGAACACTAAAATCTTACCAATAGCTCCCTATCAGCAAGCTTGTAAATATTTTTCCTCAGAGCAGGACCACCACTTTGTTCTTCCTTCGCCTTACAAAAAAGGTTCACTGCAGATAAAGTTGGCGGTTTCTCTGGGACTGTTTCCTTTACAGGCCCTGGAGTATATTTATTGAGAAGCTACATCAAATCCCTCTTCTTGCGTTGGATCCTTTCAACACTAGAGAATCTCTTTGTATCTGGATTCTTTGAAACATTAGGTTTTTTCTCTCTCTTAGTGATCTTGTTCCTTATAGCTTCAATAGATTTGCCCTTCTCTAGCTCCACTTGTAATTCTTTCCTGGCCTCTTCAAATTCTAACTGCTCATATAACACCACACTAATTAAATTTTGTAAAAATAATCTCAAGTAAGAGTATTCACTTAGAATTACTTAACATGATATGTGAGGTACTGTCATAATATATTATAAAAATTGACATTTACAAGTTGCTGATCTGGGGAATAGTTAGGCTTTCCAGCTTTCTCCCAGCGTATATACGCTTGTATTTGCACAAGATCA
The DNA here is from genome assembly GCA_030848705.1 of Heracleum sosnowskyi. Lineage (NCBI taxonomy): Eukaryota > Viridiplantae > Streptophyta > Magnoliopsida > Apiales > Apiaceae > Heracleum > Heracleum sosnowskyi. The sequence goes on along the minus strand of CM061241.1, from coordinate 69,256,542 downwards.
TCTGGTAAATGTATTACACGAGATTCTAAATATACCTGGTAAGGGTGGTGGTTCAACATAGTAATATGTATTAATCGAACTATGATTCTAAATATATGGTAAATGTTACACATTAAAAATTCTGATCCTGCTACATTAATAAATATACAGAAACAGTACACATAAAACATATATCTAATAATTATGCAGTTGCAAACTAGAATGATGAGCCTCAAGATCAAAGGTTCATATAATTTGTATATTCAACAACTTTAGAGGACACTAATGCATTTCAAATGAATCAACTATAGAAGCATAGGCTTCAACTTGGGTTGACTCTATAGGCAATGAATGCAGCCAAATAAAAATGTGTTAATCCCACCGAACAGGCCAAGTAGGAAACTAAAGATGATACCTTTAATCTCTGCTTTTATACGTTTTTCCATCAATTGCTCCTCGTTAAATTGTTTAAGAAAAGGGAGAAGCATTGGTAAGATGTATTCGGAGTGCATCTTTTTTCTTCAGGGCTGAATTCCAACTTGAACCTCTCCTTGTCCTATAACCAGCCAAAAATATCACCATATATAACTTAAAGATAACATACAGGGCTCATACATACATACATACATATAACATAAAGATCATACCATCTTCTCATACAGGGCTCACAATATCGTTTCCTATTGCAAGTAGTGCACTCCACAACCCTGCCATTATCGTTCCTTTGGCACTGATGACACATATTTGAGGTTGACACTTTCTCATTCTCTTGCACCTACAATTCACATACAAAATTCAGTTAACATAAAAAAAACTACAAAACCTCAATCAAAATTCAAACACGGAAACAAAACAAACTACCCTATCTACCCTCTATTAGACCTCTTTCCAACCCTCTCTACCCGATATATAACATGATTTTAAAAAACCTCCAATTTAAGAAATTAGGGTTTTGATTTTAAAAAACCCCCAAATTAAAGCTTACCAGTTTGAAATTAATGGTGTCGGAGGTGAGTGGTGGTGGACGGAGGTAGGTGTTGGTGGACGGAGGTAGGTGCTGGTGGACGGAGGTGAGTAGAGCAGTGGTGAGTTGTGGTGGTGAGAGACGATAGAGAGAGAGTCGGGGGTAGAGTGAGAGAGAGATAGTGAGATGAGGGGGGGTGAATAATTTAGTTTTAGTCGGGGGGAGTAGAGTGAGACGAGGGGGGGGGGGAATTGAAAGGGGGGAAAATAATTGGTATAATGGGGGGAATTAAACACAAAATTTTTATTAAGCGGGAAACAAATTGAAGTGGGTTGAATTTTTTTAGTCGAACTTTAGACATCGGTTCTAAAATAAGTGATGTCTTCAAACAACAAAGACATCAGATTAACGCGGGGTGATGTTATTACATCTTTTAACATCAGTGGTATTAGTAACCGATGTCTAATGTGTGATGTCTATTAAACATTTTCTTGTAGTGATAGCAAGAAATGCTTATATCCATCAACTAGTGCTTCAACCCTAACTGATGATATTGTTTGCCAAAGTCATGTTTCATTACTTAATCATGACTACAAATATCATCTCTACCTATCAGTAGAGGGGCTACGATCCTCTGAGCAATTAGTGAACATGATAGAAACTCTAGTAGGAAGCTAAAGCTCTATATCTTCCCCCTGCACACTTTCAAAACCACATCAAGCTGGCTTAGGTACCCAAGTTTCCTTGAGCTTTGGCTTTTTAGCTTTTATGATTGTCATCTTCTCTTTCTGAGCTTTGAGCTTCACAGGATTCGACCCCTTCTCATCCCTTGGTTCCAACATTGAGAAATTAGCATTCACATGTTGCTCAAGAATATCAAATTTTGATGCTCGGCAAGGAAATGTTTGAGCATACAAATCATTCAAGTCAGGCATGCTCCATGACATTTGAGGCATATTGAATTCATACCAATATGGATGGGGAACAAATGGCATGTTCGCATATCTTGTTGAATCTCGAGCATTGTGAGCAAAAATGTGATGCATGACAGGCATATCAGACATAGGCAGTTGAGTAGATCTTGTATGAACAATTCTGTAAGAAGTATACAAGTGATTAACTCTACCACATCGAATGCAGGGCCTTCTGGAACCACTTTCTTCTGATGGGTAGCTACTACTACAGTCAATCATTGTTGTTCCATTCAAGCTTTCCTATTCATCTGCATCTGACTCTTCTTCCTTGATGGTTTTGCTTCTTAGTGATTGAACCTAATTCTTGAAGCTTGGTCCAACCATATTGCTCAGTTTCTCTAGAGTCTGATTACTCCTAAATGGTTTTACCATCTTTGGAGCAGTCTCCACATCCTCTAGCTTCTTGTTATTGCACTTCCAGGTCTCTTTACAAAATGTGTCCATTCCTTGAGATTTGATAATGTTGGACACAATGTAACTGGAATTATTCCATCTTGCAATAACTTCTTGTTCCTTTCTCAACTGCTCTTTCAAAACCACTTCTCTTTTCAAGACAGCCTCAAGTTCATGTTTAGCATTCATGCCTTCAACAAGTGTTTCCTTAAACTCAGAGACTTGAGTTTCCAACATAGCATTTATCTCACTAAGCATAACATTAGTTGCTTTGAGTCTGACATTTTCTTCAATGAGATTGTTAAAGGAAATATGCACAACATGTAATTCATCAATTAAACTCATTGCAGTGCTACAATATATTTCTTTAACATGCTTAGTTGGCTTCACAGAAAATACCTGATTTCTGGTTGAACTTGCTTCTTAATTGTCATAGGTTGTGGGTGCAAGGTTGATAGATTCCTCTGTTGATGTAGAACATCCCTCTTCAGTTGAAACCCTTCGCTCAAAAAGGACTTCATCTTCCAGTGTCGTTCCTTCCTTGCCCTTGTCTTTTGTGGTCTTGATACATTCACAGATCTTCAATTTGAATGTTGAGCTTGTTGCTTCTGTTCTCTCCTCTTCTTCCAAATCTTGGTTGGAGATGACCACATCTCTTGTTTCTCCTTCTCCTTCTTCTCCTTCTGCATAGCCTCAAGATTTGAGCACTCAAGAGTACTTAACAGACTGCTAAGATTTAGATCTTTGGGTTCAGGAGTAGATCCAGAGATATGCTTCCATTTTCTGGGTAAAGAGTTTGCAAACTCCAACTTTGAGTCTTTGTTCGACAACTCATTCCCAGCTTCTTCATTGTCACCTATTTCCATGGTTACAGTTGCTTTTGATCTTTAAACTTCTTGTGTGTTAGAAGCCTACTTTGATACCAATTTTTATTCCCAGAACAACGCAACCTAGATTGTAGAAGGGGGGCGGGGGGTTGAATACAATCTAGTTAATTTTACAAAACTTTTTCAAACCTTTTACAGTATGAATATGTGAGTTGGTAAATTAACTAAGAATTGAAACAAGCCATGAACAAATATGAATTCTTCGAGTTAAAAAGACATGCAGGAGACAAGCAAACTTTTTAAACTTTTCAGGTGGGTTTCTCGGTAAAATCCCACCTGAGGTGTATATTGAAGAATTCTCTAGTTTTGTTTTTCAACAAACTCCAGCTGCTTACACAGATGATGGAAGAGAGCCTAAATGTTTTTCATTCGGCTTTGTGCTCTCTCCACACACATTTCTATGCTACTCCACACAGTCTTATATACATTGACTGTGTGTTACAAACAAAACCTACAACATAATAAAATATTACATTTTTGGTTGTGCTTGTTCACATGCTCATATCAGAAACTATCCTATTCGGGAAATGCCTTGGTTGGCATCAAAGATAAACTTGTATACTCCCAAATGGTGCTTTCTGATTGAGTGTGCTGCTCTCTTCAAAAATTACTAAGTCCATGCAATTGACCTAGCTTCCAAGCCCATGTGACATCTGCATGAAAGAGACCTCTCCTCGGTAACCTGACTGTCAGGTCACTATCAGCTGAGATAAGTGAACTTGTAGTATTCAAAATAGGTCTTCATGCTTGTCAAGCTTTTCCTTTGTGTCCAGTTAGAAGTTAAACTTCTAGGTAGCTGCCTTAACTCTTATTTATCCATCGAGACGTAAGAAAAAATAGATGACTTGACATTTCATTTGTAGGAATTTGAGCCTTCGAATATTTAAAATTTTGACTCCCTATTCCATACATCTTTTGCATCGTCATCCAGCATCTTTTAGTCACGGGTGTGTAATGATGATCTCTGATACTGTCCTCCATTCAACCTGCTACAATAAAAAAAAACCTCTAAAAGATTTCGTTACATAGATTTGTTCTCCATGTTGAATGAGATGAACATCAGTAGGCGTATTAATTCCATATCCATAGACTACCATTTTACGTCAATTATCAGTAGAAAGGTAATCTCAGAATATCCATAGAAGTAATATTCCATAACTGTATCCATAGATGAGACATGACATTCTTGACTGCATCCATAGATAGACCATGGCCTCCTTAACCGCATCCATAGATAAAACATGACATCCTTAGCTGTTTCTGATGATCAACTTCCTTCAGCTTTTATCCGTAGATATGATGTCCCCAGCTTTTATCCGTAGATGTGATAAGTTGTTCCTAGCTTCTATCCGTTGATGAGATAAGATGTCCTCAGCTTCTATCCGTTGATGACATGTGATGTTTTCAGCTTGTATCCGTAGATGAAATGAGATTTCATAGCTTGATCCGTAGAAAGGATACTCTTAGCTTCATCTTTAGATAAAACACCTTGTCATCTTTATTGATTCACCATTACTGAGTTGATTAGGCAGACTTACCATTGAAACACTTGGTGCTTGATTAGACGTCCATTGGCTTGCTTCTGAAATGCTTCCTAACTTTATGACAGAATATCCTCCAATTATTTGATGTGGCTTTTAGACCTTGGATATATAAAGTGCCTTCTAGTTAGCTTCCTGATTTATCAGCTTCTGTGAACTAGCTTTCTGACAATCAGCTTCGGTATCAAAATCAAATTCTTGTCTTGAGCATTTTGTTATCATCATTCCAAATCGGTCAACCCTAACAGAAAGACTATGGAGGTTTATGTAGATGATATTTTGGTCAAGAGCCTCGATAAGGCGGACCACAAGATGATGTTAAATCCAGCTAAGTGCGCCTTCGGCATAGGATCGGGAAAATTCTTGGGTTTGATGGTCTCTAAACGAATAATTGAGGCTAATCCCTACAAAATCAAAGTGATTCTGGACATGGAACCACCACGGTCCGTCAAGGACGTTCAGAAACTAACCGGGAGAGTGGCAGCACTAGGAAGGTTCATCTCCAAATATGGGGAGAAGTGCTTGCCTTTCTTCAAAGCTCTGAAAAACATGAAAAAATTTGAATGGACAACAGAAAGTGAGGAAGCCTTTGAGGCCTTAAAGAAGTACATGGTTGAGGCACCATTGTTGGCAAAACCAAAAACCGGGAGAGACGCTCTGCTTATACTTGGTAGACTCAAACACAGCCCTTGGAGCTGTTTTGGTTAGGAGGAATTGAAGGTTCAGAAACCTATTTACTACGTGAGCAAAATTCTGCATGGAGCAAAAATAAACTACTATGTGATAGAGAAGTTTGCGTTAGCTCTGATCATGGCCTCGAGAAAACTACGCCCGTACTTCCAGGCACACAAGATAGAAGTCTTAATCAATCAACCTCTAAGAAACATCTTGCATAGTCCTAAAGTCAGTGGAAGATTGATTAAGTGGGCAATAGAGCTGGGAAAATTTGATATCAAATATAAGCCTCGAACGGCCATAAAAGCTCAAGCACTTGTTGACTTCATGGTTGAATGTACCATCGACAACCAAGAAGTCGAGGGCAGGAAGTAGTATTGGAAGGCAAAGAAGCTGAAAAGCAAGATGAAGACATGTTGTTCAAAGAATATTGGGTGCTCTACTTTGATGGGGCATTAAAAACAAAATCAAGTGGAGTAGGTCTGGTTCTACAAAGTCCTGATGGATTTCTTATTGAGTATGCATTGAAGTTGGATTTTACAATGACAAACAATGAAGCTGAGTATGAAGCCCTGATAGCCGTCTTAGGGCTGGCTGGAGCCTTGAGAGTTAATACTCTCAAAGTATGTGGAGATTCAAGGCTGGTAGTCTCCCAAGTAAATGGAGAATTTGAGGCCAGAGATGAAGTCATGGCTGAGTATCTGAAACTTGTCAAAGCAATCATGACTCAGTTGGACGAGTGCTACGTGGAGCAAATTCCTAGGGAGGAGAATATGAAGGTTGATGCCCTGTCTAAGTTTGCTTCTTCTAAGATAGAAAACTATGCAGGAAGTGTGTACTTCCAAGTCTTGAAGACCTCGAGCATCAATGGAAAACTGATAGCACCTATTGACGTTGGTGGCTGTTGGATAGACCCCATCAAAGATCATATAGAGACTGGTTGTTTACCGAATAATGCCTTGGAGGCACGAAAGTTGACAGTAAGAGCGTTGAGGTACGCCTTGATTGATGGGATCTTATACAAGAAGTCTTTTGTTATCTCTTACTTGAAGTGTCTAAGACCTCAAGAGGAAGAGTTAGCCCTAAAAGAAGTTCATGAAGGGATTTGTGGGCAACACTTGTGGGGCAGGGCTCTTACTCATAAAATCACTCGTCTAGGCTTCTATTGGCCTGATATGCTTGCGAACGCAAATGACTATGTTAAGAAGTGTGAACGATGCCAAAAACATGCATATGTGGTTAGGCAACCACCTGAGATGTTAACATATGTTAATTCACCTATTCCATTTGCCATGTGGGGAATGGATATACTTGGTCCATTTCCAGTGGCAAGTGCACAAAGAAAATTTTTGATTGTGGCAATTGACTACTTCACTAAGTGGATTTAGGCTAAACCCTTAGCCAAGATAACCACCAAACACGTGATGCAGTTCATATGGGAAAGTGTGATGTGTAGGTATGGAATTCCACGAATCTTGTTCACAGATAATGGAACACAATTTAACAATGAAGATTTCAAGAAGTATTGCGAAGAGAATGATATTGAACTACGTTTTACTTCGGTTGCTCATCCTCAAGCAAATGGGCAAGCCGAGGTTGCAAATCGAATTATCCTGGTTGGACTAAAAAAAGAGTTGAACGCTCAAGGAATACTTGGGTGGACGAGTTGTTTCCCGTACTTTGGGCATATCATACCACTGGAGCAACCCCATTTTTGCTAGCCTATGAGGCAGAAGCAGTGGTTCCAGTGGAGATCACTCATACTTCTCTTGTTCTCCAAGAGTGGAAGCTTATGAACCATAAGCGAATGAAAAAGGCATGAGATTGGCCTTAGATTTGATTGATGAAGTCAGAGATGAAGCAAATTCTAAAATCGTTGAACATCATAAACGAGCATCTTTATATTACAACCTGAGGGTTAAAGAGAGATTCTTTCGCCAAGGAGATTTGGTCCTAAGGAAGATTAAAGCATCCGGAGTGGGACAGAAGGGAAAACTAGCCCCTAATTGGCATGCCTCAAATTTGAAAGTTTACTATGTTTAGTGTTTCCTAACAGGATCCACTATTAGGATAAGTAGAAATAAGGTCGAGGAAAGCATTCCGAGCTTTTAAACTCGAGGTAGGAAGTAGAGTATTATGTAAGGGTGGAAGCCTCTTTCAAAGATATTTCAAGTTCTTTTCCAACTATTTTACTGCTTATCATTGTTTGAGTATTTTCTTATTGTTTTAACAAGAAATCAAGTTGTACCAACAACACTCGAGCAAAGTGTGAGCCTGTTTAAAAGACCAAGTACTAGGAAATACCTTACGAAGAATAAGCAGAAATAAGTGAATGCAAGATTAAATAAAAAGGTGCATGGATAAATAAATTACATAATAAACCCCGAAGGGAGAGATTTTGATAAACAAAAACATAAATAAATAAAGCCACGCATGGCCAATCTAATCCAAATCCTTGAGAGGATCTTCTTCCCTAAGTCCTCCAGAAAAGGTAAGGGGAAGAATGGGATCATCTCTCATGGTATCATCTAAATCCTCTATTATAGGAGAAGATGTTCCCTTGGTTGGCTCATAATCCTAGAAAAGCTCATAATCATCCAGGGGTTGAGAAGATGGATCAGCAACAGCTTTCGTGGTAGCCTTAGGCAGCCCAAGCAAGTCAGGAACATGGAACTTCCCCAAAGTTACCCCTTCAATGTAAGATCCGTGAACTTTATTAATAGTATAAAATGTATCATATGTGTAGAATAATTATTATGGAGTATTTTGAGTTTTAATGATTAAGGTTGTTGAGTGATTATGTGCTAAATTGGTGTGTCGGAAGCCCCGTTCAAATATCTTGTCATTTGAAAATATCTTCAATTTTGAGCCCCGTTTTGAAAATTCAAGGGCCCCGTTGAAAATTTGTACATCATTATTATTCCTTCGTCTTTCGTATCCGAATCATTTTTGAAATATTTCTTCGTATCATTATATTCCTTATTACCCGATACTACCAATAGTATTTGTTTTATCCAAAGAAAGAAAAATTATTCTGAACCCTAATTGTTTAGGGCAATTGATATATCGTCCGTATCAATAATACATCTGTTATAGCCCCCGTATTCTTGAGCATTCGTTATATAAATGATATGTACTGATATGGATAACTATCAGTCTTTGTGGATAGTTATCACCTCGTAAAACGTGTATTTTACTTTATTAGGGTTTTAAAGCGATCCAGTGGATCGATATCGATCCAAAAATGTCGTTTGGGGTATTATTTTCCACTAAGTATAAAAAGACGAATCGTACATTATCCTTCGTATAATCCGTATTTCATATTTACAAAAATATAAAAATTCCCGAACCGTGTTCTTCGTGTTCTCAAAAATCAAAATCAATTTTGAAGGTGTTATTGAAATCCAAATCACAAGTTCAAGTACTCAAATCAAAGATCTTGAGCTCTAGTTTCAGAATCTTCCAACCATATCATCATCTGCTAATTTTTCGATTTTATATGAATTTTTCAATATTCGAATTAAAATTAGGGTTCTTGTTCGAATTGGGGATTTTCATTCTGTTGATTCTCCGTTCAATTGATTGCTTCTAACATGTTCCTAGGGTTCTAATTAGTAGGAATTCATGCTTTAATTTCATGTTTATGTTCGATTTTGAGAAATTCGATTTTAGGATTTTGCCTGATTTTTCTTTTGAATAGTCCGTTCATATGAATGATCTGACATTGTTTTTGATAGAGGGCTTTTGTTGTATGTGTTCTTAGATTCATTTTAACATAAAGAACGTAGAGTTTCATGTAGAAATAAGCTAGATCGGAAAATTGTTTAAGCTCACCGGAATTTGGTCGGGTTTTGGATTCCGGTGATGTTTTTGGTTTGTTTTTGATCGGAATGTATTGGTATGGTTATTAGGAGTGTTTTGGTATCAAAAGCCCCAATTTTTATTGTGTTTTTGGCTCCCCGGATTCTGGAAAACCCACCGGAATCTGAGAATTTTCCGACAAGTTCTTCCCGACCCGTTTTTGTTTTTCCCGACCCGTTTACCCGAAATTTTGACCCGGTTTCAATCTTCGAAACCCTAATTTATTTTCAGAAAACTGTTTTTGAATTTTATTTAAAATTTAATTCGAAAATAGTTTAAAATTTTATAAAAATCATATTTTTATTTTAAAAATACATTTTTAAATTCAGAAAATTCTGAAAAATTATAATTATTTATTTAAATTCGAAAAATGATTAAATTTAAATATTTTAATTATTTTTAATTAATAATTAATTTATTTAATTAATTGATTAATTCTTTTAATCAGTTAATTCTTAATAATTAATTATTAATTAGATTTAATTAATTTAAATTAAGTTTAATTATTTTCTAGCTTGATTTAATTATTTAAAAATAGTTTGAGTGTTTGAAAATTAATAATTAATTTTTATTAATTGATTTAAATTGTTTTTAAATACTTATATTGGGATTAAAAATCCGATTTTTGATTTAAAAATTGTTTGTGACTTATTTAAATTCAAATAAGCCTCGAATATTGTTCTAAAATATTTATAAGTGCTATATGGTTTATATGAGTTGAATAATGTGTTTTATAGTCCGTAAATGCCCGTACGAAGGCTAATGCCTGAGTTGTTATTTCCGTAAATTAGATCGGGCATCGGATAGGAACCCGATTACTTGTTTAAATTTAAAAAATGGTTATGAGTGTATATCGAGGGTAGAACGAGGATAGTTAGACTTACTGTAATGAGTTGTTTATTATAGAATCGAGTTCCCGGAGCAAGGGAAATGAGAAGGTAGAGTGAGCTTGGTAGAATTCCGTCAGCTACGTAGACCAGGCAAGTATCTGTGCCTTTACTTGTTGATTCAATTGTTATTGTTCTTAATGATTACATGTATGTTACCATCAGAACGATTCAGATTATTCAATCTTCACCCGTATTGAGCAACTGATGCTATTTCCTTGAATATTCCTAAATTCTTGATTAAATCCACAATCGTGTCGAATATCAGAAATCTTCATTTCAATTCACTTGTATTGACTATAATCATTGTTGGCCTTCTTAAATTTGTACTTACGTACCATTGAAACCATTTCGAATCTATTTCTCGAACTTCATTTGATATTGAGCAGTTGAAGCTCTTTTGCAACTATTGCACCCTGTCCTTGTATACTCATCTTGTGATGCATGTTATTGAGTATACTATGTGATAGAATTGGCATGTTTTTAAAAATGGGACCAATAATGGTCGGAATAATTTAAGGCCAAGATGGCCATGGATCCTAGTGGAGGACTTTGCTATAAGCTAGTCCGGGGTTGATGCGTGACTGATCAGCAGCTCAACCTTTTTATTTGAAAAATGTAGAAGTCCAATTCTAATCCCTCTTTTTTCAATAAAGATTGTTAAAAGCATATGTTTGACTTGTATATTGTTGATTCAGATAACTGTGATCCTTCCTTTCATTATGGAACTGTGATTGATATATATTATGCTTGCTGAGCACTTGTGGCTCATACTTGTTTTGTTTCTAACCATATTCCAGTTAAGCGAGAGTATGAGCAGACACAGCGCGAGCGATAGTTCTCTAGCAGCTAGGAGATCACCAAGAGTGGTTGTCATTGGCAGGGTAGTTGTTTATTTTGATAGTTAGACTAGATGTCTAGCTTTGACTTTAAGTTGTGTAATAACTCTGAAAACTGGTTTGTAATAATTATGACTTAGAAGCTTGTTTCATGCCATAATCTGGATGCGGTCTTGGATAAGGGGTATTTTATGTTATTATTATATTATGCATGTGCTATATTCATGTATGTTGAGTTTCGTTGGTCAAGTGACTCCCCAAATCTGTACCCTGGGTTTGGAGGGGCGTCACATTCAATCTTCGTCCCTAACTCCTCAATGATCTGCTCCCAACACTCCTTAAAGGTGCTAGGAAAGTTAACATCATACTCAGCATTAAGGAGATCATCAAACTCCTTAGATGCCTTGTATTCTGCAATCACATCCTCACGACCCCTTTAAAGTTGGGCCTCCAGCTAACGAACTCTCTCCTTCTCAGCTACTAGCTCCTTCTCTACCTCGTGAAATCTCTCAAAGTTAGTTGTGGAGGAGGCGAGATATATGTCTCGGTCCTTTTCAGCAACTATCTTCTCAGCACGCACGACCGTCAAGTTGTGAAGGGAAGCTTGAAGGTAGGTGTTAGCCTACAAAATGAATAAAGATACGTTAGAAACAAGAAATAAAAAGGAGGGAGTTTTAAAAAAGAGAAGGAGCGAAATCTTACCTAAGCAAGGGCTTGGGCCCCAAGAAGTTCAATTTGGAGATCCTCGGAGGACTCCACCACATGTGCCACATCCCTGGGAGTGACCACATTCTTGGACCACTCAGCTGCAACCCTGGAATCACCCCCCACAGTGTCCTTATTGAGCAAACCCCATTTAACTATGAAAGGGTTAGGGTATTCCTCAATAAGAATAGGCCTTTCGGCCATGAAAGCCGGAACCTTTTCAATCATAGGGGTACCATCATCTAATCTGTTCCATTTAGAAGGCCTTTCCACTTCCACAACCGTTCCTTTAGCCGCGGCGTCCTCCCTCTTCTTGAAAATGGAGCCTAAAACGGCCTTGGCTGAAGAAGATGCAGAAAATGTTATTACAAAGGGAAAATAGATTTTTTTATCACTCAACTATTGGATCTTTTAGAAAGTAACTACTGAACTACTAAATAATTAATTATAACCATTAACGTTACATTTGTTTTTGCTTTTAGGCATTCCGTTAATTATGCCGTTAATATACCGTTAAAATAATATGGGAAAATAGATTTTTTTACCACTTAACTCTTGTTTCTATTAGAAAATAGTCACTGAACATTCAAATAATTAAAAATAGTCACTAACGTTACATGAGTTTTTGTTTTTAATCATTCCGTTAAGTATAAATGAAATATCAGTTAAAATAATGTTAATGTGGACTTAATCATCTAACGTAACATGATAAATAAAAAATATTTTAAGTACAATATTGTCATTGTTTTTCATGCAACTAGTCATTTTATTTAAGAAATAATTCAACAATATCTTCAAAGTAATTTTTTTCCCAGATTTAATATTGCAAAATTTCGAATATATTAAATTTTGATTAGAATCTATTTTTTTAATCCAAAATTCTAGATATTGAACCAAAAAAAGTAATATAGATATCTGATCTTATTTTTATGATTAAATTTGGTTCATGAAATTTAAAAAATCCACGAAGCGAATCTAAATTTTTTATATGTATAATATGTTTTTATTAAAAATATATAATTTCATTAATCATTTAATTATTTTAAAAAACTATTGTTAACAAGATAGTAAATGATTTCAATAATAATGAGTTAATTTATGAAAAGATAATAAAAATTATGGAAAAAATTATAATGATGATATATTTTAACGTTGTACAATGTTTAGTGGCTAATTTTCATTAATTTTGACACATTATCGATCTAGTAAACACATTAATATTATTTTAACGACACATTTAACGGAATGTCTAAAAACAAAAACGAATGTAACGTTGATGGTTATAATTAATTATTTGATAGTTCAGTGGTTACTTTCTAAAAGAGTCAATAGTTGAGTGATAAAAAAATCTATTTTCCCTATTACAAATAATAAAGTCAGAATAGACATATAAAAGATAAAAGGTGGAAAAATACCCTAAGGGCCGAGATTACTAAGTCCGAGATCTTTCAAGTTGGCCTCGGAGATAAGGAGGTGACAGTGATGCAGGCAATCATCAGTTAATATTTGGATCGTCGCGACCTCATCTACCCCTAGTTTAAGGGATCTTATAGGACCATCGACAACCCTCGAGAAGCTGGGTCTAAATTTATTATTGTCGAAATAAAGAAAGAACCACTCTTTCTTCCAATTGGAATAGAGTCGGGAGAAGTGCCAGAGATGAAACAACTACGGGTCAAAGTACGATACTGAATTTTAACCCAACCCGCATCTTCTGGAGCATTTACAAATTTAAAAAAATAACGAAAAATAGATACGTTGGGCTCTAGCTTATGTTTCTTACACTGGACCATAAAATAATAAATAAAGCGCCATGCGTTGGGAGTAAGTTGAGTTGGGCATACTTGTGCCAACCACTACACCAAAAATGACCTATTGCAACCCCATCATATGGTTGTGTTGCATAAAATGTTGCTATAGACAAGAAACCTGCATATCTATTGTAATACTTTCTAAAATGTTACTTTAAATGGGAAAGTGTTGCAAGCCTAAGAATCATTTTCACATTTTTAGGACAATAGCAATGCTTCAGAAAAGTGTTACAATAACATGATACGCTTTTGATCAATTTGATACCAAATATTTAGGCGGGAGTTTAACTTTTTCGCTGGGCGGGCATTTTTAGTACCAAAATTTTTATTACACAAAATTAAGTTTTATTACACAAAACTTATTCCCTCTCTCACACTCTCTCGCCCCCCCCCCCCCCCTCTCTCAGATCTCTCCCGACCTTACCTCTCTCCCGACCTCACCTCTCTCACATCTCACAAAACTCAATCCCTAAACCCCTAAATTCGATTTCAAAACTCAATCCCTAAACCCGACTTCAAAACCCAAAACCCCCAAAACTTATTAAACCTTCAATTAGAGCAAACATCCAATTAAAGCTTCAATTAGAGGTATTATACCCAACTTTCTTCTATTTTGTTGTATTATAGATATATATATATGTGTATACATGTGAATTATTTTGATTTACATGTTCGATTGTATGTGTTAATTAGTCGGTTTTTGTGTTAAATTTTTCTCCCCTCTCTCTCTCTAATTATGTATAATTGCTTGTATTTTCTTCTATTTTTTGTTAGTTGCAATTTCAATTTTTTGGGGTTTATATGTTCAATTAAATTAGGAAGGTACCTTTGGGAGGTACCTTGTTGCTTGTTTGGGTATGAATTTTGGCAATCTCTTTTTTCTCTTGTAATTTTGCTAGTGTTTTTCAGACTACTGTTATGTACTTACATTTGCCACCGTGATTCTTATAATGCTAAATGTGACTAAATGAATCTGTGTATAGTGCTTGATCAGATTTGTATCATGTGGGAATTTTAATATCAATAATTGCCCTATCATAAAATGTTTCTTTGTAAATCCTAATTGCCCCGGGCATAGGATAGCAAGCCCTATCGTTTGGGCCGGGAGCCAAAACCCTGTAAGGCCCGTTAATACCAAAAACTCTAGCTATATCGTCTACCCTATATTGCTTAAACTTAGAAGGGAAGTTATGAGCTTCTAAGTGAAGAAGATAAGGGAAAGCATCCCCAAATTCAAACAATAAATCTATAAGGGAAAAAACATTTGCATGAACTAAGGATTTTTGAGGTTTATTGTTAGGTCCCGATATGTTTGTAGAAGGGGGGGTTGAATACAAATTATACCGTTTTATCGAATTTGTCCGTTTAAAGATTAAACAATGGATGAACAAATTATTGCAGAATTAAATGAAACAGAATTCAAGTTAAATATAACTGATATTAAACTTGAAAGGTGTTACAATTTTTGGTACTGATTACAGAATAAAATCTCAAACTAATTAAAACAAATCTAGAATAAATTCGACATGAATTTATCTATTTTTGTAATAAAAAGATATAACAATAAACGATAGTTCAAAATTCGTTCTAGGGATAAAGATCCACTAGATAGTCAATACAATCCAAGCAAATGATTTCTAATGGTATGAATGTAACTTTTGATTATTAGAAATCTTTTCTTGTTCTTGAAATGATTCGGTAGAAACCTTTGTTTGCTTGACAGAAAGTTCTTGATATTGATAAAATGTTAAGTCATTAGCTTCTGTCTTGATCATTCTGTCTTGTATGTAATCCACTTGATTATCAATAAACTGCACGTGCAATTCCTTTAATAAAGTAGAAAGACTATCCTAATTAAAGTAGAAAGACTATTTCTAATTATCAGAAAGACTAATATAAATTTAGAAATACTATTTCTAATATTAGAAAGACTAACCTATAGTCATAAAGACTATCGGTAGGACTTAGTAAATATTAGAAATGATTTATGAATTTATAAAAATATTTCCAGTAGAACAATCAGTAGGACTACCAAGGTAGTCTTTCTGAAAATACTTTAAGTCTTTCTGAATTTAGAATGTTTGTTTTAATTCTAAATTAATTACCTACTTAATTAATTTACAGAATTAATTTATTTGTTAAATTAATTAAATAAGATAGATAATTAAAAGAGAATAAAAACTAATTGCTTAAATAAAGAAATAGTCCTTAGAACCACTTTAATTAATGACGAACTTTCACTGACTGTTGTTGACGCTCGATGTACTGTCTGGTTCATGAGCGACTAACTTCAAGTCTTCAATGTATGTTCTTCATTCCTAACTTTGAAGCTGCGATTCTCTTCTCTTTAAATCCCTTCTATAAACCACTGTAACCTGTACCTTTGCTGTCACACTCTTGAAATCTCTGTCACTTTAATAAATCCACTTTCTTGTAAACTTCATTGAGACTTGATCAAATTAATGAGCTTCTTTCAATGTAGAATTACTTCAAGTCTGTAGATGACTTTTGTTGTGAGAGAAATTTGGTACAACACAATTGAGAGAATCTCGCTGGAATATTCGTGAAAACACGTCCTTGATTATCGGACAGAGCTTACAGGTTCAAAGCTCGAAGCCTAAAGCTCACGGTATGAGTAGAATAGTTGAAGTATGTCTCCGGGGGCTGAGTTGACAAACCACCGGTCGAAATAAGTAGTGTAAATCCTACACTACCCGTAAATTCCCCGGAATATGTATCACTGAGGTGCACGTGCCTTATGCTTCTCAAGAGTGAAAATCCCAATCCTTTAGTCAAGTGCCTACATATCCTATTTATAGGAATCAAGCCCCATGTAGTTCTAATAAGTTTATACTTCTTCCTCCCTGCAAATTCGACCACTCTAAGATCGTCCATCTTAGAGTTTTTGTCGAATTAGGTAGCTCCAACCGAGCTTCCTAGTCTCCTAATCCATGTCCAACTCTAAGTCCTTTAAATCCTCGAGGAAGTAATGCTTATCCGAATAACTAATATGAGTCCCATACTAATTACGTTTGTTCCATCCATCCTGTTTAATCAGGTTTAGAAGTCCTTTTATAAGTATAAATCCGTGCTCCTAAAGTGTAGGAAGCTGAGTCCTTGTCCAACTCTGATTCTGCCTTCGACTACTCATCACCTGTGACTAGTCTCGAGGTTCAGACCACCTAAACCTCAATGCCCATTTCCTGAAACTCCATACCTTGAACCTGGCTTAGCACCTTGAACCTGTCCATGCATGTTGCACCTACACCTTAACGTCCTGAGACTATATTTCAGTATCCTTCAGCTGTGCTTCGATACTCTTAACCTAAACCTTGGTATTGTGTATCCTAGCCCAATACACCACTACTGGACTTACAACATATATGGGCCTTAAATTGAGCCCATGTGTGAGATTATGGGCACAACAACTTTTAACTTCATTCTTTTGACTGTTATGATCTTCTGAGATTCTTGTGACAATTTGAATTATTACTTACTTATTACAAACTTATTTAATATTGAGTTATATCCTCGATGTAAACAAATAGGCCTAAACATATGCCTTTCAATCTCCCCCTATTTGTTTGTTAGAGAATAACAAGCAAATACCTAGAGGATAACTCAACTAACTAAACAAGTAGAAATAAGACATTAAAAGCTAAGTAAATAATAACACAAAGTTCTGGATTACATTAAACATTATCCAAATTCAAACATTAAAGGTAAGTACAAGATAAATGTTCCTCTAGACTGAACATATGAATACATTGATCCTATCTTGATATACCTAAGCTCTAAGCATTTAACATTTACAAAACAGAGCTTCTTCAATTTTCTTCATCCATCATCTCTCCTTCTTCTAGTGCTTCAAGCAAATCCTTGTCCAGAACACGATCAGATTTAGAAGTAATGCCAGTAGGTCTAACATGTTGAGTTGTGACTTTCTTCAGCCTATTCTTTAATTGATGATATCTTGGAATATTGGCTATGCAATAGTCTTGAATCAAATCAGCAATTTCTGTCTTCTCTTGTGTAGCAAATCCTGAAGTCTTTAACATGTTCTCCTGTAGACAAGATGCTTGGCAGGAAAATATTTTAAATAGATTGGATCCACACCACAAGTCTGAAGTGCCCTTCCTTTATATAATTTAACTTCATAAGGCACTTCCACTACTTGAGGACTAGCTTTCATTGCAAAGTCTCTAAGCTGGTCATGCAGCAGCTCAGCCAATGGAGAAGTTCTTTTCACTTTGCACATGAAGACCCATAGTTCAGAGAGAGTTCTACTTTCCAGAAGATTGAGATAAACTAAGAAAGTTCCCTCATTATATGTGTAGATGTAGATCTTCAACTCCTCTCTAACTCTGTCAAATCCAGTTGTGATCCTTGAAATTTCTGCATGAAGAGCTTTCATGTATACAGTGTTGTCTGGATTGACCTTCTTGTATCTTTCTAGCATACCAAGAAACTTTCCATCATTATTAGTTCCTTCCTGATGTGCAAACATCTCTCTAGCCTTATCCCATTCTTCTCCTAGCTTCAACCTCACATTCAATTTTCTTTCATTGACCTTCAGATTGTGAAGCCTTTACTTTTCTTGTTGTTCAGCTTTTCGGATAACAAGATGCTTAGAAATGTTGTCAAATACTTTTATATTCTCCTCCTCTCTTCTTTTGAGATCAGCTTTCTGTCTCACCAGCTCAGCTTCAAAGGCAGGATCAACATTAGAATCTTCTTCCCAGTCAGCATAATCAGCTTCTTCTTCAACCTCCACATCACCAAAGATATATTCAGAGGATTCTTCAGATTCAACAAAGTCAAAATCTCCCTGTTCACCTTGATAATAGTCAGCATCAGAAAAAGTTAACTTCTACTTTCCTTTGTCCTTACCTGAACCTCCAGCTTGACTCCCAGCATGATCTCTTCCTCCTTGTTTCTTCACATTATCCCCCCTTAGTTGAGGAATCCTCTACAGATTTGACTTGAGTCGCATCAGGATTAACCTCACTTCTTCCCCTTATAGCTCCTTCATCACCTCCATCTCCTCCTTGATCATCCTCATCCTCATCCTCATCATCATCACCCTCAAAGAATTTCTTCTGTTCAGCATTGGGTTGATGTGAATTTTTGATCATGTTATACAAGTGCTTCATCCCCTCATTAAGATGCTCCATTCCTCCTTCTATCCTTGACATCCTTTCTTCATTAAACGTTTGATTTTCATCAGCTGTTTGTAGAATAAAGTCCACCTTGGTAGAAATAGAAACAATCTCCTTGACACTCTCTGATATCTGAGCATTTCACGTTGTAAGATCAGAGATGTCTGAAGCCACAAGTACTTGAGACTATTGGATGGCATTGAGATTTGGGAGTAGAGAAACTTTCAGACCTTCCAAATCATCCTTGATAGTACCCAGCTGATTAGTTACAGAGGTGGAAGAAGAAGACCGTTCAACCACTTGTGCTTTGAGAAGATCCTTTTCAGCCTGGGTTTCCATGAGTTGTTTCTGAAGACTAGCTATCTGAGCTAACAGCAAAATAGTGTTTGTGTCAGTGTGTGCAATCACCTCAATTGCTCTCAGTGGTGTTTCACTCACCTCACGTGGTTGTGTATCACTCGGTGTTTGAGTCTCAGTTATCACAATAAGTTGTCTTTCCAAGTTCTGATTTGAAGTACCTGTATGAAAAATCACCCTAGCCCCTTCTTGAGAGGTCAGTAGTGGTGCAATGGGAGTTCGCAAATCCCAATCCCTAGTGAAGTTCAAGAAGTGATCTGAACTTTGAAACTGAATTGCTTCAGTGTTGAACTCACTAGGTTGCCTTCCACTTTCTCCAGATAAATTTGTGAGTGGAAAATCCCTTAAGGGAGCCAGAGATGTTCCCTCTGGGAGGGGAGAAAATGATTCTATTTGAGTTGGCGAAGAATCAGATTTTCCCTCAGATGCTTGTGAAGGCACTTCTACCGTAACAATGGTAGGCACTATATCAAACCCTGTGTGCTCTTCTGACAAGGTGTCCTGGGTATCATCTATTTGGATGTTTTCTCCCATTGTGAGTAATGGGAGTGTGCTTGACTCAGTACATATTCCATGGCCCTATGGCGGATTTCAATAGATTCATCCTGTTGAGAGGATGTCTCCGGAGACTCTTCAATGGCCATTTCCAAATCCATATCCTATTGGGAGGATACAGACGGGCTAACAGATGTCTCCCTGTATGTTTTTCTCTTTTTGAGTGGTGGAGACAGAGCTGTGGGTTCTCTCATAGAATCTTCTCCACTAACACTACAATGAATGATATTTACATTAAGTTCAGGTTGAGTGGTTATAGGAGTTGACTCAGTGTATGGCTCTATGACCTGGGATTGAGTTTGTGGTTCTACAAACTCATGGTCAGCCCTATGAACCTCTTGGGTTTCAATAATATTATGAGATGAAGAGCCAGGGTTAGGAAATACTACCTGTAATGGAGTTGCATCTTCAGTTCCAGAATGCATGGATTGATCCACTGGAGGTTGTTGCTCAGGGACTGGCAATCCAAAGGCAGGAAGTTGAATGAACTGGGTCATGAAAGGTGTAATGACCACAGGGATTGTGAGATATTTGTAGGTGGTGTTTAGTCTTTGAAAGAATTTGACATGTGTAGTCTGACAATTTTCAGACATACCAAGACTAAACAGCTGTTTCTATTCATCAGTGAGAACATGATTGATCATAATAGTGAGAAAGCGAGGATAAAAACATTTGACTTTCCTTCCACTATTATGATCACTCTTGGCCACTAAGACTCTTCTGACCAAATGATTCCAGATGAGATGACCAAAATTGATACGAATATTATTAGCAACTGCAAAACCAATATTCTGAAGAAGAGAAGGAATATTGTGAAAATTGGTTTTGGTGCAGTTGCTAAAGACCTTAGCCAAAGTGTCAAAGAATAAATCCCACTCACTGACTAGATTGCTCTTGGATAACTTTACCAAATCTATCTGACCTTGATAATTGATGTT
Source organism: Heracleum sosnowskyi (assembly GCA_030848705.1). Lineage (NCBI taxonomy): Eukaryota > Viridiplantae > Streptophyta > Magnoliopsida > Apiales > Apiaceae > Heracleum > Heracleum sosnowskyi. The sequence goes on along the minus strand of CM061241.1, from coordinate 69,236,017 downwards.
TGTGAAAAATTGAATTAGGTCAGCTTCAGATGGTAGATTCACAAAGTTATCTCTGGGAAGTTGTAGAGCATCACAAAAGATATCTCTATTGAGTGTATAGTGTGTGTCACCGACAGAGAATGTGAAAGAAGATAAGTCAGTGGACACGATAGTAGTAGCACACAAAATCCTCAAGGGTTCGTGTTTTAAATCAGTATTCATAGTGATAGCATGACTAATGATGGAATGCTCATTTAAAAACCGAATCCAAGGCCTAAAACGTTCAACGAAACATTTTAGAGGATCAATATAACCTAAAAAATTGTTATTGACAATTTCAAAAGCCATATTAGAGAAATAAACAATTAATAAAAATTAATAAGAATTTTAAGGATTTTAAGTATCAAAAACAAATAATCCAAACAATTCAAATCAAGATTTATGACAGAAATATGGTTCAGTTAAAATCACAAAAGAAATGCTTGAAAAGATTTAATCAGAGAAACAATAGCAGCACTTCTTTTAGAAAAATGATTAAAAGAACCAAGGGAGAAAGAAAGCTAAGTAAAAACTTGAGCTTAGAAAGACTTAGTGAATTATGAAGAAAAACTGAGCAGGTATATATAGATTTTTGGGAAAGACTATCAGTGATAGTCTTACCGGTAGTCTTTCTGACTTAAAAGACTAAAAACAAAAACAAAAAACAAAAACCTGTTAAAAGAAATCAGTTTAAACTAATAAATAAAAAAAACAGAAAAACTTCTGGAAAGACTATCCATAATAGTCTTACCTCTAGTATTTCTGGTTTTAAAACTAGAAAGACTAAAATTAATAACAGTTTAAGTCTAATAACAAAAGAAATAAAATGAAAACAAATAACCAAAATTAATATTTCAAAAATACTATCGGTAGGACTATTAAATAGTCTTTTCGATAGTCTTTTTAGAAATAAAAATAGTAAACCTGTTAAAAAATTAAATAAAAACAACTAGAAACCTGAAAAATTAGTAGAAAATTAAGGAAAAATCAGAAAAATTAAAGGAAAAAATGCTAAAAATATAAGAGAAAATATCTAAACAGTTTGAACAATTATTTAAATATTTTCAAATTCATAAAAAACAGTTTGAACAATTATTTAAATATTTTCAAATTCATAAATTTGCAGTAAAAATAAATTTCTCAATAGAAAAATTTGAGAAAAATATTTTTAGAGCAAATAAACTATTTAAAAATACTTAACCTAGAAAATTAAACAAACTTGATAGCAGCATGACATTTAAGATCAGTAATTACACAGCAACTAAGAAAATGTTTCGATAAACTAAAATACAAGTGAATTTCAGAAAATATACAGCACATAGCACTTGTATTTTAACCAAGAACAAACATTAAACAATTATCAGTACTAATCACTAAAGCTATTTAACATACCCAATTTACCAACTAACCTGGTAAACGTGGATTCATCAAGAGACTTAGTGAAAATATCTGTTGTTTGTTCCTCCGTGGGTACAAAATGTAACTCCACAGTACCATTCATCACATGTTCTCCGATAAAATGATACCTGATGTCAATGTGCTTGGTTCTCGAGTGCTGAACAGGGTTGTTGGAGATTGCTATGGCACTTGTATTATCACATAAAATAGGAATTTTGTTTAATACAAAGCCATAGTCCTTCAATTGATTCCCTATCCATAAGATCTAAGCACAGCAGCTTCCAGCAGCAATATATTCAGCTTCTGTTGTTGAATTTGAAACTGTCTGTTGTTTCTTGATATACCAGGAAATCAATCTACCTCCCAGGAATTGACAACTCCCAAAGGTACTCTTTCTATCCACAACACTACCTGCATAATCAGAATCTGTATATCCAACAAGATTAAAACCAGAATCTTTAGGGTACCAAATACCTAAATTAGGTGTACCCTTAAGATATCTCAAGATTCTTTTAATAGCAATGAGTTGTAAATCTCTAGGATCCGCTTGGAACCTTGCACATAAGCATGTAGCATGCATAATATCAGGTCTATTTGCAGTAAGATAGAGTAATGAGCCAATCATACCTCTGTAGCTTGTAATATCTACCTTGATAGAATTGTCACAAGCTCCAAGTTTGACAGTTGTAGATGATGGAGTCCTTGCTGATGCTGAATCCTCCATGTGATATTTCTTGAGGAGTTCTTTAAGATACTTGGATTCACAAATAAATATACCATCTGACCTTTGATTTACTTGTAATCCAAGAAAGAACTTCAGCTCACCCATCAAACTCATCTCAAACTTACTCTACATGAGCTTAGCAAATCTCTTACAGAGATCATCATTAGTAGACCCAAATATGATGTCATCCACATAGACTTGGACTAAAATCATATCATTTTTGTGTTTCTTAGAAAAAAGAGTTTTGTCTATGATACCTCTTACAAAACCATTTTCTAAACGAAAACCAGAGAGAGTGTCATACCATTTTCTTGGGGCTTGTTTGGGACCATAGATAGCCTTGAAAAGAAAGTACACAAAGTCCAGCAACTCCTGATTTTCAAAGTCAGGGGGCTGTTCCACATACACTTCTTCATCCAGCTCACCATTCAGGAATGCACTCTTAACATCCATTTGATAGACTTTAAAATTGGAGAAAGCTTCAAATGCTAAGAACATCCTGATGGCCTCAAGCCTAGCCACTGGGGCATAGGTTTCATCATAATCAATGCCTTCAGCTTGTGAATACCCTTGAGAAACCAGTCTTGCTTTGTTCCTTGTTACTATGCCATCCTCATCTAGCTTGTTCCTGAATACCCATCTTGTACCAACTACTTTCTTGTTCTTTGGTCTGGGTACCAGCTTCCAGACTTGATGTTGTTCAAATTGATTGAGTTCATCTTGCATAGCAATCACCCAATCAGGATCTCTCAGTGCTTCATCAGTCTTCTTTGGTTCCATCTCAGACAGAAACCCTGAATAATGGCATTCATTCTGAGTAGCACTCCTAGTTCTAACTCCAACACCTGGATCACCAATGATCAGCTCAAAAGGATGAGCTTTATTCCACACAATCTTTCTTGGAAGATTTGATCTTGATGATTCGCCTTGAAATTCATTTTGGTGTTGTGAATGACTAGTTGACCCTTCATTTCCTTCCTCTGAGTTGTTGCTTGATTGTCTTGATGATTCTTCTCCAGTGTTGGTGGTATCTCCATTGTTACCAATGTTTCCACCACCACAACCATGATCATTATCATCATTGTTATTTTCATTACCAGCAACAATCTCAGGTGGAGCTTCATCATCTGATTCTGAGTCTGGCAAGTTATCAAACTTCAGTTCTTCAGATGAATCTTCCGTTTGGATACTAGGGAGTTTAGTGTCATCAAATGTAACATTGACACTTTCCTTCACTTGGTGACTGTCAATCAAGTACACCTTGTAAGATCTTCTGGAATAACCAACAAATATAGCTTCATATACCTTGGCCTCAAATTTGCCACGTTTAACATCTCCATCCTTAAGCACAAAGCATTTTGCCCCAAATACATGAAATTATTTGAGTGTTGGTTTCTTGTTGTTCATGATCTCATAAGGAGTCTTCATTAAGTCCTTGTTGATTAAAGTTCGATTCTGAGTATAACAAGCAGTATTCACAGCTTCAGCCCAAAAGTACATTGGAAGTCTTGATTCACTTAACATAGTCCTTGCAGCTTCAATCAATGTACGATTCTTCCTTTCCACCACTCCATTCTGTTGAGGAGTTCTAGGGGCTAAATAATGTCTTGTTATTCCTTTATCTGCACAAAAGTCATTTAGGACTACATTCTTGAACTCAGTTCCATTATCTGACCTTATAGCTCTAACAGGGAATCTAGAATCCAACTCAATCAACTTTATATGATCAATCACCATCTGTGGGGTCTCATCCTTGGAATGTAGGAATAAAACCCAAGTATATTTGGAATAGTCATCAAATAATCACAAGTGTATATTGTTTCTTTGACATAGACATGACATTAACTGGACCAAACAAATCCATGTGCAGTAGCTGATGTGGTTCAGTTATAGATGATGTGTCAGTGCCCTTGTGAGAAGCTTTATTTGACTTTCTTTTCTGACATGCCTCACACAGTCCTTCCTGTGTAAATTCCATCTGAGGCAAACCTCTCACCAATTCCCTCTTGACTAGAGAGTTCATGGTTTTGAAGTTTAGGTGAGACATCTTCTTGTGCCATAGCCAACTTTCATCTGATGAAGCTTTGGCATAAAAACAAGTAACTTCATCTTTAGATCCAGAGTGCAAATCATCTATGAACAAATCACCTTTCCTTACTCCTTGAAGAGCAGGCTTTCCATTATTCTTGTGAAGGATCTGACACTTCTCTTTCTCAAAGGAAACAACATATCCTCTGTCACAGAAATGACTGATGCTGAGAAGATTAAACTTCAGACCTTCCACAATGGATACATCTTGGATGATAACATTTCCAAACTCCAAACAGCCATATCCTCTGGTAATACCCTTGTTGTTATCTCCAAAGGTAACTTCTGGGCCAGCTTTCTCAACCACATTTGATAGCAGGGCTCTATCTCCGGTCATATGTCTTGAACAGCCACTGTCCAGAATCCACATAACACGGTTTACCTGTGCCACACCCTGCAATATCAAATTGATTAGTCCTTCCTCGGAACCCAAACTTGATTGGGTCCGGCATACTTAAAAAACTGACCTTTGTCAAGCAAAACAACATTTTTAACTTTAACTACTTCAACCTCTTTCACAAAAGAGCGTTTCCATTTATAGCCAACCTTAGAATTAATTTAAAATAGAATTAGAATTAATATAGAATTACTTGAATTAAAATGAACTGGAATAACTATCCGGGATAGTCATCCCGGTAGTCATTCCAAGTTATTTTGATTAAAAATGAACTGGAATGACTATCAAGGGATAGTCATCCCGATAGTCATCCCGGTAGTCATCCTAGTTCATTTTAGTTTATTCTAAATTAATTTTCCTAAATTCTGATAGTCATTCCAGTATAAAGCATAGTCATTCCAGGCATTTTAATAGTCTTTTCTAGACTATTTTGATAGTCATTCCAAAGCAAAGAGAACGTGCAGATTGCTTTTGTAAAGTGGATTGTCAAGTGGATTAGTACTTAACAAAAGATCAAGACAGAAGAAAATATTATCAACATAATATCAAAAAAAAAACTTCTGTCAAGAACTCTGCCGTGCAAATTTGATCAGTGAATTAATTCTAAAATCATTGTGTTAAATCTAAACCAATAGAATTCATTCACTTGTACTGCTTTGATTATCTAGCGGATTTTTATCCCTAGAACGTATCTCAAATTATCAAATTATTGTTATATCTTTTTATTACAAAAATAGATAAATTCATGTCGAATTTATTCTAGATTTGTTTTAATTAGTTTGAGATTCAATCTTGTAATCAGTACCATATTTGTAACACCTTTCAAGTTTAATATAAGTTATATTTAACTTGAATTCTGTTTCATTTAATTCCGCCATAATTTGTTCTTAAATTGTTTTATTCTAAAAAGGACAAATTCGATAAAACGGTATAGTTTGTATTCAACCCCCCTTCTACAAACTTATTATGACCTAACACTGATTAACATGCACAAGTCTTAATTCTTTTACCTCCTTTTCAAGAGTTGTGTTCAAAAGAATTATTCTATCATTCTCACTACGTGCACAAGAAACAGTACTACTAAGATGATAGATCATTTCAGAATCAGTAAACTTTACCTCTAACATGAATGATGAAGTGCTTGCCTCATTAGCCATTAAAGCTAGGTTTCCAACTTCACCAGTTTCCTCATCACTATCAGTATCATCCCAACTCTTTCCTTCAGCAACATAAGCTTTCCCAATCTTGTTCTTCTTGCTAGAATCAAATGAGTTCCTTCTCACTTGCTTTGTCTTTTTACATTCTGTAGCAAAGTGACCCAACTCGTTACAATTGTAGCACCTGATTGTGCTTCTGTCCACGGTTCCAGTTTTATAGCCACCCTTCTTCACTATCATTGCCATAGACTCATCCTCTAGCTGTTCAAGTTCTTCCATAGAATAGAAGTCACCACCAGATTGACCAGTGGATGTTAAGCCATATTTAGCTACAATAACATCCATGTCAGAACTGGAAGGTTGAACAACCTTCACTTCCAGTTGTTGTGGGACTTCTGTTGCCAATGCAGTAGAAGTACTAACTATCTTTCTAGTTCCATATATCTCCTTTTGCTTAATCCGCTCCAGCTCATAGGTCTTCAGAACACCGTAGAGTCTTTCCAAAGAAAACTCTCCAAGATCTCTTGCTTCTCTAATTGCAAATATTCTGTGCTCCAAATGAGATGGAAGTGTCAGGAGGAACTTCTTGTTAATCTCCTTGATAGTATAGTGTTTTCCATGGAGATTCAGATCATTTATCAATTTGTTGTATCTCTCAAAAACCTCAGAGATACCTTCACCAGGGTTTGATCTGAAATGTTCATAGGAAGAGGTGAGAATTTCCATCTAATTCTCTCTGACTTCCTCTGTCCCCTCATAGATTATCTCTATTGTGTCCCAAATGTGTTTGGCAGTAACACAGTTTAGAATATGATTATGCATGACAGGATCAAGACAATCAACCAGTATCAACTGTAAACAAGCATCTAGGGAAGCATCCTCTTTCTCATCAGGTGTGTAGTCCTTGGGATTATTGGGATACATCCTAGCAGCTTGAGTAATAACATTGTTCTCTATTTGCTCTTCCTCAACAATCATAGGAAGCTTAGGACCATTTTTCAGCACTCCAATGTATTTATAATTGACCACTTGAAGAAACAGAAGCATCTTCTTCTTTCACATAGGATAATGCTCCTTACTGAACATGGGGATTTTCACTGTACCAACCTTCTGTGTAGTAGACATTTTTGAGATTTTTATGAAGAATAAAAATTTCAGAGTTTAAGAAAAAATCACAAAAATTGGATCTTTGATTTGTATATCAATCAAAAGGCTTTGATACCAATTGTTAGGTCCCAATATGTTTGTAGAAGGGGGGTTGAATACAAACTATACCGTTTTATCGAATTTGTCCGTTTAAAGATTAAACAATGGATGAACAAATTATTGCGGAATTAAATGAAACAGAATTCAAGTTAAATATAACTGATATTAAACTTGAAAGGTGTTACAATTTTTGGTACTGATTACAGAATAAAATCTCAAACTAATTAAAACAAATCTAGAATAAATTCGACATGAATTTATCTATTTTGTAATAAAAAGATATAACAATAAACGATAGTTCAAAATTCGTTCTAGAGATAAAGATCCGCTAGATAGTCAATACAATCCAAGCAAATGATTTCTAATGGTATGAATGTAACTTTTGATTATTAGAAATCTTTTCTTGTTCTTGAAATGATTCGGTAGAAACCTTTGTTTGATTGACAGAAAGTTCTTGATATTGATAAAATGTTAAGTCATTAGCTTCTGTCTTGATCATTCTATCTTGTATGTAATCCACTTCATTACCAATAAACTGCACGTGCAATTCCTTTAATAAAGTAGAAAGACTATCCTAATTAAAGTAGAAAGACTATTTCTAATTATCAGAAAGACTAATCTAAATTCACAAATACTATTTCTAATATTAGAAAGACTAACCTATAGTCATAAAGACTATCGGTAGGACTTAGTAAATATTAGAAATGATTTATGAATTTATAAATATTTCCAGTAGAACAATCGGTAGGACTACCAAGGTAGTCTTTCTGAAAATACTTTAGGTCTTTCTGAATTTAGAATGTTTGTTTTAATTCTAAATTAATTACCTACTTAATTAATTTACCGAAAGAATTAATTTATTAGTTAAATTAATTAAATAAGATAGATAATTAAAAGAGAATAAAAACTAATTTCTTAAATAAAGAAATAGTCCTTAGAACCACTTTAATTAATGACGGATTTTCACTGACTGTTGTTGACGCTCGATGTACTGTCTGGTTCATGAGCGACTAACTTCAATGTCTGTTCTTCATTCCTAACTTTGAAGCTGTGATTCTCTTCTCTTTAAATCCCTTCTATAAACCACTGTAACCTGTACCTTTGTTGTCACACTCTTGAAATCTCTGTCACTTTAATAAATCCACTTTCTTGTAAACTTCACTGAGGCTTGATCAAATTAATGAGCTTCTTTCAATGTAGAATTACTTCAAGTCTATAGATGACTTTTAACTTCATTCTTTTGACTGTTAAGATCTTTTGAGATTCCTGTGACAATTTGAATTATTACTTACTTATTACAAACTTGTTTAATGTTGAGTTATATCCTCGATGTAAACAAATAGGCCTAAACATATGTCTTTAATTTATTAACTCGATTAGCCCTAAGAGGGCGAGAAGAAGACTCGTTTGGCTGGGAAAGTTGAGACTGCGGGGAGCTAGAATCCGCCATTGATATTCTTCTGATGAATGCTTAAACCCAGATATCACAATGAAGAAGATGAATATTCGAACGGGAACTGGAAATCTCACGGTGGATCGAACGCTGAAAATCGCCTCGCGACAGAACCCTAGCAGAGCTTTCAAAAAGAAAGTTTTGAAGAAATTTTGGCAGAGTAACCTTGATAGAGTGAAGTGTGGAAATGAAGTTTCACTCCACTCAATTTATAGAAAGCTCTAGCCGGTGGAACGGTCAACTGTACCGTCTATAGACGGTAAATGGGCTGGAAACAGGTCATTGAGCATTTTAAAGGCGGGAAGCCCAAATAATTTTGAATTTTGAACAAGAATTCTAGAGAATTCTAGAAAGATTTATACGCGAAATGTATATTTAAATTAACGTTTTATGAGCGTTTATATCAACGCCAAAGTTGAACAAGGAATAAGAGGCCCGATATTAGGCCCAAACATGAAAATAAGTCCAACGGACCAAACAAAAAAGTGCTCCCTAGGCATCCATGTCAACGCCTAAGTCAGTGTTGGCCAAAAAATAAAAAACCACGCTTATGAGACATGTTGTCTGAGCGTGGATTAGTTTAATGCTTCCTAGGCGTGCATGGCAACGCCAAAGCTATATTTTATCAGCTATACAAACACCAACGCCCAGGAGACATGACCTTTAGGCGTGGATACCTAGAATGTCTCATTGGCGGTGGTACCCCCTTCAAGACGCCAAATTTGGGGTTAACTAAAAGAACGAACGCCACACCTTGGAGTCGTGTATGCCAAGAGTTATGCCAAGAGTGGTCTTTTAACGCGCACAAAAAAAAAAGATAAGTCAAATAAGCCTTTTTGGCGGGGGTAGCCACGTCTAGGCCACGGTTGGAGATCCGTCATAACACCCACGCCCAAGAGACATGCTTTCTAGGCGTTGATACCAAAAAGTATCTCCTTGGCGGAGGTACCCCCTCTAAGACTCATGAAAACAAGTACCCACACCTAGGAGACGTGCTTTCTAGGCGTTGATGCCCAAAAGTGTCTCCTTTGCGGGGGTATCCCCTCCAAGACTCATGAAAACAAGTACCCACGCCCAGGAGACGTGCTTTCTAAGCGTTGATGCCCAAAAGTGTCGGGGGTACCCCCTCCAAGACCCCCGTTTGTCAGCTTTCCATTATTTTTGCTCCAAAAGGTAGAAATGGAATAAAAATTCCAAAAAATCTAGGAAAATAGGGAATAATTTACAAAATTATCTCCATGAAAAATACCTTGGGGTACAATAAAATCCCTAAAAAAATTAGAAAAAATGTGAAAAACACAAGAAAAATTATCTAAATATTTTCTTAATAATAAGCCCCGTAGCTGCTAAAAGAAAGCACAAAGAAAGGATCGTTTTCCCAAAAAAATCTTAAGATTATGGCATTTCCTTTAACAACGGCCGTAAAATTCATAAAGTAAGGATGATATGAACCATATAAGGTCCGTATGAGTGTCAAATTTAGCCTCGAATAAGGCAATAATCGTCATAAATGTGTAGGTCTCTCCACACTTTACAATAAGACGATACGCATGTACACAAAGTCTTAGATAAAGAATAAAAAAGACCCTGAATCTCGAAAAATGTCAAAATAATTTCTACGAAAGCTTGAAAAATTTTCCTAGAAATTGGGGGGCGAATGATGTGGGCTAGAAATAACCCTAAATATATAATAAATGATGTATTAAATTAAACCTAGATTGGTCCCAGACATAAGCCCAATTATTGAGGCTCGAAATCCTAATTAATTATTAAATTCGTAATTAATTAAAAGGCTGATTATACAGTCCATTAAATGTGTCAAAGTTGTGACATTCGTCTACTAGAAGTAGTACACCAAACCTTAAAAGGAGTCAACCTCCTACAAATAAGGACTTACAATCCTGATCTAAGAAGGTGACTTGACCTCCAAGTCACCTAATTCTACCCTAAATATCAGGCTCATGACGCCTATATAAAGGACATGATTCTTCAATCAGAACTACGTTTTATTGGCTTGATTCTCTATACGCTAGAGATACGTAGGCATCTTGTGAGAACCGATTCAGTCACGAAACACAAGAGCGATCATTAAAGCTCGAAACTCTCAAACCCTAGTATTAATTATACCCTAGTTTTTATTCCACAACAGTAGGTAAATTTTATAAAATATAAAGATGTAATCTTCTTAATAATAAAAACAAATGTTGTATTACTTAGATACCTGTCTTTAAAAGATTATTAGTAGGTGTAGTTTCATTTAGGTCAAATTTATCCGGTACCTTCTAAAAGTGCAAAGTTATTAGGTTTAAGATGTTAGTACGTAAAATTTAGAAAATATAAAGTTATAATGGTAAAATTTAGAAAATATAAAATTATAATGTAATAAAAATAATTACTACAATACTTAATTAGGGTAAGTTTAGGAAAAAAACTAGTTAATAATAATCATTAGAAACTCACATAAATGGTAACATATTTTTTAATTAAAAAATTTAATGTATTAAGTGAGGGGTGTTAAATAGTGGAGGTGTTTTAGAGTGACAATAAAATTATGATTTAACATTTAGTTAAAAATAATGTGTAGGAGCCGATAATTATTTTAAGTGAAATTGTGTGTTTTAAATTTAAAAAGTGTGTTTACACATAGGTTAAATAGTGTTAGGTTGTCTATATATAAATTGGTGTGTTTTAATGAGTAAAATAGTTGTAAATTGGGATTAAATAGTAGTTTTTTTAAAGTAGTAGTTGAGTGTGTTTACTTGAAGAGTTATCACAAAATTAGGGTGTAGCATTCATTTACATCAAATCTGTCTGGACTTACAACGTATTATATATACTAATGATTACAATGTGATGTATTAGATTCTGAAAGAAAGAGCAGAACAAACTCTTTTTAATGTATTATAAAATGCAATTCTTAAACTTACAAAAATGCGAAAAAGTAAAAAAAAATTTAAATTACCAAATCCAATCAACTAAAATGCATTTCTTAAACTTACAAAAATGCAAAAAAGTAAATTTTTATTCAAAATTACCAAGTCCAATCAATTGTGTAAAGGGATTCATGGTACTTAACTAAGGTCAAGTAGATTGTCTTATAAATACAGGATGATATTATTATAATTACAGGAAATTTATTAATTTACAAAACTGTAATACCCTTTTTACACTAAAAAAAATATTCTAATCTTAGGTAAGTTTTCTAAAAGCAACCTTAAGAGCTTTTTTCTCTCTTTTGTAAATTACATTTTCCAAAATTCAAAATAATATAATCAAACCAGCTGTAATAAACGTTCAAAGTTGATCCCTTTCCTCTAAATTCTCAAAAAAAAAGTAGTCAAATATTAAAAAATCAAGAGTTAGTAATTATATTAGTCAATGCACATGTGATTATATATATTCTTTCCACGTACTTTGAAATGTTACAAGAAGATGATATGGTGAGAAATGTTGGTTTATTTTTAGAAGCAAAGAATCTTGAAAAACAGATTGTAGTGAAACATTAAACCAAGTACTATGAACTATATATGAAGTCGTTCGCTGACTATTACAGATTTATGAAGTGAAAACAAAATAGATAACTAACTCGAGCGAATAATTAGATTTATTCAACTAATTTCTATGAACTAATCAGAAACAAGCAACCGTGTATCATTGATAAAAAAAGTTGACGATCCCAAAAACAAAACAGCTCATATTTTACTGCCTTCATACAAGATTCAGTTGAACACTCCGAAATCTATAAAATAATCATTTTCAGACCGTTGTTTCGACAAAACCCTGGTACAAGAATTGACTTTTCACTTGGTGAAAAATCAAGAAAAAGAATTGACTTTTCAAATCATTAAGCACATGGTTTTGCCTCGTCCAATCCCATCTTAACCAAATTACGGTGAATTTATTAGTTCCGATTCAAATAGAGGATCGATTTAAACACATATTCATTTTTGTTTGTTTTTATCGAATTCGGCTCGATTGGATAAAATTCAGCAGATTGATCTAAATATATATCTATATTCATTTGTTTTCAAAATTCAATAAAATCAAGTCAAAAAATTATGTAACAAAAAAGTAATTATAAATGTTATAATTGTTATCAAAATAAGTTGAACTTGCGAACGATTCGATATCAGGTTTATAATAGATTATTTTAGTGAAATAACATAAAATAATTTAGTAATTATTTAAAATATAATATATTAGGATATTATGCATAATAAATTGAGAATGAATATTTATTTATATATAATATATGAGCTGACCAACCTAAATGTGGCCTAATTGTGGATATCATCGGGAAACAACAGTAGATACTGGATAACATTTCTTACACGTGACAAAGACATAAAATGACTCGGTCAAGATGACTCGAAGATAATTCCTCGCATTCTTTTCGTTGCAGTTTAACCCGAAAAATATTACGAAACCCAACATATCATAAATTTGGTTTTAATATTTGGCGTCGTCTGCGAAAAACGTACAGGTAAGCTGAAAACAAATCAAACAATACTATGACTATTGATGACATCAACAATCGGCCTCCTGACTTCACCAAGACCCCTCGCCAAGGAACTTGTAACTCCACGTCGCCCTTAAACCGCGTCCTTAATTTTGATTCGGAGATGGAAGATGGCCTGATGCCCACTCCTGAGGAGCAAAAGGCCATGCTTCTTAAATGACGTGAGAAAATGACTTTGAAGAAAGGGAAGCAGAAGAAAGTTGAACAAGCGGAGAAAGAAGTCCAACTCAGCAGAAATTTGATTCCAACACTGGTTTGAGTTTAAAAATGTTCCCTATAAATGTCCATCTTGAATTCTAATTAATTCATCTAACGAAAAAGCAAACTTGAAAGTACTACATTGGGTTCTCAACATGAAAATTTTTGCACTTCAGTTTTTAGGGTTCTTGCTTCTCGCTACCATTTTCGCTTCCGAAGCTTTAGTTCGTCGTGCTACTTTCGTGGTATGCTTGGATTATTTTTTGATTTATTTTCGTGTTTCATGCACATGTATATACATATTGTACGAAAGTTAAGAAAAATATGTACATAATATGCAAGTATTACATGCAGGTGCAAGAAACTTCTTACACAAGGCTCTGCGAAACCAAGAAAATATTAACGGTTAATGGACAGTTTCCTGGTCCAACACTGTATGCTGAAACCGGTGATACTATAATTGTTGATGTTCAAAACAAAGGAAACCAAAACATAACCCTTCATTGGTAAGAAATATATTCACATGCATGCGGTCGTTACAAGAAAAACGGTCATTTCCGATGTACCTAATTTTGTAGTGTATGCAAATCTAGCGAGGCAAAGAGTTTATGCATAATAGTAATATTTATTGTGCAGGCATGGAGTAAAACAGCCAAGAAATCCATGGACGGATGGTCCAGAATTCATAACACAGTGTCCAATAAAACCAGGAGGAAGATTTAGCCAACAGGTTATTTTATCCGACGAACAAGGAACATTGTGGTGGCATGCACACAGTGATTGGTCACGAGCAACCGTGTACGGAGCTATTGTTATCCGTCCTAAGAAAGGAACTAACTATCCTTTCCCCAAGCCTGACAAAGAAGTACCTATAATTTTAGGTACAAATTTATCACTAATTTTGATTTCGGAATAAGATTTGTTTTCACCTGAATGTTATTTTCCGGTATTCTTTTTCTTTGTTTAAATTCATACTTACTACAAACTATGCTTGTTTGTTAATTTAGGGAACTGGTGGAAGAGTGATGTAGAGGAGGTTTTGCAAGAGTTTATAAGGACAGGTGCAGACCCAAATGCCTCTGATGCTCTTACTATTAATGGTCAACCTGGTGATCTATTACCATGCTCCAAACAAGGTTCTAATTCTTCTCTCAGTTTTCACTTGATGTGAAATTCTTTTTTTTCGAGTTTAATAGTACAATATCAGAGCTTTATTTTACGTTAACTTTCATTCTATTTCCTGAGGTAACTTCACAAACTTTATTCTCTTATACAGACTAATTGTTCTTACGATAAAAATGTGAAATTACATTCTATTAATGTAATTTTTGCACGCTACTACAAATTACTGCTAAATGACATTGATGTGCTAAGATAAACTTGATGCAGTATCAAACTTTTCTTTAATGACATTCAAGATGTACTTCTATGATCAATGCAGACACATTCAAGATGATTGTAGACTACGGAAAAACGTACATGCTCCGAATGATCAATGCCGGAATGAACAACATTTTCCTCTTTGGAATAGCAAATCACACATTCACAATTGTCGGCCAGGATGCTGCATATGTTAAACCCTTCAAATCCGATTACATCTCAATTACCCCGGGTCAAACTCTCGACGTCTTGTTAGAAGCAAATCAAGCCCCTGATCATTATTACATGGCTTCTAAGCTTTACATTGGTGTTAGTAGAAATCCTTTTGACTCATCTACCACGACAGCTATTCTCGAATATCGAGGAAACTACACTGCATCTTCATCGCCCCTGTTGCCTATTCTTCCAAACATCACAAATTCAACTGCACTAGAAAGTTTTAGTGGCAGACTTAGAAGTTTGGCAAGCGCTGCTCATCCTATTAATGTTCCACTGAATGTAGACAAGAAGTTCCTTTTCACGGTTTCCGTGAACTTCGTAGCCTGCAACAATACTGTCGATTGCAGGACCGCAAATAATCTAAGATTGAGAGCAAGTATTAACAACATAACGTTTCAGTCCCCGAAGATTGATATATTGGAGGCTTATTACAGAGGTATTAATGGTATATACGGAGATGATTTTCCAGCGAATCCGCCTCTCGAATTTGATTACACAGCAGTTAATATTTCAAATGCACTACGAACACCGAGAAATGGAACCGAAGTTAGAGTTCTTCCGTTTAACACCACAGTGGAACTTGTTTATCAAGGAACGAATCTGTTAGGAGGATCAGAACATCCTATGCATTTGCACGGATACAGTTTCTATGTCGTCGGTTCGGGACTTGGAAATTTCAACAGAACTGAGGATCCTAAACGCTACAATCTTGTCGATCCGCCTCTAGTGAATACTATAAATGTTCCCAGAAATGGTTGGATTGCAACCAGATTCAGGGCAGATAATCCAGGTACATACTTCTTGTTTCAGTTAATTCCCAGCATTAGTATAAATAGTGTTTCCGATTACGTAATTTTAACGGGTTTAATTATTTAAAATTTTCAGGGGTGTGGCTGATGCACTGCCACTTTGAGCGTCACATAACGTGGGGAATGGAGATGACTTTCATTGTGAGAAATGGAAAACGCTCCGACCAAAAGATGTTGTCACGACCTTCTGACATGCCACCATGTTGATCCATGCTATGACTTAGTTGTGTTCTAGCCTTCTAGGTCTCCGTTGAAATTTGTATTCTCTTAATTCATTAAATTGTTGTAATGATCGTGATCTTGTTAAATAAAATTAGTATATTATAAACTTGTAATAAAAATACGATAATTGTTTGAATTGTTCAATTTGTAATGAATGCTAAGAAATATTTTATATTCTTTCTTTTTAGTCTTCTTTGTCTTTTGATGGTTAAATTTAGACTTAATTACACGAATATGGCCCGAGTTATAATTTTTTTGCACAGAAATGGCTTGTCTATAAATAGGCATCCGCATGACTCAAATATAAATTTTTAAACACCTGCATGACTTCCGTCAAAATATGTCAAACGGACGTTAAATCACAGGGGTAAATTCGGAAATGAGTAATTCAACAGCTATTTTTATACAGCAGCTGTTGTATATATATATCCTTACATGTTTTGCCAAATGTTTTGCCAAATTGAAAGATTGAAGAACAAAATTGGGCATCACCACTCATACTGATATTACCGAAATCATGGCTTACAAGTGCTATTGTGGAAATTGGGCTGCGGAGAGGACCGCTCGGTTGAGTCTGGTGGCGAGGTTGAGTCTTCGATTCTCTTATATTTGACCACTGTTCATGTCCTCCAATGTATCCTTTTCTTTTTACAATTTTGTCTTCCCTTCTTTTTCCACTTGGTGTATAAAGTTACTAATATCCTGTGGCATCAAAGTATAGCCTAATGGACATCTTCTTTTTCTTGGTTAAGACTGAATACTGCGCAAAGAAATTCATTACTTCTTTTAAACTAAAATTATGGTGAAATAAGGTTTAAAGATCAATTCTGCATTCTGAAAGCCAGAAAAATATTATATGATAGAAATGTTAAGATTGTGCTTCCAATATGATCAAACTTTCAGCAATCATCAAGTGTGACATGTGTATCACTACAAGAAAACTGTTTAAAACCGACCACTTAAAACCGACCGAATAAAACCGGGGTGATTAAAACCGACCGTAGGTCTAGTTGGTCGGTTTTAACTGTGGATAAACCAAAAACGACATCGTTTCGGCTAACGTGGCACGCGATGGGGGAAAGGTAAAACCGACCATGCATCTAGCGGTCGGTTTCGACTGTAGCACACACAGAAACGACACCGTTTTTAGTGATGTGGCAGAGATAAAACCGACGACACGGGATCGGTCGGTTATATTGTTGACGTGGCAGGCACAAAACCGACCGATTCATTCGGTCAGTTTTAAGTGGGCGCCGAAACTGAATAAAAAATAATTTAAATTAAATTGTGTGTACCTGTTGAGGCTGAAACGGCGCCGTTTTGGGAAGAAAGACATAACCGACCGATAAGCAGTCGGTTATAACCTGCTACTTTATTGTTTTTGGTTTAAAGTTCTTATTTCTTCAAATGGAGTATGTAAACATAGAAAAGAAAGTTTGGAGATAAAGAGAAAGCAAACTCAAGAAAGCAAAGAGGATAAGTGATACAAAACATATAATGTATGTTTTCTTTTATCTATTTTGTAAATAATTTTCTTTTATGTATGTGTATCACATTTATAATTTGAAAGTGCACATGTTAAATTGTTTGTTTACATATATATATTTATATATTTGTGTAGATGGCAAACATTGATCGAAGTTGGATAAGTAATCAAATATAAAGTGATAAAATTTCTTTAACCCCCGAATATAGAGATGGTGTAGAATTTTTCATAAATTTTGCAAGTAATAAAGAGGGAGTAGTAGAGGAGGATGGTAAGATGAAGTGTCCTTGTAAGCGTTGTAAGAATTTGAATTGGTTAGATATTGATGAAATTAGATTTCATTTGCTTTCTAAAGGGATGCTTGAGAGTTATATCGTGTGGACATCGCACGGTGAAGAAGTTGTGCAAAGAAATGAGAGTCGATGTTGTCGTAGTCATCGAGAACCTCCGAGGGTAGAAGAACCGGTAGATTTGAATGCTATGTTACATGATTTGGCCGGTGCAAATTATGAATATTATGACACCACGGATACGGGAGCTAGTAATGTAGAACAAGCTCCAAATGATAGTGCTAAAAAATTCTATGAGTTGATTGTTGAAAATGGAGTCCCTATTTATCCGGGCGCGCAATACAAAGTATACAAGATTAAGCTTGACCGCAAAATTATTAGAATTCAAAAACTATTCTAATTGTAGTAATAAATCTTTTGATAGTTTGCTTGAACTTCTTGCGGACGTGTTACCAAAGAAACACACATTGCCCGAAAATAATTATGAAATGAAAAAGATTATGAAGGGTTTGAGGGTTGAATATGAAAAAATTGATATGTGCGAGAATGATTGCATGTTATTTTATGGAGATGACAAAGATAAAATTGTATGTGATATATGTGGTAAAGATCGTTATCGGGATGTTTCGAAGAAAAATGGTAAAAAAATACCAAAAAAAATATTAAGACATTTTCCTTTGATTCCTCGACTACAACGCTTGTACATGTCGGCACATACATCCGATCATATGAGATTTTACAAGAATCGAGATGTGAATGAGGGAGAGATTAGTCATCCCGCGGACGGAGATGAATGGAAAAATTTTGACCGTCGTTTTCCATCATTTGCTAATGAGATTCGTAATATAAGGCTTGGTCTTGCTACCGGTGGTTTTAACCCATTTGGCCCTACCGGAAAGAAAACATATAGTGTATGGCCCGTGGTGGTTGTTGTCTATAATCTTCCGCCATCAATGTGTATAAAAAAGCCATATATGTTTATGACCGATATAGTTCCGGGTCCGAATAGCATTGGCAAAGATATTAACGTTTGTCTAAGGCCTCTCATTGATGAATTGAAGATATTGTGGAATACCGGAGTGGAAACATATGACCAATCTTTAAAGCAAAAATATACTATAGCACTTAACCTAGAAAATTAAACAAACTTGATAGCAGCATGACATTTAAGATCAGTAATTACACAGCAACTAAGAAAATGTTTCGATAAACTAAAATACAAGTGAATTTCAGAAAATATACAGCACATAGCACTTGTATTTTAACCAAGAACAAACATTAAACAATTATCAGTACTAATCACTAAAGCTATTTAACATACCCAATTTACCAACTAACCTGGTAAACGTGGATTCATCAAGAGACTTAGTGAAAATATCTGTTGTTTGTTCCTCCGTGGGTACAAAATGTAACTCCACAGTACCATTCATCACATGTTCTCCGATAAAATGATACCTGATGTCAATGTGCTTGGTTCTCGAGTGCTGAACAGGGTTGTTGGAGATTGCTATGGCACTTGTATTATCACATAAAATAGGAATTTTGTTTAATACAAAGCCATAGTCCTTCAATTGATTCCTTATCCATAAAATCTAAGCACAGCAGCTTCCAGCAGCAATATATTCAGCTTCTGTTGTTGAATTTGAAACTGTCTGTTGTTTCTTGATATACCAGGAAATCAATCTACCTCCCAGGAATTGACAACTCCCAGAGGTACTCTTTCTATCCACAACACTACCTGCATAATCAGAATCTGTATATCCAACAAGATTAAAACCAGAATCTTTAGGGTACCAAATACCTAAATTAGGTGTACCCTTAAGATATCTCAAGATTCTTTTAATAGCAATGAGTTGTAAATCTCTAGGATCCGCTTGGAACCTTGCACATAAGCATGTAGCATGCATAATATCAGGTCTATTTGCAGTAAGATAAAGTAATGAGCCAATCATACCTCTGTAGCTTGTAATATCTACCTTGATAGAATTGTCACAAGCTCCAAGTTTGACAGTTGTAGATGATGGAGTCCTTGCTGATGCTGAATCCTCCATGTGATATTTCTTGAGGAGTTCTTTAAGATACTTGGATTCACAAATAAATATACCATCTGACCTTTGATTTACTTGTAATCCAAGAAAGAACTTCAGCTCACCCATCAAACTCATCTCAAACTTACTCTACATGAGCTTAGCAAATCTCTTACAGAGATCATCATTAGTAGACCCAAATATGATGTCATCCACATAGACTTGGACTAAAATCATATCATTTTTGTGTTTCTTAGAAAAAAGAGTTTTGTCTATGATACCTCTTACAAAACCATTTTCTAAACGAAAACCAGAGAGAGTGTCATACCATTTTCTTGGGGCTTGTTTGGGACCATAGATAGCCTTGAAAAGAAAGTACACAAAGTCCAGCAACTCCTGATTTTCAAAGTCAGGGGGCTGTTCCACATACACTTCTTCATCCAGCTCACCATTCAGGAATGCACTCTTAACATCCATTTGATAGACTTTAAAATTGGAGAAAGCTTCAAATGCTAAGAACATCCTGATGGCCTCAAGCCTAGCCACTGGGGCATAGGTTTCATCATAATCAATGCCTTCAGCTTGTGAATACCCTTGAGAAACCAGTCTTGCTTTGTTCCTTGTTACTATGCCATCCTCATCTAGCTTGTTCCTGAATACCCATCTTGTACCAACTACTTTCTTGTTCTTTGGTCTGGGTACCAGCTTCCAGACTTGATGTTGTTCAAATTGATTGAGTTCATCTTGCATAGCAATCACCCAATCAGGATCTCTCAGTGCTTCATCAGTCTTCTTTGGTTCCATCTCAGACAGAAACCCTGAATAATGGCATTCATTCTGAGTAGCACTCCTAGTTCTAACTCCAACACCTGGATCACCAATGATCAGCTCAAAAGGATGAGCTTTATTCCACACAATCTTTCTTGGAAGATTTGATCTTGATGATTCGCCTTGAAATTCATTTTGGTGTTGTGAATGACTAGTTGACCCTTCATTTCCTTCCTCTGAGTTGTTGCTTGATTGTCTTGATGATTCTTCTCCAGTGTTGGTGGTATCTCCATTGTTACCAATGTTTCCACCACCACAACCATGATCATTATCATCATTGTTATTTTCATTACCAGCAACAATCTCAGGTGGAGCTTCATCATCTGATTCTGAGTCTGGCAAGTTATCAAACTTCAGTTCTTCAGATGAATCTTCCGTTTGGATACTAGGGAGTTTAGTGTCATCAAATGTAACATTGACACTTTCCTTCACTTGGTGACTGTCAATCAAGTACACCTTGTAAGATCTTCTGGAATAACCAACAAATATAGCTTCATATACCTTGGCCTCAAATTTGCCACGTTTAACATCTCCATCCTTAAGCACAAAGCATTTTGCCCCAAATACATGAAATTATTTGAGTGTTGGTTTCTTGTTGTTCATGATCTCATAAGGAGTCTTCATTAAGTCCTTGTTGATTAAAGTTCGATTCTGAGTATAACAAGCAGTATTCACAGCTTCAGCCCAAAAGTACATTGGAAGTCTTGATTCACTTAACATAGTCCTTGCAGCTTCAATCAATGTACGATTCTTCCTTTCCACCACTCCATTCTGTTGAGGAGTTCTAGGGGCTAAATAATGTCTTGTTATTCCTTTATCTGCACAAAAGTCATTTAGGACTGCATTCTTGAACTCAGTTCCATTATCTGACCTTATAGCTCTAACAGGGAATCTAGAATCCAACTCAATCAACTTTATATGATCAATCACCATCTGTGGGGTCTCATCCTTGGAATGTAGGAATAAAACCCAAGTATATTTGGAATAGTCATCAAATAATCACAAGTGTATATTGTTTCTTTGACATAGACATGACATTAACTGGACCAAACAAATCCATGTGCAGTAGCTGATGTGGTTCAGTTATAGATGATGTGTCAGTGCCCTTGTGAGAAGCTTTATTTGACTTTCTTTTCTGACATGCCTCACACAGTCCTTCCTGTGTAAATTCCATCTGAGGCAAACCTCTCACCAATTCCCTCTTGACTAGAGAGTTCATGGTTTTGAAGTTTAGGTGAGACATCTTCTTGTGCCATAGCCAACTTTCATCTGATGAAGCTTTGGCATAAAAACAAGTAACTTCATCTTTAGATCCAGAGTGCAAATCATCTATGAACAAATCACCTTTCCTTACTCCTTGAAGAGCAGGCTTTCCATTATTCTTGTGAAGGATCTGACACTTCTCTTTCTCAAAGGAAACAACATATCCTCTGTCACAGAAATGACTGATGCTGAGAAGATTAAACTTCAGACCTTCCACAATGGATACATCTTGGATGATAACATTTCCAAACTCCAAACAGCCATATCCTCTGGTAATACCCTTGTTGTTATCTCCAAAGGTAACTTCTGGGCCAGCTTTCTCAACCACATTTGATAGCAGGGCTCTATCTCCGGTCATATGTCTTGAACAGCCACTGTCCAGAATCCACATAACACGGTTTACCTGTGCCACACCCTGCAATATCAAATTGATTAGTCCTTCCTCGGAACCCAAACTTGATTGGGTCCGGCATACTTAAAAAACTGACCTTTGTCAAGCAAAACAACATTTTTAACTTTAACTACTTCAACCTCTTTCACAAAAGAGCGTTTCCATTTATAGCCAACCTTAGAATTAATTTAAAATAGAATTAGAATTAATATAGAATTACTTGAATTAAAATGAACTGGAATAACTATCCGGGATAGTCATCCCGGTAGTCATTCCAAGTTATTTTGATTAAAAATGAACTGGAATGACTATCAAGGGATAGTCATCCCGATAGTCATCCCGGTAGTCATCCTAGTTCATTTTAGTTTATTCTAAATTAATTTTCCTAAATTCTGATAGTCATTCCAGTATAAAGCATAGTCATTCCAGGCATTTTAATAGTCTTTTCTAGACTATTTTGATAGTCATTCCAAAGCAAAGAGAACGTGCAGATTGCTTTTGTAAAGTGGATTGTCAAGTGGATTAGTACTTAACAAAAGATCAAGACAGAAGAAAATATTATCAACATAATATCAAAAAAAAAACTTCTGTCAAGAACTCTGCCGTGCAAATTTGATCAGTGAATTAATTCTAAAATCATTGTGTTAAATCTAAACCAATAGAATTCATTCACTTGTACTGCTTTGATTATCTAGCGGATTTTTATCCCTAGAACGTATCTCAAATTATCAAATTATTGTTATATCTTTTTATTACAAAAATAGATAAATTCATGTCGAATTTATTCTAGATTTGTTTTAATTAGTTTGAGATTCAATCTTTTAATCAGTACCATATTTGTAACACCTTTCAAGTTTAATATAAGTTATATTTAACTTGAATTCTGTTTCATTTAATTCCGCCATAATTTGTTCTTAAATTGTTTTATTCTAAAAAGGACAAATTCGATAAAACGGTATAGTTTGTATTCAACCCCCCTTCTACAAACTTATTATGACCTAACACTGATTAACATGCACAAGTCTTAATTCTTTTACCTCCTTTTCAAGAGTTGTGTTCAAAAGAATTATTCTATCATTCTCACTACGTGCACAAGAAACAGTACTACTAAGATGATAGATCATTTCAGAATCAGTAAACTTTACCTCTAACATGAATGATGAAGTGCTTGCCTCATTAGCCATTAAAGCTAGGTTTCCAACTTCACCAGTTTCCTCATCACTATCAGTATCATCCCAACTCTTTCCTTCAGCAACATAAGCTTTCCCAATCTTGTTCTTCTTGCTAGAATCAAATGAGTTCCTTCTCACTTGCTTTGTCTTTTTACATTCTGTAGCAAAGTGACCCAACTCGTTACAATTGTAGCACCTGATTGTGCTTCTGTCCACGGTTCCAGTTTTATAGCCACCCTTCTTCACTATCATTGCCATAGACTCATCCTCTAGCTGTTCAAGTTCTTCCATAGAATAGAAGTCACCACCAGATTGACCAGTGGATGTTAAGCCATATTTAGCTACAATAACATCCATGTCAGAACTGGAAGGTTGAACAACCTTCACTTCCAGTTGTTGTGGGACTTCTGTTGCCAATGCAGTAGAAGTACTAACTATCTTTCTAGTTCCATATATCTCCTTTTGCTTAATCTGCTCCAGCTCATAGGTCTTCAGAACACCGTAGAGTCTTTCCAAAGAAAACTCTCCAAGATCTCTTGCTTCTCTAATTGCAAATATTCTGTGCTCCAAATGAGATGGAAGTGTCAGGAGGAACTTCTTGTTAATCTCCTTGATAGTATAGTGTTTTCCATGGAGATTCAGATCATTTATCAATTTGTTGTATCTCTCAAAAACCTCAGAGATACCTTCACCAGGGTTTGATCTGAAATGTTCATAGGAAGAGGTGAGAATTTCCATCTAATTCTCTCTGACTTCCTCTGTCCCCTCATAGATTATCTCTATTGTGTCCCAAATGTGTTTGGCAGTAACACAGTTTAGAATATGATTATGCATGACAGGATCAAGACAATCAACCAGTATCAACTGTAAACAAGCATCTAGGGAAGCATCCTCTTTCTCATCAGGTGTGTAGTCCTTGGGATTATTGGGATACATCCTAGCAGC
The DNA here is from genome assembly GCA_030848705.1 of Heracleum sosnowskyi. NCBI lineage: Eukaryota > Viridiplantae > Streptophyta > Magnoliopsida > Apiales > Apiaceae > Heracleum > Heracleum sosnowskyi. The sequence continues at coordinate 69,211,827 of CM061241.1, read as the reverse complement.
TTGAGTAATAACATTGTTCTCTATTTGCTCTTCCTCAACAATCATAGGAAGCTTAGGACCATTTTTCAGCACTCCAATGTATTTATAATTGACCACTTGAAGAAACAGAAGCATCTTCTTCTTTCACATAGGATAATGCTCCTTACTGAACATGGGGATTTTCACTGTACCAACCTTCTGTGTAGTAGACATTTTTGAGATTTTTATGAAGAATAAAAATTTCAGAGTTTAAGAAAAAATCACAAAAATTGGATCTTTGATTTGTATATCAATCAAAAGGCTTTGATACCAATTGTTAGGTCCCAATATGTTTGTAGAAGGGGGGTTGAATACAAACTATACCGTTTTATCGAATTTGTCCGTTTAAAGATTAAACAATGGATGAACAAATTATTGCGGAATTAAATGAAACAGAATTCAAGTTAAATATAACTGATATTAAACTTGAAAGGTGTTACAATTTTTGGTACTGATTACAGAATAAAATCTCAAACTAATTAAAACAAATCTAGAATAAATTCGACATGAATTTATCTATTTTGTAATAAAAAGATATAACAATAAACGATAGTTCAAAATTCGTTCTAGGGATAAAGATCCGCTAGATAGTCAATACAATCCAAGCAAATGATTTCTAATGGTATGAATGTAACTTTTGATTATTAGAAATCTTTTCTTGTTCTTGAAATGATTCGGTAGAAACCTTTGTTTGATTGACAGAAAGTTCTTGATATTGATAAAATGTTAAGTCATTAGCTTCTGTCTTGATCATTCTATCTTGTATGTAATCCACTTCATTACCAATAAACTGCACGTGCAATTCCTTTAATAAAGTAGAAAGACTATCCTAATTAAAGTAGAAAGACTATTTCTAATTATCAGAAAGACTAATCTAAATTCACAAATACTATTTCTAATATTAGAAAGACTAACCTATAGTCATAAAGACTATCGGTAGGACTTAGTAAATATTAGAAATGATTTATGAATTTATAAATATTTCCAGTAGAACAATCGGTAGGACTACCAAGGTAGTCTTTCTGAAAATACTTTAGGTCTTTCTGAATTTAGAATGTTTGTTTTAATTCTAAATTAATTACCTACTTAATTAATTTACCGAAAGAATTAATTTATTAGTTAAATTAATTAAATAAGATAGATAATTAAAAGAGAATAAAAACTAATTTCTTAAATAAAGAAATAGTCCTTAGAACCACTTTAATTAATGACGGATTTTCACTGACTGTTGTTGACGCTCGATGTACTGTCTGGTTCATGAGCGACTAACTTCAATGTCTGTTCTTCATTCCTAACTTTGAAGCTGTGATTCTCTTCTCTTTAAATCCCTTCTATAAACCACTGTAACCTGTACCTTTGTTGTCACACTCTTGAAATCTCTGTCACTTTAATAAATCCACTTTCTTGTAAACTTCACTGAGGCTTGATCAAATTAATGAGCTTCTTTCAATGTAGAATTACTTCAAGTCTATAGATGACTTTTAACTTCATTCTTTTGACTGTTAAGATCTTTTGAGATTCCTGTGACAATTTGAATTATTACTTACTTATTACAAACTTGTTTAATGTTGAGTTATATCCTCGATGTAAACAAATAGGCCTAAACATATGTCTTTAATTTATTAACTCGATTAGCCCTAAGAGGGCGAGAAGAAGACTCGTTTGGCTGGGAAAGTTGAGACTGCGGGGAGCTAGAATCCGCCATTGATATTCTTCTGATGAATGCTTAAACCCAGATATCACAATGAAGAAGATGAATATTCGAACGGGAACTGGAAATCTCACGGTGGATCGAACGCTGAAAATCGCCTCGCGACAGAACCCTAGCAGAGCTTTCAAAAAGAAAGTTTTGAAGAAATTTTGGCAGAGTAACCTTGATAGAGTGAAGTGTGGAAATGAAGTTTCACTCCACTCAATTTATAGAAAGCTCTAGCCGGTGGAACGGTCAACTGTACCGTCTATAGACGGTAAATGGGCTGGAAACAAGTCATTGAGCATTTTAAAGGCGGGAAGCCCAAATAATTTTGAATTTTGAACAAGAATTCTAGAGAATTCTAGAAAGATTTATACGCGAAATGTATATTTAAATTAACGTTTTATGAGCGTTTATATCAACTCCAAAGTTGAACAAGGAATAAGAGGCCCGATATTAGGCCCAAACATGAAAATAAGTCCAACGGACCAAACAAAAAAGTGCTCCCTAGGCATCCATGTCAACGCCTAAGTCAGTGTTGGCCAAAAAATAAAAAACCACGCTTATGAGACATGTTGTCTGAGCGTGGATTAGTTTAATGCTTCCTAGGCGTGCATGGCAACGCCAAAGCTATATTTTATCAGCTATACAAACACCAACGCCCAGGAGACATGACCTTTAGGCGTGGATACCTAGAATGTCTCATTGGCGGTGGTACCCCCTTCAAGACGCCAAATTTGGGGTTAACTAAAAGAACGAACGCCACACCTTGGAGTCGTGTATGCCAAGAGTTATGCCAAGAGTGGTCTTTTAACGCGCACAAAAAAAAAGATAAGTCAAATAAGCCTTTTTGGCGGGGGTAGCCACGTCTAGGCCACGGTTGGAGATCCGTCATAACACCCACGCCCAAGAGACATGCTTTCTAGGCGTTGATACCAAAAAGTATCTCCTTGGCGGAGGTACCCCCTCTAAGACTCATGAAAACAAGTACCCACACCTAGGAGACGTGCTTTCTAGGCGTTGATGCCCAAAAGTGTCTCCTTTGCGGGGGTATCCCCTCCAAGACTCATGAAAACAAGTACCCACGCCCAGGAGACGTGCTTTCTAAGCGTTGATGCCCAAAAGTGTCGGGGGTACCCCCTCCAAGACCCCCGTTTGTCAGCTTTCCATTATTTTTGCTCCAAAAGGTAGAAATGGAATAAAAATTCCAAAAAATCTAGGAAAATTGGGAATAATTTACAAAATTATCTCCATGAAAAATACCTTGGGGTACAACAAAATCCCTAAAAAAATTAGAAAAAATGTGAAAAACACAAGAAAAATTATCTAAATATTTTCTTAATAATAAGCCCCGTAGCTGCTAAAAGAAAGCACAAAGAAAGGATCGTTTTCCCAAAAAAATCTTAAGATTATGGCATTTCCTTTAACAACGGCCGTAAAATTCATAAAGTAAGGATGATATGAACCATATAAGGTCCGTATGAGTGTCAAATTTAGCCTCGAATAAGGCAATAATCGTCATAAATGTGTAGGTCTCTCCACACTTTACAATAAGACGATACGCATGTACACAAAGTCTTAGATAAAGAATAAAAAAGACCCTGAATCTCGAAAAATGTCAAAATAATTTCTACGAAAGCTTGAAAAATTTTCCTAGAAATTGGGGGGCGAATGATGTGGGCTAGAAATAACCCTAAATATATAATAAATGATGTATTAAATTAAACCTAGATTGGTCCCAGACATAAGCCCAATTATTGAGGCTCGAAATCCTAATTAATTATTAAATTCGTAATTAATTAAAAGGCTGATTATACAGTCCATTAAATGTGTCAAAGTTGTGACATTCGTCTACTAGAAGTAGTACACCAAACCTTAAAAGGAGTCAACCTCCTACAAATAAGGACTTACAATCCTGATCTAAGAAGGTGACTTGACCTCCAAGTCACCTAATTCTACCCTAAATATCAGGCTCATGACGCCTATATAAAGGACATGATTCTTCAATCAGAACTACGTTTTATTGGCTTGATTCTCTATACGCTAGAGATACGTAGGCATCTTGTGAGAACCGATTCAGTCACGAAACACAAGAGCGATCATTAAAGCTCGAAGCTCTCAAACCCTAGTATTAATTATACCCTAGTTTTTATTCCACAACAGTAGGTAAATTTTATAAAATATAAAGATGTAATCTTCTTAATAATAAAAACAAATGTTGTATTACTTAGATACCTGTCTTTAAAAGATTATTAGTAGGTGTAGTTTCATTTAGGTCAAATTTATCCGGTACCTTCTAAAAGTGCAAAGTTATTAGGTTTAAGATGTTAGTACGTAAAATTTAGAAAATATAAAGTTATAATGGTAAAATTTAGAAAATATAAAATTATAATGTAATAAAAATAATTACTACAATACTTAATTAGGGTAAGTTTAGGAAAAAAACTAGTTAATAATAATCATTAGAAACTCACATAAATGGTAACATATTTTTTAATTAAAAAATTTAATGTATTAAGTGAGGGGTGTTAAATAGTGGAGGTGTTTTAGAGTGACAATAAAATTATGATTTAACATTTAGTTAAAAATAATGTGTAGGAGCCGATAATTATTTTAAGTGAAATTGTGTGTTTTAAATTTAAAAAGTGTGTTTACACATAGGTTAAATAGTGTTAGGTTGTCTATATATAAATTGGTGTGTTTTAATGAGTAAAATAGTTGTAAATTGGGATTAAATAGTAGTTTTTTTAAAGTAGTAGTTGAGTGTGTTTACTTGAAGAGTTATCACAAAATTAGGGTGTAGCATTCATTTGCATCAAATCTGTCTGGACTTACAACGTATTATATATACTAATGATTACAATGTGATATATTAGATTCTGAAAGAAAGAGCAGAACAAACTCTTTTTAATGTATTATAAAATGCAATTCTTAAACTTACAAAAATGCGAAAAAGTAAAAAAAAATTTAAATTACCAAATCCAATCAACTAAAATGCATTTCTTAAACTTACAAAAATGCAAAAAAGTAAATTTTTATTCAAAATTACCAAGTCCAATCAATTGTGTAAAGGGATTCATGGTACTTAACTAAGGTCAAGTAGATTGTCTTATAAATACAGGATGATATTATTATAATTACAGGAAATTTATTAATTTACAAAACTGTAATACCCTTTTTACACTAAAAAAAATATTCTAATCTTAGGTAAGTTTTCTAAAAGCAACCTTAAGAGCTTTTTTCTCTCTTTTGTAAATTACATTTTCCAAAATTCAAAATAATATAATCAAACCAGCTGTAATAAACGTTCAAAGTTGATCCCTTTCCTCTAAATTCTCAAAAAAAAAGTAGTCAAATATTAAAAAATCAAGAGTTAGTAATTATATTAGTCAATGCACATGTGATTATATATATTCTTTCCACGTACTTTGAAATGTTACAAGAAGATGATATGGTGAGAAATGTTGGTTTATTTTTAGAAGCAAAGAATCTTGAAAAACAGATTGTAGTGAAACATTAAACCAAGTACTATGAACTATATATGAAGTCGTTCGCTGACTATTACAGATTTATGAAGTGAAAACAAAATAGATAACTAACTCGAGCGAATAATTAGATTTATTCAACTAATTTCTATGAACTAATCAGAAACAAGCAACCGTGTATCATTGATAAAAAAAGTTGACGATCCCAAAAACAAAACAGCTCATATTTTACTGCCTTCATACAAGATTCAGTTGAACACTCCGAAATCTATAAAATAATCATTTTCAGACCGTTGTTTCGACAAAACCCTGGTACAAGAATTGACTTTTCACTTGGTGAAAAATCAAGAAAAAGAATTGACTTTTCAAATCATTAAGCACATGGTTTTGCCTCGTCCAATCCCATCTTAACCAAATTACGGTGAATTTATTAGTTCCGATTCAAATAGAGGATCGATTTAAACACATATTCATTTTTGTTTGTTTTTATCGAATTCGGCTCGATTGGATAAAATTCAGCAGATTGATCTAAATATATATCTATATTCATTTGTTTTCAAAATTCAATAAAATCAAGTCAAAAAATTATGTAACAAAAAAGTAATTATAAATGTTATAATTGTTATCAAAATAAGTTGAACTTGCGAACGATTCGATATCAGGTTTATAATAGATTATTTTAGTGAAATAACATAAAATAATTTAGTAATTATTTAAAATATAATATATTAGGATATTATGCATAATAAATTGAGAATGAATATTTATTTATATATAATATATGAGCTGACCAACCTAAATGTGGCCTAATTGTGGATATCATCGGGAAACAACAGTAGATACTGGATAACATTTCTTACACGTGACAAAGACATAAAATGACTCGGTCAAGATGACTCGAAGATAATTCCTCGCATTCTTTTCGTTGCAGTTTAACCCGAAAAATATTACGAAACCCAACATATCATAAATTTGGTTTTAATATTTGGCGTCGTCTGCGAAAAACGTACAGGTAAGCTGAAAACAAATCAAACAATACTATGACTATTGATGACATCAACAATCGGCCTCCTGACTTCACCAAGACCCCTCGCCAAGGAACTTGTAACTCCACGTCGCCCTTAAACCGCGTCCTTAATTTTGATTCGGAGATGGAAGATGGCCTGATGCCCACTCCTGAGGAGCAAAAGGCCATGCTTCTTAAATGACGTGAGAAAATGACTTTGAAGAAAGGGAAGCAGAAGAAAGTTGAACAAGCGGAGAAAGAAGTCCAACTCAGCAGAAATTTGATTCCAACACTGGTTTGAGTTTAAAAATGTTCCCTATAAATGTCCATCTTGAATTCTAATTAATTCATCTAACGAAAAAGCAAACTTGAAAGTACTACATTGGGTTCTCAACATGAAAATTTTTGCACTTCAGTTTTTAGGGTTCTTGCTTCTCGCTACCATTTTCGCTTCCGAAGCTTTAGTTCGTCGTGCTACTTTCGTGGTATGCTTGGATTATTTTTTGATTTATTTTCGTGTTTCATGCACATGTATATACATATTGTACGAAAGTTAAGAAAAATATGTACATAATATGCAAGTATTACATGCAGGTGCAAGAAACTTCTTACACAAGGCTCTGCGAAACCAAGAAAATATTAACGGTTAATGGACAGTTTCCTGGTCCAACACTGTATGCTGAAACCGGTGATACTATAATTGTTGATGTTCAAAACAAAGGAAACCAAAACATAACCCTTCATTGGTAAGAAATATATTCACATGCATGCGGTCGTTACAAGAAAAACGGTCATTTCCGATGTACCTAATTTTGTAGTGTATGCAAATCTAGCGAGGCAAAGAGTTTATGCATAATAGTAATATTTATTGTGCAGGCATGGAGTAAAACAGCCAAGAAATCCATGGACGGATGGTCCAGAATTCATAACACAGTGTCCAATAAAACCAGGAGGAAGATTTAGCCAACAGGTTATTTTATCCGACGAACAAGGAACATTGTGGTGGCATGCACACAGTGATTGGTCACGAGCAACCGTGTACGGAGCTATTGTTATCCGTCCTAAGAAAGGAACTAACTATCCTTTCCCCAAGCCTGACAAAGAAGTACCTATAATTTTAGGTACAAATTTATCACTAATTTTGATTTCGGAATAAGATTTGTTTTCACCTGAATGTTATTTTCCGGTATTCTTTTTCTTTGTTTAAATTCATACTTACTACAAACTATGCTTGTTTGTTAATTTAGGGAACTGGTGGAAGAGTGATGTAGAGGAGGTTTTGCAAGAGTTTATAAGGACAGGTGCAGACCCAAATGCCTCTGATGCTCTTACTATTAATGGTCAACCTGGTGATCTATTACCATGCTCCAAACAAGGTTCTAATTCTTCTCTCAGTTTTCACTTGATGTGAAATTCTTTTTTTTCGAGTTTAATAGTACAATATCAGAGCTTTATTTTACGTTAACTTTCATTCTATTTCCTGAGGTAACTTCACAAACTTTATTCTCTTATACAGACTAATTGTTCTTACGATAAAAATGTGAAATTACATTCTATTAATGTGATTTTTGCACGCTACTACAAATTACTGCTAAATGACATTGATGTGCTAAGATAAACTTGATGCAGTATCAAACTTTTCTTTAATGACATTCAAGATGTACTTCTATGATCAATGCAGACACATTCAAGATGATTGTAGACTACGGAAAAACGTACATGCTCCGAATGATCAATGCCGGAATGAACAACATTTTCCTCTTTGGAATAGCAAATCACACATTCACAATTGTCGGCCAGGATGCTGCATATGTTAAACCCTTCAAATCCGATTACATCTCAATTACCCCGGGTCAAACTCTCGACGTCTTGTTAGAAGCAAATCAAGCCCCTGATCATTATTACATGGCTTCTAAGCTTTACATTGGTGTTAGTAGAAATCCTTTTGACTCATCTACCACGACAGCTATTCTCGAATATCGAGGAAACTACACTGCATCTTCATCGCCCCTGTTGCCTATTCTTCCAAACATCACAAATTCAACTGCACTAGAAAGTTTTAGTGGCAGACTTAGAAGTTTGGCAAGCGCTGCTCATCCTATTAATGTTCCACTGAATGTAGACAAGAAGTTCCTTTTCACGGTTTCCGTGAACTTCGTAGCCTGCAACAATACTGTCGATTGCAGGACCGCAAGTAATCTAAGATTGAGAGCAAGTATTAACAACATAACGTTTCAGTCCCCGAAGATTGATATATTGGAGGCTTATTACAGAGGTATTAATGGTATATACGGAGATGATTTTCCAGCGAATCCGCCTCTCGAATTTGATTACACAGCAGTTAATATTTCAAATGCACTACGAACACCGAGAAATGGAACCGAAGTTAGAGTTCTTCCGTTTAACACCACAGTGGAACTTGTTTATCAAGGAACGAATCTGTTAGGAGGATCAGAACATCCTATGCATTTGCACGGATACAGTTTCTATGTCGTCGGTTCGGGACTTGGAAATTTCAACAGAACTGAGGATCCTAAACGCTACAATCTTGTCGATCCGCCTCTAGTGAATACTATAAATGTTCCCAGAAATGGTTGGATTGCAACCAGATTCAGGGCAGATAATCCAGGTACATACTTCTTGTTTCAGTTAATTCCCAGCATTAGTATAAATAGTGTTTCCGATTACGTAATTTTAACGGGTTTAATTATTTAAAATTTTCAGGGGTGTGGCTGATGCACTGCCACTTTGAGCGTCACATAACGTGGGGAATGGAGATGACTTTCATTGTGAGAAATGGAAAACGCTCCGACCAAAAGATGTTGTCACGACCTTCTGACATGCCACCATGTTGATCCATGCTATGACTTAGTTGTGTTCTAGCCTTCTAGGTCTCCGTTGAAATTTGTATTCTCTTAATTCATTAAATTGTTGTAATGATCGTGATCTTGTTAAATAAAATTAGTATATTATAAACTTGTAATAAAAATACGATAATTGTTTGAATTGTTCAATTTGTAATGAATGCTAAGAAATATTTTATATTCTTTCTTTTTAGTCTTCTTTGTCTTTTGATGGTTAAATTTAGACTTAATTACACGAATATGGCCCGAGTTATAATTTTTTTGCACAGAAATGGCTTGTCTATAAATAGGCATCCGCATGACTCAAATATAAATTTTTAAACACCTGCATGACTTCCGTCAAAATATGTCAAACGGACGTTAAATCACAGGGGTAAATTCGGAAATGAGTAATTCAACAGCTATTTTTATACAGCAGCTGTTGTATATATATATCCTTACATGTTTTGCCAAATTGAAAGATTGAAGAACAAAATTGGGCATCACCACTCATACTGATATTACCGAAATCATGGCTTACAAGTGTTATTGTGGAAATTGGGCTGCGGAGAGGACCGCTCGGTTGAGTCTGGTGGCGAGGTTGAGTCTTCGATTCTCTTATATTTGACCACTGTTCATGTCCTCCAATGTATCCTTTTCTTTTTACAATTTTGTCTTCCCTTCTTTTTCCACTTGGTGTATAAAGTTACTAATATCCTGTGGCATCAAAGTATAGCCTAATGGACATCTTCTTTTTCTTGGTTAAGACTGAATACTGCGCAAAGAAATTCATTACTTCTTTTAAACTAAAATTATGGTGAAATAAGGTTTAAAGATCAATTCTGCATTCTGAAAGCCAGAAAAATATTATATGATAGAAATGTTAAGATTGTGCTTCCAATATGATCAAACTTTCAGCAATCATCAAGTGTGACATGTGTATCACTACAAGAAAACTGTTTAAAACCGACCACTTAAAACCGACCGAATAAAACCGGGGTGATTAAAACCGACCGTAGGTCTAGTTGGTCGGTTTTAACTGTGGATAAACCAAAAACGACATCGTTTCGGCTAACGTGGCACGCGATGGGGGAAAGGTAAAACCGACCATGCATCTAGCGGTCAGTTTCGACTGTAGCACACACAGAAACGACACCGTTTTTAGTGATGTGGCAGAGATAAAACCGACGACACGGGATCGGTCGGTTATATTGTTGACGTGGCAGGCACAAAACCGACCGATTCATTCGGTCAGTTTTAAGTGGGCGCCGAAACTGAATAAAAAATAATTTAAATTAAATTGTGTGTACCTGTTGAGGCTGAAACGGCGCCGTTTTGGGAAGAAAGACATAACCGACCGATAAGCAGTCGGTTATAACCTGCTACTTTATTGTTTTTGGTTTAAAGTTCTTATTTCTTCAAATGAAGTATGTAAACATAGAAAAGAAAGTTTGGAGATAAAGAGAAAGCAAACTCAAGAAAGCAAAGAGGATAAGTGATACAAAACATATAATGTATGTTTTCTTTTATCTATTTTGTAAATAATTTTCTTTTATGTATGTGTATCACATTTATAATTTGAAAGTGCACATGTTAAATTGTTTGTTTACATATATATATTTATATATTTGTGTAGATGGCAAACATTGATCGAAGTTGGATAAGTAATCAAATACAAAGTGATAAAATTTCTTTAACCCCCGAATATAGAGATGGTGTAGAATTTTTCATAAATTTTGCAAGTAATAAAGAGGGAGTAGTAGAGGAGGATGGTAAGATGAAGTGTCCTTGTAAGCGTTGTAAGAATTTGAATTGGTTAGATATTGATGAAATTAGATTTCATTTGCTTTCTAAAGGGATGCTTGAGAGTTATATCGTGTGGACATCGCACGGTGAAGAAGTTGTGCAAAGAAATGAGAGTCGATGTTGTCGTAGTCATCGAGAACCTCCGAGGGTAGAAGAACCGGTAGATTTGAATGCTATGTTACATGATTTGGCCGGTGCAAATTATGAATATTATGACACCACGGATACGGGAGCTAGTAATGTAGAACAAGCTCCAAATGATAGTGCTAAAAAATTCTATGAGTTGATTGTTGAAAATGGAGTCCCTATTTATCCGGGCGCGCAATACAAAGTATACAAGATTAAGCTTGACCGCAAAATTATTAGAATTCAAAAACTATTCTAATTGTAGTAATAAATCTTTTGATAGTTTGCTTGAACTTCTTGCGGACGTGTTACCAAAGAAACACACATTGCCCGAAAAAGATTATGAAGGGTTTGAGGGTTGAATATGAAAAAATTGATATGTGCGAGAATGATTGCATGTTATTTTATGGAGATGACAAAGATAAAATTGTATGTGATATATGTGGTAAAGATCGTTATCGGGATGTTTCGAAGAAAAATGGTAAAAAAATACCAAAAAAAATATTAAGACATTTTCCTTTGATTCCTCGACTACAACGCTTGTACATGTCGGCACATACATCCGATCATATGAGATTTTACAAGAATCGAGATGTGAATGAGGGAGAGATTAGTCATCCCGCGGACGGAGATGAATGGAAAAATTTTGACCGTCGTTTTCCATCATTTGCTAATGAGATTCGTAATATAAGGCTTGGTCTTGCTACCGGTGGTTTTAACCCATTTGGCCCTACCGGAAAGAAAACATATAGTGTATGGCCCGTGGTGGTTGTTGTCTATAATCTTCCGCCATCAATGTGTATAAAAAAGCCATATATGTTTATGACCGATATAGTTCCGGGTCCGAATAGCATTGGCAAAGATATTAACGTTTGTCTAAGGCCTCTCATTAATGAATTGAAGATATTGTGGAATACCGGAGTGGAAACATATGACCAATCTTTAAAGCAAAATTTTACAATGCGAGCGGCACTTATGTGGACTATTAGTGACTTTCCCGCAATGAGTATGATAAGTGGGTGGTCGGGTAAAGGAAAAATGGGATGTCAAGTGTGTGGGGGAAGTGTGCAAGGGTTCCAATTAAAACATTCCGGAAAATGTAGTTTTTATGGCACGAACCGAATATTTCTTGAACCAAATGATCCATTGCGCGGAAAAAGTAATTTGTTTGCAAATGAGGAAAGAAGATTGTTTCGTGGTCGTTTATCCGGGGAGGATGTAAAAGAGTCGCTTGACGGTTTAATTTTTCCACCACCCGGAAAGACTAATGCCAAGTTAAGGAGTGCCGGTTATGGGGAAGAGCATCATTGGACTCATGTCCCAATTTTTTATGAACTTCCTTATTGGTCATCACATAATTTACGACATTCAATTGATATCATGCATACCGAAAAAAATGTGTTTGAAAATATATTTTTCACTATTGTAAATGCGGCAAAGTCAAAGGATCACAAGAAAGCGAGGTCGGATTGCAAACACTTTGATGTATTGCATCATTTGTGGATCAATGAAAATGGAAAAATTCCAAAAGCACCGTATTCCCTAAATAAAAAACAACTTAAACTTTTGTGCAATTGGATTTGCTCATTGAAACTTCCGGACGGTTATTCTTCCAATATATCTCGTTGTTGCAATGTTGATGAATGTAAATTTTTTGGATTCAAATCGCATGATTGTCATATCTTTCTTCAAAAATTGTTGCCTCTTGCAATTCGTGAACTTCTACCAACGCCTATTGTGGATGCCTTGACGGCAATTTCAAATTTTTTTCAAGATTTGTGCTCATCTGTTGTTACAAGAACCGATTTGGACATAATGGAAAAATCAGTTATTAGAGCTTTGTGCTTGTTGGAAACAATTTTTCCTCAAACTTGGTTTGATTCGATGGAACATTTGGTTGTACATTTAGCGGAAGAAATTAGACTAGCCGGACCCGCTTATTGGCATTGGATGTATCCAATTGAGCGTTTGTTGGGAAAATTAAAACAAAAAGTTGGTAATAAAGCAAGAGTTGAGGGTTCAATTGCCGAACGATATATGGAAGAGGAGGCTCTCAATTTTTGTTCTTTTTATTTTGCCTCCGACTCGGTTCATAATAAAGTACGTCGTAATGAAGTTTTGTTTGATGTAAAAAATTCCGATAAATTAGAAGTTTTTAGATATCCAATTCAATGTCCTGGAAAAGAAAGAATGCGCTATATGGATGATGATGAACGACTATTAGCAGAAGAATATGTTCTTTTAAACTCACCTGAAGTTCAGCCTTACCTAAGGTACCTATATCTTATCCTAATTTAGTGTTATTGTCATATTTGAATTATTTTATGTTATTTCCATTATTTCTCCATTTCTATTATTTAGAAGGTACCAAAATCGTGTTATGAGACAACGTCCGGGGACAACTCCTCAAGATTTAGATCGTATTATCAAGACTCGGTTTAAAACTTGGTTTAAAAAAAAGGTATTTGTTACATTTAGCAAACTTTGAATCTCAATTTTGACTTTATCATTACATGTTTTATTTTTAATTTTTTTATAACTAGGTTGAGAATGATGAGGTAGAGGGACCTCGTTTCAAAGACTTGCTTGAAGGACCGTCACTAAGAGTCATGACTTTTGAGACTTGTCAAGTTAATGGATATAAATTTTCAACGACATCCACATCCGGTTCCGGTGTTGTTGTTAAAGGCACTTCACACGAAAATAATCTTGATTATTATGGTCAACTACAAGAAATCGTGAGACTTATTTATGATGGATGCAATCATGTATATTTGTTCAAGTGTATATGGTTTGATAGTATCGGTGAGGGTGTGAGGAGGGATAAGAATCGAGTGGTGACGATTGATATAACTTCAAGATTGAGGTCTAATGAGATTTTTATTTTAGCTAGTCAAGCCTCTCAAATATATTACGCTCCTAGTGTATTGGATCCACGAAGCAAAATATATACGGTGGTCAAATCTAAAAGTCGTCCAATAGATGAAACTATCATTGTGCAAAACGATATTGAGGACGCTTTTCAAGAAGATAGATCTAATGCCGGAAGTTTTTCACTCTTTGTTGATTTCGCACAATATGGACAAATCCCATTCATTCGACATGAAAGTCAAGAATAAGAAGCAGAAGAAGATGATGAAGATGATGATGATGATGATGATGATGATGATGATGTAGGTGACAAAGAGGAGAGTGAAGAGGAGGACGATGAAGAGGAGGAAGATAATGATGATGATGAAGACGATGACGGTTTTGATGAAATTGAATAATATTGTTCTTAATTTCACTTTGATAATGATGACTTTGTATTTGTAAGTGATGTAAATTAAAATTTATAATGATGATATAACTTTGATATTATATTTGTTGGTATTGGCCATATGGAGGTTGGTATTTTGATATAGGATCAATTGTTATTGGAATATGGAGTTTAAATATAGGATATTTTACGACAGAAATTACCAGAAAACCAACCGATACAATACAAAACCGACCATTTTTTACCATTTAAATACCAGCAAACCGACCGATTTCATATAAAACCGACCGTCTCCTTACCATTTAAATACCAGAAAACCGACCGATTTCATATAAAACCGACCGTCTCCTTAAATCGGTGGTCGGTTATAATCAGTCGGTCATGCAGTTTTAAGGGTCGACTGGTCTAAAACCGACCGATTGTGCACTTTGACCACGGTCGGTTTTGCTTATCTCAGTCAATCTTTACAAATTTAATATATACATTTAATATTTATTTTTATTAAAAGAATATTTTTAAAATTACATTCATATTTCATTATTATAATTGTATTAGCAATTTCAAAATAATTTTTATGTAATTCTATTCTTCGATTTGTCATCCAACTTTATCTTTAATATATAAATTAATATATTTAATTGTGTCTTGTATTGAAATTAAAATTTATTATATGATAAAATATCAACATAGTCAAACATTGTGGACAAAGTTTTATATTATATAATAAAATATAAAAATTTCATAAAAATAGTATTTTATTTAATATTACCTCTTTTGAAAGAACCATTTCACTACATAGGTATGCACTTTCACTGTGATGTTCCACTCGATTTACAAAACATCGAAAGTAAACTTTTTATTTAGAAGATCCAACCGTACGGATGTTAACATCATGACAAAATATATTTATGGACAAAAAATTAGCCTATTTCGACGATTACAAATGTGTTTTTTTAATAAAAATATGGATATATCACATAAAATCGAGAACAAAAACAATTAAAATTTGAAATTACAAGATATACACGATCCAACCGTACGGATGGTAAAAACCAATAAAAAATTATATATGTACAAAAAATTAAGCTATTTAATTAATTAATAATGTTTTTTCATAAGGTTTTTTTAATAAGCAAAACTTATAACCGACCACTAGGTTTAACATAACCGACCATTAGGGTTTCTAGGGTTGACATAACTGACCGAAACGGACATAACCGACCGTTTTAATATTTTTAATTTTTTTTGGCGGAAAATTAAAATTTTCGCGAAAAATTAAAAAACCCGCCCTTTGTCAGAACGACGTCGTTTTGCATACTGCACAAAAAACTACGCTAAAACTGACCACACCATCGGTCGGTTTTAATCTTGGGTATAAAAAAAAGCAACTGCTCACATTCTATTCTTTCTATCACTTAACACAAAAATCTCTCTACTCTCTACTCTCTACTCTCTCAATTCCATGGCTCAAATCCGTGTAAACTCAAGGCAAATGGCTTCATCTTCTCCGTTTCAACAATTTGATGTATGTTTCCCTAATTGTTTTATACATATATATGATTATATGTATGTATATATATAATATACATGGTTACATATATGTATACATGATTAAGTCAATATATACATGATTAATTGATTTTTCTCGGTTAATTTTGCTTCGACTTCTTTGATTTTCTCGATTTTTCCGTTTAATACATAGTTTTGTGCTTATTTTTGGTAACCATAGTTCTGTGCTTTTTTTGCATGCAAGTGTTCGTCGGTTTTGTTAGATTTTTCTTATTGTATTTGTTTGTAGTTGCTCGATTCTTCATAAGATTTTGCTTGTATTTGCTCGATTTGGATTGGATTGACTTTTAGTTAATATATTTGGATTGTATTGTGCTTGGGTGTTGAATTGAATTATGATTTGTTGAGATATTAATTTTAATTTTGTGCAAAATTTTAATTTTATTTAATTGGGGAAAAACAAAAGATA